>JAVJGI010000063.1:54170628-54212641 GCA_035590275.1 Ibycter americanus
GAAGGCGCATGAAAGTTCTGTACAATCTGTCATTCATTTTCCTGTGTTTGCATTAAGACTGTGGCCAGATATTAAAATGAAAGCGATACTGTGCATCTACAATTTCCAGGTGTCCCCAGAAGCTGCAGGTACTTAACATCTCAAAATCTGGGCCATGATTTCTGTATTTATGAGATTCAAAATTCTCTCTGAGTTTTTAACAAAACTAAATTGTGTTTTACTGCCATCAGAATCCACTGTGATAAAGCGAGATCTGATAAAGCACTAGGAAGTTTTCTCTTTGTGTATAAATATTTATGTATGTAAATGGATGTATGGTTAATTAAAACTGTCAAGAAGAGACTGACACAAACTCAGATCCTCCGTCCCGATGGAGAGATACAACGTTGCTTGTTGAAGTGTTGTGGCACATCTCAAGGGCTGTGTACTGAATCATTGATTAAATGCCACAGCATGTGGATAACTAAAACGCCAGTGGCTATTGAAGAGGGAGGAAGGAATGTGCACTGAATAAGAACACAGAGGGATCATCTGGTCTATATCGCTTGATATTTCATAAATTGGTCTAGAGCTGAATTGTTTGATTTCCCTTATATTTTACTAAAGACTGGATGGAAATCTTCTTTACTGAAGACTGCACAGGCTGTCTAGCTCACATGTGCACATAGCAGAGAGTCCCTCACCCAGGAAAAGAGTTAGGAAAGAATATAATAAGAAGATAGGACAGGCTGCACTTGACAGGCATACTGCAGTCTGAAAACGACCCCTGCAACTGACTCTTTCAGCATAGGCAGACTCCCTGAATCTGCTCATATATTTAGAAAAGGCTTGCATATAACTAACGCTTCTGAAATGAGGTTTGAATGTTTTTTCCTTCCTGGTTTTTTCATTCCTTCTGTTACTTTTGTTACTATGCATTTTGTTTGCAGGTAAGCTATTGTCTCTTCTGCCAGGTACATCAAAAAGATAATTCCATTTTACTTCTGCTTTTAGCCTTTAATAGTCTTATAATGCTACCCGAAGGGAAAAGAAATGTTTAGATTAAATTTACAGTGCTGCTTAGAATCATAAATGCATGTGTGTATTTCATTCAAAAAATATGTCTATTTAAAAACAATATGAGCAAATGTTTAACAATGTGTAGCTGAAAAGGCAGAATACTTCTGCATGACATTTTTGGGATGTGGAGGAGAGGTATTTCCTTTTGATACTTCAACTTACTTTTCTAGTGTGACATCACACACTGCTTGTGCATTCCTTGAAATAGTAATGTATAGAAATGTATGCTACATTTTGGGTTTGTTTATTTTTGTCATTTCACAATAAAAGGCTGCATGATTTCTAGGATGACAGTGTGATAATAACATACCATTATCATTATGCATGTTTTCTGCAAGACATTCTTTTATTGACTAAGGCTGTTACTGATGTTGGCATTTTTGGAGTAACAGTGGGCCACGTGCTCTATCCCTGTTTCGGAGAGAAGTCTCAACAGTCTTTGGAAACCTGCTTCAAGGAAACATAGAGGAAAGAAGATCATACCAAAATATATGCTAGCATGAAGTTTATTCTGGAACTAAACCCATGAAATGGTTTTGAAATGCATTGTTCAATGAATGTACCACGTGTGTGTGTAATGTAAGTGGATGTCAGGAACGTGGTAGGTGGTTTGCTTTAAGGCTGATCTGTGTAGAAGCAGAGATGGCTACCGACCAAGTTCATGGCACTTTCCCCTCCCTTTCCCCATAGATTTATCTGCTTATTATTTCTACACGTGGCAAGAGACAGACTCAGCAATGAGTTTTCTGAAACAAAATAGAACTAAAAGATGTCCAGCTACAAAGTCAGCTCTTGCTCTTACAGATCCAACATTTTGCTTATACTGGTTTAACAATCTACATGGTCTCAGGTACAAGGAAATTGGTACCTAAGTGCTGACAAGTGCAGCAGTGCCTGATGGGGAAGAGAAGAGCATTACGCTGCAGTTGTTCATGCTTTGTGGCTGCCTTTACACATTTCTTTTTACTTTGAACTTTCTTTTCCTTTCTCACCATTAGTCGTTAACTAGAAAGGTGTCTTTTACCAATGTTCTCATTACACCTTTCCCTTTCTTTCTTTTCTTCTTCTGCAGCTTATTGGCAGGTATATTCCCTTCTTGCAAAGGCAACTGTAATAGGTTCTTTCTTACTCCAGTGGGAGGCCTGTGTTTACCAGCTTACACCTTCAGACCTTGCTGAAACCCTAATGGGCCTAGAGAGGCAGAGTAACTCTAGTAGTATACTCCTGCAAAATTCACTCTTCAAAAAGCCAAACAGGTACTTTATGCTAAAAATTATTTGCAAGGAAGTGCAGCTGGCTTTGTGGCCCCTACTCCTTCAAAGTCTTTCTTCTCACAACCTATACTTCACACTGCACGCTTCGTCTAAACTGGGATGTCAGTCTGCCTTTTTTCCCTGATGTTCTGGGTTCAGAAGTTACTAATACAAATGTCACCCTTGAACAACTCCTTTAGGTATGGTGATTTTCAAGGCAATCTCCCCTTTGTGGTTTCGCTGTTAATGGGGGATTTCAGCCATGTTTTTACTGGTGCCTTCTCTTGTTGACCTCTTATAGCCCTATCAACCTTACTTCTTTTTACCCTCCTACATTAAGCCAGTTGACAGCAAAACCTTTTCTTTCTAGTCCTTGCCTTCATATTCTTCTGCGTGTAACCTGTCTGCTTCTATTACATAGCTGTCTTCTAGAGCTCAGCCTCTTCTGCTGTCTTTAATGTGCTCTTTCATATGACCTGCATTGCATTGCGGCTTGGGTATTATACTGTCGTGTTATGGGGCTTTAAGGAGTTAATCGAGTCATATTGTCTTGTGTGTAGTTTATTTAAATTGGAATCCATGAGAGGAGATGCACACAGGGCAGTGCATATTTATTTTTTTGCTGACTTGGAAGCCTCCATTTGCAATTTACTTAATTGGGTTTTTTGTATACAGCAGTCTTGCAGAAACTTATACACTGGGTATAGCCAAAAGGCCTTGTGAGTCTTATGCATTTTAGGAACATGTATTAAAATATTGTTAAGAAAATCCAGAAATAATTTCCTAGTGTAGAAGATAATATAAAAATATTTCAAGACCTTTGTTATGGGTCAGCCTCAACTTCTAAATTTCACAAAATTAGTTCTTCATTGCCATGTATAAATCCTTCGCTGGTGTTTTTAGATCCCACTGTAAAATGTATGTATTACTGTTACTAACTAAATTTTCTAACAGATGTAGCTGCAAATTACTGCTTAAAGGAAGAAGAGATAAAGGCTCATGGAGTAAAATCATTAAGATTGGGGCAACTGGCGGACTTGACTTGTAGAAACCCAAATTCAGTACTGTTTTGACTGCAGAGTCAGGATTGTAAATACATAACAACTACAAAAGGAAAGAGATTGCTTAAATTAGCAGCTAAAGCTTTATGAGACCCCAAATCTTGAATAATGGAGAATATTGCCAGTTAGGATTGAGGTTTAGGATCAGAACATGGGCTATGACTGGAGTAGCTGTCCTACAGTGAGTAAGGCTAGATGGAACAGAGGAAATTTATCACTCTGCTATTTTTGGTGGGGACGTATTTATAAAATGCGTTGTAAATCACGCAGGAGTAATAGAGTTTCTTTAAATTCACCATTATTGTTCCACAATCTTTTATTTTAAGCTCTGAATATAGTAAGGCAATTTCCAAACAAGTCACTTGACAAGTCCAAAAGGCTATTGTAGTTTGCCTATGTGTGAAGTCTGTATCTGGCACTGTTGCTACCCATCTCTTTTAGACTGGCCAACTATTAGGTTTAACAAAGTAAAGGATCTTGTCTCAGCTATTTTGTGAAAGCTGTTTCAGTTGTGGTAATACTGTTTCAGCTCTTTTCAAAACAGGAGGAAACAGCCTCTTCCTTGCTGGCTATGCAGTTCTTTTCTCACTACAATAGTATTTGGGACAGTAGCATCCTTGGATATTAATGGATGCTAGTTAACAAAATAAAATGAGATAAGCTTATCTTTTATAATGAGTTTTAGATCACCTAATGTTTCAGTTCAAATCAATTACATGAGATGCTGATTCTTGTACTTAATCCCATGATGCTTTCTGCAATAATTGGATCAGAACATAAAAACCCATTTCTGATAGATAGGCTGGCACATTCTTTTCTTTCTTCTATTCACAAAATGCTCAGGAATTTCTCACATTAATTTAGTGTATGTGTTTTTGGATTTGTTTGGAAAATGCTTTCACTACATGAATGAATATCTGGTGAGCAGTTTGTTGTGAATATTTGTTATTCAACTTCTACATTATTCAGTGTTCGTTAGTCATTTGAGTGATACAGTCTCTGTACTGGGTTACTTTTGTATCTTGCAACTACATTTCACATTTGAAGTGTCATGTGAATAATCAAACTCAACATATATGTTGCTACTACTTAAGCTTTTGCTTAAATTCACTTTGCAAGTGAAAGTAAACCTTGATTGTTTCTGAGCTCAAATGAATGTTAGTGGCATTCTTCCCATTGCTCAGGCAACTCACGTAATTGCATTCTCCTGACCCAGATTCTCCCTGCAGACTCAGGTCAACACAGCCTTCTTCACTTGGTCTTTTACACTGTTGTGTAAAGTCCCTATGGGCTGTGAGGAGGTTGTCACAGCCCACTCCAGAAATGGCTTCACTGCAGTGAAATGCATTTATTAAATCCTTTGGGATCCTTCCATGTAGGGCCCTGAGATGTAAAATTTCTTTCACATGCTTTGTAATTGAAGAATACAATCAACCACTATTAAACCTAAGAAGATATTTCTAGAAGTCAGACATTTGCTTAAAGTCAGGCATTTACTTATGTATTTATATGGTTAAATAGAGTAGCTTTATTTCTCAAACCTTCTGGTCATCTTCTGATTTCTGTAAAGTCAGTGACAGATACCTACTTAACACTTACTAAAATAAATAGGGCTTCAGACTGTTGTATTTAGGCATTCATGCCCAATAATTTTGGCTCTAGATTGTCAGTGCCTGTGTGTTTGCTAATTGTAAACACTACATTTCTTTTATTACAAGGTGCTGTGAGGGTTATATAATTGTTTAGAAAGTGCTTTGAGATAATCAGATGAAAGACAATTACAGGAGTGCAAGGCATTTTAATGTGGCTTCTCTGCAGATTGATCATAGACAGAGACTGTTATAATAATTTTTTGTGGACAATATCTTTAATAAACTGTAATTGAACCTACTTCGAACTTTAATTGAATCTGAAAAAAAGTTTGTTCCTAGGGATTGTAGAAGGGAAATGCAGGATGGTGGTACTCAGATATCTGGGAAGGTTTTCCACTGAAGACATGGTAGAACAACGGACTCTCTACTGATGCACCTTCTTGCTTTCTAGGTGGCTGAAGTCCTTACTGGTAGCCAGCACTGCTGGTTTATCTCTGCACAGCTGAGACCTGTCTTTTGGGGTGGGAATCAGAAATTAGCAAAGTCTTGGAGTTGTTTTCCAGATGTTGAAGGAACCAATAGGGAGGGCAGAGGAAGGAATTCGGCAGCAAAAGAGAGGGAGCAGAATACTAAAGAAGGGGAAGAATCTCATGTTCGCATTATCAATGGAAGGCTTCCACAAAAGAATAACCGGGAGGGAGAAAGAGAGCTTGGGATTTGAAGTCTGAAGTACCTCAGGATACAGAAGGGTGCTCAGGCACTAAGAACAAATTTTATCCCTGCGTAATGTAATCTAGAGTTACTGATTACTTCACACCTGAAATTTTGTCAGCAAAAGCATCAGAGAATAAATATTATCAGCGCTGTTCTAGAGATGCTAAATACTCATTAATAAATGAATCTGCCTCTGGTGTTCTCAGCTGACATATTCACTCCCTTTTGTTGTCACATAGGAGGATTATGCCATTTTCATGAAAAATCCATTTATGAATCAGCCTGCATTTCATACATCTACAGGCGATCAGGGCATCTTGCCAAGATCCATTTCCTACACACACACACACACAAATGTGTGATTACACTCCTTCTGGTTGTCTTACTATTTATTTCACAACTGCAGCGGCAATTTTTCTCTCTGTCATACTTTTTATCCATAACTATCGGGTATTCTCCTCCTGGACATTGCTGCCTCTGCCACAACTTTGATGACACTTGCCTGCACTCACCCAGAGACAGAACCAAGCTCACTGCAAAGTGCCACAATATCTGACAAAGAATAGCCCTGGGAGAAGGAGCAGCTAACTCCAGTTCAGCATGGGCAAAAGTGAATTGTTACTAACCACTACCTGCGGGGTTTTTTTCATAGAAAATGTTTTTCCTTCCTCTTCGCCAAGGAACTGACGCTGGTAATCCACAAACTGATCATCTTCAGGCTACATTAGAAGAGCCTAACCTCTGAGGATTTTTGACACCACAGACAACTTGGCAGCAAAAAGCATGGGAGAAAAGGGCTACACAAAGAAACACAATCCGTCATCACTTGTATGACCAAACATCATCTCCCTTACCAGAGCATTCACACTGAATGAATCACTGTTAGCCACCACTCCACCATGCACACCAAAGCTGCTTAGTGTTCAGAAGAGGGACTGCAGAAGACATCAGAGCAAGTTACGTTCTCATGATAGAATTTACTGTGTGAGGACATCCATGGACCTTTCAAGAAGTTATTCAGGCTGCTCGTTTTATTTAGTAGATAGAGAATAATAGGGCAGAAAATTATACTAACATTTTTGAGTGTGAAGACTTTCACTGTGAGTCATTCTGTGACCCTGCTGTCTTTTACACACAGCTTCTCCCCGGTTGTTTCTCCATGCCTTTGAGTCTGAGTGCAGTATGGTGGGGAAGTTCGTGGAACTTCCCTGTGAGGAACTGACATCCAGAAGCTGACTCTCCAGATACTAAACATTAATATGCGGTGTTCAATAAATCTATAGCTCATTTATATAGCATTGGTATACCTCTTCGTACGGGTACTTTATGCAACATTGCTCCCATTTCACTGCTTCTAGTGCTGCCTCAAATCCAGTTTTGAATGCCAGAGTCCTAGCCAATATACTGCTTTTAAGGATAAATGCAAAAATGTGTAGTTCTCAGTGTTTGTTGGCACCTGTGTTTCCTTCATGCAGTTTAATTCCTTTATTACAAATATCAGTTTTTCCCAACCCTGTTGTTTCTCCATATACAGAAATTCAGACTAGAGGAAGAACTGCAGCAGCCTCCTAGTTCATTTTGTCCTGGAGCAATTCCATCCAAATGCTTGATATTGCTGGACAGTTTGGAGATGTAATTTGAGAGAATTTCTCAAATACCCTCCCCATTTCTCAAGTAAATGAGGACATACACCAGACATCCCCATCAGCTTCTGTGTGAGAGACAAACTCAGATCAGAAAGAAAAAAGCTGGCAGGCGAATTAGCATGTCTTGTCAAGTTACCCGACTGGAGCCGATCAATGGCAGCTGGTGCATAGACACAGAAGCCACCCAGCAAATTAAATTTACCAAACCAAAACAAGTAAAAAGTAAAGGAGCACAGTTAACCTCCTAACCCTACTGTTCCATGATTTCGGTTCAGTCTATTTTGGACCAAGCTCCACATAATTTTTCAATAATCTTTCCACTGACAGAACAGATATGTAGTTTATTAGGTTAAGAAAAGTAATCAAGACGAAGATTAAAAGAAACAGTACGAGAGCTGCAAGTACTGGAAACATTACAAACAGGGAAAAGCAAAAGAGAAAAATCTAAAAAGAAAATTAAAGAAAATGGAAACAAGATACACATGCCACTCATTTTCTGCTTCTATATTGTATAGCTTTTCCTTGCTCCTTTATTTTTGTTTACAGAATAGTGGTCCATCTGGCAGAGAGGTATATCTTCTTTTTTTGTGACTGATGTAGTATGAAAAAAAATCCTAAGCCAACATCAATATTTTACAGAGTTGAACTTTGTAAGACACTGCTTGCCCCCACAGCTTACAGCATAAACTCTTGTCATTTTTACCAGAATACATATAAGTTACTTCAGAATGTTTTATGGCCAGTGATTCTATTTAAATAACAGCCTTTGCAGTTATTGATGCTTGGCCTGCACCGTACAGGGTTCACGGGAACTGTGCGTGTTCATTGAAGGGGAGAGCAGACCAGCAGCTATTGGCAACAAAACAGAAGCAAGGAATCCTTTTCAGGTTGTTAACTCTACAGATCACATCCATTAAGTTAAGATGGGTGCTCCATCTTAACTACTGACCCCAGAGCGGTGGCAGCACATGTTCAGAAAAGACCCGCATTTCACCCTCTGGAGACTGTGCCCATCCTACAGCCCAGCCGGCTGCTCTGGGGACAGGGACAGAGCAGCTATATATAGGTGTGGCCTGGGGCATGGAGGGGGAACGCAGGCAGGCACTGTGATGCTCCTCAGAAGCCAGATAGAGCTGCTGCCTGTGTGAATCAGCTGGTGAGTCAGCAAAGCCTTTGCCAGGAGAGCAGCAGGCACAGCTGTGGCTGAGGTACCATGGTTACAGCACAGCAAAAGGGACACTCGGTGGGTTTCCTAAGTAATAGCTTTTTGTTGCACCTTTTGGGTTGCAGAAAGCAAAGAGATGTTTCACAAAGTGATTTTACCTTTGACCTAGCAAATTCTTCAAAAATTTGAGGAAGAAGTTGCAGTGCTGTTAGGACCATCTGACACGTTACTCCTGCAAAGGCATTGGAATGGTGTCAGGCATGCAAGGTTGAAAGGGTTTGATTTTTGAAACTTGGGAACTGCCGGCAGACAGGCATGGGAGAATCAGCAGGGTGCTCTGAAGTATCTACATCCAGGGCAGATAAGGGAGACTGACAGCTAGGAGCAGATTTAGTTGAGAAAGCTTCTTGGAAAGGAACATGGTTCACCAAGACAGACAGTCATGATGCTGGCATTTATTAGTGGACAGCAGGTCGTGGCACAGGGCCAGTGACACTCACCATGTAGTTGTGCCTGGGCTTGACAGATGCAGAAGTGGAGGAGCTTGCCTTGGCACATGCAAGGTAAGTAAGGGGAGGAAGCGAGGGTGGGTTTGTGGGAGACGGAAGCTTCTGCAGCCTCGGTGTGATGAACAGGAGGTGCACAGCTCGCCAGCACACAGCCTCCTGGAGCCAAGGGGAAGGGGAAGCAAGGAAGCCTATGGGTCTGAAGGAGGATCAGTACCATAACTAGGAAAGAAACACCAATGCGAATGAGCGGATGCCTGAATACATCTGTGAAAGTGGGAAACACAGGTTTACTCTTTCCCATGTGCTTCTCTGCATGGAATAAAATCATACCAAAAGACAAAACAGAAAAGCGCTATGCATCTCCTTAACTGTGCTTGCTCAGTCTTCTGACTTGATAGCACATATGCAATTCCTTTGCAAAACAACTAAGGACCTTTGTTCTCTTAGGTCTAGCAATACTGCAAGAATTCCCCAGCTGTACCCTCCTGTGTTCTGCTTGCTCTACCTCAGCTGCTGAGAGATGGAAGTGATATTGATAACACGTATTCACCTCATCAGGGAAAAACATAAAAGCAGAGCCATTCCCTCTACAAATATCTGCTGTCCTAGCATAGCTCTCATCTATTTTGTCCTCACAGCTTTGATTCTAACAGAAACCAGAAAATAAAAAATGTGGAATTAATTTCCACAGTGACTCACAAAGATAATAAAGTAAGAGCTGTTCTGTTGTACTTAGATGTTTGACCACAAGAGCTGTCCTGCCCAGCCAAGGGAGCTGTCTAGATTCCATGGCCGTAAACTGTCACAGCAGAACAATTCCCCTGGCTCTGGATCCTTTTTTTCCTCTTTACTGTTACTAGGGAAGTGGCTAGAGAGCAGGTGATTGTGGCTGGTGGTGGCAGCCTGCTCTCAGCTATTATTTTGCCAGAATGCACAGATGCCTTCCCCAGCACACCGGGCTCGCTGCACATGAGTGGTGCAGTACATGGGCATAGCTTGTCCTCTGCCACCCAGATCAGAGAGTGGCAAATAATCAGCCACAAAGGACAAAGATTCACAAAACCTCCTCTCACACCTTTTCTCCCTGGGCTGGGCAGGGATTTGTTAAGCACATACATAGTAATGGTCACAGGTACAAAAGGCAGTGGGAATAGCACTCATACAGCAAGCTGAGGCATGTGGTAGAGGAAGGCAGTAAGCACAAGGTCCATGGCCCATCTTGCTAGATGAATAAAGGCAATGTAGGTTAACAGAAAGCTGATAATTTTGCTTTTCCTGTGGCTTGGAGGAAGATGGAATTGGCTTGCTTATAAGTCGTGTCATTAGCAAGTATCTGAGTGTTAGCAGCCGTGTACCGGGAACCTTCCCAAGCTCATTAAACTAGGCCTAGGACTTGCATAAACATTTGGATTTACTGGAAAGCACGCGTGCTTTAGTTGACTGGAAAGTGGTAAATTAATTCAAAGCTGGAACCACTTCTCAGCTGCAGACATTGTCATTTGCGTTTGAAAATAATGTTGTAAATAACACCGTTCCAATGTTCTTCATGAGCAAATGTGTGATATTATTTCAACTGAAAATTTGGGAATCTTGCCTAACATGAAGCAGCAAACCATTTCTGCCTGAAATAGATTGTTCTTTAAAGCTCCAAAGATTGGAAAGAGATTTATTTTCTCTTGGACAGCTGGCACTAACTACACGGATGGCAAAAATAGGACTTCTTCATTTGTAGAAGAAAATTATTACTAAATAGTCTGAAGCCTTGAAAAAATAGAACTGGGGTCCTCAAATGTTTGAATTCTTTGACCTGAGTTATATTATTTCTCTTAATTCTGGTACAAAGCTTTAATGGCATTGCTGTTATTTAAACAAAACTCAATATTTTTAGGTTCTCCTGCCTGCTGACTTGTAAAAGGGATGATGTTTTATTTGGCTTAGAGATTTTAAAGAATCCACTGAAAGCCTTGGGCAAATTCTGCAGAGTGACAGGGAGACACCTAAGCCTGAACTTGAAAAGGGTGTGAAAAGGAGATGACAGTTGAACAAACAGCTCTTTATTGTTAATTTATGAGGAAGTAGAAAATGGAAGTTAAAAGCAGCAGGAAATTGCAGCAGAGTGGGAGATAGGAGAGATCTGAGAAAATGGACACAGGTATGGGAACACTGACAATAGATACTCAAGCTGTTCATCATTCTTGAACTAGAAGTTCAGTTGTCAGCTGCCCATGGACAGTTCACCTAATCTACCAATTAAACTGTAGATTTGAAGATACCACAGCTGAGTCCAGGCAGAGCCAGTCCCCATACCCAGGGTGGGCTAGCTCCCACCAGCACCATGTAAACACAACACAGCTGTGGCCCACAATCCAGTGTTTGATAAGTACCACTTAGTAACTCCATGGGAGAGATTAAATCCATTTCTCCAGCATAGCATATAACTGCTTAACCATAGGGCTGTTATTGCTTCAGCTTATTTCCATCACCCTTTACTTTCTCTTTCTCTAAGAAGGCAGGCACACTGTCCCCCAGACAGTGCTCCCTCCACTATACAACTGTGTAACCTCCAGAGCAGAAGTGCCTGTAGAAGGAAAACTAGGCATAAATTAATTTTATGAAATTTATTTTGCAGATGTGTGTTTGCATGTTTTATGTATAGCTGAAGTGAACTTTATCATGGATTTAATCTAATTACCTATGGCCCAGTTCTTGGAAAAAGCTGAACCAACTGGTTGAAGCCTGGATTCAGGATCTGTATTTACATTTGCAGTTTAAGGTTGGCCTCGGTCATATCTGGAGAACAGCATGTGTTCCAGACACTGTCAAAGGCAGCAAACTGCTGAAAAAAATCCTGCCAAACCAACAGCTGAAGCAATGAGAGCTTTCAGTTTCTTACAACTCCATTTAACTGTGTGCTTCGGAGCAACTCATTAAGCAGCAAACAACCATGCAAGGGGATGCCAAGGATTAAAGGAATCCTGTCATGAGATAGCGGTGACTTTCACCTGCTGCTTTCCAAGTGACAGCGCTTGCCAAGCCCAGGGGAAGCCGGTGACAGTGCCATAGTAGTAGCAGCAATTTAACCAGCAGATTGGCAGGAACAGGGCCTGCTTTAAATACAAGAGAGCTCTAGCCATACAAACAGCAAGCCCAATTTGAGAATCCAGTCAGGGGAAAGAATATTCTAGAAATCAATTATCTTTTTTATACATTTGTGTGTACCTATTCAGACGGTTCTAGCTCATACATTTACAAGCCTCTTGAACTGGTATGTCAGCCCCTGTAGTGGCAAGCACAAGTGACAGGGGTTGTTGCATTGCTGGTTGTCTCAGAGTGAATACAGGCAGCAGCTCTCTGCCACTTCGCAAATTCCCAATGACTACTGTGACCTGATCGAAACATGAAGCAGCTCTGAATTTCCCACCTGTGGGAGGTTAGAAGATATCCAGTGCTCCAGACACCAGCAGACTCATCAGGACATCGTCAGTCCGCTGGCTGGCTTCCCCAAGTTCTCTGAATGCTAGGATTTCCAGGCTTCACTGCCTCTTCATCTGTGTGGCTGTGCTACAGCATACTGAGGTCTGGTGTCTGTTGGCCATTCTAATAATCCAGTGTGCATGGTAGTCACCTTTCATCCAGGATGAATGAGAGCAGTGAAGTGGCACTTCATTACAACAATGAAAAACTTTGCAAGAGAGGGTTTTTTTGTTTGTTTTTCTTAAGTACTATGTAGAAAAGCCTTGCTGAATTTATGAACAATACACCTTGCTACTCTTCCTTACAGTTAGCCTCTGGAAAGCAAAGCCTTTTTATGTTCTTATTGAGATTTACTGCTCCAGAGAAACAGCCTGGAAAGGCCCTGAATGCTGGGCAACTGCTCACATCAAGGGTCAACACTTTGATTCATAAACTGTTATTAACATTTCTAATTCTAATAACTTTCCAACATTCATAGTACTCCCAGCCTTCTGCTCCAGTCATTGGTTTTAGGTACACTCAGTTATTTTTAGGGGTTTCAAATGCTTAGCCTCAAGGTCCAAAAATTGTGAAAACCACCCTTGTTAACTAGGGGTTCCTGCTCTGTGTGACAGAAGGCCCTAATTTAGCTCAGTGCAAGAAAATTTGCAAAGAATTGGAGGCTAGAAGACAAAAATGAACTGCACAGTTGCCCTGGAAAGGGTAATGAAATCTTCGGAGATGATACCACCACCTAGAGAGTGAAGACAGCTACTCAGAACAAAGCATACGTAGCAGGCCTGCTAACACAAGCGCTCTCTCAAATTTCTTTCCTGGTACCTATTTTTCTCTAACCTCCCCATCCTGTTTCTTATCTCTTTGCCTTGAATTCTCAGGTTAATGTTGTGCCCAGTGATGACACAGGATGGTGTAAGCTAGGGTAGTCACTAGAGAACTGTCAGGTGGAGCTCGTTCCCAGCTTCCACAGCTTTTGCTGTTTTGAGGTCTCCAGAGCCCTTGTTTTCTTTTTTCAGCTGGTTGAAACAGACATCTTGAGCTTTAGTTAGATTTTTCTGTATATATACACACAACAGAGATAAGAACAAACATTTTTCCTGTAAGAGCAAGAAAGAATTTCTCTCCCTCTGTAGCAACACTAGCATAGATAAGTACTTCAGTATTAAAGAAGCCCCTGAGTATTGCTTTGGTTGCTCAGATAAGAACAATTTATCCCCTCAGATAATGACAAACATAGTGTATAGTGTTGGTCTAGAGAGCGCTTTCTGGAAGTAGAAAACGATGCATCTTCTGGATGAGAGGTAAAACTGATACGGCTTCTAGACAAAGAATCAGTAATAATTCCCTTTCATTTTATGTAACAGATAAGACAGCTTGTGATTTTTTTTCTCCATTTGCCATAAATCTCATTGATTGAGAATGGTTCTTTGTCATTTGACCTGAGCTAGCGCTGAATTTGTGTAGTTACCCACAAAGGCATTCCTGCTGACAAATGGAAGCTGTATTTCAGCTGCACTTCAGTAGTGGCTTTTATTCCCATTTGGGAATTAACCCCATCTGTCTTCATGCAGCAGTTCATAGAGGGCTGAGTACACAAGATGACTACAGGATCAAGACGAATACCCTATACATCCAACCTCTTTTCAGGCACTTCTGAGTGCAGTTGCAACCCATCCATTTTTTCCGTAATGCTGTGCTTACCTGTGGCTAATGCAGACAAACGGGTCCAGCCTTGCTTTGGACTCTGGTAACTTTTTATGATGAAGGCACAGTAATACTGTTGGGTATATTTCAATTACTTAAGATCTCCACTGATCATATTTCCAGTAAATGGGGATGGGTTATGAAGTTTGTTATGGTTTGGTCAGCAGATTCAAGATAGCTGTGCCTAGTGATTATATAACACAGAGCTGGAAATTACTCCTTAATGTGAAGTTCTAAAGCTTTTTAACTTAAAATATTCTTATAGCTATGGTTTGCCTCAGTCACAAGCTGCTATTGTTTATAAAATCAGGCCATTTCAAGAAGCAAAACACGGTTATGAAATAAAACAAATTTGGAAGTGAGACTTGCTTTCTAATCCTGTCTTCAGTTCATGCAAAGAAAAATCTTTTTCTGCCTATCCTAAATAATTATCTCTGATGTGAAAGTGAGCTCATACTGGATGAACAGAAAATGAAAAATCCTGTCAAAATATCAAGAAAAGACAAAAAAACGACCTGAAACTGAACTCAAGTGAGAAGCAAACAATCCATTAGATGCCAAGGAGAAATCTACATGGAGTCAGTAGTTCATTTGTCTTCAGTGCTTGTTGTTCAGGATAGGAAAAATGGGATCTCAGCAACCAGCCCTTTCACAGCATTAGAACAGATACAAAGCTAGAAATGTTCTTAATTGCCACACAAGTGGAGGCTCCCCATCATTTATTTCATCTTCAGACCTCAGACATAATGGGGTCATGTCTGAAACTCATACTCACCCAAGTGTTTGACCTCATTTTTAATTTGTTATGAATGCCTAGAAAAACTCTGACAAGCAAGTTTTGCCAAGTTTTGTAATCTCAGCATCTGAAGGACTTCATGACTCCTCACCTAGCATCTGTAACTCTGTGCTACACCTTACACTCCTGAATTGTGCTACTCACTCTGCACCAGGTCCAGTGGCCCTTGTGCCTTTCCAGTATGCACAGTTCTTCATCTCAGTCTAGTATCCTACAGGTTTACACCTAACTCCATGACATTTACATGGAACTCCAACACTGAATACTCAATACCCTCCTTTTCCTCCAGTTATCAAGTTCCCTCTGCCTTCATACGATCAGTTGCAACTCTCATACCAACATTTCCCATTGCTTTTGGTAGAGACAGCATGGATTGCACCTAGCTCTATGCACCACCAGTATCAGCCCTTCTGTGAAGCTGGACTTAGATTTGCTCATATAGCCTAGAATGTAGATTTGGTGGACTGCTCATGTAGTCCACCAAATACTATCTTACTATGGTCTATTCCAGTCAACTTTTCTCTCTCCCTCAACCCATATTCTTCTTTATTATCGAATATGTTTCTTTAAAATATACACATAGATACAAAGAGCAGTCTATTTTGTAGTACTAGAAAAAAGTTTACAGGAAAGGCATACCTTAAGAAGGGGGAAATTAATGAAATTGCCTGTGTTACTCTATATACAGACCCAAAGAAGTCCCTCCGAAACATGCCTGAAGCTTTGATTTAGTGGTGTTTGGGCCTGAGAAAGGGTGGTACACAGCAAAAAGCTGTCATTATAGAATCTGACATGCCTGATGGGCAAGTTTCTGGAGAATATTTTGTTGCTGACAAGCTCAGCAATAAAGCATGGAAATGACATCAAGTTGAGCCCCTGCAGATGGCAGCAGTACTTCAGGTTTCAGTGCCACAGCACTGGATGTGGTGGAAGGTAAGCCAGATTCCCATGCTGAAGGTACTGTTGACCATCAGACTCTGGACATGACATGTTGCTACTCATCAGCAGGTTACCAACGCTTTCTCAGTTGGAAGGGGAGATTTTTAATATTTGCCAAGTAGCAGAAAGACATTCCTGAGCCTTGTGGAATCCCTCTTGGTTCTCAGTGTAATCAGCTTTTACCCTGCTTTATCTCAAGTACTGCAGGTGTTATTTTCAAAACAATTTATGTTCTTCAGGCTTGCAATAGCAGTTAACTTTGTTGGCTCAGAGCACAGCCTAGTAATACCTCAGCAGCAAATTCAGTTGTAGCAAGATGTTATGATTGCTTTAAAAAAAAAAAATCCTTTCAGTGGCAGATAGCTAGTCCTAAAGACTGTGCAAGAGGCAGAATGATTGACCAGACCAAAGCATCTCTTTCTTCATAGCACACAAAAAAAGGTTTGAAGTGCTATAATTCAGCCATCTGGAATTTTGTGTGCTCTGCACACTTCAGCTCTTTATGGATCCTAAAGGGTTTGAATTTAGATGTGAACAAAAACCCAGTATTGTTAACATTAACAATTTTCAGCCTAAGAATCCAGCTAATAATGGATTTAGTTTTGAGTAATGAAAGAGGTTTGAATAGAGCCATACTCTTCTCCTTTGTCAGCAGAAGCAAAGGGAGGACCAGCAGACCATACTGGGATATCCCTTTTGGCAAAGTTCAAACTAGGTATCCAGTCTCATGTCTGTTGATTCATCCAGACAGAAGGTCAAGTAAAGAACTATACTCACCCTACAAAGCTGGCAAGCAGTTGCCTAAAAACCCTCTATCTGGCTAAAATGCTGCTAGATACTGCTCAGCTCCACCCTGACAGCTTCTCCAGTCCAAGCCTGAAAGCTCTGCTAAACATCTAAGCCTGAGAAAAAGTCTGACTCCAAACCTTACTACTTCCCAATGACATGTAGAGGCTTCACCTGAACAACATGGTCCTCAGCCATGGAGTCTGTCAGAAAGAGACCCAACATCCTTGCCCATGTGCCCACTCTGACTGCCTATAAACAGAAAGATGCCAGCAAAGACAGCCATTGCCAATTTCTGCAATGGTTCTGGAGAAGGACCAGGAATTCCTGTATGAATTACCTATAAGGTATGATGTAAAAACCAGTTCAAATTACCTGAAGTTAGTGGTAGTTATCAATATATACAAGTTTTCTAAGTGACACACATGTTGAAAACAACTGTTTTATTCTCCTAAACTGCCATAGGTAGCTTTCATAGCTGTCTGTTGCTATTAGAGTATTTCAATTGGAAGGTACCTACATTAGCTCTCATTCAGCTACAGGTAAAGGAGACCTTGTAGAGCAGTTCAAAAAAAGAAATTAGGGTTTCAGCTCTGCATCCCTGACAAGATACCCCTACTTACCTGGTTGAATATGAAGTAGTTTCCCTTCCTTTTTCTGGCTCTGTTGACCTAAGCTGACATCTTCAGCTGGTATGATTACATGGGCTCTTCCTCGTTCTTATGTCTTTCCTTTTTGTCCTTCTATCTCACTAGTAATAATTCATCTGTAGTTTTTATTTCCTACCTTTACCTCTTCATCATCTCTTCAGTCCTAACACTAAATTTTGCTGTTACAAACAATCCAGAATTATAATGAGAAAACAACCTCATACAAGTAAGCATATTCAGGCAGCCTTATTTCTTTCACAGTAGTTTTCACTAGCTTTGCTTTATGTACCTACTTATATTGTATCTAGGGTGAGGCTAGTGCCTTTTTATTTCAGGCACAAAGTCTTTGCACAGCAAGCATGATGGCATGGCTGATCCTTAGTGAAGAGTTGTCTATTCCAACTTCGTTACTGGGGTTCATCCATTTCCCAACTGAAATCAGAGACAACATAAATGTAATAAATAGAAAATCATTTACAACAGGCTAAGTAAAACATGGACTGTGAAGTCTGAACTTGATTGATGTGTGGACTTCTCTAGGGCAATTTCAAAACTGAATAGGACAGATTTGTTGGTTTATTCAGATTTGTCTCTGAGGCTGTAAACTTTTGCCCACTGCTAAGATCTGTTCAATAAACAATAAGTATCTACCAGCTTAGTTTGCACTCAGCATTTTTGTGTTCCGCCCCCCGTCCTGTACAACTTACAATGTTGCTGGGTGCTTTTAGAGATTGTGCTTCAATAGTAGGGGAAACTATCCCTGTAAAGCCTTGGGATTCATCAAGATGAAAGGTACTATGCAAGATATTACCAGTTTTGCTGTTTAATATACTGTGAACTGATGAAAGACAGCAAGGGAGTGATGGCTACCTCTCAACATAATATGAAGTTTGCCTTAGGTGGGAACAGTTTACCGAACACTTCATTCACCCATAGTGGAAACCAATTATGGCGTTTGCTGCTTTCTTAACACCACAGGAGAACACTCACTCTGAGAGGCTGCTACCCCCTGATGGCTAAGTAGCTACGAAGGAATGTGAGAAACAACTCTGCTGAAAATAACTCCAGGCATCATCACTGAAGCACATGGACTCATTCCTGCCACAGGGCTGTCTCCCCTGCAGCAAAATTCCTCCAATTCCCCTCCCATAGCAGTAGGTTGCTGCTCAGGCTCTCTTTAGCATTGCCACTTTTTTTCTTTATTTCAACTATGCAAACTACAGCACAAAGAGGAAGGGAGGAGCTGTCAAAAGCAATGTGCCATTCTGCTTCTGAGCTACTGAGCAAAGGGGATATTAATAAAGAAAACAAACTTAGGTGCCCCGATGTTCCAGGAATAGGATTCAGAACACTGTTTCCAGTCTATTTCCTACTGTGATGGAAAGTCAGGCAGAAAAGAATTAACAAACACAAGAACAACAATCAGGCTGGAAATCTACATGGGACTAGTAGTACAACCCAACAGAAGACCTCATCAGCATCCACACACAACAGCTAATTCCAGGCAAACCTATGTATTGTCCACATTAGTCAGTCTGCAAGTATAGAACTAGATGAACCACAAAATCCAGGACCTCCTGCAAAGCAAAACTGTGCTGGGATCAAGAAACCTAACAGCTGCCAGAGCTGAAAAGTTGTCCCAGTAAAGGTAAAACCCTTTTCAGCCAAAAAGGATGGAAAGGACAGATGTGGAACTTGCTTAGACTGTTTGGCTCTACATTGGTTATTACATTATGGAAGTGAGCAGACTTGGGTATCAAGAGTAATAAGAAATTCCCAACGCATCAAAGCAAGAGTCTTAAGGGGAAACAAAATAGCTTGCACTGTCTCTGAACAAACAGTTTCTCTTAATTCTGAGAGAATGAAAAAACCTGGCAAGTATGCCCAGTAGCAAAGCAACATTCGAAGGTATTCCTGTGAAAACTCCTGTCTGTATGGGCAAGAGTGGTTACACACAGCAAGATCAGAGGTAGCTTTTTTGAAAACCTCAGCAGTCAAATACTGCAGGCTGGTATATACATGGTTATTTGCAATTATGTATAATATACTGATTGGTACTCCCATAGGACAGCTAAAAGTAGCCCTAGAAGGCACTGAACTCCAATGAAGTAAAGAAATAAAGCAGAACGGGACTATACTTCAGGACATCTACTTTCTACATACAGCTTCCTACCTGACATTTTCAGAGTTTTTAAAAGAGCCTCCTTACACTCAAATTACAGTTGCCTCTCTGGATGAGTAGCATGAATTAATGTGTTTTGCCACAGATACTTTGAAAACTATTCATGGGAGGAAAGCAGCAATACAGGTGGATTGCTTGGGGTTTCTTTTTAAGTGACAACTAATAATTTATTTTGCTTTGTGCAGAGACTGTACACAGTTATATTTTGGCTGATGAATTAGTCCAGGAGCCAAACTTACAGCCAAAGGATAACCTGCTTTAGGAATAAGAAAAAAAGAATCCCTTACGTTGTTTACAGTGTACATTTCCAAGCCAAGAAACACAGATTAGTCTGATACAGGCCATCTGGTACGCTCCAAGAATTGCAAACACAGAAAACTGTGCATCTGTGGGACAGTTAAACCTCCTAAAGGGGTTACTAAGTACTACCAGTACTAAGTACTCATTTTCCATACCTTCCTTGCATCAACACTGCTAGGATTCCTGAATACTTCAAACTAAAAACCAATATACATGTTGTGCATCTTCTCAGAAGAAGAAATGAGGGCATGTGGAAAAGAGTGAACAGGTTGGGAAATAATTTGAGTGACTGAGCAGAAATTATTCCTGAGGAAAAACACTCAGCATGCCAAAGTGACAGCTAATATCTAACCAACCTGAAAGTTATTTAAGAGAAATCTGGTGGTCAGAGGGAGGCTGCAAATACGCTCTTACGGGGGATTTCTCAGGGAGAAGCTATTACTACACAACTAGAGGCAGGAGGCTCAATTCACTTGTCTTGCACAAAGTATAATCAGTTAAACTTATGCAGGCATGCACAAATGAGTTTAACATACTGAAATGTTGTGTGTTACATGAACAGGGCCCTAAGGAAAACCAAGAAGGTGGCCTGGTGCAGTGGAGGCACAAGTGTGCTACTAAAGAGCCACTGAGAATGATGCAGGCGACAGTCAGGAAAGCTGCTGGAAGACTGGGAAGGAAGGTGGCCCTGAGAAAGCTCTGGCCAGCCAGCACAGGAGACAGGAGCTGCAGGAGTCAAAGACCCACAGGAGCTCTGCTGCCCACAGCTCTTAGCTGCTCATCCATTCCTCAATGTGTTGCTGTCCCAAGGCTCCTTGGGGGATGCAGTAATATTTGCTGCAGATGCGGGCTCCTTCTGCTCTTTGCCTTTCCCAGTTTCTCATGTAATATTTTTTTGCTCCTCAGCCCTTTTCTATTTCCTTACTTAGTACAGACTTCCCTTTGGCTACATGCTTTCCTTCACTCTTATCTCTACCTGCCAGCCACTGACCTAAATTTTTTAGGAATAGAATTATAGATCATAGAATAATTTCAGCTGGAAGGGATTTCCAGAGGTCATCAGGTGCAACCTCTTGCTCAAAGCAGGGCTACCTTTTGTGTGGAGCACCACAACTGTGGCAGAGGCCAATGACAGAGCCCAGGCCTGAGGTGAGTTACTACTCCTAATATGCACTAATTCCAATGGCTACTCTTCCCACCAAAACCAGTCGCATACACAATGAAATTATCTATGAAAAACAAATGAACAAATGATATCCCACTCCTACTTTATTTTTTTTATATACTCTTAAACCAAACTTTAACCTTGCAATGACAAATTAAATCCTATATAATGCTATACACACATTCCTGCTGCACAGCTTTCCAATTGATAGTTGTTTCCCTCACCACACCATTTGATTCAGTGCAGGCTAAGCTACTTGTATTTCTAGTCCTTTGGCACCTGTTAAGGAGGAAGACAAACTCTACTATTCCCATCACTGCCCAGATGTACTGGACACATCCCTGACCACAGAATCATAGAATCATTTAGGTTGTAAAAGACCTTTAAGATCAAGCCCAACCATTAATGCAGGACTGCAAAGTCCATCACTAAACCACATCCCTAAGAACTGCATCTATGGTTTGTTTTTTAAATGCGTCCAGGGATGGTGACTCGACCAGTTCCCTGGGCAGCCTGTTCCAATGCTTAACCACCCTTTCAGTGAAGAAATTTTTCCTAATATCCAATCTAAACCTCCCCTGGCATAATCTGAGGTTGTTTTCTCTTGTCTTGTCTCTTGTTATATGGGAGAAGAGACTGACACCCACCTGCCTACAGCCTCCTTTCAGGTAGCTGCAAAGTGCAGTAAGGTCCATCCAGACCTCCTCTTCTCCAGGCTAAGCCACCCCAGTTCCCTCAGCCACTCCTCTTAAGACTTGTTCTCTATACCCTTCATCAGCTTCATTGCCCTTCTCTGGACACACTGCAGCACCTCTACATCCCTCTTATAGTGAGGGGCCCAAAACTGAACACAGCATTCGAGTTGCAGCCTCACCAGTGCCCCGTACAGGGGGACAAGCGCCTCCCTTATTCTGCTGGCCATACTGTTTTGAATACAAGCCAGGACAGCCTTCTTGGCCACCTGGGCACACTGCTGGCTCGTGTTCAGCCAGCTGTCAACCAGCACCCCCAGGTTCTTTTCTGCCAGGCAGCTTTCCAGCCACTCTGCCCCAAGACTGTAGCACTGCATGGGGCTGTTGTGACCCAAGTGCAGGATCCGGCACTTCTTGTTGAGCCTCATACAACTGGCCTCAGCCCATGGGTCCAGCCTGTCCAGATCCTTCTGCAGAGCCTGTCTGCCCTCAAGCAGATCAACACTCCCCACTCAATTTGGTGTAATCTGCAAACTTACTGAGGATGCATTCAATTCCCTCATCCAAATCATCAATAAAGGTATTAAAGCTGGCCCCAGCACTGAGCATTGGGGAACACCACTTGTAACCAGCCACCAGCTGGGTGTAACTCCTTTCACCACCACTCTTTGGGCCCAGCTATCCAGCCAGCTTTTAACCCAGCACAAAGTATACCCATCCAAACCATGAGCAGCCAGTTTCTCCAGAGAAAGCTGTGGGAGACAGTGTCAAAGGCTTTACTAAGGTCCAGGTGGACAATGTCCAAAGCCTTTCTTTCCCTCATCCACTAGGCAGGTCACCTTGTCATCAAGCAGGACCTGCCTTTCCTAAGCCCATGCTGGCTGGGCCTGATCCCCCAGTTGTCCTGCACATGCCATGTGATGGCACTCACGCTGATCTGCTCCATAACCTTCCCCAGCACCAAGGTCAGGCTGACAGGCCTGTAGTTCCCCCAGTCCTCCTTCCTGCCCTTCTGGTAGATGGGTGTCACATTGTCTAACCTCCAGTCTTCTGGGACCATCCCAGTTAGCCAGGACTGCTGATAAATGATGGAGAGTGGCTTGGTGAGTTCCTCTGCCAGCTCCCTTGATAGTGTTGGGTGAATCCCATCCAGCCCCATAGACTTGTGTGTGTCCAAGTGGAGCAGCAGGTCCCCAAACATTTCTTCCTGGGCTGTGGGGACTTCATTCTGCTCCTCATCCCTGTCTTCCAGCTCAGGGGGCTGAGTACCCAGAGGGAAGCTGGTCTTGCTATTAAAGACTGAGGCAAAGAAAGCATTGAGTACCTCAGCTTTTTCCTCATTCTTTGTGGCAACATTCCCCACTGCATGCAATAAAGGATGTAGATTATCTTTGGCCCTCCTTTTGTTTCTAATGGATTTATAAAAGCATTTTTTATCTTTTACAGCAGTGGCCAGCCTGAGTTCTAGCTGGGCTTTTGTCTTTCTGATCTTCTCCCTGCATAACCTCATGACATCCGTATAGTCTTCCGGAGCTGCCTGCACCTTCTTCCAAAGGCAGTAAACTTTTTTCCCCTGAGTTCCAGCCAGAGCTCTCTGGTCAGCCAGGCTGGTTTTCTCCCCCACCAGCTTGTCTTTCAGCACATGGGAACAGCCTGCTCCTGCACCTTTAAGACTTCCTTCCTGAAGAATGCCTAGCCTTCCTGGACCCCTTGGCTCATCAGGACTGCCTGCCAAGGGACTCTGTTGACCAGGCTCTTAAACAGGCAAAAGTTGGCTCTCTGGAAGTCCAAGGTAGCAGTTCCACTGACCCCCTCAATTCTTCAAGAACTGGAAGCTACCATCTCATGATCGCTATGCCCAAGACATCCTTAGACCACCACATCACCCACCAGTCCTTCCCTGTTTGTAAACAGCAGGTCCAGCGGGGCATCTCTCCTGGCTGGCTCAGGATGTTATCTTCCACACACTACAGGAACCTCCTAGACTGTTTCCTCTCCACTGTGTTGTATTTCCAGCAGACATCCATTAGGTTGAAGTCCCTCATGAGAACAAGGGCTAGCAATTGTGAAACATCCCCCAAGTAGCTGGGAGAAGTTTCATCTGCCTCTTCATCCTGGTTGGGTGGTCTGTAACAGATTCCTACCAGGATATCTGCCTTGTTGTGCTTCCCCGATTCTCACCTATGAACACTCAACCCTACTGTCACCATCATTCAACTCTAGGCAGTCAAAACACTACCTGACATACAGAGCTACCCCACCACCTCTCCTTCCTTGCCTATCCCTTATGAAGAGTTTGTAGCCATCTGCTGCAGCATTCCAGTCATGCAAGTTATCCCACCATGTTTCTGTGATGGTGACTGTGTCAGTCTTCCTGCTGCATGACGGCTTCCAGCTCCTCCTGCTTGTTGCCCATGCTTTGGGCACTGGCACAGATGCACTTCAGCTGTGCTACTGAGTTCACCTCCAACCCTGGCATGCCGCCCCCAGGCTCATCTCTAACAAGCTTGGTTCTATTCTCTTCCCTTTCAAATCTAGCATAAAGCTCTCTCGATGAGCCCTGCTAACTCCTGACCTAGGACCCTTTTCCCTCTTTGGGACAGGTGAACCCACCTGTAGCCAGCAGGCCTACCACCATGTAAACTAACCCATGATCAAAGAAACCAAAATTCAGCCATTGACACCAGGCCTGGATCCAGGTATTGATCTGTGTGACCTTCTGATTCCACACCCCATCATTCCCTGCAACTGGCAGGACAGGAGAGCACACTGCTTGTGCTCCTGATCCCTCAACCAGCTGCCCCAAGGCCCTGAGGTCTCTCTTGATTGCCCTCAGACTCCTTGTCGTTTGGGCTTCATTGGGCAGTACTCAGAGGGCTGTACCAGACAGGGGAGTTTTCCAGTAATGTCCCTTGCCCGGGCCCTGGGGAGGAACAGGCTTCCCTATGGGTCAGGTCCAGTTGCCACATCAGGCCCTCCATTCCTCTCAGAGTGGAGTCACCAACAACATCCACCATTGTTTCTTACCAGCAGAGCTGGTCATGGTGCCTGGGACTGAGCAGCTCTCCCTGGGCAACTCCTCCAGCCTGGACAGGCTTTCATCCACATCACCATTTTTCTGGTCCTTGGCTTCCAGAGCCACACAGCTGCGGTACAGGGGCACTGGGGAAGGTGAAGCAGGCCAGGGGGTGACTTGCCTGCTGCCCCAAGCAGGGACCTGTTTCCATTCCCCCCCATCACTTCAGTCCCCTCCACCTGCCTGGTAGTGAGAAGGCAGGGGAGCCTCTGCTTCTTGTGATGTGTCCGTGCAGTGCATTTGCCTCAGTGGTAGCAGAGTGGCTCCCTCTCACACTCCCCGATACACCTTAACCTTTCTGCTTCCCCTTCCAGCTCTGCCACCAGGCTGAGCAGATCACCCCTGGTCACCCCTCACACAGTTGCTCTCTCTGTCGCCCTGCGGTAGCCATGACAGGCTCAGGGCCCCTGCGGCTGTGACCTGGACGGCTGCTGTTTAGGTGGGAGCCTCCTCAGGGCCGCCGCCGGCTGTCTGGCACTGAGATTTGGCAGAGTGGGAGCCATGGCTCTGTTTCTTCTGGGGGGGGCAATGGCCATAGCTGAAGCCCACCTCCTGGAGCCCCGCGGTGGGCTGGATCCTGCCAGCAGGCCCTGCCACAAGCCCTGGCTGATGCACCACACCATTTACCACACTCCTGGTCACTCGCTCCTTGTTCCGCTTCTTTCCAAGTCACTCTTCCTACAGGAAAACTTCCTCTGAGTCCTCCCACTGAAAGAATGCCCGAAAGAACCACCACGCTTTCAGAAATAACTCTCCATGTTTACAGCTATTCCCCTCCTCCTGCTGGCTTTTTACATTATTACTTACCTGATGTGTTCTATCGAACCCAGATGGTGAGCTGTTAATGCCAAAGAAAATAATCTCTTTAAATTAATAGGATAAAGCCAAGTGGTTGTGAAATTTAAAGATTCCATTTTAAAGATAGGTTTTTTTCAGGTTTTCTTAAATTTTGCTTTGAGCCTTACCAGTCACAGCTTTTAACAGACAAGGTTAACACAGGCACAAAACTGCTGATAAAATAGTAAATCCCTTACAGCCTAGCCCCAAGCGCAGGGCTCTGGGCTTTGCTGCCACCAAGGCCTCTCTTTTCTCTAAATTACCAGTTTCTGGGGTATCTAATTTGCAAAAGCTTCATGCGTCCCTTCAAGATGCTGATTGAGTCTATGATTCAATCCTGTATTATTTCACTCATCCCTCTGAGATCTGAGCCACATGCTAATACCCTGCCTGCTTGTGAACCAGCCAGAGCTCCGCACCCTACTGCAGTTGTGTTAGAACACACACAAATATACCGGCAATAAATACATAGCAGCTCCTAGTTATTTCAGCTTCTGTTCTCCTCAGTGGTAGGTTGTCAGTGTTCATTCCTGTAACAAAATCTTCCCGAGTGATTTCACTCCAAGCAACAAGAATGCTGCAGAGACCATCTACATCAAGAAGCATTTGCTGAAGTTCCCTCCGCATGCTAAAGGTTCCTCTGAGTGGAAATTTACTACCACACTTGGACATTCTGAAATGGCTCTTGGTGTGAATCTAGGCTTGTAATGGCTCTAGGCTTATACCAAAACAGCTATTCCCTAATGCCTGTCCTGATTATTTTAAGTACAGATGAACTGTAGCAGTAGCTCAGCCAGAAGCAGCAGCAAACAGGCTGGAGTAAATAGAGTGCTGACAGCTGCTGGTGTTTCACATAGGAGGTCACAGAGCCCTACTTTGAGCTGGATTGCTTTAAATGTTAGTTGCTGCCTCAAGCACTGTTTACAGTAACACTTCCTCCTCTGAGGTGAACTGCTATTAGCAACAATGGAAAATTCTAGTTGAAAAAGTTAAATATCATTAGACACAGCTAAAGAAAAGCCATTTAAGAAAGTTACAGTAGCACTTTTACTTCTAGAGAAACACCATTACTTGGCAGTGATGTTTGTACAGATTAGTCAGTATTTAAATTCAGTTCTGTAACCTCAACTATTGTTTCAAGGGCAAAGAATCTTCCAAGTGCAGTCTATCTACATATATTTTCAAAATAATGTATTTACCTGATGTAAGTGGTACCTCTAACAGCTTCTTACTAGTCTGTCCCTTTTGCTCCTTTCTAGCTCGATGCCTCCAAGTCCAGGTGCCTTGTCAGCAGGGCAGGGCTGTTAACCCAAAGACAAAAATGACATCTCTGAAGTCCTGCCACTGAGCCTTCCCACCTCCCAGAGCTCTAGACTCCAGTGGTAGTAACTTGTTCAGGGCCTCAAGTAGCCAGCGGCTGCCAATGGACCAGGCTATCCTATGTGACATTTCAGAAAGCGAGAGTCATGTTCAAAGTGCCAGAATTTCAGGTATTGAGAATCTCATAACCTTCTCCATGCACAGGTGGGTTTGCCCTGCAACTTAACTCCTCTCGGCCAAAACTAAGCTGGGCAGCAAAAGGCATTCACACCAAATTGCAGCTCTGCTCTCTCCCAGCGATTACCACAGTACTTGCTCTGCCCTCATACTGAATGCTGCAATGAACAGATACTTTTCAAGGTTTATTGCAACAGAACAGTCTTGAAGAGGTGGCATTTGAAAGCATTTAATTACTAAACCTTCTCATTTCAGCTGAGCTTTAAATAAAGCAACATACCTTAGAAAATAGGAGCTGAAGAAGAAAGTTGTGCTTCTACAGGAAGGAAAAGACTGAAAGGTTATACCTGAAAGCTGGGAATAGGGGAAAAAAGGACTTTGAGGTCCACGAGGCAATTTGAAGGATTCTTAAAAAGGCTGTGCCCCATGCTGGACAATATCACACTGCATTTGGATATAGGTTGTGACATTACAACTGGCTTTCTTACTATGAATTACCTAAGCCACAGATCTTTAGGGACTGCCACAGTGGATTCACAGGAGTCCTTAATACACAAGGACATGGAGGTAATTTTCTGCTTTACTAGCAGTAATTTGTAATAAAGAAATTCAAGTATATATTTACTGTTATTTACATATAGGTATGTTCAAATATTATTTGGAGGTGTTACTGGTGCAACACAAACTGCTCCCAGGAGTGAGGCTAACTGATGATAGGAAAGTCTCTCTTTATGGGTGATCTTTATCAGAGTTCATTGTCAGCCATATGCCCTTGGCAAGGGTCTGGTCTGTCCAGGAGATCTCACACAGAGGAGCTCATCTTGGGTAGACAGTTATTTTTGTCTTTGGTGTAGATACTCAGTGGGTGTAGGACAGTTCCCAGGGCATATGTTACTGGCTTCTGCTTTCCTGGAAGGTCAGTTCATTATCACAGTTTTTGTTCTGTGCTTGTTGAAGACATCCCTTCTCCCAGCCAAGCTTATCAGGGATCTCTCAGGCTCCCAGCTAAGTAGAACTCCTTCATCAGCATGCTTCTTTTATGACTGGGTCACCTTTAGGGCTGTTCCATCACCAGTAAAAGCCATATGGGACAAAATTAAATGATCATGCTACTTTGTACATCTGTATATGCAACACCTTAATGAAGCTTTGTTGCCTAAGCCTTTGGCTATGAGGCAGTAGCTAGAGGCTTATAACCTCTAGTTATGAAAGATTAGTCTCTGCCCAGAAGTTTGGTTCCAATGGTGTGACATTTATGCCTTGTACTGTCATGATCTAAGTGCATTGACTTCCTCTGACTTTCAAAGCGTCAAGAAATTTTAATGCAAGAGTATTGTTTAAAACCATGCAGGTCCCCTGGAAGGGGAAAATCTTGTCCACAAACAATTAGTCAAAGTAAACATTCCCACAAAACATGAAGCTATGTAGTCACTGCCACTGAATGCTCTTTTCTTCTGGCAGTGGGGATTCAGATTCCTGCGTATTTAGTCTCAGAGGAAAAGATTTATCTGCTTTCATACTACCTTTAAGGATGCCTGGAAGACACAATCAATGCAGACTGATTGCTGTCCTACAAATCTCTTGACAATTTGATTGGGGTGGGAATGTGACACACATCTACTGGCAGCTTGTGTTAATATTCTGTCAATCAAATGTCCAAGGTATAAACCAAGTTACACAACACCTTGTTCCTTCTGACTTCATGAGAGAGATTCCAGTCTGAAATAACACATCATCACACAGCTTTGCTCTGACATTTCAGGCCTCTAGCCCATTTACTCTTCCCCTTACTGACAAGCCACTATTTTTGCCACTTTTCTGCTAGAACTCTTACAGGCAGAGCAAGCAGCTACCTTGCAATAGTAACAGCACTGGATAAAGAATGTCAATTATTCTGTTCTTCATTCAGCAGCTGGTGTGGATTCACTGAAACAGATGAGGTCCTGGTACAGCCTAGCTTTCCATCTTACAGTTCATAGGGGTGAGGAAACTGGAGACCAAGCTGGAAAAGAACATCACCTCCCCCACCCTATGCTAAAGTCTCAGGGTAAATATGAAACAGCCTAGTTCATACCAAAGGAAACCTGACTGAGAAAAGTTACCCTAGGTGCAGGGATGCCTAGAAGAGGCAAAGTCTGTTTTTAGAATTAGTGTCCTGCAGAGTGTTTGTTCTCCTCTGGAAAACAGCCTCAATCTTTATGGAGCTCTTCTGTCCCCAAAATTTCCTCAGTACAAAGTGAGATATTTACCACAGAAACCAGGGAAAGGAAACACTTACTTAATTCTCTAGTTTTGCACTCAAATTAGTGAAGAATTATTTGAGACAACTCAACTCCCCTTTCCCTGAAGGAATATTCCCTTTTCACTAATTAAGCCATTAAGACACTTACATACAAAAGAAACTCCAGTTGTCCTTCTATTTTTAATATCTTTCAGTACTCTGAAATCTTGAAGAAATTCCAAAACAAGACCTTTAATAAATGCAGATTTTTGTTTTAACTTCTCACATTTCTGAAGACAGCTCAAACAAATTCAAGCCCAGACCTGCATACCTATACAAGGCCGAAAAAAAATTTAAAAATTCAACATCCCTCAATTTGGATATTACATGCCCTAGACCTCGAGTGTTTCTCATTTTTGCACTGTGCTACAAAGCCTCTAGAAAATAACCTAGACCAATCCTACAGAATTACCCTAGACATGTAAAGCTCAAGTTTCCACAGTTGGACAGGGAGCTTTTCTAGAGTCAGATCAGATAAGAAATGTGTAAAAGCACAAGTAGCCTGTAGGTTGGTTGCTCAAGCTTAAAGTACCCCTGAGGAAGGGCTTTGGCATCTTTTTTGCCCTTTAATTACAGAAGAGTGGAAACAGCACTTCTGTGGCACTATAAAGCCTTGAGTTATTTGTTAATGCCTGACCTGTTCTCAGCTGCTGACCTTACCTGGCAGTATAAATTTGACCCCAATAGGTCAAACTGTGCTTGTGCCAGCTCTATACTGTTTGATGGCTTTGATATTTTTAGAATGCTGTATCACCTGATCTGGCATGCACTTGCTGGAATAAGTCAAATCTAAACCAGAAGGATGAATTTGAAAGGCTTAACTGCAGTGAACTAAGACTGCAGTTGTAACTTACCCTGGGTGCAGCTGAAGCTGCCTCAGCCTGCATTTAACTCCCTGCAGCTTCACTTCCCAAGCTGCAAGAGACTACCATCTCTTCTGATGTGCCAAAGCCATGCGTGTATTTTCTTCCTAGCCTGGTCCAACTGGAGTGGTCCAGTGTTAAACATTCATGCTAGCCCAGGTCATTTTGGCTGAAGTGTGAAGGAAGAAGTAGTATGGGCAGATATCAAAGGAAAGTAAGGACAGAAAAACAAAAGTAGAAGTGCAGCATTTGTTTAACTGAAACCTAATGTGTTATTTAGAAGATGGGCTGCCGAAACCATAAGAAAACAAAAAAATGCCAAGCAATTTTGCAGAGTCTAAGTTGTGTTGTACAGTGAAAGAGCTGGACTTAATTTACATCTACTTTTATTTTTAGGATTGATAGATTACTTGCATCTTAACTACGGAGTTTAAAGGAGAAAATAAAATTACTGTGATATAAGGTTACAGACAAAGTTGTGACATAGCAAATTATAGGGACAGGGAAGTTCTACAGTTCTCTGAACATCCCAGTAAATAGCATCCTCTTCTACTCAGAATTGAATACAGTTATACAGAAGACAGTAAGTCTTCAATCCAAAAATGCAGGACATGCTACTAGAATGGGAAGAGCTGTTTTTGGAAAACTGACTCTGAATGGCCTGAGGGTTGTACGGCATAGCCTGAAGGAGACCAAAAGTAACCATGGACCACCCAACATAATTACAGTGTTGTTACCACCACAAAACAGACAGAAGAAAATAAAAACATGAAGACTGTTATCTGTAAGCTGTGCCAGGGTTGGGGTTTTTTTTAGTTTGGGGCAGGGGAGACTAACTACAGAGCCACAGACCATCTCTATTTGCATACAAAACACTGTCACAGCCCTGCAGACTTGTTTTATGCAATGCACACATATCAGATAAACCAGTTACAGATACTTGTCTCTGAAACAGAGCCAAGGAAATTGATTGAACTAGCATTTACACTACCCTTAAAGGAGTCAGACAAACAAGGCAAGACCTGCCTTTGTTGCAGTTTGGTGTCTAATACAGGCCACTGAGGCAAGGCATGCAAGGTAATTTTATTGTTGCAATGCATTTTCTCAGAATCCACACAGAACATGATCTTACTTACTCTAGCAAGTAGATAATAGATAGTATTAAGTGAGTCACCATGCTCTCTCCAATGCACTTTCCTTCCTTTGGTCTATCATTTAAGATTAAATACTAATTTTCACACTTAGCCCAGTGTTTCTCTCTGCTTGCAGTCACTACAGGAACTAGCACAAACCAGGCCCTTTTTCAGCCACAGATTGAAGACCAAAACTGATATTTTACTTGCATAGCAGCAGCCCAAGTCTTTCTTGATAGAAGACTCACATACCCTGCCAGGGAACAGCAGCAGGCTGCGTGGCAACAATATGACACAACACCCCACCACCCCCCTCCAAACAGGAGTACAGGCACACCACACCTGAGGAAAAGCAGCCCAGATAACTGTGGTTAGCAATCATACCTGTAGAAATCAGTCAGGTCCAAGGGCAAGGCAACATCAGGAACACCCAGCCTCCAGACACAGCATACAGACAACACAGCTCTAGCAAGCCCTGAGCCCCAGGCCCAGGTTTAAATGCAGCTCCAGGGCCAATGGGTGGGTGGTGCACAGGTGGAAGCCCCATGTGAGGCTGATCAGGGTAATTAACACCTGCTGACCTGCTTGGGCCTGTTATGAAGCCATGCACCAGTCCTATTCTGGTTTCTGTGGGGAGGAAGGAGTGCATAGAGGTCTGAAGGAGCTGATACAGCATGCTCATGCTTTAGTTCAGTTTAAGTACAATTAACATTTTTGTGATATCCCTATATAAATATGTTCTTGGATGTTATTGATGTGCTGAACCTCACAAGTGAGGAAATGTTAGAAATGAATGCCACATTTGAAAGCTGAAAGTATTTAGGCATTCTTTAAACATCTCTTTTCTTCTACTGACTATGGTCTTCACATACCTGTCTCCCTGGTCTAGGTTATAATCTGCCACAGACACAGAGAATATTAAGCACAGGGGAAATAACAGTCATCCAAACACAGGCAGCTGGCCTTGAGATGTGAAGGGCAAGTTACTAGCTGCTTGTGTATTACCAGATTCTCCAGACCTTTCAGAAGCTGTCCAGCTCTTGAGAGCATGTGTTGCTTTGTGTTTGTGTAGCATCCAGTACGCAACTTCTTGATGATAATATGTTTGATGGGGTTGGAAAAAAACAGGTTTACCTAAAACCTGTTTTACCTGTTTAGTCCTAACTTACTTAGAAAAGGAATCACAGTCCTGTGTGGTGTGTTGTGCTGACTATTCTGGTTGAGACTTTACTGACCAAGTGTTCTTCTGGGCTGAAATAATGCTACGCTGACAAGTTGACTTGAAACAAACCTCATCTGCCTTGGTAAGACCAAGGGAATTTGCCATAACTTGTAGCTAATCTTTGTTCACTGCTTTGAATAGCATTGTGGACACCAGCTGACCCTTGTTTTCTGCCTTAGATATGGTTGCTGGTTAGTAGTGCTGGCGGGGATTTGCTGTACTGTGTTGTGTAATATCTCTGATAAAAATGTACAGCCCCTAAAATACATATAACAATGATGCAAGCAATAACAGATAGTAGGTAAATCATAATAAAATGGAGATAAATCATATAACTATATTATTATTTATAATATATATTTATTCAGATGTCTCTGACAATATATAGATATATATGGATAATAACAATATAGATCAATAACATTATTCTGTATAATTAATATATAGTTATAATACTGATAATCTCTATAGAGATCTATTTTATGTTTAGATGGGGAGAGAGAGCTAAAGATCTGTATAGCAAGAGAGATATAGATCTATATATACAAAAATTTGTTTGGAAGCTTCTTCAGGGCAGTGGTTGGCAGCTTGAGGTGAGTGCACTACAGAAAATATCCTGTATACAAGAATTTCTACCTCTTTTATCTGCATGAATCCTCTATTGTCTGCACCTAGGAAAGGAATTAAAAATTACTTGGGTTTATCTTCACGGAAACCATTTACACTGCTGAGCTCATCTTATATTATTTGGACAATCTACTAAATCTTCTTTTTGTAAGACCTGTGTGCTGAGTGAAAAAGTCAGGAACCTGCTGGGTGATGGGTTTTATAGATTCTAGCAGCTGACACACCTCTAGTCCTTCAGAGTCTTGCAAAGTCGCTATATTACCCAGTGTCTGAAGAGGAATGATGTATCACACTACTCTGGCAATTCTGCCTTGGGCAATGGCAATCATGCGTCTTGAGCTGTTTAAAGCTATCTAGAAAGTCTTGTAAAGGCTGATAGGAAATTTTACACTCTGACTGGCTTATTTTACCAAGATGATTCAAGCTAGATTTGAACTACCTTGTGCTTGCAAGGCATTATGTCTAATAATCTGGCTGGGGGCGTAGTATTAACAACTTTGAGACTATGAAACATCATAAAAGGTGTTGGAAGACTTCCTGTAAGGACTGACACATCATCTGCGGCTTATCAGAAACATTTTGCAATTTGAGTGTATAAAGGTTCATGTCTGTGGCTCCATCTGTGGAGGAAACTGGAACACCAGAACCTCTCTCCTCCAGCATTTTGCTTGCAAAGGAGGTAGCAAGATTGCAAGACGCTGTGTTGCACTGGCTGAGTCTTATTAAGATTGTCAAGAGAGACTGGCAAGAAAGGCAAAACTCACTTTCTTGGGCACAGCAAGAAATGGGTTATGCTGCAAAGCCACTGACCCGATTTCAGGTGTTGATTACTAGAAAGTGAATTGGCTTTTGACAGCTTCCCTTCATCCGAGCAAGTGATGGCTTGGGTTGCACTGAGGTGACAGCTGCTTGCTAATTGCCCTCTCACAACGCCTGGCAAACCTGCGCTGTCTTCGTGTCAATGAAAGCATCAGCCGGAATAGCAGCTTCTTGGCTCTGTCTTTGAAGAGAGTTATATACAGGTGACGCAATCTTGAAATGCTGTTTTTCCAACTTAGTAGGCAGGTAAGGATTCATGGTAAGATTTTTCCTACTAAATGAAGAATGATACAAGGAAGGATGTAGGACAGGCTTGCACAGACAGTAAGTTCCTGTTCATTATTAAATATTTTTATAGCAGTAGCTCAAAGACACCTCAGTCAATACAAGAAAACCCTCCTTTCGGATGTTCAGGCATGCTCCTAGAATTAATGATTTGAATTAGAGATGTCAAGTGATTGAATGGCTCAAAGGCTGGATACCATGTACTCAGGATGTTTAAATAGCCCACATAGCATATTCAGAATTTCATTTAAAAGAAAACTTTTCAGTCACTGAGATGATAATCTTTTAGAAACAGACACACAGTAAAATGGCACGGTGTTTCCTTCCCAAAGCTGCAAACTGGATCAAATAGAGACTGAAAACTATGAATCTCTTATCCCTTATTTAGATAATTGAGTTATAGCTGTATGCATCTATATCCATCTACCTACTTGTATGACTCTTCAATACAGATTAAAAAAACCACATCAAAATAACTTCATGGTTTCAAAGTTCAGATCTCAAATCTTAGGATATTTGAGAATTCAAGCTACCTATGCAAGTCTGATTTAGCCTTGGTGTATATGCATTATGGTATAGCTATGCCAATGTGCAATTACCAGACCTTCTAGGTTATTCTCAGAACACTTGCCTCATCTGACCCCGAAAGGAACTTGTTTTTCTATTGAATGATGCTGAGTAACATCATGCTTAAGTAAAAATACTGCTAGAAAAATGTTATCAGCATGGGTAAAGTAGGTCTATTCTTGCCTCTTTCTGATTTTGAGTGTGATAGGAGAACATTGCAATTTGCTACTGCAAATTGCATCATCCCTAACTAATATCAGGTAAAACAACCATTACCCTCTGGTTTAAATACCTGCTCTGGGAGAGAAATTCAGAAGAGATTCCTAATAAGAACCAATTAACTAAGTACCTCTGATGAGCTTCAGTAACATTCAAAGAGTTATAAAGGCCTACCATCCCATGGGAAAGGAGTCAGAGAAGAATCCTTTGGCCAAGCATAAATCTCATTTTAAATGAGATTATAAACATGCTGACTAGCTGACCCAGTTTTACTTCTGCATATAATACCGTATGCTGTTCCTTGCTTACAAAATTGTAACTCCTATTGAAGTCACCAACAGCAGTAGTTATTTTATTTCTAAAGCAACAAAAGGCATTTTCTCTATCACTGTTACAAGAGAACTCCACAGGATAATATGATCATTATTAAAATAATAACAGATCTTCCGACAATTTAATTCAAGCAACTCACTCTTGCTAAAAAAAGAGAGTAAGGTAGTAAATGTAGGGAATAAACACTTCAGGGGCAGGTAAAATGTTCCACAATTTACTCAGTCAGGTCTGAGCATCTGCATGGAAAACACAGCTTCTAACCTGTGCTGTATGGGATCTGGGAGGGGAGGCAGAGAGGAGAAGTTTTAAAATTGCAGATGAAGCTGACACCTAGATGCATCTCTTCAGCTACAACACGGCCTCTGGTAAACTAAAATCATGTACGATACTTAGGGTGCATTCATCCATTTACCTTTTTTCACGTTTCGTCTTCAAACTATGGCCTTTTGTTGTTGTTGTTGTTCTTTTAAAAACCTTAGAAATTTCCATTTTTTAAATAATACAATTTATACATTTTCAGATTAGAATTTCAGCTACTATACTTTTCCTCTGCTTTTTCCATGCTTTTATCTTATTTCACAAATATTTTCTGTTCTACTTATGTTTGCCTCTCACCCCTTGCTTCCTTTTCTAAGTGAAAACGGACTCAATATACCTTAGCTTGATGATCATCTCTTATTTCCACCCTTCATTCTCTTTGCTTTGAGCTAGCAATTACTGGAAGAATAAGAACCTGCCTGGAGAATTATGTCATTTAATTAACAAAGGATACAAAATTCCCAATGTGATTGGAAAAGACAGGGAAAGACAGAAAAAGTAAAAATAAGAGTCTTGTACGAAGCAGCGTAACACTAGTAAGACGTTATTATCGCAACTGGTGACATGCCCTCTCGTGGTCACACTGCTACAAGAGCAATCTCTTATTTTAATTAAAGGCAGGCTACTGTTCAGCTAGTACGTAAGCATTTTAGTTTGGTAAGACTGGCTTTAAAACCTGTGTCAGAGCCCTAAAGTGTGGGTTTGTTGGGCAGAACCGTGCTACAAAGAGAGAGACACATCAATTAGGAAAAAGTGAAATCGCACAGTTTTGGGGTATATTTTTTGTGGCAGTATCCTCGAAATACAGGTCAACATCCCCCATTCAGAAATAAAAAGGACTTCACCAGACAGTTTGCGTATATTGTGTACTTTCTACAGACTCCCGATGGTATATATTGAATCCTAAAACTAAATAAGTGGCCTTGGAAGACCTAAGAGATAATGACAAGGCTCAATTTCTTTCCAAAAGTCAGATGCCATTTCTCATCTGCAGTTGAATATAGATCAGAATACAGATCTAGTCTGCAGGAATACATTGTTGATTAGTTCCACAATTGATTCTTATTGAAAATAACAAGGTACACGTGTTCTCTAGGATAAAGTACTCTGATTTAATTAGGAGTATACAATTATGTTCTTCTTTGGGTTTGAATGGATAATACACTACTTTCAGAGACTGAATCCAAAATTATCCATTTAAGATGAATTAGCCATCTTCAGTTATATTCCATTTGAGCTAGGCATCACATCTCCGAGTCATCATAATTTCTGCCAGAATTGAAGCCCTTGATTGTTCTTGCCATGAGTGTGTTGAATGGTGCAGAAAGCAGCATTTCATCTGCTGTGACACCACTAGTTAAAATGTGTTTTAATTCCCTAAAAACATCATAACTCCATTTTCATTCTTTATACTTGCACATACCGATAGACACATACATAACAGGAGAAAGTTTTATTTACAACTTAAAATCTCTGGAACTGATGACTATGGTGTACACAATTAACAGAACATTTTTGGTGCCCATTATTCAGGAACTTGGCCTTCGTGGCCATGCAGTCATAGGGTATTGATAAAAAAACTTGCATCAGTTGAAATTTAATGCCTTTTACACTAGAAAGCGCTCTAAAGGTTATTAAATAACAAATACCTAGATGTTCACAAAACACAAAGTCAGAAACTGCAACTTCATTTTTGTCCACCTCTTGTGGATTCTCCCAGGAGACCCATGGATTTCTTGTAAAGAGTACCCCAGCATGGACACAAGAACAGGAGTCCCACTGAAATCTTCATCTTAGTACTAGGGCAATATAGCAGCCAGACTTCCATTCAGCCTGAAATCCACCATGGCACAATGCCATTTTCTGCTTATTACTACCTCAGTTGTATTTGTATGTTTTACTGTTCTTGCTTGAGGTTCTTAACCAGTGTTTGTCTACCAGGTTTCTCTCATTTTTTTCCCCCAGAACTTATCCCCAATCTGTAAACAGATCTTGACTTCTGATTCTGTCATCCAGCGTGTGTTTTTCGCACCTGGGTTTAAGCTGGTTCATTGCATCAACCCATGTACCATCTCCACATACATTTATCTTAAGTTATTCAAAATCGTTGTAGGCTGGAGCACTCCTAGCCAATGTTGGAGGCGACAACCTTGCTATGTCAATGAAGTAGAACTTCTTGAATTAGAGTCTAACTGCAGACTTTTTCTTCCTCTTGAAAAGATATTTTCTTCAAGTTGGTTTATTCCTCCTAGCTTATTGCTGTCCATATGCTCACCATACATGCACCAGTGGTACCAGCTTGCTCTAACAGTAGCCCGGTGACACTGGAGCTTAGGGAGTCCTGTCTGCATTTGCTGGATCCCAGTTGCCTTCCCTGCCAGCAGTGTGGAGGGCAGGGGAGAAGGGTCTAATGCATCTGTTTTTCCATTTCAGTGCTCCTGGAAAACGCTCCCAGAGCAATCCTATGGCTAGTTACACCAGCTGTGCAGCTTCTTTGTCTTTACAGGACAAGACAGCAAAGCAACAATTTCAGGACAAGTTCAAGGGTGAAGTTAGAAAAATCATCATAATGCAAATTGTCTATTGAATTAAGCTTCCATGTTTTTCATACATATGTCAGTACAGCAGCCTGGTATCAGTGGCTGGATAGCCACAATTACTGAATATTTCTAGAGAAAAATGTCCTATATTTTTATTACTATGCATACTTTCTCAGATAAAATATAACAGCTTAACCTTTCAATCAACCAAAACAAGATTTAAATAGATGGACTTAAAATAAGACTGGAAGATAGGTGCATAAAACTGCTCCGAAAAATCTGGGCCATAGTTCATATAGCTTTGATTATGCACTTCTAAAGAAGGGAAGTGCTCACTGAAGTTAATGAGTATTTTGGTTCCTTATCAACTTGTGGATTAGAGGCTTGATATAAACACAGCTGGTGTGTGTTCAACCACATCTTCTACTGCTCCACAAGTTATAGGATGTCATTTAATGAAGAGGTCTTGTGAGGATGTTTATCACATTAACTTGACTATGGCAGAAGATGATGTAAGCACTTTACAATAGAAATGTACACAAAATGTGTCTAAAGCTCCTTAACTCCCCCTCTCAAAAAAAAATAACCAGTTTAAACACGAAGTTGTAGATTACATACTGCATAAAATATCATATGTATAAATTGTATGTGAAATTTATGGGAAATAGTTAACCTGTTGACAAAGAAGTAACTAAAATTTTTATTTACTTTCACATCATAGTACATCTGCTTTATTTGTTTTTAAAATTCTGTTACTGCAGATTAACATTTGATGTCTGTCTGAGCTTTCTATATGTAACTTCTATGGGAACAGTGGCCCTGCCTAAGCTGTTGCCATGCTGTACCATGTGCTGCAGTGAATTGGATGTCTTATCCATAAATAGTTCAGTGCTGTTTCAAAAGAAAAGGAATCACTCCTGTTTCTGAAATTTCTCTCAAAAATGTGGAATTTGGTTGATCTCAAGGTTAGACACTATAAGAAGAAATATGAAAAATATCTTGGATTGGGATTCAGGTGGGTGCAGTCCTGGTTTCTCAGTTGTCACCACTGGGTAAGTACCAGTTTCCTTCTTGTCTACAATTCCATTTTTCTTTTGAAGAAAACCCAGACTTCTGGGACAATGGTGCACTGTTTGGTCTCTCTCTCTCCACGTTCAACACAAAATTACTGCAAGACAAAAGCACAGTAAGAGCCTGTGGCCATGGGACACACCAAGCACCTCCACACCTTGCAGGCAGAAGCACTTGAAAGATGCAATAACTATTTTGTCAGAATTTTGTTGTTCTTTAGCGACACTTCACCTTGCGTTGGACACCCAGGCTGCGATGCCATTAAAGTAGAATTCAATAAAGTAACAAACAAACAGCAGAAAGTTGTCCCGCCAGCCTAATGAGAAACAGTGAAGAGAGAAATAAAGTTTAGAGTCTGTTCTCATCCCTCAAGAGTAACCGGGAGTGACTATCTCACTCTATATTCTAGATACTGATTTCTCTGGAGTTTAATCCAACCAGATCATCCCTTTGCTCTTGAAGAGCTTGGCACACTGAGCATGTTTCCACTATAAAGCCATCCTGGTTGCCAGGAGCCAGGCTGCTTTTTAATTTAATCAGTGGAATTTAATACAAGTTGGTAGAGTAACTCCTGATTTTATTTATAGTCCCAACCCTGAGACTGAAGCTCAGAGCTCCCTTGTGGATGAGTTTCCTCTACATGGGACGAAAGGCTGTAAATCATTCCTATTGACTTTAAAAATGACAATGCCGAGATAGAAATAGAGGCTGTCTAAAATGAGCAGTTAAAGAAGATTTAAGTTGAACTACATTTTATATGTATGTTTGTTATACCAATATCAGGTTGTGGCTGAGACAAAACCTCTGTGATTATCTCATTTCACAAAACATGAAATTAAATCTCCATATAACTGATCGGGATTTTCTGTGGAAATCGACAGTCTGTGGGAAGTCTTACCATAGTAAATGCGCTCTTTAGTTTAGTTCCATCTATTACAGCATTATAATTCATTACAATTTATGTAAATAAAGCTACTTTTCATTGTACATTAAAAATGGCAAAAATGCACTCCAAACAGCTTAAAATCTCACGTCATGTGAAATGTGTTAACACATATGTATACATACCTACACCTACAGATATATCCCATAAATATGTTTATTCAGAATCTCTACACAAATGTTTCTGCCTATCTTTTGTCAATGACAATCATCAGTTGTTGAGCAGAATATTGATATTCACAGGCAAAATAAGATGTAGAAAAAGAAAATTAGGATAACTTTTTTAGGAATCCAAGTTTGACAATTTAATTAGTGAGCATTTAGTGACATTTATGAGTGAGTTAAGCCTTCGATACACTGTCTTGCACTGTTTGAAAAAGCTCTGTTGGGAGGTCAGAATACTGATCTGTACATGCTGGATGAGTGGTGCCTGGTACTGTGACCCTTGCTGTTGGGGTTTTTTCCCAGTACCTGTGTTTGAGTTGAGCAGGCTGCCTGACTTATGATATAGCATTCATAAGGATCCTAAATAACTTCTGTCCCCCATTTGGTATTTATTTTAGAACACAAAACGAAGGATGAGGAAATGCTGCCAATGGTAGCATCAGCAGAAGCGAGACGTTTCCTGTCCCTAGGGCTTCATGGCATCTTGTATAAACCTGCTATAGGTCACCTTGATCCTTCCTCACACAAAGTTTGTCTACTTAATTACAGTTGGTAAAGTTAAGGTGAAGGAACTAGTGCATCAAAGGTAAAGAACACTAAATAAAACCTCCCTGGATGCTCTGGGTTGATGACTTGGCAGAAAAAAAAAGAAAGCTTAAGGGTAATTGATATGTAAAGTGAAGAACTAAGGCCACTTCTGATGGGAGCACTAATTTTATTCTCTGATGTTTAATTCTGAGCTTAATATGCTGATCTTCATGTACTTCATGCGTCTAGGTGAACTGACTAAACTCCCTGCTAGTCCCACAGCCCTTGTAACACCAATAAGGAGAACTTCAGCTGAAACCTGTGGCATTGCCTGAACGCAAAAACCGACATTAAAAGATAGTAACTATTTTTGTTATGGCCAAGAGACACTATCAAATTATCTTTTGCCAGTTACCAGTGGCAGTTAATATTGGTTCTGATGACACGCCTGAGAGCTCTGACTTTCAGGGAAACAGAGTGAGGTTGTGGTGAGTGTGTTTGAAGATCCCGCTGGAGATGTGCCGGTTCAGGCTGGGGAGTGATTTGGGTTTGTGCTGGATCTCTCCTGCTGCGTTACCCTCTTCTCTGGAAATGCAGCTCCCATTACGTTACCAAGTGCCTACGAATCTGGACCAGAGTGATGTTTGTAAATCAAATTAACATGTCACCATTCATAATGAATTCTCCTTTAAGGAAGCATCGCATGGCCTCAGTGTGGTAAAAACACGTTGTAGCTGTTCCTCCTGTTTTCTACTGCAGACTTCTGAGAAAACACCAGTGAATGACTCAGAAAAGAAGAAAACCAAGTTTTATCATGTGAGAGGTAAAATGTGACAGAGTGGGAGTCAGACCCAGAGAAACAATTGAATCCCAATATGAGTATGGTCATTCTCCCATATTAACAATATCTTCTTATCACAACACTATAGAACTATCACACTGCAACAAGGCTTTCCCACACAAGTCTCTAAAAGTTCACCTACTGTCCGTGCTGTTTCTTCATCCT
>JAVJGI010000063.1:54212962-54237446 GCA_035590275.1 Ibycter americanus
GCGGGGACAGGGGTTGCCGTGCTGTGCAGTAACGTACCTCATGAAGTGAATAAAAAACACACAACGCTAATTGCCAAACAAGACTTGGAGGATTTTAGAAGATCAGATTCAGCCACCAAAATGAAGCAAATACCAGGGGAAAGAAGCTTGAAAAGTTTTTTTCTGGAACGAAGGGAGATGTGAAGCATTTTATATATATGTGTGTATATATATACACACAAAATGCATATCTTAGTCAAGGTTGACTCATTTCTAAATTCTGCTTTTCAGAAAGTATTTGGTATTGGTACTGGTATTTCTTTAACATTATTGGTATTTCTTTAACAGTTGTGATTTCAGGTATTTTTGAGAATAATAAGTAAACAATAAATAAAATGTATTCTTTATAAGTGCAGGGCCTTTTTACATTAAAGACCAAAAAACCCCTAAACTGGAAGAATACCAGAAAATTTTAAAATTCAAAAACTTGAAGTCAGGAATTGCCAGAATCAGGGTGTGTACGTTACCTTGATTTGGCCCATGTGTGCATACATGATGACAGTCACTAACTTAATAACCATACTGTGCTTTTTCTGAAGACTGGCGACCTCATTTAGTGCACATGAAATGGTAGTTAGTTATTAGTTACTTTTCTCCACTTCATCACGTATATACCCCTCTGCATTATTTGCTGTACAAACCATACAGGCTCTGCTTGCAATGTAGAATTGTTTATTTCTTTGTAGCAACCTCAGTGTTCATAGTATCCTCATTTTCTACCCATGGTTAACGAACTTTGAGCTTTTCTGTGTGGCACCTAGGCGGCCAGATGATCGTATTATCTTGTGGAGAAGAGGCTGAGCCACAGAGGGTAAATCCAGCATTTCTCAATGAAATTCACTAATATATCCTGTACAAGAAACCAGTTCTACAAACTTCAGTGGCTCTTGGGCATCTTGTAACACATTTTATGTTCAAAGCCCGGACTGGCTTTTGTTATTGTAGGTGCTCAGTACATTTGCAGGATGCATCCCAGATTTGGGAGCCAGAAGAAACATGAACATTTGTCCCGGTATGATGCTGAACAGACGGCGTGGAACCCATTCCTCCAAAGCAGCCCTCAGCTGCCCTGGGCAGTCCTTTCCTGACCCCCCCACGGCCTGGCCTGCCTGTTTGGGCCCTTCTGCGACAAACGAACTACACGACACATTGCTGACACAAAGGCTGCCCTCCTTACCTAATTTTGAGTTCTTGCTGGGAACCAGCGGCACAGCGAATGTCGGAACCCGAGTGTGCGTTCAGCTCTGTGCTACACCGCGATCGCATCACCGAGGGGCGCTGTTGTCTTTGGTTACGGGACCAGCCCTGGAAAAGGAGGGTTCGGTGTGTGGAGGATCTCTGCACCCAGCCCCAGCCCTGGCGCTACCCAAACAAGCTGCCCGGCTCCATCAAGATTGCCCTACCCTGACATGCAGCAATATTTCAGAATTAGAGAGGGAAAAGTGACCCTGTTGCCTAGCACTTGGGCTTTGGTTGAGATTACCTTTTGCTACCAGCTGTGAAATTGCCTTGGAGATTTAGACACTGGGAACTGAGAGAGACTGAGGCATTTTGCATTCAGACAGTGACTACTCAGTGTGATTCAACCGATCTGAATTAAGGTAGAGGCAACAAGCAGCATCTTATTTCCAGGCTCTGATTCCTTCATTTCTCAAAGAGACCCCAAACTTCAAATTTAACAAAACCGATTTATCTGTTTCATTTCAAACTCCTTCCATGAATGCTGCAGACAACCTAAGGCATCAGATCCTGATCCTGGTTACTGTGAATGTAGAGTGAAAAAACACCAGTAGCTTCAACAGACTTATATTAGATTGGTTCCATTTGTGCTGAACTACCACAAAACTGTTTTAGCCTTGGAACTGGCAGCTTAGTTACATTGCTGTGAAGGTCCTGGTCACTGCACCAGAGATAAGATTACAGAAGCCTTTTCCTTTTAATGTCATTTCTGCCAGTTTGTACTTCTGTCATGAATATTCTTTTAAAATAACCCTCTAAAGGCAATTACGAAAAACAAAAAAATAAGGAGAACAAAGAGACCGTCATTAGTAATCTAAGTAGGGTTTCGTTTCTGAGAAAGGATTAACAATGAAGACAAAGAGCAGAATGAGAAGGCAATTGATGTTGTCATTATCAGCAATTTCTTCAAATTAAGTTGGCAAGTCTTGTATTCAGCATGCCATACTCGTTGTGGATTGGCATTTGAAAGGATTTGTAAGATTTAAAAATAAGTCTTTAGAGCAACATGGTCTGGACTGGGACCTTAGGTAAATTCCATCAGGACTCCACGGCAGCTCTAGTTGTGCAATATGTCACTTGGTCCTGGGGAGATGCTGTATTTTTTCACTGTTCTCCCAATCTCTCAGGAAAAAGTTAAGCACATGAAGTTTTTGGCAGTCCAGCCAAAATTGGAGGGTATGCATTGCTTTCTGCTTTGCAGATCTATGTAATAAGTACGTAGCGCAACTCAGCAAAATTACATGAGTAGCCTGGTTTAGAGCAAAGGAAACATTAATAATATTATGGTGAAAGAAACTGAGCTGGAGTTTCCTTCTTTGCAATAGTGAAAAGCTTCACCATGTAACTAACGGCAACTTTTAATAGAGTATGTGGTAGGGACAGCTGAAGAGCCTCAGCTAATTTCTGTCATAATAGGATTTGCTTGGTGGGGAGCTCACTCCAGCGAGGGGAATGAAATGTCACTGAACGTGGAATTTCGGAACAAAAAATAGTTAGTAGCCAATGAACTACAGTGCAATATTAGCACTAGCAGTCTCCTTCAGCTCTTGTCATCAAGCAGATATCATCGAGAAGATGGGAAATGTCAGGGTGTTACACATCATGTTCTAAGGTAGTGCCCCGAAACGCTGGGCTGGTGGCTTCTCGAGTCTGCCCAGCCCCAGCTTTGTCAAGGCATGCATTGAAATGCCTCAATTTCATCCTCATGCAGAATGAGAAAACTGTTAAAAGTGTCCTAGGATGAGAGATTTTTTCAAATAATATCATCAATAAATCTGATGCCTTTGCCTCTGTCCTTTAACATCTTCTAGCTTTGCTTAGCCAAGGCCACCGAGTTCATATTGTCATTCATCCCTGCATGCTTGCTCCATGCGGTGCTTCTCTTGGCATTGTCCACCATTCTTTCCTGTCCTGTGTCTCTGCTGCTCCTGCCTCTTTTCCCTTCTGCTTTCCCTGCTTTCTCCCCTGCTTTTGTCTGCTGCTCCCCAGTGCACTTCTCTTGCTCCTTTTGTTGTGTCCCTCGTGCTGGTGTGTGCACCACTCCTCCTTCAGCCTCCCCTGCTCCTCCTGCTTCTTCTCGCTGCGCAGCCAGCCACTTCCCCTCGTATATCTGCTGCTCTGCCATGCACAGCTGCTGCTCTTCTCCCCACCTCCGCCACCCCCGCCGCTGCTGCTCCAAAAACAGTTTTGACCAGCTCTACTTCCAAACAATGAGGCTTTGACCTCTTTCCCCTGGGAGAAGATTTCACAGCCAAACACGTCTCACTGGCAGGAGCTTTTCCTGATATTCAGCTTGTTTCCTTCTCCCATTGCTCCTACTTAAATCTCTTTATATTGAACTAACAGCTCGCGCCCCGGGCTAGGTGTTTTACCCCTCCTTTTCTGCCTATCTCGAAGGCGGGCTGGATACAGATAGGGAGGCCAAAATGAACAGGGACACCCTCATAATATGCAGCATGGTGCATCCAAGTAAGCAAGCTCATGTCAAACCCAGAAGGAGCAGAACAAACACACTTACCATAATGAAAAATAGGCCACATGCCTTACAAAAATTCACCAAGGGCCAAATCTTGATCAGTTTTTATCCATCTGAAGGAAAGATACTCGCACAGACAGCTGTGTCAACAGCCTGTGAGCCAGGGGCTGACTGAATCTGAGCTCCTGGAGGGGGGACAGTGATCTGAAATAGGTGAATAAGGCCCAAACTGAGTAAGTTTGGATGCAGAGGGAGAGGTGTGAATCCAGGAGATAGAGGAGAAAAACATCAAGCTCACAGTGCAAAAGCAGGACAGACCAAGGTTAGGTAGCACAAAAGAAAGGGAAGAAATACGACAGACCGTATGGGAGAGGGGAGGGAGGGGAGCCTGAGCAGCTGGACGTGGGCTGAGGGGCATCAGGCGACCTGCAGTGGGATGACACGGTGATCATCGCCTCTGAGTGGGGCCGAAGGCGAGCGCCCCACACACACACAGTTGGGTCAACAAACTGTCCAAGTGACTGAAGCCAACTGTGAAGAGGTTCCTGTTTTAAGGGCAAAGACTGTCTTTTGACTAAGTATCAGAAAATTATTTGGCAGAAGAGGGGATTAAGACTGATACTAAAGCTTCATTTCCAAGTCATGGTTCCTGAGGCAGCCAGCTGATGTCTGTATACACGTCTGGATGGCTGGTGTGAAACTGAAGTGGTCATCTGCTCACGCAATCATCTAGGCTCCTTGCTAGGGTCAGCACAGATGCCAGCGATAGAGACTGTAGTTTTACCAGGTAGAGTGAGCCAGCTTAACTGCTGAAGAAAGGTGGAGATTTTCTGTTCCTTCCTATCCTGTCTCCCAGCTGCATCTTCCTGCCATTTACTCGGCTCTGGCACTTGTTTGCACCCTTCCATCAGCTGATCCAACTCACTAAACCGCCACAAACATATCCATTTCTTCCTTGTGATCAATTTTCTGCTGGTTTAGTGAATTGGTTCATAGAAAGAAAGGGTCCAGAGAGCATCAGTTTTAAAACAGGGAGCAGGACTGTACAGCTGGGCATGGGATAGTGGAGATGACGGGAAGGTGGAGTATGATTTCTCCTTGTCAGAGGCTGGACTTTAACCTAGCTCAGTGTACAAGGCACTACACCCTAAGCGAGCATCTTCTTCCTTTTCTCCCAAGTCTTAGAATGTGCTAGCCAATATGTACCCATTAGCACATTGTAAGAGCTGCTCATTTTCCTAGTCTAGACAGGCCTTTCAAGCAGACAGGCAGATCTGCCTTCAGGCGTTTTGTCAGGGCCGTCCTCAAAAGTACCTTTCAGAGGCTCAAAAGACAACTTCAGATGGAAATCTGGAATCTTATTCTTAGTGATTAAAATAGCTTATTTTGGCCAGTCCAAAAGCTAAATTATTAATACCAGCTGAATTAATAGCAGTGAAAACTGCTCATTAGAAATTATAATGGCACTGAACACCATAAGAGATCCCCTATAGTGTAAATCAAACTGGCCCCATTTATTTAATGAAGCTACAGCTGCTTACAGCAGCCAAGGACCTGCCCTAACATTTTCTTGCTTTTGCATGTACCTAACATAACATCGCAAGCTTCTTGCTCAATTTTTCTGCCATTCTTATAATTTTTCCCTTAGAGGGCTTCTTTAGACATAGCAAAGACTGCTTGGTAATTTTTATGTCTAGCCTCCTATTTCCCTTGCTACTCCCCCATGCAGTAATTTGTGTGGGGAAAAGGTAAATCAGAGCCACATGTTCCCTTTATAAGCCTAAGATAAAGGGCAGCAGCAATAACGTTTGCTGTGAATTCACCAGGATTAGTCAAAATGCTGTTAACTATGGAGAAGAGCACAGTATCAGCCATGCTTCCTCTGTTCAGCGTGTTACTTTGTTGGGGTGAGTTTAGTCTCTCCTATCAGTATAAGAGGCAGCCAAGGGGGGTATAACACATCCCAATGTTCCTGGGGAGAGGCGTCCCCACCTTGACAAGCTGGCACAGTTAGATATGCCATACTCAGTCAACCAAACAATACCTGATGGAGCGCTGGCACTAGCTGAAGGTATGAAGGACATACAAACATTTTAAAATTATTAGTTACTGCCATAACAAAAAGAGCTAATCAAAATTGAGGTTTCGTTTGTGGATGGAAAAATAGGAGAGGGGGATAACACAGAGGGTTTTTTTCCCAAGGAAACGATAATATTCATGTAAATCTGAAAACATGACATTTTTATTTTGAAATGCCACCATTACAGTGTGTGTGCATTTCTAATCTGTCTGGTTTATCTCCTGTATTGGAGAGGGAAATGTGTATCGCTTGCATCACTGGTTACATCCCGCCATGGGAAATACGATCCAATCAGTTTCTGCAGCTCTAGAACAAAGATTAGTATTATTACTGGATCAAAGAAAAACCTCCTTTATTAATATCTGTCCACCAAGTCACAGCATTCTGATCTACTCCAACGAAGTCAAGATCATCACTGTGGAATTACGCTTACACGAGTGTAGACTAAAACTCTCGGTCTTACTCTGGCTCTCCTGTCTGTTCCCAGTTACGCTAATTAGCAGTTCCCTGAAGACTGACCATTAATCCACCTATCAGCAGCTGAAGAGTGCAAAGCTGACTGTTTGAACAGGTATTTAATTCTTTCCACCAGGTATTTCTAGGGACTATTTGTTTCATCCCATTTTTCCTTAGTTTTGCATCTCTGTTTGAGGTTATATATGCACAAGAACATAGGTGTGTCCTGCACTCACATCTGTGCTGGAAATAAATTAAATCCACAGATCATTTTAGCACTTCAGGTAATGCACTAGAGCTGCAGGTCACTGTTTGTTTGTAACACATTTGCTTAAAACCAGCGTTTTGCAGAGTGTTTTAAAAAACAGTTATCCATAGCTTTCAATGAACACTTGCTCAACATGCACCTGGCAGTTCTGGACTACTCAATCGCAGCACCTGTAGCCACGTGGCTTCAAAGATGAGTCTTTTCTTCTGCCAAATCAAGAGTGTTGAAGGGACTTAGGCATTGTCGACACTGGTACTGGAACAGTTTTTCCTAAATCAATGCTGTTACTCATCTCAGGCTGAAAGACTCAGGGGGTGTTTTCTCCCACGTCATTTTGGGCTCTGAGCCGTGCAGTGCTTTCCTGAAGCTACTAGCACTGATTCTCAATGCATGATACCTGGATGTCTTTGCTTTAAAGGCAGAAGAAGCTCTTACAGTGGGACCTTCTAATACTTCCAGGACATTTCCATCACCTGGTCCAAATTCTGCTCAGAGCCGCCATCGGTTGCTGCAGGCCTTGTTTGACAGCAGGCGCTTCACCTGAGGCACAGAACAAAGCTCATCAATGCAACTATCCCCCGCCTTCAGCAGAAAACTAACCGTCACTGCAGTGCAAAGCCCCAGCCAATATTTCCACCAGCTTGCGGTGGGAATGAGGATGGGGAGACATCAGCTTACCGCGTGATGAACTTGGCTGAGCACTGACGGGCACCGGCACCAGCCACCTGATGAGCAGCCGCCCGGCGCAGCCCACCGCAGAGGCAGGCGGAGGCGGCTGCCTTTCCTCCTCCCGGGGCCGGGCAGTCTCAGGTTACTCCACGCTCCCCGTGGGCAGGAGTGTGTCTCTGCACTGGAAGTTTCGCAGCCTTTGATGATTTAATGTGTCTGTACCCTGAGGACATGCCTAGGTATTCCTGCTTTTCAGTCACAACCCCTGATCTTTGTAAAACTCACTCACCTCTTCTTTACTCGTTTCCTTTCCACCTTGCTGGCTTAGTCCAGGCTTTGGTCAGGTGAGATGGTCTGGGAAGCTTTCCCACTGTGGAGATAGCTACTCCATTACCTCTGTTACTGTACATTTGTTTAATTAATTGCTCATTTTGTTCCTGAGCTGTTGTGCTGGCCCAGTGCGCTTACAGTATGCATGAGTGCCTAAAAGGTGACGAGGCTCCTAGAGATGACTCTGTCCCTTTCATTTATTTATAGAAGTTGAGCACATGATCCCTTATTAATTGCAGGCACCGTTCGCTCAGCCTGGCTGGAGATACAGTGGCACAGGCTGCAGCCCCTCTCAGCTAGCACTGACAACAAGCGAGGCAGTAAGGGCCACGCTGCAGAGAGCGGGACAGATCAGCCAAGATCAGAAAAGCAATTAAACTTTATGCGGCATTTGAACTGTAGACCTGGAGGTGCACAAAATAGCCTTTGGCCACTCTAAGATCTTTTTTTTAAATGCTGTGACTACTTAACAGAGGTAATTGTAAGAGCATAAATCAAGGGTTCTGTTATTCCTCGGGAGGCCAACATTTATCACAGCAGACCTTAAAATGAAGTATAGAACTTATGAGAATTTACTTAGCAAATGACTTATTGTCAACAGGCCACGCAGCAGAAGCTTCAGCAACAGCAGCTGAGACAAGCAGCCTCATCAGTATACGGGCTCATGTTTAAGCACTGAACTATGGCAAAAGTTGACAACTGTTTCTTCTGATAGGACTGCTGGCTTAAGCAGCCCAAACCGCTTGTTCTTATCCCTGAGCTGCTCTTTCAGATGTGCCATGGAGCAAACCTGGGCCATTTGGTCAGTCTGGGTCACCATCCAACCCCACGAACAGCTACAATGGCAAACCATCCCAGGGGGTGGCACAGGGTGGGAAGGGGAGAGGGTGTGAGGGCTGCTTGCGCTAGCACTGCAGCTGAAAGCCATCCTTGTCAGACTAGGTCCTAGCAGTCCAAAGCCCTGGGATCTTTGCTTCTTTTCTGCCCACAGAAAGCTCTGAAGCTTGCTCGTGTCAAGCTGGGGATTTCCAGGTGCATTTCATCCACCTTCCCCGTCCCTGGTGTGTGAGCGGGAGTGGGTGCAGCGGGGTATTGCGGAGTGGGCATGTCCTGCACCCGGGTAAAACACAGTCAATAGAGGTTTTGCTAATGTACGCTTGGAGGGCAGGGGATGAGAGGAGGTCACAAGCAGTTGTCCTCTGCAGTAACTCTGTGGGTTGAGGGAGTCCACTGGGACATAAAACCTTCCTTGCCAGGCTACCTCAGGTCCAGCACAGAGAATTTATGGTCCTGGATCCAGGCCCAAGGACTGCAGCTCTGGCTCTGCTGCTATCTGAGTAGTCTGGGACCAACATTTTACCTGTAGTTCACTTTTCACCATCTGTTAAACATCTTAAGACATTTGTGCTGAACATCGAACATGCCGAGTTCTGTATCAGCTGGGTTATAATTAATGAGTGGTTATGATGTGGCTGTTGGAAGACTTCCATAGAAAGTGGAGCTTCTTTTAGCCATGACAGCTCTGCTCCCCCTATTCATCCTCTGCCCGCTCCCTGTCGGTGCGCACAGCTGAATCACACAGTACTGATCTGGATTTCCTTGTTCATAAGCACTGCTTTTTTCCAGTACTAAAAGGAGATGCCAAGGAAGGTTGTTGACTTCGTGTAGTTTCTCTGAGGCGCTCAGATACCAAGCTGCTGAGCATACTCTTGATAGATGAGATTAGATAAAGAAGTGAGATCAAATAGCAGTTTTCTGTTACTACCTTCCAGACAGTTGAGATGAAACTCAGATACTAATGTGATGGGCATCCTAGAAACACCTAAGAAAGATAGGTCATTGAGAAGCAACTAAATAAACCATTCTCTCCCCCTACAATTGTAGCTATACAGACGCTTTCCCCCACCCCATTAAACTCTTCTCTGTTCCCGAGAGGCGACAGTCTGGGTCTCTATAGGTATAATATTTCTGGCTCTTTTTGTCTGCCTGCTGTCCAGTGACTGTTGGAAAACCGGGTTTAGAGAGGAGTATGCAGCAAAATGTGAATTTGTACATATGAAACTTTAAAAATTCATTTGCAAAAATGCTATCTCTTTTTAAAATTAGTAAGAATGAAGATTCTAATTCCCATGATGTTTGATTAGAGAGCGAGGAAGTTTGCTAAGTACCCTTCTGCTAACAGATGAAACTTGAAAATGCCTTGTGAACTAACCTATGGCTTGGAAAGGCTTTGATATATATTTTGTCTCAGTGAGTGGATTCCACTGAACTCAAGTAGTCAGTAGCCTGTTAGCATTAAATAAGTTTGGAAGAGTCCTTCTCTATTGGGATTTAAATCTTTATCTCAGTGGTAATACTTGCCATCTAATTTTGATCAATAGTTAGAAAAGCATAACTAGCTTCCAGGAAAACTTTCACAGAAGCTGTCATGGGAGTTATTTTTTGCTGAGATATTTGGAAGCATTTTCGGGAGAGATGTGGGGAAAAGATGGAGAATCAAATCTTCCCACATGAAGGCGCAATATTAGAGAAGAATTCCAAACCTTTTCATCCAGAGACATCCCAGGTCATCCTCCTCCTCTGTCCTGTTCCTCTTGTGTTCTGACAGACCATTGGCACTCCCTCTCGCAAAACATGTAGAGGATTTGGGACCGTGGGATCCATATAAATACAGTTTCCGTGGCCTTCCAGGGACTACTTTCCTTTGATCTTCTACCCCCACTGGATCAGAGACTCTTCCCATAATGAGAAATGTGGGAAGAGTTTTGTGCTTTCGTTCTGAGATCAGTACATTTCAACCATGGTGCCTGAAAACTAGAAACAGGATTGTGCTCTGGGTGTGAGAGGCAAACTGCCCTGTGATCAGCCCAGAGTCTAGGCTACTGAGCATGCCTGGAGAAGAGCAGCATTTGCAGAAGAGGGTGCTTACAAAGGCTTCCACTGTTTTCTTGAACAAGAAGGACACCTTGCACACCACAAACTTCTCTTGGAGTTCCTTCCTGAGGTGAGTCTCTCTGCCTTGGAGATCAGCACACCATAGAGGCAATGCCTGCAGCAGAGTGAAGAAACATCCTCCTATGCTAAGCCAGCACAGTAGCAATGTCATTAGTTACTTGAAGAAATTGTCAGCCAGTGTTGCTGTTTGTGTCCAGACTGTGACACTGGTGAGGCTGTATGGCTGTCTGTACTTTTCAGAGCTGCAGTGCCAAAGAATGAAAGTATTTCTAGTATCACATCAGCCAGCTCTGCTCAGTGATGTTCAATGCTGAAGTGAGTAAGAGGAGATTTCTAGAGTCTCTCATCTCCTGTGGCATCACTGTTTCAGAAATCCTAGCATCCTTTCCCCAGGAGGAAGCTTCTGGCTGCCCTTAGCATCACTGAACGATCTATTTGCAAGCTCCTGTTTAGGCGCTGGACCGGTGCCCGGTTTTCAAATCCCATATACTTTGTGCTACAAGGGGTGCCCCTTCTGACCCTGGCATCTCTGTTCCACCTCAGGCCGAGACTACAGAGGTTTAGGCCAGCAACTTCTCCATTACCTCTCCTGTAAGAGTCAGTTCTTCCGACGAGACGCGGTCTCCAGAAGTCCCCAGCGCAACGGTGTGCATTCCAGATTCCACTTCAATTATTCACACAGGGCTGCAGCGCGCTACCTGCCACTCAGACAGACTCGCTCTCTCACTTTTCTTTTAAATAAGACATGGTCTTCTCTAACCACAGAGAAAGGTCTCAGGACCTGACATGTATTTACTCTAAGTGGGTTCTTGATCCTACCCTTTTGAAAAGGAGATCTCCTGTAAGGTATCAGCGGCAACCCCAAAGACAGTTTTGGTGAAGCACGTTAGGAGACGCTTGCGCCATTTGAATTGATTTGGCAATTAAACGAGAGCAAATCTCCAGGTCTCTGTCCTTCAGGCTTTGGGAACCTTGGGGCTTGAGCCTGAGCCTGAGCCTTGAGGCACTGATGTTCTGTAAGTTTAAAATACAGTGTTTTCTGTTTTTAAAACAGAAGGACCCTCTCCCTATCAAGCTGCTTTTTGTGCTGAAGGATTTGCTCTCCTTGAGCCTGAGAATCCAAACCGAACTGATCACAGCCTGGTCTTAGGGCTGCTGTTGGTTGCTAGTGACCTGTCAGAAGTGCTTTGCTCTTGCGCTCACCCACCTCGGAGAAGGTCAGTGACCAGCAGCGCTGCACTGGGACCCAGCGAGCAGCAGCCAGCTCTGCACAGCACTGCTGCCAGGCCACTTCTGGGGTTCCTAACGTACAAAAAGACTCCAGAGAGTCTTTCTGGACTACTAGGAATTATGCGATAAACTAATTAGAGATGACATTTAGAAAGGGATTGTCCATTGTAGCCCCAGAAAGTCTCAGATTTCACCTATACAAGGGGTGCTCTGACTGGCAGCCCAAGGGCCCCGCTTTGCCCACAGACAGTTCCTTTGCTTTGCTGGAAATGGGGAACAGCTGCTAGAACAGTACACAAGGCCCAGCAGCTGAATGACCCCTATGGTGCCGTACATAATCAATTATTAAGAGTCAGGACCTGCCACTGTTGCATCCACATGACCTGTAAGACAGGTTGTGGGGAGAGGGTTGCAGAGGGATTTAGCCAGAATCACCTGGAAAGGCTGCATTGTCCTACTCGCGGCTAGCATGTGTGGGGGAGCGTGCAGTTTGTTTTACACTAGACTGCTAGGTCAGACAGGGTCAGCAAGACAGTAGATCATACAGCTTTTAACTGTGTTCAAATCCTACAGAGCTTTGTAGGATAAAAAAGGACGGACTGGCATCAGCTATACCAGTGCTAACAGCACTGGCTGGCTTTTTTCTGTGTAGTAAGTTATTGTTTGTACTGTCTAAGAGCAGCTACTATATATAAGCTGGAAAAAAGGTGCACTGCAATACACCAAAGCCCAGACACGGTAACACTTGGTTTTGCCAAACATCTCCACAGCTGCTTTACAGGCACTTGCTTTTGAGTTCGTGAGCCCCAATTAGATGACCGACGCCCTGGAGCAGCTGATAGCTGGAATGAGATTTACAGCAACCAGGATGCTGAGCAGGGGAATACTGAAGGAAATCAGGGGGACTGGGGCATGTGTGGAGCCTTACCCTTCCCTAGCACTTAGGTATTTGCCTGTGGCCTTGAGTTAGGTACCTGCGTACAATGGGGGTTCATGTCCCCCAAGAGTAGTCATCCCTTTAGACACAAGCAACTGGCTCATGAGGCACGTGCTTGACATTGTAACCAACCTAACTATCAGAGCAAATCACAAAACACAGCAGCTGTAACCACTTTCCTTCAAAAGCAAGGCTGGAACAGGAGACAGGCACTTCTTGTGTGTCGTGGCTGGTGGTTAGCTCCCACACCAAGGAAATGTCAAGCAACAAAGCGGCTTCCTTGAATGCTGGTCCTGCACATCTGCTTCACAGCTCTTGCAAAGTCCGTATGTTAACCACAGTGTAGCAAGAGCCTGGCAGTGACGCAGAGCGTGTGAAAGCCGTCATGCCTCACCGTCAGTCAGGTTGTGCAAAGCCCGTGTCCACGTCCCTTCCAGGGCACCCGTAAGTAGGTTGCACTTTGACCAATGGCACGTATAAGAAAAATGGAACCCTTAGAACAACTTTTCCTAAATTTCCAGACCTTCAAAGTCTATGTGTCCAGTCAGCCTCGTTTAGGTTGTACACAAATAGTACAGACTCATTTGTAACCCTTTATGTTCATGTACTGCACCCCCATCTGATCAGATAACCTCGCCTCCATCTCGCACCTCCTCTCTGGCCATCTCCTGATGTTCTAGTTGAATCCCGACACCAGCTTTGCTAACAGTATGTTTTTGCTATGGTTGTATGAGGGAGTATCAGTACTAGCAACACCAAATACCTAGCAACCACGAACCAAGCCACAAAACTAAGATATTAAGTAAAATATTTCCCCTCCCTGCAAAAACACCCCTACAACTCAATTCTGCTACAACAACTTGTAAAAAAATCTCACTTGTCTTTCTTCTTCAGCTGTTCTGAAATATGAGAGTTTTTTCTCATTTTATTCTGAAATTAAAGCTGCATGAGCATCTTCATCTAGGCATAAAACAAAGCTCCTTGGTTAACATTAATTAGTGGGCCTTCAGTTTAGTTCTCAGTCATCTCTCTCAGGGACAGCAATGAAAAAGGTTACAAAGGTATTGCCGAGTAGGATACAAAGAGGAGTTTGGCTTCAGAATTTATCAAATTGAGTGAATTAGTGGGAAGTTCCTTTCAGGCCTTTGCACTTCAAGTGAAATAGCTCCGCACGTCTGCAGTGTGTCCTCAGTTCAGGTGAGGTGATTTAGTGATGCCTTCAAACAGCTGTCTGGTCCCCTTGCAGAGAAGAGCCGCCGTGCTCCACCGGTGATCACCTTGCAAACCTCAGCTCGAGCAGCTCTGATCCAAGCCAGGGACCTCATCATGCCTCACGCAGCGACTCTGGGTTCGGCCACCTCAGGGCTCCCTGTAGCTCCCCTTCAGCCTCTTTCGCTTTTCCCCATGGGTCTGTAACCAGCTGAGTTACAACCACAATAGAGGGGGACCTAAAGGAGAACTAGACCACGTTTTGTAATCAACCCCCCAAAGCTTTTGTGAGTTAGCAACGTGGTTCCACTTTTGACTCATCTCTAGAAACGAGCTTCCTTTCTTACTGCCTAAAAAAGGTGACCTGCCAGCCAGTCTGACGCAAGGTAATTTGTCCTGTTTATCTGATAACTTTGATAAAGCATAGAGATTGCTGCTCTTCCTTCATACTAAAGTACAAGTTTGTTTATATGCTCTAATCCCGAGTGACTTTTTTTATGGTGAGAGCTTGAACGTGACAATAATTTGGAGAGAAATCTTGGTTGTAAAACTAAAAAAGCACTTTAAATATGCTCTTGGTGTCTTTTCTTCCAGCTTGCACATTATCCCTAGTCCTGGCCCCTCTCAGCAGTCACGAGATAAGCTTCGAAGAAACAAGGCCGTTGATTGACGGCTCATTAGAAGTTGCAAGAGCAGCAAAAGGGAGCCTGCGGCAGCCGGGGCTCGCTGCCTGCCTGGCCGGGAGGCTGCTGGTCAGTACTGGCCTGAGAGGAACAAAGACCGCAGGAGACACTGGAGGAAAACAACATGAAATTTTCATGGTGTGCGAGAAAGGCCAGGTGTAATGGATCAGGGCCAAAGCCTCCCCTGCCCCCACTGCCCCGCCGCGTAGATTTACTTTCTATATATAGGCACAGACGGAGAGTATAGGTTGTGCCACACGGCACGTACACGCATGAATTCAGGGAATCCTGGCTTCTCTATGCCAGACTGAATTTATCGGTCGATCCATTTATAAATGAAAGGCTTCAAGTACGTACAGTGTTAATATCCATACATATTAGATGTCACGGCTCCAGTCTTAGATAAGGTCACATACTGAGCCAAACTCACCCCTGCAGCGTAAGCCAGGCGAGGTTTACTAGGAATGAATTTGGCTTAATATGCCTGCCTGTAGTTATGTTTGTTTTTACAAATCCTGTTTATCCCTTGTGTAAGCATATTCCTCGTAGTCAGAAGACTTCTACCAGGCACATGCCAATCCACCTTCAACCCACGAACACGGATGTCTGTTTCTTTAGCTTCCCTCAGGGGTCTTTCAAGCCCCCTGATTCATGCTGGAGGGTGCTTGCTCATCAGACATCAAAACTCCTTCTCACTGTGTGGGGCTGGTGGCAGCCCTCCCTCAATCCTGTCAGTGCTAAACAGTAGAGAGGCGTTCATAACAAATTAATGCAAGGGAAATTAGCCTTTGCCCTTTGTATACAATGTCATCTGACAATAGCCACAAGTAGGTTTTAATTGACATTTTCAAATTCCAATTTTTCAACTTTTAGTTGAAGTGATATTTAGTTGAATTTTTCCAATGGCTTTTTTTTCCCAATCACATTCCCTCTTTTCCATGCTGTATTTTGTTTTGTTTTCCATGTATTTTGTTTAACGTGTAGGTAGGTGTGCTTGATGTCAAAGATATTATTTTTATTCCTGCAGGTCACCTAGTCAAACTTATTCTGCAAGTATTCAGAAAAACACAGTTATCTGCCTTATCTAGTAGTTATCTAACATCTAGTTATCTTCTAGTTATCTACTTTTCATGAATAGTTGAACACAAGGGCTTCAAATTTATCTTTTGTAAGCTTTCATAGTAGTAAAAATTCACTATGCAAGTGGATCAGCATGGCTGGATTATGTTTGTTTTGGCATTTTAATACATGAAATACATGCAGAATCTTTTGTGGGATACTCCTAAATCTGCGACACCCTGGAGAAAACACTAGACTTCAAGAGAAAATCACTAAAAGAACATAGAGGTGGGCTGCAACAGCTGCTGTTAGACTGTTTAAGCTTAGAAACTCTCACATTCTGGTGGAATTTAGGCAACCCTTCTATTTACATAAAGACTTTACAGGTTGAGGGGAAACAGTATTTTGTGAAATGGATAAACTGAGACCATAGACATTATTATGGCATGGAATTTATTGATAAAACCCAAGCCCATGACCTCCGTTCTTCAGTAAGTATAGCTTAATATTAAATTCCCTTAAGCTCGTAGTGTTACATGAGCATAAAACTGGGCTAAATAGGCATATAATCTAAAGCTTTGTTTCAAATTAAGAAAAGTTACTTTTCCTATAATATATATTAACCTTTTTCGCTTCTTTAATATGCTTTCTTTTCACATCTCAAAGAGTTAGAAAGGTGATGCTTAAAATTGCCAGGCAAGGTGATTTGGCTAAGACACCCTACAGATTCATTTTGAGACATCTTTCACTCCTTCATTCTGCCTTGTGCTCATGTCAGATCTATTTGTACTTTCACTTAACCATTGAATTTACTTGTAATTCTTCAGAAAAACTTCCAAAGTGCTATCTGCTGTAAAACACAATAAATTAATAAGGATTGGAGCTTGCATACAGAAATCTGCTGATTTCAGTAGAAGTTGCAGGTGGGCATCGGGAGCTCTGAAAGAATCATCTAACACTCTCTGCTACAGCAGAAAGCCTGTGTGTGCATGTGGAGGCAAACACCCCTTTAAAAATTGCTATCGCAGCACAGCGATACACAAAAAGGCACGAGATGTAACCTTTCTCCTATATTGTAATCCACCCCTTCCCTAAGTGGCTGCAGTGAATTGAAAGGAAATATTGAAGCAAGCTGCTCATTCTTCTGGCGTGGGGCTGTGTGGGCTTCCTTGAGCCCCGCGCCACACAAAGGCGAGCACCGCTCCGCAGGGACCCGGCGGTCCCGGGGGGGCCCCGTGCAGGAGCTGCCATATCCCTCCATTGTGATTTCCCTTCGAAAATAGTCTAGTGCTTTACAAAAAGCCCAAAACACAATAGTGTGACTCAGCAGTTTGGAGCTACAGGCTACCGAGCCGGCTCTGTAAAGGTGCCGTTGCTTGTGGCTGAAAGAGGGGCGATTGCAGTGCCTCCTGCTTCTGAACGTCGCTTCACCGTCAGCCTTCAGTAAAGGAGTCTCATGTCAGGGCCGCCGCTGAATGTCCTTGGGCAGACGTGTCAGCTAGTGTGAGATGCTGAATTAACAGGCACTGAAGGAAAACGTACAGAGAAATAGCAACTGTCAAACCTGCGTTGTGATTTTGGGAGGCCACCGAGCACCTTGGACTGGATACCAAAAATCATTCGGCAGGCAGATGAGGTAGCTATCTCAGCTTCCCTGTCAACAAAGTAGGTAGGACACTGGCTTGCCTGGCTCTCTCAGTTACTGGAACAATACTATTTGTAAAGTGCTTTGACAACAGAAAGCACCAACTACAGCTAGTAACACTCCACAGCGGCACTGAGCAGGTCAGAGTTGCCGGTCCCCTCCTTTGGCAGAAGACAGAAAGACAGCTGAAAAATGTGACCAAGCGGTAGAAAGCAAAGGGACTGGTGGAGCAGCAAAGGAGATGAGAGGAAGAAAAAGACAAGAGGGGAGACAGCCTTAGCAAACAGAAGCAGAGATGTGAGAAAGAAAAAGTAGCAGTGAACTGTAATGAAAGAGAAGGAAAGGGGAAAAACAATATGAAACTTGATTTCTTAAGAAATAGTCCTTCTGGTTAGTCCCCCAGGGAAGGGGAGTGATGAGTCAGCCTGTGCAGCACCAGCAGGGAAGGCAGGGTGCTTCCCCGGGGGGGAAAACCGTCCCTGAGTCATAGATGCAGAGGGAGCACGCTGCCTGTCCATCACCTTCCAGCTCCCCGTGCCGCAGGCGTTACAGCCACCGAGAGGTGGGACCCCCGCTCTCAGCCAGCTGCCTGGCTCTGCTCACCCTGCCTTCTCCCCCCTTCTCCACCCTCTCCTCCTGCCATTCCTCTGAAGCCAGCAGCTAGCCTGCTGTCTGAAACCCTCGTGAAAGCTTTAATTGGCCCAAGTTTGTGGGTACCCGATCAGCTTTCAACCTTCCCGTGTTGGTTTCCCCACTTCATTTTCCCAAGTTCTCCTGTAACCAGAAGTTCTGGGCAAGATTTTAAAACCTGTGGCAATGCTCAGACAGGACTTGTGTACCGAGGGTGCACGCGGACATTTGAAAAGACAGCCATTTGGGGTTTGATACTTTCCAATAAAGGAGTTATTTGAAATGAAGTGTGCTATTTATTCAATTGCAGATTGCTTTTTCCATAGAATTCTTTGAAGCCATTATGTTCATGTCTCCCTTTAAAGATGAGACAACTCTTGCGCTTCACTGGGTTTTTTGTTCCAGGCTGCTCCATTTTCAGTGAGAAACACCCCAATTTTTCTTTTCAGAAAAACAGATCATTTAAATAACTGGAAGCAAATAATGAAAAATGGTCCAGAGAGTTTCATGTTCTGTTATGAGTTTTCCACATGTGTCAATCTGCTCTGCCTCTGCACGCCCTCAGCACTGGGCAGGGAGGGAGGATGGGAGTTTGAAGGAAGACAACCTCCCTTTAATAGAGTGGACAAAAATACTCCTTGCCACCTGCTGGCACCTTTTGAAGAAGTTCAGTATGTTTTCCACCACAGTACTGTCCATACCGTACACCCATAGACCCTGAAGCACAAACCAAGCGAATGGATCCCACTGTAGTATTGTGCCTTTGGCAGAGCCGGGATGCAGGCATCACCTCCTGATTTCCCTGCCCTCTGCAGCTCCTCCTGCCCTGTCAGTCCTGGCAGTGGGTGACCTGCTGGATTTTCATGAGGGGGCCATAAAAATGAAACAGGGATTGTAAGAAAGAAACAGCAAACACCTCTCCAGATTTAAGGAGAGACTTTACTGTAGTTTTGTAAGAGGATCTCATCTATCTCTTTAATAAGTAAAGAATTTGGGTGACACAGGACCTTCTTGTCTCCAGCAGAGGACATTTTTTCCCCAGGGAACCTGAAGCTCAGTTATTAAAAATGAAAATCTGTCTCAGTCTTTCAACTCAGTTCTTGGAAACACCAGCTGTTAAAAAGGGGAGAGTTAAAAAGAAGCCAAACCAAGGGACGCTTTCCAGATAAAGCTTTCCTCTGATCCTGGTACCAGGACGGCTGCATCGGGCTGCACGGAGGAGAAGAGGTGAGCTATGACGCTTGTTATGTATCACACAGAAAATGCTGCTTTGCCTCTGACGTGCTGCCTACCTGGAGCGCTGAGCTGCACATTCACAGTTCAAACCCAAATAAAACCCTCTTCCCAAAACTGCCTGGTGCAACTCCCCAGGATGGTGTGGGAAATCGGTTTTCACAAGCATTAGAGGTACTGTGATGAACTGGTGAATTGTTAGCTGCAAACATTCCTTCAGGAAAATTGTAAGGCGTCCTCTTTTGCCAAATTATTTTCAGATTTGTTTTCCAGGTTTTGAGATTTGTTAGAAAGTTGTTTGGTTTTTCCTATCCAAACTGTAAAACTCTATCCATTCTAGTTTTACTGGAACTTGAAGATGATTTGCCACTGGATTCACTGGAAGAAGAATAAGGTCCTCAGTTTTACATTAGTCCTCATAAGTATACATTAATAAAATACTGTATTTACAATGAATACAGTGAAAACAAAAAGTCAAGGAAGCAAAAGGAGATTTTTCTACAAAAAGTTCATTTTTTTGCCTTCATAGCCATCTGTAACTTTTCTGTTCTGTAAAAAAACTTCTAACACAAGGAGAGTTTATTAATATCATTAGCTGAAGACAACAAAGACGAAGATCAAAAAGTACTTTAAGACTATTCTATGGATGGCAAAACAGAGTACAAAGATTTACATATGAAAATGGAGGGCCTGAATTTACAAACAACGGTGTCCCCAGCCAGAGACTCTGCTCAGAAGTATTCTGAGCTGATTGGATACTGAACATCCTGTAAGCATTTTATGAAACTGCTAGGAAAACCTGCAGTTGGAGCAAAAAAGTTTTCTATTTTTCTAGCCTACATTTTTAATATTTATATTTCTTCTATATATTTTTAATAAATATATAACAATGTGAAGCACTCAGCAGAGCACTCAGCAGCTTTTAGCACTAGATGTTCCTTTTAAACTACTGGCAGAATTAGGCAGTTCTGGTTTTATTTCCACTTTTACTTTCTAGCTTCAGTTTAAATTTTATTGCACCTAGGACTTAATTCTCCACTGTGCTGAATGCCCTGAGCGGTCTTGTATTGCAATAGAAAACATAAACACTCAGCACTAGGGGTCAAGTTTCCCTGCTTTACCTTCACATTCAGGATAGTTGAGCTCTATTTTTCCATCATTTTCCATCCAAATATGAATGTTTTTGAGGTCAAACCTCAAGAAGTAATGCTGAGCATTTACGAAAATAAATGCAATACCCTCTGCTGGTTCCAGCTAAAGGTCCATGTAGCCCAACATGCAGTCTTTGGCAGTTCTTTGCCAAAATGGATGACATATGAATGTGATGTCCCTCTTCTGTAAGATGGGAACAGTAATACATCTGTATTCTACCGGGACCACATGCAATGTGCTTTGTTAGCACCTGATTCTGCAAGGACTTCTCTATTTTATGTCCTGGGAATAGCATTGAGAATAATGAAAAATAAGGAAATTAGAATCTGTGTATGTGCCCCAATATAGGGTGGATTATTGTCATTAGTTTAAAAAACAGTAGAAAAATAGACTGGGGAACTTTAAAAAAATGTAATAAAAATGTATCGCTTTGATATTTTGAACTTGTTACTTCAAAAGAATTTTCCACCCAAGCTGATTCACACTAGCACAGGTTGCCCAGGGAGGCTGTGGAGTCTCCATCATTGGAGATATTCAAAAGCCATCTGGATATGGTCCTGAGCAACCAGCTGTAGGAGCAACCTGCTTGAGGAGGGGGCTTGGACCAGGTGACCTCTAGAGGTGCCTCCAGCCTCAGCTGTTCTGTGGTTCTGATAGCAGAGTTCCAGAATCAAATAGTCTCATCCAGGCAGGGAGCATGAGGTGTTCAAGCCCTGTGGTTATACATTACCCAGCTGTGACATCTAACAGCACCATAACTTTTCATGTAGTGATACAGAGGAAAGTCCTAATTCTGTCTGGCACTGAGTATATCTGGTGTATCTTCAGTGCCCATTACCAATCACGCTCAGAACAGTTCTTGGTATTTTATAGCCAGACCTTATCCCTCTGAAGTCAGTTTTCCTTTGCCTTTGGTAAGGAGTCGATCAGGCCTTTACAGAATGAGGTTGCAACTCTGTAAACATTATATATAAGTTTTACTTTAATATCTAGCACAGTCCCCTTACAAAATCCCAGTAGCAGAGTCAAACATCTGAAAGAGTTTATGCTGCAGGAGTTGGTCCAGAATACAAGAGGGAAAGATGACAAAGGAGAAGCAAACTCATATGAACGAGATGGGAAAAAGCAAAGGAGAGACGACAGGAGTACAGAATTAGGAGGAAAAGACGGACAATGGAAGAAACTCAGAGATGTGAACAAATTCTTTTTTGGGTCTCTTTTTTTCAATAAGAGGGAAGAGGAATCTTCATGGGAACTTGCCCCTAAATCATTAGCATGCTATAGAAATTCTGTTCTGTGCAAAGTCTCTGTAGAATTGGACAATTCCTTAGAGAAAATTAAATTCTATAGCAAGTCTTTGAGAGGGGAGGGGAAAGAAAGAAAGAAAGGAAGAAAAGGCCGGGAGGAAAAATTCAGGATGACCCCATCATACAAGAGCATGGCCAGCGATACACAGAAATGTGCACACCTCAAGCCCTGTTGTCAGTGTTTCCCTCAGCTCATTGCCTCCAAGGCCGTGAGTGAATTTACAGGGCCGACAGTTGAGATGTTGAATGGAAAATGCAACTCCTGTCTCCAGCGTTTGCAGTAGGAGTCAAGTGCAGCACCCTGAGAGAGGATGAAGCATTTTCCCAAGGCAGTGACATTACCTGGGGAGAAAAAAAGTGTTTCAATTTTGGTCTCAGCAAAGTGAAAAGGAGCAACCCTGGTGAGCTGCCTTAAAATTTGCTCCCGTCAGAAGAAAACCCAATAGCAATATCCTCTCACTATTACAGTCAGCAAGCGATCCTGCTCCCAAATACACCTTTTAAAACGTGCAACACTTTCTCTTACCAGCACCGGGTGCTGAACCAGTGAACCCTTCCATCAGGACAGAGGCCAGTAGTCTCCAAGAGGTGGGCTTGTGTGAGGAATGCACAAGGACAGTCAAAACCTGAAATTCAAGCTGAGATTTTTCTGCCTCACACAACAGCAAAATGTGGCAGAACCCAGCCAGTAAGTCTGTTGATCTATGTCAGGGCAGAAGACAGTGTTTTCCACTCCTCGGCACTCAGATTGAGCCCCCTGAAAAATTATCCCATTGACCAAATGTTCTTAAGATAACAAAATAAACAACCCTGAACGTTTTTCTTGTTCATCCTTTGCTTTATGATCCATGAGGCTACCCTTAATTTCCCTATTCCAACCATGAGAGCTAGAAAAATAGAAAAATAGAAACGAAAACTGAGCTCATGAGACAAGACTACCCCCACCAAAATCAAGTTGGCCCTGTGTGGGTTTCAGAGCCCACCCAGGCAGAGCAGCTTGCAAGACCCGTGCCTAAGATCACAATGTACTCTGCAATTACAGCACAATGCTGACAATAGCGTTTTGTCAGTAAAATAAGAAGAAATATTTCTGAAGACACATAGGGGATATGTAGGGGGGGGGCTCACTAAATAAAAGAAGCAATTTTGTTCACTAGTCATTTGAGCAATAGAGCAGGCTGACAGAAGGGTTACAGGATGGCACGGTATTTCCCTCTGCAGATGTCACAGGGACACTACTGCACGTGATTTAAGATTAATCTCTTGAATCAAAATGTCACCATGTACACTAATGAGCAAAAACTCTCTGGCAGAGTACCCGTCCCTGGGGCTCCTGCTCTCAGGTAAGAAGCTTGTCTCCGTGCTACTGTAGAAACTCTCTCGGCAGAGCACGGTGAGGTTGGTGGTATAACTTGCCCCCGGTTCACAATTTTCCATTTCAGACTCACTGTCTCTGTCTTGGTTTCGGTCTATTTACTCGGAGCCATTTCTTAACAATGTCTAATTTCCTCAAGGAATCCCTCTGAGTCCCCTCTCTTAGAAATGCTGCCATATCTTTTTTTTTAATCACTGAAAGGCACAAATATCCTTCCTGAGCTCTCTTACCATCCAGCCTGATTATACACATAGATTTCAGTTTCCATACATTTTCTACACAGTAGGAGTTCCCAAAACACAGCCTCTGGGGATATAAAGTGTGGCCCCAACTGCAGCTCAATGAGATGAAAACAAAGCCGATCAGGTACTGTTTTTACTGTTAATGAGCCTAACCAGCAGGCAGTTATTACTCAGTCTGGAAGACGTAAGTGGTTGGAATCATAGCACATTCATTTTTTATTTATAGCAATGCACGTTCAAATTAGAAGTAGCCCTCCAGCAGCTGGCATTTTGCCAGGGCCTGACCATCAGTGTGATAAAATTTGAACATCTTGAAGATACAAAATGCCTTTTGTTGCCTTTTTTTTTTTTTTTAATAGCATTCTTCTCCCCTCCTACTCGCAACTCCCTTGACTATCAAAAGCAGACAACGAGGTTTAATTAATTTAGGATCCTGGCCCTTACTGAAAATGAAAGAAATGAGTCCTTTTTCTTTCTCACTTGGTGGTGAGGTACAAGTCAAACATGAGACGATCTCTTCATAATAAAGGAAAGGCTCAAGGCTTCTGGCAAATAAAAGGGCAGAAATTAAGCCTTGGACAAGAACCATAATGAAATGGGTTCTTGGAGAGGATGCACGTTATTAGCCTGTTAATCTATTAATGGCAACTGTAAATACCTCACCCCACAGCACAGTGACTCTGAAGCATTTAACTGGAGAGGCTCGCAGGGCCTGGCCAGAAGAATGCGACACGAGGAACCCACAGTAACTCACCTCACCTTGCCAGTCGTGGTTCCCCATCCAACTCCTCCCCTGCGTTTAAGCTACAAACCCCAGTAATGGCATGGCAGACCTGACAGCAATTAACATTACTCAGCAGCTAGCTGGGTTTTAAAACCTCCCTTCCAAGTGACCTGGTTATGTAGGTTTTAAAAGCAGCCTGCCAGGGTGCTGCTCTGCGCCGAGGGGCTGGGTGAGGTTTCGTTACGGGTTTCAGGGGACGCTGATAAACCAACAGCGGCGCGAGGGCAAGCGGCACCGAGCTGTTGCTCAGGGTGCAAGGCTCGGTTCTTTGTTTTAATCTTCCCAGTACGGGGGCTTCACGGAGAGCTCTGTTGGGAATCCGTTGCTGCTCCTGAGCTCCCCGGGCCTGCGCGCTGCTGTGTGCGGGGAGGAACGCGGCGCGCCGCGTATGCTGCCCCACCCTCGCACCCCAACGGTCGGCTGGGCAAGGCAGAGGGAACTTTCTAAGTCACTCAAAGCCAAGAAACAAGAGTTACAACTATTACC
>JAVJGI010000063.1:54254668-54274632 GCA_035590275.1 Ibycter americanus
GGAGATTGGGGCTGGTTTGTTTTGTTTTCCAGAAATGATCAGTCCTGCTTAGCAAATATGGAATTCTGGATGAGAAAACAAAGACTGACTTCTAATAGAGGGTAGGTTATTGAGGTGAAATAGTATCCCAGGCTGGGCAATGTAAAGAGAAACCCACCTGTTTGTATGAGATGCCATTAAAGTGCGGGAAGGTGGGGGTATAATCAGAGCCACTCTTGCAGGGGTGATTACATATAACAAAAGAAGGAACAGTGTCCCAGCCCCAAAGCTGCATTATATAGTCTGGTGTCCCCCTGAAACTCAACTCCCATGTTTCTTCCTTGACAATGGGACCTGAAATAACCTCTTGGTTTTGGTTTTTTGTGTGTTTTCAAGTATGTTCTTGCTTAAGGTTTAATTGGCTCCAGTCAGTAGGAAAGGGCTCCAAGGCTGATTATTTATGGCTTACTGTCAAAAGTGGCTATAAAAAGGGCAGTATTATCTTGGAGATGCTGGGAAGGAAAATGTGGTGGGGGGAGGGTGGGGGAGTGTGTGTGTGCACGAATGTGTTTTCTTGTACTAGATGAAATCAGAGTTTTGCTGTCTCAGCAGTGTGGTTTAAATTGAAGATTAACCCTTTGACCTTCACGGTGTCAAATCACTTACAGATGGATCACCAGTTATATTTTTTTCTTTTTTTTTAACTGTCAGGGTTAAGGGGGGGTTTTTTTTTTTTTTTTTTTTTAAAAAAAGAAGGTTGTTTGTTCATGCAGCTGGGGCTTTTGAAAGGCTCAGAAGCCAATCTGATTAAAAACAGCACTTGGCTAAACTCTGCAAAATCCTACAAGCAAAAAAAAAAAGTTTAATCCTCTTGTGCACAATGCATAAAGGGTCTGCTCTTTTCTTTTTGTAATGTTAGAGCTACAATTATTTCTGGAGAACTTATCATTTCCCTCTCTCCCCTCATCCCTTGCTGCACCCCCTTGTTATGCTGATGGGATTAAAGTGTCTGCTCTTGAAAAGTGTAACTGAGTTGTTATTGGAAAAGAGAAGTGGTATGTTGCAATTTTAGAAATATAAATAACCTTGCTTCAACTGTTCTCCTCTACAGCATCAGCAGAACAGAAATCAAGTGTGGTGGCAGCTTTTTCTCTTCCTACACAACTTGGCCTTAAACGCAGAGGCGAACAGGAACCACACTGGGCAGAGGTGAGCTTCGCCCACCTGTTTCAGGCCGCATCCAGTCTGCAGGGAGCACTGAACAAACACTGGTTCGGGGGCGAGACATTGCACACCGCCGGCCGGATGTGAGGACTCTGAATTTCTGATACTCGTCTTCAAGTTTGGGATTTTTTACGGACTCTTCTTTGCTGCTGCCTGCTTCGCGAGGCAGGGAGCTCTTGTCCAACACTGTCAAAGGAAAGCCAGAATGTGGGTGTGTTTGGTAAAGCTTGCTGCTGGTTCCCCGTGCCAGTGACCTCTGTGCAAGGGAGGCAGGTATTAGACTAATGGCTTCCTCTGCCCTGTGCGTTAGTCGATGGTAGAGTGCAGGAATGTCATTTTGGCTGCTAGTTAAAAATGATGTCTGGGATTGATGACTCTAAACATACTTAGGGTACCTTCCAGAGCAGAGATGCTCAATTCCTCCACAAAGAAATTTCTTTTTAGCAACGAAAACATTCAAGTAGCTTATATCCATCAGGTTGCTTGTTTTCTGCATGGGTTACTGTTTATTTCCTTGCACCTTGTGTGAGAGAAAATTACAAAGAAATCTGATCTCTTTCCATTGGGCACCAGTTGCAGTTCTCTTACATGAAGTTGTTCTTTGTCATTGCCATCAATAGACAAAATCATTTCAGTAGGACAGTCTTAAAATTAAACCTTCCTGGGGTTGCTGGTGGCTAGTAGCTTCTGTCACTGTTTGCTTCCAGTTCAGTTTGCAGTGCCCATGAGCCAGCATGAAGCCAAAAACCATGAAATATGACACAAGCGTCATTCTTCTACAATGCTAATGTGTATGTTTTTATTAGTTTTATGATGGGTGTTTATTTTGTTTTGGTTTTATTTTCTCTTACTGTAATGTTGGTTGGTCAGGAAGGCTTAGGTCCCAGGCATCCGATAGTTTTGCATCAGGATTTGACAGGGATATTAATTAGCAACTAGTCTGACATGTACACTGCACAAGCAGGCTGTCCATTACTCCGGTATGTAATGTTTGGAGGCTCTTGTAAGCAGATATTAACTAGCAGCAGTATTCAAGGGAAATCTAACAGTTCCTGGATTGTATGCACTCAGAAGTTTGTCCATATGACTGACACTATTGGACCAGCACAGGGAAGTTACCCTGCCAAAAGGAAGTAGCCTTAAATATAGATGGCTACTTCTCTGTAGCCTTTAATATCATTAGTTTGCAGACCCAGTGACAACTAGGGTAAAACATGAACAGAAAAGCAATACAGACTTTATTTTCCTCAGACCATTTCCGTATTGCTACTGCACCTTGTTGTAGGTCTCAAATGATACAACCAGTGTGAGGAAGAGCTTGTCTAGAGAATTGCTCTTCACTCCTTTTACAAACATTGACTTCAGGTGTTGAGGAATTCTTTTGCTCTTGGTCCACTCTGAAAAATAAGCATTACTGTATGGGAAGAGTAGTTTACTTGCACATACGCTTTCTTCTCTACCCCTCTCTGCATATCCTTCTCTAATTCATGCTTTCTTTGGTGTTTGTATAATCTCATCATTGCACTGCCGTGTCTGGTAACAATTTGCTGAACATAGTTAAATTTGGACTTTGTCCCTCTCTCCCAGCCCCATTCTCTTGATTTGCATCCTGCTGTACTATGGCAAAATGTGCTTTAGCTCCCTGAAAGAGGTCCCAAAGCCTTTTTCACTTTCATATAGTCACAGTCACTCTCTTTCAACATAAGGAGAGTTTATGTGAGAAAAGCTTTTTTTCTCCTCTTATGTTATTTTTCTAGCTAGAGCTAGAGTAATATGTTTGTCCGTGATGGTTAATAATTCATATAAATGAATCTCAAGTAATATTTTGGGGGGTAGGTTTTATGGAGAGGGAGGGTGGGAGGTCTTTTTAGGAGTGGGGATTGGTTTTGGTTTTGTGTTGTTTCTTTAAGCATGTGCACTACAGAGTTACCCAGAGGGATGCAAGTGACAGCCGTTACTGACTATGCTGCAGCAGTATGGGAAGCCACTCTCTGCCCATGTTGACAGAGATGAGGCTGTCCATACCTTGCTTTGCATAGTCTGCTTGGAGTAAATGCTGGTCATTGGAGAACAAGGACTTAAATGGGGGGGTAATGCAAGCACAGAGTGAATTGGGGGCCCCTGAGAAGCTGAATGTTAAGGAGAAGACTTCTAAATCAGAAGCTCTTATTAAAGAGGCAGGAGTGGAAGTGCTAAGGCTCAGGAAGCAATGCAGCAATGCTGTCTGCCCTCACGGCATGCCCTAGGATGTGATGCTTGTGTTTTCCCACTGGTTGCCAGGACCCCTTTATCAGGAACAGTCAAAGCTACGTCATAATAGCCCTGCAAACTAGGAAAAATTCAACAAGTGCATGGCACTTAGAAACTGTTGTGAGCTTTCCCCTTCCCCTCTGCCTTGACTTGACTGTCAAACAGGCCAATAAGGTCTGTTCTCTGGATGTCTAAGCTGGAAGGATAGGTCTGGTACTGGCACTTTCTGGTTTTGTGACCCAACCAGTTTATCTAGGGTAAGACTCTTTCTAACATGGAGAAACAGGTATCTGAAACCATTCTTCAGTCAGGCTGCCTGCCTCAATAGAGTCATTTGGCTCAGGGAAAGACCCATCTTTGCCAGTCCATATTTCCCAGTGTAACAACAGACTTATCAAAATTGGTCATGCCAGGGTCTCAAGTTAAAATCTCCTTGAACAACAATACTTCATTGGAGACATAGAGCTAATGCTAGACAAAAGCCGACTTCCTGCAATATGCGTGTTGGTTACTGGTGCCAGAGATTTACAACCACTGATAATATATTTTAATTATATTCCATATCTGCATATCTTGGAGAAAGGAAATATGCTCTGTCAACCCAAAAGTCTTATTTTGCTTCGTGTAGATTTGGAGGGACAGGCTGGTTATTCACTTAGGGGAAAGCAGCTACTTCATACTTACAGTCTCACCTGCTTGAGAAAATAGTGGGAATATTTCACACGTTTATCAACAAATACAGAGATGCACAGCACCCATGTATTTGTTACCCATTGCATGTTAGTAAGGCTCCTTGAGCACACATTGAGGAGTTCGTCCCCACAGAGTAGCTATTGCAGTGTGGCCACGGACATACGTCAATTGTTTGTGGAAACAGTTCCAAGGAACGGGGTTTAAGTCCTGTTGGTGAAGCAGTATGCTCAGATTTTAGATATTAGTTTGTCTTGGTGAAAGGAATGGGACACTGTTTCTCTCTCTGTTGCAAAGCTACAGTATAACAATTTAGAAAGAACAGTTCGATCTTTCTCTGAAAACAAATTCCTATTTTTAATGAGCAGTTCTTAAGAAGAGCTTGAGCTGCTGCTGATGGTACCAGCAGCCTTGAACTATCTTGCTTGCCTTCCCCAGAGCTCCAAAACAGCTTCAGACCTCAGCTGGCTTTCCTTGAGGGATGGAGTTCCTCCTATCCCTTCCCAACTTCCCACCCTTTCGAGTATCTTGTAACCTGCCCATCCTTGGATCCAGCAAGCCTGGTGCTAGTAGGGAATAGTTTTTACTTTTGTTTCCTGCAATTCTTGAAAGCTGAGCCAGTAATCACAAAGTGACTGCCCAGGGATAACTGCGAACTGCCATAAATGGGATACGACAAAGGCAGGGAAGAGGATGAATTTGCATGGAAAGGGTAACCGTTTGATCTGTGTGTGGAACTGCAGCCTTCTCCCAAGGTGCTGATAATCCCTGGTAGCACTGAATTCCTGCATAACTGATCACATATCCCAGTTTAAATAGCTGGTTGTTACTAGGTGTTTGTTGGCTAAATTCTGATTAGAGGAGTCCTGAAAGAAACTTCCTTATCAGCCTTTGCTTTGGAGCTGTGTATCAACAAGGGAATAGAGGCAAGGAACTCAGTCCTTCTTGATGTAGAAAGGGTGATTGCAAAACCATCTTCCTTTCTACTGGCCATTTACTTTGTCCCTTCAAGCCTAGATTAAAGGTATAGGCAATGTGTGCATGTGAGATTACTACAGTCCTGGAGTTGTTCTGTAGTAGTCACTGGAGCTGTACCCAAGGTTGAACTTCATTCAGTGTGGGGCTTGACACTCTTCCGGGAAACTGCAGAATCTGCCCCTTAGTAGACTAGGGAGAAGGGCTGTTTTTCTAAGAAAAAGCAAAATTACTTGAGGCAGTTGTTGCAATGTGACCCCGTCAACTCTACAGTGAATTCCACCCTGCTGCTGCTGGTCCTGACCCATATCTCTGCTGAAGCTGTGGGAATGGTGAGGCTGTGACATGCTGAATGGTGTGCTGTTGAGGGTATTTTTAAAGGGAAAAATAGGGAGTGCACTCAGCATATGTGCTGCAATCAAATGAGAATGCAGATATGTGGAGGTCTTGCCTTGTTTCACCAGCAGTATTTACTGTGGAATTATAAATGAAAAGACCATGGAATGCCTGTTCATAAGCATGGGAACTCTGCACATGGACCAAGCACTATCAAGTATTAGCGTAATTTGACAACAAAGGGTTTTAATAATGTCCTTCAAAAGAGTCTGTCTTTCAAACTGGCATTTGTGATCATTTGCAAAAATGCCTACCTGTTGCCTTGGATTGTTTTAGCAAGAAGAAATACCTCAAGGAATTGATAAAAGATCCTAGGACAATCTTTTACAGTTCCTCAAGACTTCAGTGGTCTCTGTTTCTTTGGTTTGCATGTGTTCACACAGGTGTTACACAGCTCAGTTCTTCTCCGCCAGGAAAAGCAGAAAAGACCAAACACATCAAATGCACTGGAATGTAATTGTGTGTGTGTGCGTGCGTGTGTGTTCTTAAACTGAATGCAGTCTGACATCCCTTACCCCTTCTTTCTTCCACGTGCCTCATCTTCTCCCTTAGCCACAGAAAGGAGGGTCTCTTCCTGCGAATCCCATGCTGGAAGTTGGTTTCTGGGAAGCGAAACCTAATGTCTGTGGGCTGTTTTTTAAAGCCATGTTTCAGTTCTGTCTTCAGACTCTTTGCTGCCTTTGGGGAATGGAGGGGTGGGAAGGGTAGATTCTTAAACTGTTTTTAAAATCTATTATGGAAATTTTGCATGTATAAAGTTATTCTTAAATCTAAAGGAGTCTTCCCGATTTGTGGACACAGCTCCAGGAGAGCATCATCACAGATTCCTCAGCTCCGGTTTTGATAAGACTTTTCTGAAAGGACAATTTGATGACAGAAGGGGGAGAGACTGGTGTAATGGAAAGACAACATTGTCAGTATGTCCTTAAATAAACGTCAGAAGTTAAGCTTGTAAAAGGAAAACTTCAAAACAGCCCAAGGGATTTGTATGTCTATTTCCGCTGGGTGCATTTGAAAATCCTGCCACTAAATTTGAGTTTGGGTATCCAGACTGTTGGGTTTTTTTGGTAAAACTAATCATGTGTCTCTTTTTCTGTGGTATGTAGTACAGTCTCCCATGTTTCTAGGTAAAATTAATGATGAGAGTACTGTGGAATGTGGATTCACATTTTCTCCCTCCCTGCATGACTTTTCTACTTTGATGAGATACTTTTTTTTTCCCCCCTTTTTTAAAATTTCAGAGCCCTTCATCTGGAAAACAAAAAGGGTAAGGTGAGCTAGAATTCATAATGTACTTAATAGACTTTCCCTCAGTGGAGGGTTTCCCCATGAATTCTGATATTCACCAGAATATGATACTGTCCTGCTGCAGAAGTAAACCCGATGCTCTCCTGTGAGATTGCTGTCTGGACTAGTCCTGAAGTGCACACACCTTCTTTGCCATGGACTGAGACCCAGTGAGAATGTAGCATTTTGTTTATCCTGGTTGTGTGCCTCCAGGACTCCTGCCTGTACCAATGGTGACTGGGCAGAGCTCCTTTTTTTTTTGTATCTGTGCAGTATATTTGCTTTGTGCTTTCTTTCTTTGGTGCTTTTTAATACTTTAATACTTGGATGTTTTTTCTAATAACTGGTACAATTTTTAATAAAATTGTCAAATTCTTTGTCTGTGTTCTTTGTTTTATTTTTTAAGGGATGAAGGGCATTTACACAGCTGGCCCATTCTGGAGTTACCCAAATCAGTGATACAATTTGGGTTGTTCAACTTTGAAAGTAATTGGTAGATCCTTTTATGTGTATCCTAATGACAGGCTCTGCGACAAAGACAAGATGTTCTTTCCAGTTTGGACTGTTTTCCTTGGGAATAGTTTAATTTATAAAATAGTCTTTCAAGGAGGTATATTTCCATGCTTGGATAGAGAACTGTTGCTACTTGGAGCTGCACCATTAACTTGCTGCTTCAAATCAGGAAGACCTCTTAAGACATACGTGGAATGCATCCTCCAAATTTGAAAAATGTAACCTTTGATTGATGGCTCTTACCTACTGTCTACACAAGTACATTCAAAGGCACTTAGGCCTTGAGAATAAAGACTCGTTGCTCGGTAATCCTACTAGGGAAATACAGTTCTCACTGATCTTCTGAAGTAAAGGCAGCAGAGGAAGGTGGCTGTGACTTTGAGAGGGCCTGTAAAGCAGTAGTGACTCCCTCCAACACAGACATGGGAATGTCTTGACCATCCCAAGTGACAGCAAGACATGTGTTTGGATAATCATCAGGCCTGTCCTTAAGTTTTACTCCGTTCCTATAGGGAAAAACTACTTCCACTAAGTAACAGTAGTTAACCTGGGTGGAGCAGAAATGGTGATGTGTGTATCACGCATTATTTATAATACAGCTGGTCAAATTCCTTCAACCCCATTTCTCCTCCAGTGTGATGCTGATGGTACAGTGTTCATGGGAGGCTTTAGGGTACCCAGTTAACAATCCTGCTCGATGTTAAGTTGCCTTGGCTCGTGTGTGCATGTTACAAAAGGGCCTTTCATTCCAAGAACACATGATGTGTGTGGTATGAAAAGCCACATGTGCATCTAAGACCACAGGGGGAAAAAGACAGTTTTTCTTTTCATTGTATTAGATCTAGTGAGAAGTGTGTCCCCTGGCCAGCCTCATGTGACTGTGAAAGAGCCTGTTGTAACACATTGATACAAGGGGACAGAAGTGAGATTGACTTAGATGGGAGGGTTGGTTCTGATTTTCCTCATTCTTGTGTGGTTAAATTCTCACCATTAATAAAACTCTCGCCCTTAAAAGCTTTAATAATTCTTGTGTCAAAAAGAAGAATGGCTTTTAAAAATGAACGGTTTGTATGCTACCCCAGAAGCATTTGCCAAAGCAGCAGGATGCGTTGCACCTCGCTCAAAACAAAGGCAAGTGCACGGATGTATGGATGGCCTCCCTTCCTCTGAGATCTCCTAGGTTAATCTTCACTCTTTGGTTTGGCTCTATAATGGCCTGCTGTCTGTCACCTGGCTGTGGCAAAGTAGACTCAGGGTGCTTGGAAACATTGTCAGGGTTAGGCATCAGGACCAAACACTACAGGCTGGAACACTGATAGTTTTTTGTTGTGGTGTTTGTTTTGGGGGTTGTGGTTTTTTGTAGTCTGAAAGAAACTGGGTATCCTAGAAAACGTACTTCAGAAACGCTTTCTTCTTAAAATACTAAGCCTGCATACTAACAGTGCACTTTCAATTTATTTCCAGCCATGGCCCCTTTCATGGCAATCACAACATGTCCCTCACTTTCTGTATTAACATGACTAGCACTTTAAGGGAAAATGAGTTTTGTTATTAACTTCCTAGCTGTATGCTGTAGGGACAAGGTAAAAAGTTTAAGTAGGATTACTGCTTCAAGGAAAAAATGTTTATCAAGAAGTGCTCAGCCTGTCTCGTTAAAAATAATAAAGCACTCTGAGGACAAGAAAGTTCTTTGGTTGCGCAAGCTACTGCACAAAGCACTCTATTTTCATGGCTCTGACTGCTGAAGTTTAGAAGCCACTATTGTATATGGATTGGGGAATATTTTTCAAGCACTCGTTGTTTTACGGTGCAGTAAATGTGCTGGTCCTTAGTCTCTGCTATGTATATGCAAGCTTGGAAGCAGCTCTACTAACCAGCTTTCTCCTTGTGGTCTCGTACCTGAGTAAATCAGAATTAATCCAGCCGCATTTCCTCCTTTTGCCACACGCGCGCGCACACACACACATCCCCTTCTATTTATGGAGAGGTGGGATTTGGGAAGGAGAGCAATTTTTGACAGTTTTGGGAGAGTGATGTTAAAATGCAAAAGCTGCAGTTGCTTCATTGTGCATATCGCTGGTTTCTGCTGAAAGGCTTTAACTGAAAGAAACCTGTTTCCAACAGGAATCTAACAAAGAGCAGACAATTTCTGGCAGCAAGTTGCCTTCCACCTGACATGATGCATGGTACCCTAACACACGTACAGAGCCCGACAACAAACCGCCAGGCACAACACACTGACGTCAGTTTCATATTCTCCTCTATAAGTCCTTTAAATCTTGATTTCTCTTAAATGAATTATGTTCTCTGTAACGTTCATAATGGACTCTTTTCTTTCTCCATTAAAGTCTGTGTCAGCATTCTCCTCCTCTGTGTTTTGCCTCAGGGCTCTTGATGTATACAAAGGCTCCTCTGTTTTCTGCTCTTAGTCACACGCTTTCACTCTTAACCTCAGCGCTATAAACTAAACATCCACCCACTATGGCTGGAGATGACCCTGTTTACGTCTGCTGTTCAAATCACGACAGTAACAGTCATGAAACTATGTTTTTATGGAGACAGTTAGCTCTTAATAAGAAGACAATGAGGCTTGACTTCTTATAACACTACAAGTTTTTGCAAGAATTTCAACAGAAATAAATAGCCAGGAAAAATTAATGGAATCTGTAAAGAAATGGCTTTTTTGGATCATTTTATTTCACCACCTTATTTAATTACCATAGATGATTTGTTGTAGCCATCCACTGTGGTTCTGGGACATGCCAACTCAATCCAAGGCAGCAAGGGCATAGGTAGGGGAGTGGGGCTTACATTAGTGTTTCAGGGCTGGTCATGGTGACCGGCCTAGACCACAACTCTCTGCTATGCCAGCAGTGAGTGTAGAACAGCTGGGTCACCCACACTGCTGAGAAATTCCCATTTTTGGATGCCTTTGATACCAGCCCTACTGCCATGACTGATAAATGGGGGGCTGGCTGAGAGGATGGGTCTTTCTGAGGAGACCAGCAGCCCATAGGAAACAGGGTGTGCAGCAACGGGTTTGGGAACATAAGGGAAAGGGGTAGGAACACTCTTAACTCACAGTATGAAACAACTTTTTTGCAGGTGTGTCGTGGTTTAACCCCAGCCAGCAGCTAAGCACCACACAGCTGCTCACTCACTCCTCCCCCCAGTGGGATGGGGAGAAGAATCGGAAAAAAAGGTAAAACCAGTGGACTGAGATAATAGCAGTTTAATAATTGAAATAAAGTGAAATATAATACTAATACTACTACCAATAAGAATTTAACGGAAAGGGAGATAACAAAGAGAAATAAACTCAAAGGTAAAAACAAAACCAAACTAAACCAAGTGATGCACAATGCAATTGCTCACCACCCACTGACCAATGCCCAGCAGTCCCTGAGCATGGCCCCCGGCCCTGGCCAGCTCCCCCCAGTTTATATACTGGGCATGATGTTCTATGTTATGGAATATCCCTTTGGATAGTTCAGGTCAGCTGTCCTGGCAGTGTTGTTCCCCCCTGCTTCCCAGCCAATTTCTTCTGCCCTTCCAGCCTTCTTGCTGGCGGGGCCTAAGAAACTGAAAAGTCCTTGCCTTAGTATAAACATTACCTAGCAACAACTAAAAACATCACTGCATCATCAACATTATTCTCCCAAATCCAAACCACAGCACTGTACCAGCTACTAGGAAGAAAATTAACTCTGTCCCAGTTGAAACCAGGACAAGGTGGCTGAAACAGGCTGTCAAGCTGGAGCCAGGTTTACTTCTCCACAAGCGCAACCGGCTGACGAGCACGCTGGGATCCAGGCGCCGTTCTCCATCAGGGGCTGCTGCTCACCTGGCTGGGTCTCAGCCGGTGCCACTGCAGGCAGAGCAGTCCTCAGGGGGGGACAGCTGCTCTGAACCCCCACCCTACCCATGGTCACCTGCTGCGCTCCCCCTCCCCTTTCATCGTTTGGCAAGAAGGTGCTGGAGGTGCTGTTGTTTCAGTGTCTTCTGACGGGTCTTCCCTGCGACCCTGCCCCTCATTTCCAGTGCCGGGGCAGCAGCTTGCCGGTGCTCCCCACGCCGCTCCCCTTCGCACAGGGAAGCCCAGGGCTCCGCAGCCAGCAGCCAGCTCGCCCAGTCTCCTCAACACTTGCACACAGCCCTCCTCTGACACGGCAGGGTCACAGAGCTCCTTTTGCTTGTCAGTGTGAGCGTGCTCCCCATAGAATATTTCCTGGCACTTTCATTAGTCTAATTTTAAATATCCCAAGTGAATGCCTTTCTGCTATTTCCCTCGGGAGACTGCTGTACCTACTAATAAATCTCACTGACAAAAGGCTTTCCCCAATATCCATCCTAACTTCTTTCTCTCTTAATTATATTCCAATACCCTAGTTGTACGTCCTTGTGTCACTTTGAAAGGAAACTGTACCAAAGTCATTGCTATAACTAATGCACCCCAGAGCCCACTGAGCTCCTGGGCAAAAGGTCCTGCTGACTTCAACGTGTTTGCAGCCGGCTTTCAGGGATTGCTCTGCCTTCCCCCTCGGTGCAAGCCTGTATCCCTGGAGCCAGCATGGTGCAGCACAGCAGGGCTTGGGTAGTGTTACCACCCAGCCCTTTCACTGCTGCCCTCATCCCCTTTCTGCATGGGACCACCAAAGACTTCAGTGAGGGTCCTGAAATGGAAAACAGGGTGTATTAACCCAGGATCTTTTTCAGGCTTCTGGAGGTGCCCTGCACCCCTGCCTGCTGGCACTGGCTCCTCCAGTGGGGCCAGCAGCCTGTGGGATACAGAGCTGAGGCTCCAGTGGAAATTTGGTACATGTGTCCTGGGAGCAGCTCACCTGGGAGCACCAACCTGGCTCCACCACCCAAGTATCACCAGTCTATCAGCCATGGCTGTGTCCCTACATGGCAATATCCCTGCTGGGGGTTATACTAGTAACAACATGACATTCATTGCTGCAAAGTCAGATGTAGTAAAGCATTTCCCTTCATTTCCTTCCCTGTGTGATCATGAGTCATGGTTCTTGGGGGCAGATAACTGGGGAAACCAAACTGCTTCAAGTTGTGCCCAAACATGAACAATTACTTAATCAATCAAGGATTTATCAGAAAAAGAAATGTTTAATGATGTAAGCTGTTACTTGGAGCTGACATTATGTGGTCTTTATGCCTCCACCTGAACTAGGCACTTTTTTTTCAGGTAGCCTCACCCACACAAACAAAACCATCCTCATTCCCACTGCAGTAGTTCACTTGCCCTTTGGAAAAGAAGAACCAAGGCAGAGCACCTGGCTTTGCACCAGCCACCCATCAAGTTTGCCTGGGTGAGTTTCCCTTGCTGGAGGGAGGTTACCACAGCCCACATCTACAGCAGATCTCTCCTTGACGTGGTCAATGTGGCTTGCAATTGCTAATATCCCACTGTATTGTGATCTTTACTTAAAGGTGCTTGGAGTCAGTCAACCAATTTAGCACTTTATTAGAGTGGATACAATAGAAGAAGGAGGAAGATGGGCAAGGGAATTGTTACTCCTTGTTGTTAAGCTCTCTTGTAACACAAGGCACAAAATGAGATCCAGCAAGGGGCAGAGGTGCTTACCTGTCTCTTTCGGTATTGGAGTCCACACCCACAGTCTCATCCAGCTGCTGCCTAAGCCTGGAAGGGCTTTTCACATCCAGCTTACACAAAAGCCTACAATTCTGCTGGAGGCACTGGACGCCTCAGGACCAATCTCATGCTGAAGTCCCGTGTCACCTACTAAGCCGGTGTTTTTCTGCTTCTTTCATTTGAGCTATCTGTTGGGGCAGCCTGTTTTAGAGCACGCCACCAAAGCAGGGTTCACAAAAGACACAGGGGAAGGTGATTCTTTCTCTGCTGTCAGCCAATAACTCACGTTGGAGCACTCATCCAGAGTCATCATCTGCTGCCAGACAGCATCTGAGCCTGGTGCTGTCTGCTCCTAGAGGAGTGCATCACACATGTGAGGACAGGTTGCTCTGAACTCCTCTGAAGCTATAACACTTACATATTTTGCGGGCCAGAGAGCAGGGAAAGAGAGTGAATACGACCATCTTAGGGCTAGCAAAATCATGGCATGAATGTAAAATCTGTGTTCCTGTTTACAATCAGTTGAATTTGAGGGTTCAGTCTTTGAACCAGATTGAGGGAGGCTTTCTTGTGAGGTATTCAAACTTTGGAGAGAAGTGTTTTATTGGACACTCTTCTCATTTTCTTTGTGCCTCAGTGGCCCTCCCAGCTGGCTTCCTGCTGAGGACACCAGCCTGGGTGGCCACTGCTCTTAGACATCTGCTCCTGCTTACATTGCCTGAGGGGCAGCTCAGGTGCCTGGTTCAGGGAGGTGGGGCCAATGGAGCAGCTAGGCACCTAAAAGTTGGGTGTTGCAGAGTTCGAAGTTAGGATGTTAATTGTCTTTGTCCTTCTACTTACTCACTACTGTGCAAAACAGGGTAGTGCATTTTGTTAATCTGGAATAGACACAGTTCTATAATGGGACATTACTTCTGTGCATTGCACTTCTTTGTCTGTGATAAGATATGGTTTCTAATGTCTCTTTTTTTTTTTTTCAGTTGGTACTTGTCCAGAGCACTTCTTCATCTTGCCAACTAGTGATTAATTGGCTGTACTGAAAGGTTCAACACTTTTCTGTACATTTACCAGAGGAGGTAGAGGAATGTGTGCTCTATATAGAGTAAAAGCATGCCCTAAGTGGGTTTAAAAATGGGTCATCACTTGCTCATTTTAGAATGTGCCCTTAAAACACATAAGGAAAGGTGTCCTACCTTTTTGGTACTTTTTTTAAAAAAAACCTTAATGATGAGTGGGAATCTCAGTGGGAAGTTTAGAGACTTCTGTTTATCTTCAAGTAAACACAGAACAGACAGCTCAAGGACAAATCTTGTGCTAACCCAGTGTAGTCAGCTGTCATAAAGAATGTGGTTTTGTCCCTTGCTGCAGGAATTTCCATGATGATGATACAATTTTTACTTCCTGACAGTTCAGGGGGAAAAAAAATTATTAAAAGACACAGGCCTTGGCAGAGCCGTGTCGACAGTAGTTTCAGTTACAGTACCCATGCTGACCGAGATGTCTTTCAGCATGCTGAGCCCTATATGAAGGCTCTGGAGGGTTAACAGTCCACTTTGCAGCTCAGAGACTCAAGAACACTTTGAGCAAAGCTTGGAATGGAACCCAGCTCTCTAATTCACAGAACTACATCTCAGCTACTTGCTACATAGCCTTTGAAAAGGAAATCCCAAATTAGGACCTTCTACAATCCATGTTGTCACCCTTCTGCTGCAAGAGCACTTTGTGAAGCAATTTGACCTTGTTCCTACTTCTGTGTTAGCATCTGATTCGTTAGCCCTAAGGTTGGAAATTCATGCTCCTGCAACCAGACATTCATGGTTCATGTCTTGCAGATGACCCAAACATGGGTGTGTTTCAGCTGGCCATGAGGCTTGTAACCACTAGACCACAATCTGCTCCCAGAGCCAAGAATAGCAGGAAGATTTCTGATGTTCAATTTTCAATAAAGCTGCCTCACTTGCAAGACATTTTGGAGTGCTGGCAATGTTAGTAAACTGACAGGGACTGTAGCAGTGGGCAATGGAAAGGCAGGACAAAAAAGAAAAAGGATTTTTTAAAGCATTTTTTAGTCTTGTTTTTTAGTGTAGGCTTTGTTTGGGGGTTTTTTTGAGTGACTCACAATTTTTAAATTTGTGGTAGGTTATAGTGTTGCCAAACCTAATATATCTTATCCTTCATCTAATCCGCTCTCCAAAGTTTTCATGCTTATTCAGTCCTTGATCTGTCTTTTGGGATGGCTTCTAAGGAAAGCAACCAGTAGCAGATGTGATAGGATTTTTTTTTTTTTTATTGTGGACATCTCCTGAAAGTATTGTACCAAAATAACAAAACACCAACAGCTTTTAAGGGCTACCAAACACTCTCCAGACAGTCACTACTCTTGGTCATTGCCAGCCTAATTTGATTTGAACAGGGAACTGATAAAGAAATGCTGTCAAGCCCAGGCAAGTCATGTTTCTGCTTCTTCATCTGAATCATTTCTTGACTGCTTGTTGAATGCTTGAGAGCAAGTTGGGTGCCTTCCAAAACAAAGCAAAGATAGCCTCCCTGTCCCAGAGAGGTTACAGTGCGAACAGAGACTACCCAGCATGTAACAGCACTCTTGCGTGCGTATGGGAAGCACCTGAGGCAGTTGATCATAGGGATTGTGTAGGCAGGACCTAAAGACAGATTTGAGGCCATATTAGTTGCTCATCTGTGTTATCGGCCTGTTGGAGTTTCCCAGTGCACAGCCCTGGGAAGTACTTCATGTCAGGGGCAGGAGGGATACAGCCCAGGACAGGTCACTAAGCCAAGACATGTCCCACTGGTCGTACTACATGCATACATAATGTTTTAAACTGAGCTTAGTAAAAGGATTTGCACGGATATCCCACATGATCCAAGTGACCAAGGTTTAGTTACCAAACATTTCAACAGGAAAGGAGGATTCTGGATCAAAAATTACAATGTTTCAGCATACATAAATTACAGGTTCATCTCTCTACATACTGACAGTTATAAACAGATCTTTCTTGGCCAGATGTATGGCTTTGACCATAATTACATTCTTTGTAAATAACTTATTTTTGGTTTGAGTACCAGAGCTTTTATAATGGACCTGGCCTTTGCGTTGTTTGCGTCTCCTGCTCCCTTTTTCTGCCATGACTGACACCTCCTGCTGCCAGCAGCATCTGGATGCTCAGGACAAGGGCCATGCGGCATGGGCCACCAGCAAGGGGAGGGCAGCTCAGCAGAGAAAAGCTCTTGAGTTTTGAGCAGGATGTATGATGGCAGCATAGTGAGAAGCCCCGGAGTGCTGGTGTGCAGTGAAGGGGGCTTCGCCCTGCCTGCCTGCCGGCCTGCCTGCCAGAGAAGGAAGCAGTGTTCTTTATCACTCTTGTTTCCCCCTGTCCTGCAGTCAGGTTTTCTGCTTGTTTTTCATTGTGCCCTTCATGTGTTTTTCATCTCTCCAGAAATCACTGGCTTTGTTTAAAATAGACTTGGAGCAGCTGCCAAAACTTTATCCAGAGAGAGAGAGAGAGAAAAACACATGGACGCCAAGTTCCTATAGAGTTATCAAAAGCTTTCACTCCCCATCAAGATCTCTGAATATACCAGAAACCTGGTCTTCTCAGGAAGAGCTCTTCATAGTCACCATAACTCTTCCTGCAAGAGCCACCAAAGCATTTCTGTCCAGGAGAGTGCACCTCAGCTCCCAGTAGTGTCTCCCGAGATCTGCTTGTTAAGTGTCCTCACAAGTCTCTTACACATGGGATTTTGGTCTTTCTTTGCAGTGCATTGAATATATACAGAAAAATCACTAAGTTAGAGGGAAATGACTTAAGGATGTTTGACTCAGAAACATTTAAGGGTACCACGGTCATAAAGTAATAGATTTCATCGAAGCACAGCTTTGTGTTGTAGGCTTGTAGCCAAGGAGGATTCACCTTGGGGGGTTATCCTGTGTATATTTGCCTTCTCTTTATGCTTTAACACCTTTTTCTAACCCAGCCTTAAAGGGATTTTCAGCTTTGTCTCTGAAAGGAGATGCTATTGCTGAGTAATTCCTGGCTGGGAGCTTAGCATCTCCTTCTCTCTGCAACAGTTCAAGTCAGCAAAGATAATAAGTACACATAAAATTAAAAACAGAATCAGCTCCTTCATCACCAGAACAAAAGATATTAAAATGGAGACAAAAACGAATGTCCTTTGCTTTTAGGTAGAGCAGTTTGATTTACCTCTCATTTTGGGCCTGTTTCCTAATATTTCTTAATCAGAAAAGCTTACTGAAAATACTTGAGATGGCTGTTGGGGAGAGGCTTTCCTAACAGAAGCAGCTCTTTCTGACAGAAAGTAAACAAGCCTGGAGCAGGCTTTATGAGCACCAGAAGTGAAAACACAACAGCTGAAAGCCAGCAGCTCTGAAGTTTCAGTTGCTAAAACGAGCTGTGATGTACACCTAAAAAAGACCAGGAGCACAGGGGTGTTCCTTGCACACTTTGGTTTCAAACAGGCAGCAAGATCTCATTTTGGCTGGGCGGTCTGCAGTCTCTTGCCACCTGCTCTTTCACATTGCTGTACTGCGTCAGGGAGGGGAGGCTGCCTTGCCTGAAGGAAATGTGTGGTGGATGCCAGACTTCTTCAATGTTTAAAGGAAGGGGAGAGTTACAATTTTAGATTAAGTGTAAAAATTATGATTTCCTCCTCCTCCTCCTATTGCTTGTCTCCCTGCTCCCCTTAAAGGGTGTCCTTCTCTGGTCTGAGCTCCATCATGGGTAATCTTGGTTTGGTGCAGCTGGTTTTGTTATGTTCTTCCTCTTAGATTTCCTAGGAAAACAGTGTCGTCTCGCCGCTATTTTTCCCTGCATGCTGAAAGAGATTGGTAGAAGCGAAGTCTTCTTCTGAAAGTCCTGACTGTACATTACATAAGTGAAAGCAGTGCAGGTCTTCTGTGAAGCCTGAGGGAGCTGGATGCCAAGGTCCTTCCCTGCTCTGCCACCATCACGGGTGCAGCATTTTCAGGGAAATGGGAGTCTCCCTGACTATGCCTCCCATGTACCTGTGTGTATCCTTACTGTGATTTAAGTCTGCAATTATGGTAAGCACACAGAGAACTCAATGCACAAATTACGAACTCGTTGTTTTGAAAGTCTGGGCAATAACATCTTGATGAATCACTTTATCTCTGTAAATAATGACTGAAAAATACTTATTTTTTCATAGTATTGTGAAGATTCAGAATACTTCAGAAAGTGTTTTGGGGAAAATCGGCTGCTCCTAGTGCTGTTACAGATTAAATCTTTGGTCATTCACCTCATTCATGGTGTTAGCGCTCCATAAGAAAGGAGTGCTACTTTCATTGCATTTTTCCTAATACTGTTTTTCTGCCACTTCCTGCATAAGCAGGGAATGCTCATCAGCCCTCAAAAATCTTGAGTCACAAAACACCTTTCTATTTAACCTGGTGTGCTGAATGCCTAATTCAGCACTGTGCCAAGTGTGATCCATTCTCCCAGAAAGTTTGGCATCCATTGCGGGAATTAGCCTTAAGTGTTGATGAGACACACACAGACCCTCCAACTTATACTGGGGAGGGGGGAAGGAAGTAAGAGGCAGAGCAACACAAAAACACTGGTGCTGTGAAAAACAGTGAGGTGTAAGAGGGAAGAGATGTGGTACCCTGAGTAATCAGCAAGAACAAAGACCAAATTAAGTCTTTGTGCAGCAAACAGAAATTTATAAAAGGTGTCAGACCAGGATGCTGCTTCTTCAGTTCTTTTTGAGCAGCTCTGAAAATGAAGTGAATTAATAGTTTCCAAACCTAACAGGTAAGTTTGCAGCAAGCAGAAACATGAGAATAAAAAGGGTGGTAAAGCAATATTAAAAAAGAAGATTACAGACTGGAAATTGGGCTCAGTGCAAAATCTTTTTTTCTGTCTTTCAGTCTTTTTTTTTTTTTTTTTAGTTACTGTAACTATAAGCAAGAAATGTGTGCCAGAGGAAATGAGAATTTAAGAAAATATAGACAGCTTGGCAGGGCCACAAAATGAAAGCTTTAAGGAAGGAAAATTTAGAGAACAGAAGGAAATATTAGTTGGAGAAATGATAGCAGCATAGAAACATCAACTTTTCAAAGATATAATTTTGCACCAACTTTTTAACATCAAAGTTCTTCACTGCACAAAAATGGCAAGCTCATATTGATCCTGGGGCAGGAAATTATGTGCACGCTTCTTTTTTTAACCTGTTGGGAGAAAAAAATGCATACACAAAGGCAGCGAAAGAGGAAACCAGTTCCAGCAATTTAATAGTTAAGGTGTTGGAATAGTTACCAGACACTCTTTCTGTAGGAATGATGAAGCTGAGATTTAGAAGACGTTGAAAGAATTGTGATTCTGAATGGCCAAATACACATTAGTGCCCCCACCTTGACACAAATAAACCACAGCTGCCTGGACAGCATAATTCCCTTTTGGCTTGAAACTGTATATGTTATTTAGAAGGCTCTTTGAGAATAGAAGTAGCCCAGTGAGAGATTCATCAAGAAGCCAGGGATCTAAAGCTGACCCAGCAAATAACCGCTCCCCACTGCCTGTGCAAGAAAACTGAGGCAGTCAGATCCTCAGCAAAGGTAGCTGGAAATACAGACAAATAAGCCTGATCCTTTCCTCTAAGGGGATAACAAAGCAATAGCAGGTGCTTGGAGGCCGCTGGGGAAGGCCTGGTGCCGAATCCCGGCTAGCATGGCGCTTGCGCCGCCATGTCGGCCTTTGGTTGCCAGCGAGGAGCTGGGCCTGGCTCCTCCTCACCCTGCAACGCGCAATTTTTAGTCTCTCCAACGGATGAAGTCACTGAACCTCCTGAGCTGTTTACTCAGTGCTTCCAGAGGCCGCAAACGTTATCATGTTACAGGTACTTGGAGTCCCCAGCTCAACCCTTTGTAGTAGTTATTTATTACTCTGGTTCGGCCTGCGAATGCTGAAGCAGCACTTTTTCCCTCACCGACCGTCCCGCCGCGGCGCGGGGCTGCCCCGCTGCCCGTGCCACCTGTGGCTCC
>JAVJGI010000063.1:54274732-54292490 GCA_035590275.1 Ibycter americanus
GGCGGCGGCGGCGCGAGGCTCACCTTGCCGTGTCCCCCCGCGTCCTCCGCACTCATTGGCTGCCGCCACACGCGGCGCGCGGCATCCTGGGTTAACATCCGTCCTTCCCATTGGCTGCGACCGAGCGAGCACCTCCCGCCGGCATCCGGGACAGAGGGAGGGGGCGGGAGGGCGGTGTCACTATGCGGGTCGCTATTGGCTGGTTATTTTCACTGCGTGCCTGCTGATTGGATGACGGCCTGGAGGTCTTCCAGAGGACCATGAGGCCAGAGGGGTTGCTCCTGTACCATAGAGGTGACCATAGAGGCAGGGGGTGATGGCGGTGGGTCGGGCCTGACCGCTGGTTGCGGCGCGCCGGCGGCTGCTGCGCCCGCAGCCCCTTCGCCCCCACGTGCATCGGCACAGCCACCCTGCGGCACCCATGGGAGGGACCAGGTGCGTCGCGCCGGGGGCTGAGGCGTCACATCGCCCGCAAGGCCAAGGGGGGAAAGGGCAGCCTGCCGGTGCTTGCCTTCCACGAAACGTCACCCGAGCTTCTTTTGGAGCGTACTCGGAGGGAAAAGGGGATAATGGGAAGAACTTGACGGCACGGTGGGGCCTTCGGGTTGCTTTGTACTTGCTCCCGCAGCATACCAGCTTCCAGTCATCGGTCTGGAAGTGAAAGGCTGAGCAGCCAGTTCCAGGCAGACGCTGGAGCACAGCTTGTTTAGGCCGGGTCTGCCAGGGCTAGCGCTCTGCCCGTGGTGATGTGAGACTCAGCCTAGGGTGGAAAACTGGCCCGAGAAAACCAAATATTTGAGCAGCTACTCTCTGCTACATTATCAGTACCTGAGCTAGGTAATTAAAGCTAGCTCTTGCACAGCTATAAAGTCTTTGGTCATGCCTTTATGTTGCAGTGCATGCATACCTCTGGTGGCTGAGAACACTTGCTTCAAGCCTTCCTTTGTAATTATTTAATGCACTAAATGCATTGTATGATGGGGTTCAGGGATATTTAGTCAGACACAAATATCCCTGTGAACAACAGAGAGCACTCCATGGTGCAAATTGCTGCTATTGATGCTTTGGGATATTATGCTCCAAGATGCCGCACTGTGCCGGGACAGGCAGGCTGCTGCTTCCCAGGAAAAAGCAGCCACGAATGCACTGTACACACAGTTTGTGCCTTTCTTTTGCCCTTCAGCCTGCCAAGCGCTTTGGTAGCCTCACAACTGCAGATATCACATGAGCAAATCTCTGGATGCCTGCTCCTATCAGTTCTGCTGGTTAAACATTTAGGAGAGCTGGCTATACCGTGCAGTTCACTGAAATGCAGGAGTGATCCCAAAGTGTTTTACAAACGGTATTTAACTCACGATTCATCCTAGCTAATTTAAGGCATTCATCTGGAATACTTAAACTGAAGCTTTGGCACTTCAGTTTAGTTCCCATCATCCAGAGCAAGTCATCCAGCTCCTAGCGAGCCCTTACCCACTACTGGGGTGCTGCTTCCCCAGCCTAGAACACCACCTCCATCCTGTGCAAAGAGACTGGGGACCAGGAGGCACCCATCTTTGTCCCACTGAGGATTCCCCAGCTTGCAGCAGTGTGGGCAGAGGGGGGAAGTGTTGTCTCATGGAGTGCCCAGGTTATGGGCAAATCCCTCTGCTGGCCTTGACTCTTTCACATCAGTTGTGATCTAACTCACAATAGTGTGTGTTCCCCTGAAATAGTTGTTCTTACAGCTGGAAAAACCCTGGGATGCCAGTTTGCTTGGCCAAAGCTGGGAGAAGAGAAAAGTTACTTCTTTGCAGGAAGCTAGAGAGAGCCCTGACAGCAGAGGGAAGGCTCAGAGCTGCTGCTGGTGGAAGGCACGGAGATGAGCCTGAGCCAGGTAAACCCACCGGCCCACACAGGAAGGTTAGGAAAATTGGTCAGGAAGATAGGAACATGCTTCAGAGCATGTGTAGTTGTAGGACCAGTGTACAAAAAGGCTCTGCGATTCATAGGACAAGCTATGAGCTGCTGGAAAAGGGGCCTGGACACCCTCCTTTTTCCTGAGCCCAGCTCGGCGTTTGTGCTGCAGTGCAGAGGGGCCGAGGTGGGGAAGTGCCGGTGATGCTCACTATTCTCACCACCGTCTACATATCGTGCTATCAAGTGGAAGGGTTACTTGTTTTAGGGTCCTGGGGAAAGCCCGTGTGTTATGTGCTGTACCCAGTGCGTGCCCCATGAAGATTTAAGCTGTTCCCTGACGCAGGCCTAGAGCTTTGGGATGGGGTGTGCTGGAGCTCCCGTGGGTATCTTGAGAGTTGGACTCCTCCTTGGAGCTTAATGCAGCTGGATGTATCAGCCCTTCTTCCTGTGAGAGGGGAAGAGATGGAAAACTGAAGGGAGACACAGTGCTGTAGCACACTTAAATCACAGGGTTCATAAATTTAGTGGATTATGGTCCAATACAGCCACCAGGCCCCCTTCTGGTCTTACTGCAGTGGCAGTGTACGCCGAGCACATCTTGCTCAAGAGGTGCGAGTCCTCTGTGCTCTTTTACAAGGAGCTTGATAGATGCTGTGAAAATGCCAGTCCTGGTGGGAACATGAGAGATGCCCTGTGCTGTCTGACCCCACTGGTCTAGCAAAATGCCCAGTTTGGCATTGTGTCTGCAGATCTGGGGTGAGTGTATGTGTCTCAGGAGGGACGGTGGTGACTTCGCTCCTTTTGGTGCTGTGGTGGCAGTCCATTTTCACCACTGCTGCTGGTCCAGTGGTATGCTGGGCCATCTAAGCACTGCCTTTATTTTTCAGATGCAGCATGTAATTAATCAGTGGAACTCACGGCCATATTGCTGCGTCCAAGAATGAGTAAATGAAGCTAGATGGTTCTGTGCAAGAACATTGACTTTCAACATTAAATTAAAGAAGAGATGTGATATGAAGAACATAAATCAAACTCTTGCTATTGGCAACAGAGAAGCAGTTTTCCCCAGGACAGATTACTGCAGAAGATTTCTTGTATTTTCTGGAAAAAGAAATGTTGGCTGCTGCCAGAGAGATGATACCAGAATAAACAGACTGTGTGTAGGTATGAGATTTCAAGTCCATGAGTGAATGGGCCACAGTGGCAACAAATGGCTATCGCCCACTGCACCACTAAATGTGTTTCCTGATGTGAGAACAAACTGTTGTTGTTCATGTCACAAACTCAGGGACAATAAAGATCAACTGGTCATATGAAAAGCCACACTTGCTTTCTCCCTCCCCTACCTGCAGTAAACAGCCTGGGCTACTTGCACAGGAGGGCAGGGGGCCCCCCTGCTCCCCTCCCCAGCCGCTCAGCTCCCTGTGCTCCCCAGGTCACCTTCCACCCCCACCACAAGGCAGCCCTCACCACCCCAGTGGGGAAGGTCGAACTCAGCTGCACATAATCTTTCATGTGATACATGTACAGGCTCTTCTTGTTACACCCGGGCTCAGTTAGCAGGTACAAGCAGTGAAGGTGAATGTTAAGACCTGCTTAGAGGATTGATTTTTCATTAAGATGAATCTGTTGTAATTAAGCCTAACAGAGATGTTAGTGCTAATGCTGTGTTACTTATTGCCTAAATGTAATCCTTCTTTTTTTTTTTTTTTAAAGCATGTGAAGTTTCTTTACCTTTCTTTTTCTTTCAGTCTTGTACTATTTCTGCTGCTCCCTCTAGAACATATGTTGGTGCGCCTTTTCTTCTTTCAGTGTCTGTTTTCTCTCAAGACCAATTTTTTTTCTGTTGTGTTTAATTGTTTTTCTCCTGATTTATTGTTCCAAGCCCATGCTAGGCAGTCTGTTTATTTATAATTTGGATTATTTTAAAATGGATCCAGAGCTCTAGGTCAGTGTTTAAAAATTAACTAATAAAATACACAAATGAGGCCCAATGGTCAACATAAGATTACACATCCTCTAGGATTTGCATGCTACTCCAAATAAACCACTGGGGAATACCAGCCCCAGGCCTTGAAAGCATGGAAAAGTCACTAATTGGGACTGAAATGGGCTGGTATAGAAAATATATATGTGGATGCTTCACTGATAGCACTTGACCACTCTTCCTCTGCTTGAGCCAGCAGGTGTTAGTACGAGCCCTTGGGAGGAGCATCAGCAATGGTGCGGTATGGCAGGGAGATGCTGGGCTCTGCCCAGCCTTGGTGTTCACCTCTCAAGAATTGATCCTCTCACTTCTAGGTGTTTTGGGAGAACGGAGCTCAAAGGATAAGAAGTATAAAGTGCTCTGCACAACACAGGCCAGGAGATCAGAGGTCCCAAACTTCTGCAGCGTCTTTCCCCTCCCACCACAGAGGCTGCTGGTTCCCATTGAAAAGGAAAACCAATGGGAGGGAGTGTGTGCTGTTCTGCACAGAGACACAAACCCACCCATCACCCCCCCACACTATTTTGGCACTACCACACACATGGTACCCTGACAGTTATATCCCTCTCTTCACACTCCGTTGCAAAACTTCTCCAGCAAACAAACAAGTGGTATCAGCCACTGTGCATATTTGGAGAGGCAGCTTGGCTTGTGGAGAACGACAGGCAGGAGCAGCAGACCTCGGGAGGGAGCGCGGTGTGTAAACAGCCCCACTGGCATGAAGTGGCTGAGGGGACAGCCATGCCGCAGCCCGGCTCAGCCACTTGTGGTATGGCAGGGCAATGGGACCAAGCCAGTGCATTGCCCAAGGCGAAGCCATCATGGTGGTCAGCTGGCAGCCACAGAAACCACCCCCATGCATCCCCTGGCAAATGCGGTGTCCCACGGCTGGTGCCATCAATGCTGAGGTCCACTGTCCCTGCATGAAGCATGCGTGCAGGCTGGGGGGTGGCTTGAGGCTGCAGGGGGGAGGCAATACCCTTGTTCATGCTCAGAGATGCTTTGCTGGCCAGGCCAAAGAGAGAAGCACACAGACCGCAGGCTTTGACGTGCTGGCTTGACAACTGGACACATTTAGTTGGTTTGCGTGAATGCATGAGGCAGCGGCATGGTGCAGTGTGTCCTGCTCACCTCCCTGTAGAGGTGAGAGCATGTCCAGCAAAGGTAAGAAAACTTCTGGAGGTGCAGGAACTAAAACCACCTGCTCTGTCAGTCAGAGCCTGGGCTTGCTGCTGCTCTGAAGAGATACCGGTCTTTCACATTGGTGCAAAGCGGGAGGAAAACCTCCCCTGGGGGTTGGCTGTACGGTGTCCCCAGACAGATGTAGGGCTGGTGCGTGGGGATGCTGATGCTGGACCATGGAACCAGCGCCACTCCCACTGCAAACAGAATGGTGTTTTAGCAGTTGCCCCAATGAAAACAACATCAAGCTTTTTTAGTGCGGTGTTAACAGCTATGTTAAAATCCTCACACTTTCCAACAAAAGAAAGGCCCTCAGAGAAACCCAAACAAACACTCACACAAGCAACACTGGAAGTTGGCTTGAGTTACAAACACAGGAAATTAAATACAAAACCATGTTACAATAGCATTGAGGATCAGACTTAAAACAAGCCAGACAAGAGCATGCACTGTTCAGCTTGCCGTATTTTTCCCTACCCCCACTCCCAGGGGGATCGTCTCTACAAACGCACCCATGCATGTAAGTAGTGTATATTTGTATACACATGTACATGCATGCACAATTTCTGCCACACAAAATAAACCAGAAGAATTAAAATAATACAGTAGCCTTTCTCTGGACTGAGCTTATCCAATATACATGTACATGAAGGTGCTTTAGCTAGGGCTGCGAATACCATATGGTATGGGGAAACAGTTTGGTTTTTTCTTCTTCTTTCCTTAACTGAGATCCTTGCAAAGATTCAGTTTACAGCACAATTTCACAACAAACGAAGGGGCAACTGAGAAAAGTGCAAAGGTGACAGGCAAGGACAAGAAGGCAGGAGTTCCTTCAATTGGTTTTATTGTATTTGTTATTATTATATGTTATTGTATTTATTATATTATTATAATATTTTGTCTTCATCTTCAATTGCATTAACAGAACACACCTTTACTCTCAACAGAAATTCACACGGAGGGTTATGCCATTTTTTCCTGGAAAAAAAATACTCAAAGCTTTACTGGGCTTTACAGTTGGTCTCCTTGTGTGCCCTTCCGTATCACAGCCAGCATGCTGCCATCACGTGATGTTTCGTGCCCTCTGCAGAAGCCTCTTCCCACCTCCAGTCACAGCCGCACACCGCTGGAGGTCAGTGGAAAGGGGAGGGTGGCCTCAGGTTGACATGTCTGGACTTGTCCCTTTCTCTAAGCAAAGCCCTTTCCCTTTGCTGCAAATCCCTATCTCGTGGCCTCAGTCCTAGGGTACACACTTGTTTTTCTCCTTTTATCTTCAAAACATTCACAAATGGATTTCAAATGAGAACTCTGTTATGTTTTCCTTTCCTTTATTACACTTTGCTACAGTTTGTCAATACTGGCTACCGGTGTTATTTGAGGCCACACTTGAAAAAAAAAAAAGTCCTTTCCGAGCTCGGAACATTTATCTGAAGTTCTGCATAAGGTCACATGTCTCCTCCAGCAGAAGGTCTTGCAAAGTTAAACAAAGTCCCCTCGCTTGCTCTGTCTGAGTAAATACAGACCATATTGGAGTAAATAAACAGCCAGGCAGTGTCCCAGACAATGGGCCTTGGCGATGAATTAATAAACTCTGCCTCTCGCATTAGTAGAGTGTGACTGGAACTGGCAGGAGGCCCTGGCAGGACTCCAGAAACGATTATTACTAGACAGAGCCAAAGGAGACTTGGCACGGCGCGGAGCCCACAGCTGGAGATTAGGTAACAGAGTCGGAGCGCTCGCCGAGCTGCCAGGGCGTTGGTTACCCTGCCTGAGGAGAGGGTCAGGACTCTGTTTTTGTAGCTCGTATTCACGTAGGGTGCCTATCTCCGAAACTCACGCTGCTCCGGTTTGTAATCCATAGGTTTATTTGGCAGGATGGATCAAATTGCCATCCCAAACTGAGGTAGTTGACCGAAATGCCTGTCTGGGGAAACTACAGAGGATGAGTTTGCACCATCCCTGTCCTGTCCACCACCCAGAGACTCTGGTGTTCTTGGGTGAAACAGGGCTTGGTGGTGGTGCCGCAAAGGGGAGAGCCAGGCCATGCAGCGGGACAGTGCCATTTTGGGTGAGGGAGCAAGATGTGCTTCTGTAAAGAAAAGGTTTATCTGGGCTTGTTTTCTGAGCTGTGAGTTGAATCCAGAGGCAGGAGGTCTGCTGAGGAGGGAAAGCCCTCCTAATGCCTTGCACTGGGGTCGGCTGACACCTGCGGGGAGCCACTGCTAAGCCAGCCTCTTCCTGAGCTGGGCAGAAGCTGTCACTCAGACACAGTAATGAAGGAGGTGTAAATAGGAAGGGATGGCGGACGAGTGCTAAAAGTTATCCCCCCAGTTCTCACGTGCAAAGCCGTGGTGTCTGTGTTACTTCACGGACTGTGGCACAGCAGCCCCTGAGCTCTCTCCCAGACCAGAAGAACCATCAGCTTGGAGCCTGGAAGCCCAGCAGCCACGCTGGATGAGTGCTGCAGCAACGTCAGGTAGCAGGTTTATCAGCTGGGCTACCTCCAGTGTGGATACCCTGCTGACACAGCTGTCCTGCTTCCAAGAGCTGAGCTACTTTCTTCACCCGGTGTTGTATTGGTTTATTTAGAGCTGCTTCTTGATCTCTAACATGGGCCTGCTCATTGCCATGCACAGACATGCCTGCGTTTGCAACTCACATCCCCACAATAAGCTATAAACATGTTAGCAACGTCAGGTGGGCTTGGCACTTGTGCGCTAGAGTATAGGTGGAGGGGGAAGTGATACCTGCTCCTGCTGTGAAGCATTTTGAGAAGTATGAATGAGAAACTCAAGGTTTTTCAGTGTCTGCTGAAGAAGGGAGGCTGTATGCTAAATCTCTCTTCTCATTCATACATGGTGAGAAGACTGTGGTCTGAGCTCCATCCCTGAGGGCCCCCAGACCATTTTGATGGCCCTAACTGCAGGAACATCTCTGTTTGGAGCCCATGTCTTTTACATCTCAATGGCTGCAACCCTGGAAATGAAAAAGAGGAAGAAACCAGTCTTTCTTAATGCCATTACCATGAATGAAACTACCTGGATTGCTTTGAAAACACACTTTACCAAATATACGGCGGTCAGTAAGGTTACCAAAATGAAGGGAATGACATGCTTTATTTCACATATATGCTATAGTAAATGGCATTCCTTATCCTTCTTTACTGCTGAATCCCCAACCTGTCCTGGACTGAATGCCCCCAGAGCAAAACAATAATAGTTTCCAGCTCTGAATACTGCCTTTTGTCATTAGGTTTGAAAGGCCTTCACAAAGGGGAGGAATCTCATTTTCTGTGTTTTTCCACAGGGAGAAAGGGGGTCACGCAGGCACAGCCCAAGCCCCGCTCCACTCAGTGCCAGCCTGCTGCCACCGCGCCTTGCCAGGACAGGGCTGCGCCCTCGCCAGCCCGCCCCGCGCCACCGAGGCAGAGATGCTGAAATGCCGCTTGTGCGGGCTTGTCCTATGAACATTTGTTATCTGTGCATGAGACTGCAAATGCTCCTGGTGCGAGCAGCTGATGGCTGGGTCAAACAGAGGAATCTTCTAGTTAATGCTGACCAGGGCTAAGGTAAAACTGACTCCGCAGCCCACTGCTCACCCCCCCAAGCTCCTTCCTCCTCAGCAAGCAAGTGGTTTTTTTCTTGTAACAAAATTTTAAGCAAGGAATTAGTTTCCATTAGCCAAGGTGCAGATTTTGTTGTTCTCCTTAAATCACCTTCAGCTTGATGAGCGTGGGCACTCCTTGCTGGTGCCTCTAAACATTGCCTGGAGAGAAAACCTCTGCGGAAAGTGAAATTCAGAAGAGCTAATAAAACATTTTCTGAAGGGTTTGAATCTCCCATTCCAAAGAAAACAAAGAGGTCGGCTGACCTTTCAACCTGACCCTTTTCTTTTTTTTCTAAGGCATTAAGAAAAACATTCTGCAAACAATGAGTGCTCGTGGTAATTGTCCCTCCCCTGTGCCCCAGTTCTTGCCAAAAGCAACATTTCAATGGCTATGGGGGGTGGAGGTTGAAAGCAAATGAGTGAGCAAGCAAATGCTGGCTTTCACACATCAGTGGCTGGCTACGCCCTGACCACATCCAAGGAGGTTCAAGGTGAGGGAGTCAAGCTCTCGGGCTGTTCCTCACCGACTTTTACCGTTGCAGGTATCTGAAATACTGCAGTCCATGTAGGGAAATCTGTGTTGGAAGCATTCAGAAAGCCCAGTCAAAGGGTAAGAAAAAGGGTCACACAGCGGTGAAGAAGTATAATTTAGATCAACATCTCCTCAATCAACTGCTGAATTCCACCTTCACGTCACATGCCACATCTACTCATCCCTCAGCCTGTCACAGTCCTTCTCCTAGCGTCAGGGAAAGGCCTGGTGTGAAAACAATTTAATGTTAGAAAAAACCTGCTGCTTTTATATGAGAAAAAAACCTTCTTGTACCGTTTATCTCCATTGTTTTCCAGCACTAGGACCTGCAGTGGATCCTGCTGTGACATGTTTCCAGCTGCAAAAGGAATCAAAAGATTTAGGGTTGAGTTCCCTCCTGATTCTGGAACATGTTCCACTGTGCAATCTTTTGTAATATCTCTCTGCAATAAAAGCACTAATGCTCTCCAAGAGGCCTCCCCCTTTCACTTTCCTCATAAGAGGTGATGACAAGCTCCCAGCCCAATTGTCTACACACATCCTTAACTGCAGGGAGCCACAGATTCAGCTACCTTTCCTGGTTCTGACACTAACCTGTATGCTGGTCCTGGGCAAATAACTTCAGCTTTACCCGACCCGGACAAAATTTTCATAGGAATCGCTTCTCGCTAATACTGGAGCCGCGGTGTTGGCACTGCTGGGAGATGGCTGTAGACAGGGCAGCTTTCGGCTGTCTTCGGGACTCTGCTACTGAACAAGGAGACCTGCCTATGCCAGGGCTCATCTTGCTAACTCTGGGGCAGCTCAATCAGTTTGGTAAAAGCACACGGGTACTGTCAAGTTCCTGCCTTTGAACGTGTTTCTCCAGCTGTAAAATGTGGATAGAAACACCAAGCCAGCTCTGTAAAGGTCTGCTGAGATTTAAGCTATGTTGGCATCCTCCTCCTCAGTGTCAGCAGAGCTGGCAAACACGAGGAGAGCGCAGGACGGTTTCTACTTTTCTTTGAATCGTACTGTAAAACCCCACAACCCTGAGAACAGACCTTGTAATTCCCAGCAAGCACACAAGTGGGTTTAGGTGCTTGTGTGGGAGGGAAAGACGAGGTTCAGGGGGGTTAAATAAACAGTGCATCCAGAATCTTTTTGTTACCCTCCAGATTTACTTCTCCTCTCCTGTAGAGTTTGTACAGCAGAGTACAATTTTGTGGCTCTTCTTCAAGACCATTAACTCAATATAAAAATATCAGCACTGTTTTTATTATCTGAAAAAAAGAGCTCAGAGCCGAGTTTTTGCGAGCAATGCTCGGTTCATTAAACAATGACTCAGTCTAGGTTTTGTGGTGGAGGATTCAGCTTTTCCTCAGTGGTAGGATCAAGATGTCCTGTTTTCATGATAATCTACCTTTCATCTCTCTCACGTTGCAAAATTCATTTTTACCTTGATCCCACACAAACCTCTTAGTTTCTTGCTTTTGTTATTGTAAATTATTTACTTTAGAAATGCTGAATCATGACACTGAGGTTTGAGAAAATTGCATTTGTCTTTAAAGTAAGATTTGTTCCCACATCTTCTGAAGATTCCTGGACTATTTTTTTTGCGTGTCCTTACGTTTTATGGTTTAAAAAATTCAAGTGGCACTTAGTTTGGTCCTCCCCAGAGAGGTCCAGCCCTGAACCTTTTACCCTGGACATATTTAATTCTAGCAAACAACGCTTGCTAACGCTGTGTGGGAAGAACTGTGCCTAGACTTCGGAGAGCTGCGTGGGCAGTTACAGTGCTGACTTCCCTCGGACTGCTCCAGAGTGTGTCCACCGGTGCCACTGCTGGCTGGCCTCCTCAAAGCCTGGGTGGCACAGCACCAGTGGGTCCCAGGCTGCAGCTGCACAGGCTCATGTTGTCCATGAATGGTGTGGCACACAGCTGGACAGAAGCAATTCAGGGAAGCACTCTGGAGTTTGAGGCACACCTGAAGCTTATGTTAACACCCTGGGCCTGCAAAAATTGGGCTACTAATCTCAAAACAGATATTTGTACTTCCCAGTTCTTACTCGACCAGAAGACAAAGAAAAGGAGCCAGAGCCCCAGCCCCAGCCCCAGGCGTGCACTGCAGCCTGCTGAGCAGCCTGGAAATACAAGTACATCATAGTCTGGGGCCATGGCTTGGTTATGACCCAGCTGCAACCCAGCCCACCAGCACAAGGGCTACCTCTTGCCCATGCTCCTCACCATAAGGTATGTCCCACCAGCTGAATCACATCTGCTTAAGTGAAGACATGCTCTCGTTACCCAGCAGCAGTGACAGGTAGCTACCAAGGCTCCCTCCATATGCAGTCACAAATTAGACTGGTAACCAGTGTGTCAGATGGCTAAAGTGAATGTGAAAGCTGGGACAGGGTGACCTGCAGGGTGGTGTGTGCACTACAGCAGTGAGTGGCCACCAGCAGATAAAAAACATTCTGAGCCCAGTATCCCTCTATTCGCCATTTTTAATAGGTTTTTATGAATGCAAAGATGAGATGTGGTAGGGCAGGTAGAAGACAGTGGGTATGCGAAAAAGCCTGAATTTACACTTTGTTGTGTTGTATCTGTTTACAGGTGTCTGTTTTATCACCCTGCGCACTGCCTATGGGATTACTGCAACACTAGCACTACTCTGAGAGTGAACTGTTATCAGGATACAACCAGTGGGTTGGAGCTGGCAGACGAATTTCTGCTCTAAGCAGTGGCCAGCCTCAGGCCATCACACAAGACTCCTGCCCTCCCTTCTCTGAGCCAGTTGGTAGCCCGCGGTGTCTAACAGCAGCGGCCACTCGCCTGCTGCATCTCTGCTCCACTGAGCACCACCCAACATGCAGAGAGGCAGGTAGGGGCCACCTCGTTAGTCATTTAATGAGTAAACAAACCATTTCACCAGCATTACCCAGGATCACTCAGCCTCAGCAGGGACGCCAGCCTGGCAGAAAAAGGGCTCTTGTTCTGGCCCCCCTCTGCAGCAGCTGGTGAGGGACTTGTCCCTCGGAGCAGAACAGGGCCATGCAAGCAAGCCCACCATGCACAAAGCATGTGGGATGACCTGTGCCAATGGCTTTTTCCAGGGGCCAGCTCAACCCCAAGTTCTTTTATATAGCACTGATGGTTGCATCTTCCATTTTAGCGGCTTTCATCTTCTGGAGGTGTCAGCAGTGCTCTGTAATTGTGGATTATTTAAGCCTCAGCTCATCTTTAAGGCGGGTTTTGTACCTCCCATTTACAGAAGGGCTGGGTGAGGCCGGGCAGCCGTCAGAGGGTACGTGCCAAGCTGCATCGCGGCCAGGGATAAAGCCCCATTTTCCTCTCTTTGTTTCTGCAATGGGATGTTGTCTGTTTAATCCAGGCAACTGTGTCAAGGGATGGGGTTTCCCAGCAGGATGGCGTGATGGTTTGTGTGCATGTGAGAGCCCAGGCAGAAGCCCAAGTAAGCACTGAAGTGCTGCTGGCTTCCCCAGTGGCAAAGTAACTATTTTACCTGTTAGTCGCCCTGCATTTTACAGCCTTTCCCATCCTGCTATGACCTCACTCCTTCATGGATGGGCTCTCAGGCAGTGTTAGCTTGCTTACAGGTACAGCTACGGGGCAGCCACTGATTTAACTCTGGCTGTAAGGAGAGAACTTGGAGTGCAGAGCTGTGAGGAGCTATAGGACAGCAGTAATGCTGCCAGTCATCTTTTCTTCCTAGCTTTATCGGGATGCCATGCATGTGTTTGATGGTTGCTCTTGCTCCATAGGTGAGTCTTTGCCACCCTGCCAAGGAGTTGCATGCATGCTTTCCCTGCCAGCTCAGAAGGCAGCACTGCAGGCAGGCAGACCCCTCACCCTGCTGCCTGCACTCCAGAGCGACGGCAAGGGGAGAAGCGTGTGCTGGAAGACTCTGAAGCAATGCAGGACTGCAGGAGAGAACGCAGGACCCACAAAGCAGGAACCTTTGGGTCGCGTGTTAGTGCTAGAAACCTGCCAGAAACGGGACAAATGCAGGAGTGCAATTAGCAAACTGTATTCCCGGCTGTTTCCAGGGAGCGTTCGTTCCCCCTTCCCAGCTGTGCTGGGGTGGAGGTGAATTTCCAGTGCAGCGGGAGCACTAACAAGTTAATGTTTAACATTATTATTACCTCATCTTCCAGAGGCTCCTTCTAAACATAACAATTGACGACAGGCTCCTGATAGTTTGGAGGAGACCGACCTCAGCTCTAAGACTATGATGAATATGATTTCCCTTCCCCCTCTGTTTTGATTTTCTGCTCTGTTACTCCAGAGCATTGGCTGGCCATGACCCCTGGCTGCTTTTTCTGTAATTACCAGCTCCTGCCAGATTTACTGTGGAAGTTAATGTCTGTTCCAGCCAAGTCAGCCCCGCTGTTATATTGTACGAGACAGTAACCCCTTCAGCACAGGCAGAGCTTTAGCGAAGCAAAACAAAGAGTCAGGGAAGGGGCTTCCCAAGGCCCTGGGGAAAGACTCACGTGCTTGACGAAGGTGCTGCATTAACACTAGTGCTTTCATTACGCAGAGGCAGGCCACAAAAATCTTCCTCAGGGTCTTTCAAATCTTGCAGAGCACACAGGGTGCTCAATGATGAAAGAGCAAAAAAGCGACTCTTACCAGAGCCCTGACAAACTCTTGGGCTTTCCTCTCAGTCCACTATGCTCCTCTGGGCCTTTTCTTCAGAGCCTGTGCATGGTCTGGCGGGACTTTCTTTAATAAATTAACATTCTGGACAGTTAGCCTTAAAATTGGGAGGATTTTTTTCAGATGTTGTTTTTGCAAGCAATTTTTTAGATACTCAAATGAAGCTTGCTAAAGAGGGCAAGATGCAGACTCTGATGGGTCTCCAGTAGAGGCACACGTCTCAGCTTTGGTCCAGCCATCAGAAACACCTTGTCTTGCACCCACACATTCTGCCTGGCTGATCCGAGCAGCTCCTGGGCTGTACTCATTACAACAGCATGCAAATATAAGAGCATTTTAAAGGTCTGCAGAAGATGAAACATACTTGAAACACAGTCAAGGGCTAAATGCAGTTAAAATAAAGGCCAGATTCTGATGAAAATTATATTCAGCTATCTCTGAAATAATTCCATCTAAGCCATGGGAGTTGTGGGGTACAAGTCCTGTGCCATCGGGTCATGGGGAAATTAGATGAGTAGCCTTAGTATGGTGTGCACCACACGAGCAGAAGTGGCCACAACAGCAGTGAGCAATGTCAGAAACTTCTGCTGTAGACACAGCTGGGAGATAATGGTGAGGAATCAAAGAGATCGTGTGAGTACCAACCTGTTAATGTGACCCGTTGCTACAAATGGGGAGACACTAAGAACAGACCACACAGGCTTAACACATTTGCAGCAAATTCTCCTGTAGGGCTCCCATATTTCTGTTCAAGATTTTGCAGACAGATGCACTGTAAGCGCGTGGTGGAAGTAAGTCTGGTGCTTCCAGGAAGTATCATCAGATGTGCCACATGTGCACTGTACAATTATTCCTTAGACTTTAGACTTTTAGACTGATATTTAGATACATCAGGCAGTACACATGCAGTAGCTCTGTGCATCGGACTTCCTTCATGTGGCTGGTATAGCACAGTGCATGTGCACAACAGCGTGAATTGGGGTGCTGCCTGTCCTGGGCACCCTGTGGGGGTGACTTCTGGGCACCTGTCTGAGACTCTGAGATGTGCTGCAGCATAGCAAGGGGCTTTTGACCTGATGGGTAAACCAGATATTCAGAAAACCATGAGAAATCTATAAAGCTTAAACAAACAAAAAAGTCCAAACTGATCCAACTGGAGATATTTATGTGTAGAAAAAGAGGACTTATCTGAAAATGTAGATGTGTGGGCAGACCTAGTCTTCACCACAATTTGAATCTGTGGTTCATGGCAGATAGCCCACTCTTGAGGAAAAAACAGCGCTCTCTTCTTCACCAAAGCCATCAGAGCCAACTTTTGGGTTTGTGGGGCTGTGAGTAGGACTGGGCACTGGAGCCACTTGGAAGGAGAGGCTTTGTGCTTATTTCCATTGTGGAAGCTGGGACTGGAGATGTGCCAGGACAGTGGGGCTGGAAGTAGCAGTTTGACATGCAGCGACTCGCACAAAACCCAGCTTTTGGGTAAAAGATTTTTGGACCAGCCAGCGGCTGTGGACACGCTTCAGGCATGAAGAACCGCTGGCTTTCTGCACCCAAATTTGACAGGAGCTCACCTGCACTGATGTCCCCATGGGTGGGTCGGTGTGGGTCCTGGGCTCTCCTGGGCTGCAAGCCTTCCTGCACTGACGGGGAACCTCTCTGCCCTGGTAAAGTTGGCAGCAGACTGCAAAACACAAACAAGAGTATCCCATCAGAAAGAAGGGGAGATGAAGAGCTGGAGTCCTCTGCAGTGCTCTGGGCACCAATTCTGGACCAAAACCAGGAGGAAGTTCACCCACCAGCCCCTCCAAACCCTAGGCTGGATGAGGACAGCAAAGGGGACCCTGCACGGGCCTCTCAGTGATGAGACGGACCTCTTGAATCTTTTCTAGCTTGTGAGACAACGCAGTGGCCTGTCACGCGATGGGGGGACGTGTCTGGCAGGCTGGTCTTGTGAGATGCAGGGGCTGTGGCAGGAGGCCACGGTGGCCTGGCCGCCCGCCAGCCCACGAGGTTCGCCTCCTCCAGCAACCTGCCAATCTGCCGCCCCTGGATGTGCCGTCGGGGAGCGGGAGAGCAGCCTGGCTGTGCGCTGCGCTCAGGCGTGAGGTATTTATTATCCCAGCAGTTGGGAGGTGTGAGGTGTGAGTCGGCTCTGCAAGGAACGTGGGGGCTGGCTCTGCCATCAGTGCAGGGGACACCTGAACTGAGAGCAGGAGTGTGCCACGGGGGCACTGCGGGTGGAGATCTCCGTCTGCTCGAGGTGCACCAGGGTGCCACAGGTGCCTGTTGTCCAAAGTCAGCTAAAATAATCCCCGCCAGTGTGGAGCGGGAGCGTTGCCCTCTCCCTGCACTGCTTAGGACGACATCTCAGCCCAGTTCCCAGGAGACATCCCCACGGCTCCTGTGCTCTTCCCCCAGGCTGCTGGGATCTGCAGCGCTGCCTGCAGTACGCCGCACACGCCGGGCACACTCAGGCACGCTCCCCTGCCCTCTGCGTGCCACCACAGGTTTTTGGGAGCACCCCAGGCTGCCACTGCGGGAAGCTGCGGCAGGTGTGAAGGGACGCCGATGAGCCTCCCAGGGTGAATCGTGAATGGGGTCATGCTCCCCCTTGCCTTCCCGCACAGGCAGAAGCCCTGCATGAATGTTATTACATGGGCTGAGTCGTTTTAAGTCACACGTGAGAAGCACCCCGGGTGTCCAGGACTGCCATTGTGGGGTAGGCTGCTGGTCTGGTCCAGTTAGCCAGGTAGCTGCCTCTGGCCACGACTCATACCCACCGTGCGGAGAGGAAGGAAGATCTCATTCCTGCATCTAGGCCGTGATGCAGTACTGGACTTTGTGGGCAGGGAGCACCTCAGGGTGCTGTCCGCCTCGTGAGGGTGCAGGTATCCATCCTTCATTCCTTCTCCCTTTGGTACAAGGTACGTTGCTGGACGTGTGGGAAGCTGCCAGGTATTTTCATGTTAGAAATCACACAGGATAAATAGACATGTGTTACAGGCCATTTGCAACATCTTCATTTTACTGAAGCAGAGTTTAAAAGAGTTTCCAACAGCTTGGGTACTCGATTTCAGACCTTAAGCTTCACAATATTGAGAGAGTTGGATTGGTGAAAAACAAGACTTAGACTTTCTGAATTTTTGGATCACTCACTGTCTGTTTTTGCAAAGGTATTTTCACCCAATATTGAAAGTGAAATATATTGTCAGCATCTTCCTAAGTATCTTCAGGTGCAAGTAGATGTGATGGGAAGTCCTTGGATGACGACAGGAGTGGGAGGTAGCCCTGTTGGCCCCGTTCATGATGCAGACTGGGATTTGCTGCTGAATTTGTTGAGTTTGACTGAGGTTTTCTCTTGATTTTGGGGTGGGTATGTGTTGTGTTCGAGTAATTATTTTAATAGTAACAGCCTGGGAGAAGAGCTTTTCATGTCTGTAAATCTGATGGTAAGGATGTATAATTTGTCATTTTGAAGAACTTAAGGATTACACCTACACTGGTGCGTTGATCAATAATTACCTGTATCAGACTGTTTATCATTGGCAATAACACGTACTGGAAAGCCTGTGTGGTGAAACCCTCCCTGTCGTAAACATGCTCAGCTATCTGGTCATCAGGCTGTGGGTTTTTTCTTGTGGGGATGGAGGCTGACACCAAACCCAGCAACAGAACAAAAGCTTGGTCAGATGGAAGGGGGTTTGCAGCGTATGAAGTGAGTTTTGATTCATTCCCGAGCTCAGATGTTGCTTTGGGAAATGTATTCTCTTCAGGTCTCTCGCTGTGACTCTATAAACAGAGGCAGCGACTGGCATTTGGAGGCACTAAAAGTGATTTAAATGATTCAGCCTGGGATTTCTGCCAAGCAGCACCTCCTTCTGTTTGCTGCGGG
>JAVJGI010000063.1:54292604-54309795 GCA_035590275.1 Ibycter americanus
CCCCCCCCGGCCCCCCCCGCACGGGGGCGTCGCCAGATGGACAGCTGCTCCCGGCTCCTTTTGATGGTGCTTTTATCTGCCAGGCCAGTGCTCTCTCACCCTCTCCCCTCCCCCGGAGGCAGTTTCCATGGGGGTCTCAGGGGAGCTTTGTCTCTCACATGTGTTTAAAGAGAAATGTGGAGCTGACACAAAGGCTCCACGGCTCGACCTTTCGCCCTCCAGAGTTATGAGGGCCATAAAGCTCGAGTCCCTGGTAACAGTGCCGATGACCAGGGCAGTTCTGGACACAGACAGAGCTTTTTTGGCAGAAAATTGTTTAACTAAAAATAGTTCTAGGGAGGAAAATAAAAGGTTGTGCAAACTAAGCAATGTCTTTTATTGCCTTATTTGGTGTTACTAGTAGTAGCATGAATTTCTTCAGTATGGCCAGAGGCAAGACAGCTTCATTGCATTTAATATCAGATTTGAAATGCGTGGGGCACAGATAAAAAGTGACACCCGCTGAGGTGCTGGGGAGCAAGCCTGTGACCTCCACCCTGCAGATGCAAAGGCTGAAGCTTCCCCGCTGCAGCACCTGACCTCCAGGCAGAGCTCGGCAGAGGCCCAGGACGAGGCACAGCCTGCAGGCACTGAGGCTTTCCGCACCAGGCAACAGCAGAGCTGCTTCCCCTCGCTGGGGAGGAGGAACTTCAGCATCCAGCAAAGGCCTGAGGAGCCACCACGCCAGCCAACAAGCAACCTTTAGCCTCAAGTCTCACAAAAGTGTTCAAGTGCCTCAGCTCCAGAGCAGAGGAACTGCTGTTCCCTCAGCGCTTGCAGCTGTGAGGCTCTCCTTAAGCTGGGTGTACAAGCTGGGTGTCTCCCACCATGATTTAAGTCATTAGCAGTGCGATATTTCTCTTTTTTTAATTCCTATTCAGACTAGCTAGTAACAGATGTTGGATCCAGGTGCTCCACAGTTGAGGCAAAAGGTTCACTAGCATTTGCTTTCTGCAGAAGCTCTTGCCTTCTGCCTAAAATGGGCCAGACACAGAATGACAAGGGAGAAGAAAAACCTGATTCTTTTCCCTCCTGCAGAGAGGAGAGTTGCAGGAGAGTTGCGAGAGTGTTGAGTCCCTGTGCATAAGTTATAACGAGTGGAAAAGTTACCACAGACGAGTGACTTGCCCAGAACATCCATTAGCCTGGTGACAAAGCTGCTCTCCTTAGAGGTGCCAGGTACCAGAAGAGAAATTCAGAGGTGGATCCTTAATTTCCTTAAGGGAAGCTCTAATGTTTGAATGCTGGGGGTGATAAAGGGCAGGTGACCATGAAGCTTTGTCCCCTAGTTTTCTTTCTTCCAAGTTAAACTTGCTGCAATGTGGCCTGGCCATGCAGACGGCATAGGCCGGGGAGGGGGGGCAGCTGCTGCTGAGCCAGAGTTCCACTGTGTGCATGAAGGCTCTGAGCAGGAGTTCCAAAATCTTTATAGTATCTAAATATTGTGAGCAAATGCCTCATTCTCTTCAGGAGCAGGTTGCTGGGGAGCAGGGGCCACCTGTTACATATGTATGTGTGGGTGTATCAGCTCGATGTGGTTCCTATCAAGGCTTAGGGCTATGGCAGTAATACGACATTTCCCAGGAATCTTTCCTTAAAACTTTTGTTCTTCTAAACCAGAAAAAGCGAGGGTCACTTGCTGTGCAATGGGGGGACAGGTTTTTCCTACTCACAAAAAAATTCAGGAGACTTTTATTTTAGGTTAAATAAAACAAGGCCAAGAAGCAGGGGGAGAGAGGGGAAATCAAGTTTCCAAAAGAAAGAAAAACCTCAGTGATTTATGCTGAGGTATTTTGTGTTTTTAACCTAAATACAGCTACTGTTAGAGCAGACAGGGAGAGTTTTTACAATGGCATGTAGTGATAGGACAAGGGGAATGGCTTTAAAATAAAAGAGGGTAGGTTTAGGTTGGGTATAAGGAAGAAAGTCTTCACTGTGAGAGTGGCGAGGCACTGGCACAGGTTGCCCAGAGAAGCTGTGGATGCCCCATACCTGGAAGTGCTCAAGGCCAGGCTGGATGGGGCTTTGAGCAACCTGGTCTAGTGGAAGGTGTCCCTGCCCATGGCAGGGGGGTTGGAACTAGATGATCTTTAAAGGTCCCTTCCAACTCAACCCATTCCATGACTCTATGATTTTTACACCAAAAGGTACACACAGAAAACACAGCCAGCATCTCTTTCCACTTAAATGATCTCTCACCCTGGTAGTATTTTTGCTTGAAACAAGCAGCTTTGTGCACGAACATGAGGTAAAACTCCCTGTGCAACCATGCACCAACAACTGCTTGCAGTAATTCTTTGTGTGGATACATTTGTCTGCCTGTCTTGCATGATAAGGTGCACATATGCACTCTCATTTTCTTCCTATAAATCTCCTTTTCTCTTCAGAAAGTTGTAAACCTAAAGATAACAGCACACACTCTCTTAAAAGCAAGGTTGACGCTGAAATCCTTGGCTTAAAAATGTTGCCTGGAAGAGAAAAATCTCCATCAGCCCAAAGGCAGCAGATTTGGCTCATGTGCCAATTGTCGCTCTCCCACCACACTGCGGGGAGCGTGCTGGGGGAAGGAACAGTGCAAAAAAGGAGTGCAAAGGGCAAGCAGTCCTTTGGCTCCGGCCATCCTTCAGTGGTATATGAGCCTTAAGGGGATCACGTGATGGAAATAGAGTGAAACAACCACCTAGGTCCTCTAAATCACATCACCTTGTAGTATCAGTGAACACAATCTCTTCCCTCCCATATATCACCCTCACACCAGACAGATCTTGAATGCAGAGGAGAATTGAGCACTTCTGCTCCAGAGCATGTGTCTGCGGTTAATAACAGATGATCCTAATCACCGTTCCTGGAGCCCAGGGCTAGCTGATAACTCTCTCTTCTGACTACTGACCCCCACAATCCTCTCATTCCTGAGAAGGAGCAGATATTGTGAACGATGGGTTTTAGCAACTGGGACAAAAATAGTCCTCCTTTTGCTCAAGGAGTTCGGACAGCAAACTAAGGGAGCAGCAGAGTGCCTGAGCAGCCAAACTACAGGGCTGGGAAAGATCTGCATCTTGTTTCTGGCTCTGCCACAGGCTCACTCTCGGTGACCTTAGGAAAATTAGTTAAGGTCTCACAACCTCATTCTCTTCCTCTGGAAAAATCAGGATAATACTAGTGACTCCAGAATGGCATTGTGAGGATACAGCATTTAATTGGTATTTATAATACACATTCAATTTTCCAGACTAAGATGGGATATAATATTAATGGCTGAGAAACACACTTTGCTGAAACTGCTTCTTCACTCAGAGAGTGGTTTCGCTGCTTCTGCAGCAGCCCTTGAGGCTGCACTACCACTGAAGGGTAGCCTCACCAACTCTCCATTTACACTTTAAAACCTCTACACAGGCAGCAGCAGAGTCAGAGATGCAGCTGCAAGAAGAAACCACACACCACAGTTGTGCAGGTGCATGTGGGCCCCAGTGGGAAAGAATATTAACTATTTCCTGGTAATAGGGACACAGAGGTCCTTCAGGCAGATAAAATAATCTCAGCACAGTTCAGGACACAGCCTGTATGGGAAGCTACTATCCAAATGAATACACAACTGTGCTTAACAGATCCTAGCTTAAATGACTACAGACTAAATGTTCTGGATTCTCCTTCAAATTCAGCTAGGTTTGCGCACTGCGTGCCCATATTTTCTATGTGGCCTGGAAATCTTTCATCCTATGACTGCCATTAGTGCTAGGTTAAAGCTTTGTATCTGGAAAGCATAATTGATATTTACCCTAGTATTCCAAGATCAGATCCATTTTTTGTAACAAGCTGATCATATTATTTGCATCTCTCCTTGACAAAAAGTTGCAGCAGGATCATCCTTTGGGCCCATAAGGTACCTGGGAATTAGAAGAATAATTCACAACTTCTAGTTTTTCAGAAGAGTTCTATCTTTTTGGAAGAAAATTGTCTGTTTTGATTCTTCTAATATATTATTTAATTACGATTATTGTCTGAAATGGAAACTGCATGATTATTTGCAAAACTAATAAGGCATGTTTCCCTTCTCTGAAAAGACTGATGGGACAATCCGGCCTCCAGTATGAATGTATACATAAACTACTTTTAAAAATCATTTTCTATGAACCTGCTTCCAGTTATCTGGTTCACTAGAATACCAAGATGCAAATCTAGGCAAAGTAGATTTTTTTTTTAATATACAGTCAATATCTGCTAACCTATAGTAGGATTGGCTGAGCTGCAGGAGATAATGATGTTCTGCTGAAACACAGCAATGCTTCAATAAACCCTGATAATGATAATGCATTAAAATAACAACATGTGGCATTGCAATCCACCCACACATCAGCATGCAACACACCAAAAAAGTCATGCTGTGCTGATGGTTAAGTTTCTCTTCTAAAATCACAAAGCTGTCAGTTCTAGCTGCAACGCTCACAACAAACTGTGCTTTTTCATTTCATGTCTTTGGCTACTTTTGACTGTACCCAGGATCTTTCTTACTTGAGATTGTGATGGTGGATGTTCCTTAAGCATTTAAAAATGGGATTCAGAAAAATACTTAGCCGTCCAAGTTTCCACTCTTACAGAGCCCCACCTGAACAGTAGGAGGCTGTAAAACTAGGCAGAAAATCTAGTAAGAAAGAAGTCTGGCACCAGATTTCCATGCCTTCTTGCTTTCAAGCAGAGCAGAAATTAGCCTCTGTCTTTCAATTCTACTTGAAATATAACTTATGCAGGTTTTCCAAATGCCTTTGCACTTACAACCATTTGAAAGCTTACATTTGACACAAGTGTCAGCAGTGGTTTAGGGTGGTAGTTGGAATGATGGCAGAAGTGGCATTTTATCTTCCCTCTATGTCATGATATTAAAATAGTTATGAAAACTTTTTTTAATGTTTCCCTTCCTGTCTGTTTGATAAATAAGACAAGACATTCACAATCACTTACCTTCAAGAGCTTCCACTTTTCCTGCCACTGGTGGAGCTAAAGTAAGGATGAAAAATTTTAGGAAAAATTGCTTGAATAGATCAGGCTAAATCCAAAGAAGGCCTGCCTGTATTAAGGTTGGGGCCTGGGTGGAGTTTTGGTTCCTATACCCTAAATTTTAGCTTTGATAACCTCAGCTACTACTTAACTCTGCAAATACCTACTTTCAATAGGTGCTTCAAATCTTAACGTCAAAAAATCCTATTTAAACACTCTTACAGTTCTATATCTACACATGCTTACTAGCACTTCAGTGTTTGTAGGTCAGAGAAGTGTGACTTCTACTGCATATCACAGGTCAATGGAGATACAGACAGAAAACATTTCTTCTCTCCAGCCTTTCCTCCTTTTCCTGGTTGGAGGATGATGATTGCTGCTGCTTTTCCCCTCCACCGCCCCTTCAAAGCATCAGTGATGATGATGATGATGATGATGATGATCCTGTGTTTTTGCACAAGAGCTTAGCAGTTGTGACAGTCTTCCCAGGACATACATTAGATGCCACAAAGTAAGTGCTGGTCTTAAACATGGTTTAGTCCATTAGGACTTCTTCCATCCTAACCAAGGGGAGTGCTATCCTGCTCTCATTTCGTATTTCTAAGGTTCTGGGGAGATGCACATAATTCCTTTCTGAAGGGCCTGAAATTCACGTTTTGCACCTCCCTATAAAATGTTATAATGATCAGGGGAGAGACTGGGGTGGGACATTTCTCCTCTTGTAGGTCTTCCAGCAGGGAAGGGAAAGAAAATTGGGCTCACTGTCAGAGAGAGTAACACTGGTTATGGCTATCATGCCTTCCTGGCTAGAGCACTCGCTGGCCAGAGCCTTGGCTTCCTCGCCTGGCCTCAGGATTGCTTTTGCAATAAGCAGCTATTGCATGAAGTACCTAAACATCCCTGAGATCAGCATGTAGAGCCCGGGACAGTTACATACTTTTCTTCTGGTCCAACTCATTTCTAATTCTTTCCTAAAATTGTCCTTCCAACAAGAGTCCTTGGGAGTACCCCCAAATCTCTTGTCTAGTGTCCAGAGTACTCTAAGCAGCTGTGGCTTTTAGGGGGGGCAGAGGAGTAGGAAAGGGCAATAGCAAGGCTTCATTGCATTTCACACTTTTGGCCAATTGCACCTGCTCAGATTCCACACACATGAATTATGTGATGTGACAGTGGCCATGAAACTGTGCACTACATATTTCCCTCTGCACTTAGATCAGAGCTGTGGGTGTCTGTCCCTGCCTCCTAGAAGGCCTGTACCTCCTCAGGGCCCTGGCTTCTGCTCCATGGGGGTGGAAATTTGGTATCGCAAAGCCTGGCTCTGTAGTGACAAAGTTCCTTTTTTGGACCCAGCAAATACAGTGTGGGAGTGAAGCCTATTTATATTTTGGTACCATTCAGTCCTCAGTCTTCTAGGTGATACTGCCAGTAATAACTTCAGTGATGGGCATTTTGTTATGGCAGTGATATTTTATTATTGGGACCCCTGTCCAGTGTCCACAGTGTGACCATTTTCCTCAGGTGTCACATCACAAAGGCAAGTGAGCAGTTCCTCAGCAGTAAGAGGTTTGGATGGCTTTTGTGCACAGACAGGTTTGAAAATAGGGAAAGGTCTTACAGACCCCATTACTGGTCCACAGAGCCACTGATTCCTGAAGCATGGCTGGCCCACAAATATAGAAGTAGATGTGATGCAGTGCACGGTCTTCTTAGGGAAAGGACTTTGGGAACTTCCCATACAGATGTGGGCTGCGTCTCCTCCTTGTACATAATGCAGGGGAAATGGAAGATGAGAAACACCAAGGGTGGGAATTAAGACTGTGTTTTCATTTCCTCTTTCTTGTTTGTTACTTGGTCCTTCTCTAGTAAAAGAGAAGAAAAAAAAAAAGACAACAAAAAAACCAGCTGCACCTGGGTTTTTACATAAATGTTCTCTTGCACTTCAACTCGTTCACCTCCTGGCAACACTGAACTCCAGAAAATACGGCACACTGTCTCTTTAAGAAAGACTGCTCCCTGCCCAGCTGTTGACTTGCCTGAAGGTGAGACCTCTGCTTAAATTCATGGCTCCAGCTGTCAAAAGCAAAGAAAAGCAGCTTTTCCTTGGCGGCTCTCTGCTTTGGGTAGAATTTGACATCTTCCTCAGTCAGCAGAATTTAATCAGCATCAAGTGCCCACAGCCGCTCAGCTTCACCACCGCTGGGCTGGGGCTGGGGCTGGGGAGCCGGGGAGCCAGACCTGCGGAGGAGAGGAGGGGGAGTCCGCAACACAGCAGGCACAAACAGACACAGGCACAATCGCCTGTTTCTATAGGAAATCCAAAGCTTGTCACTGTCTAGGGAGAGCCTCATTATACTCTTTGCCTTAAGAATTGCTGTTATCATGCAGTAACCTTACCCGGCTTAGGCTTTGCTGTGTCCTTCCTCAGCAGCTGAGAACAGTAAATGGAGTGAATTATTGACAGCTGACAATGACACTGATTTCCAAAAGAGGCTGGTGAAATGGGCTCAGGGATATGGTTTCCCAGACTTGAGTGAACAAGTAAAGCCAAGAGAGTGAGTCCTGAGATCACCATGCTGTGTTTGCCTTCCTCCTAAGGAAGACGAGTGCCTTTAGTTATCGTCACATAGATGTCAACAAACTGAATGATCCAGCCCTTGTAGCAAAATCGTTAAGCGGAGTCCCTAACCTATAAAGCCCAGCATCTGATGCGTTCATGAACCTCTAATGGTCAGATTGGACTGGTGATGCAGATGTAGGTACGTGCAGACTTGTTTGTGTATGGACCCATCACAGCAGGAGGACATTTGCTTTTCCCCAGTACTGCCACCTCCTTCCTGCAACCAAGCCCCAAAATCCCACAGAGAGAAACACGCTGGGGGGAGATCAGGGTAAGGCAGCAGCCAGGGCGGTGGTGGGGTGGCAGTTCCCGTGCCAGGTTTCAGCTCTGCGATACCGTGTGCTGGGGGGCTGCGCTGGGGGCTCCCGCCGCGCTGTGCCAGTGCCAGGGAGCCAGCCTGGCAGCCCCAGTCCCCCGGGGCGGGGGGCTCTGTTGGTGCAAGGTGGCTGCTCTTACAGTAGGAGTGTGTACAGCGCGTTTTCTCAAAGAAACGTTGTATTGGTGCTTACCCGTTGAAAATAACCTATTCACAGTAAATATCAGCCTGTGTGTTTTCAACACACAAACTCCAGGCGTTCCTATACATGCAGCTCGTTTCTAGCACCTGCAGCTGTTACCCATTTCCTGACAATATCATCGTGCCCATTGAGGAGAGGAAGGACATGTTGGGTTGTTGGGTTGGTTTTTTTTAATGTTTACCTCTTCCACCTGTTTGATATTAGCCTGCATAATGGCACAGAGCTAAAGCAAAGGAGGCGGCTGCTGGAAGCAAACAGGAAATGAAGCAATACCCGAGGTAAGGGGCAAGGGCAGCGGAGATGTCAAGAAACAAGGCGGGGGTGGGGTGGAGTGGAGTGTTAACTAGTGAATATCCACTTGCCTCTAAGCAGAGGGGTGATTCAGTTCTGCCCAGATCCAAGCTAGGTGTCAGAGGAACACTAAAGCACTGAATGCCCCCAGCTAGAAAAGGAGAGGGGTGAGAAAGAAGGAGCCGTGTGAGGGGGGTGCTGTGACTGGAGGAGGGAGTGCAGGTAAAGGCTTGTGCTCAGGGAGCGGGGGAGAGCTCGCAGGTGCACTGCAGCCCAGCAGCTTGACAGTGATCAATGTAGAGCTCAGGCTGTGAACTGTGTGCTCTCGCAGCCTGTAGCCATGAATGTGGTGGGGTTTTTTCCCCCCTGTTCCTTTGTATTTGGGGAATGAACTTCATAAAACCTGCATTCATCGTTTCTGCTCAGCCACATGACAAACTTCCACTGAACTGTGTCCTGGAGGGGTGACGCAGCCACAATAACAAGATCCCTCCTGCTCCAGTCATGAAAAACACTGCATTTCTCATTTCACAGTGCTGGGGGAGGGGACCGAGGGCGGCCGAGGAAGCAAATCCCACTGAGGATACTCTTACAATATGAAAGAGACCATTAACCCAGTGCATTTACCTACAGAATTTATCAGCAAATGTCCTACCAGAATACATACTTTTAACCTTACCCTAGTATCACTCATCTTTCCCCCCTTCAAAAAAGCTGTTACTTGTTACTGAATCAAAACTACAATCTTGCTTCCCTTCTTAAACCTCTCTATTTAAAACTTTCCAGTGCTAAAAGGCACAATGCTGATCTCGTATAGTGTCTGGAGTCTCTTCTCAAATGATATCTCCCTTATATGAACAGCTAACTGAAGACATCTGTTGAATGCAATTATCTGAATGCTGCACATTTGTTTTATACATATTATTTTCTATATTACTTGGGGGTAATGTATCTAATTGGGTTTTTCTGACAGGGATATTATTTGTGGAGGTGGCTTTCTACTGTCAGCTTAAGTTCAGGGAGCGGTCAAATACTGTTTGTCAAATGTCTAGAAAAATTTTGGTTTTGATTAACAATGTAGATGTGCATGTTTAATTGTTTTCATAATTCTTCCCTGCCTCCTTTAACTAGAAGAGGTGAAATGCACACTCATGTACAGCTCCTTAGCTTTCATTCACTATAATGCAGTTTCATGGCAAGTGGTGAACTCTGTTACAAGCTTAACGTCTGTAGGATTACCTGCCGTACAGCACTCTGCCTGTGGGAAATGGGCCAGCTAGTAATGTTGTATTAAAGAATAGGTGGAAATTACCGAAACATTTTCTTTTAGAGTCCAAAGTATTGCTAAAAGTTCTAAAATTTTCATTACATTTTGTGACAGCAACTCATACTGACTATTTTATAAAGCACTAGGGAAAACACTTTCAGCAAATGTCTGCAGAAAGCTTTTCTGTACCAACTCCATCTTATCTGTTTTCTAAAAAAAGGCCCTATAGACTCTGACACAGCCAAGTTGCTGCGGCTTGCTAAAATACCAGTGTTAGCTGAACCCTGGTAATTGTACAAACACATGCTTTTAGCTGGGGCAAGCACGAGATAAATGACATTAACTTTTCTCCTGGGTATAAACTAACATGTTTCACCTCTTGGGAGGAGATGCGACTGCAGGTCAGGCATTGCAGCTCGGCTGGTGGGCAGTAACTTGCTAACTGAGGTTAGCCTGAAGGTGCGTCTCAGCTTGGTGTGAAGCCCTGGCCCTTCCCAACAAGGACAACAAAGGTCCCTCCCTCGTGCCTGACCTGGTGAGCACAGAGGGAAAGCGTATTATTAGTGTTATTTAATTTGCATTACTGTGATACTTAAGAGCTCCGGTTTGGATTAGGACTCTGTTGTGCTAGGCACTATATAAACACACATGAAAGCATGACACTGTCCTTAAGAGCTGCCTGCCTTATGCAAACACACATGGGAGCTGGGTATGGTTTCACACTGAGGTTGGGCTTTGTCTTCCTTAGTGCCTTGTGCTGTGCCAAGCATTTTGTCAGCTCTTGCAGTCCTCAGCACCTAGCAGCTCACACCTCAGCCTGCTCTTTGCTGAACTGGTAACTTGGCAAGTTCCCATGTTTGTGTAGCATGCAGTAGGTCACCCAGTAGGATGCTCAAGGCGAAGCCGGGACAGACCACGTGAGTCTATTTTAAGGGCAGGTACAAAACAGCCCCACGTATTGCAGTTCTGAGTGCAGAGAGCTTGAACTGGCTGAGCATGGAAAACAAATGCCTAGCAGCACTAGGCAGCCCTGGGGTCAGGAGGAGACAGCTGAACTGGCATGGGCAATGCTACAAGGCTTGTTGAGTCTGCTGCATGCTTGATCCATGCAGGAAGGCTGAGCAGCCTAAAGGGCTGCAGTGCTTGCCATTGCATGGGAAGCATCTCCCCATCAGCTCTGAGACAGGCTGTTAATAAACAGTAACAAAATTATCTTTGTATGCCCTGGAGGTGGCAAATAAAGCAGGCCCAGTGAGAAGCAGTTAGTTTACCCTGTGAGAAATGTTTATTCATTTTCCCTGCAGGCTGTTAACATGACTTCTGGCTTTAGCAGAAGTCCCACCTTGTTCCCTAAAACTTGCTCAATAGAGATGAGTCATAAGTAGTGTTTATGTTTTGAAGCAAGGAGCCTTCCTTCACCCTATGTAGGGATGGTGGGGTGACGTGACTCCTGAAAAGGAACTGCATAACCTGTTTGGGTAATACCCTGTGTTCAGTGGCCTGTAGTGATAGTCTCATAGTCGTGTGCATTCAAACAGTGCTTGGGATTTCTCATTTTCTGAAAGTAAGTAAAGAGCTCTCTATGCAGTAATCTTCTTCTAATTTCCCCTCTTCCTCTCAACATTAAAGATCTGACTGCATTACTCCTTCAAAACTTATTTAGAAAAGCTACACTGCTTTTTATAGATAGCCAGTCAGTTCAGTTGTGTTCCAGACGTTCTCTGCAGAGTGCCCTTCCAGTATGACAGAGTTCACCAGCATGGCTGCAGCGTCATTGCTACGTGTGTTGTATGGATACGTGCTGTGCTGCTTGCAGCTGCAGCGTCTTGTGGGTTAAACGAGTGATGTGGGCAGACTGAGTCAGGAAAAGAGTTTACATATCAAAAGATGTAAGAATTCTCAAAACCAGTATAAACCTAATAAACAAGTTTCATCAGGTGTTGCTGAAGGTGGTTTGGTTTTGTTCGGAAGTAAGAACACAATGCAGTCAAGGTGTTGTGGTCTGAGTGACAAACCAGCTCTGGTCTAGATGGGGCAGAAAGCCTACGCCATTTAGCTAACCTTACAGCAGAAGTGAAGCGCCTAGCCTTTGTTGTAATGTATTGCGCTTTGGCTCGCTCATGTGATCAGTCACTCCCTATTAAAAATACACATTTTTACTCTTGTAGACAAAATGCATAAACATTTGACCCCTGGAAATATGATACGCAGCTAAAGACAGCCCTTGAAAAACCTGGAGTATGTACATGCATTATAAATTCCCTCTATCTCACAGGACCAGCACAGTAGGAAAAAAGATAACTGGTTGTGTCTCTTGGTCTCCCTCTCCACCCGGCTCCCTCATCTCCCTTGGACTCCCCCTCCCTTTCGCTGTGGGGTGTGCCAGCGCTTGTCTTGGCAAAAGCCAGTCTTGGATCTTAAAACTGAAGGAAACTCCAGTGTGTTCGTGACTAGCTCAGCCTTCACCAGGCCTCCTGTCCTCCCGCCCCAGCCTGTACCACGAGAGGAGGTGGTGGTGGTGGTGGTGTGCTCTGGGGAGATGCAAGAGAGGGGCATCCACACCCAGCACCACATGGCTGCCTTGCGAGCACATAGTTCATGCTTTCATAAATCAGGGCCCTGCAACGGGAAGCGCTACTGTGTAAAGCAGGTGCCCCACAGGCAGATCATGGCTGGCGCCGCCAGCTGTGGGGCAGTAAGAGGCCACTGCCATTCAGCCTGGTCTTCGTCTGTGTTTTCAGTGGGGAAATCAAATGAGCAAGTGCTTTGCTGGCAGTTGTAGGGACCTGGGTCCTTCTCTGTACCCAGGGAAGGTAACATCAGCTGATGGCCACATCATTTCCACCCACTGCCCCCACTGCACCGCACCCGGCTACTGGCTTGTTTGCTCTCCCTGTCTAGGCAATCTTTGGCATTTCTAGAAAGATTGCCTGCAAACCCTACCACCATCAATTCTGCCGGTGGTGATTTCATGACACAGAAAACCACCCGCTAGGAGTTGCACAGCAGCTCATTTTGCAAAGAAGCCACCGATCAACAGTCAGGTGATAAAGGACTAATTCTCCTGCAGCCACACTCAGCCCAGTCTGGATTTCAACCAGGGACCAAGATATGACAGGTTTCAGTTCTCTTTCCCAGTACCTCACAGTGTCTTGTCCTGATCTTAAAAATTAAATCACCCCATGAGTAAACATCCATGAGTAAACATTCATGCATACACATCTATAAAGTCTACACCAGGAGTTCAGATGGAAAGGGTCTGACTGGACCTTCCACATCATAAAATGTTGTTAACGATTTGTGAAGCTCCGTCCTAAGCTTGCTCTCTATTTTCCCCTTGTTAAATTTAATGGAAATTTTTTTATATAAGCTTGTTCCCCATGTCATTATTTTATATCATCTTGTTCTTGTGTTAAGGTCGTGCTTTAGTTTAAATAATTACTTTTCTCTGCCTGTTGTTTTCTCCTCTGACGTATTTAAAGGCTCCTGTCCCTGCTTATCCATTCTTGTTGGTTTGTTGCTGTATAAATCAGTTTCTTTTACAGTCTTCTAAGACAGGCTCTTCATTGCCCTGATCGTCAGTTGTTCTGGTCTGTCTTTTTTTGTAAATATGGGTGACAAATGCTGTATATGTTGATCTGGATGACATTTTAATACTGCCTAAAGCAATGGCAGTAATGCTCTTCTAATCAGCTAAAGTATCTTGTCTAATATATCCTGTGACTGCATTTACCTCTTCCACGGCTGTGTCACACTGGTGGCTCAGTTAGCCTGTAATGGATGACTACATTTTGGTCTTTCTTCACCACTGTTTCTTCCAAATGCTGTGCCCCTTGTCTTTACAGCAGGAACTGGTGCTGCCTAGGTGTATGACCTTTTGCACTGTGAATTTCTGAAGTCATCAGATTTTTTCCTGATACTTTACTCATCCTCTCTGTTGATGACACATCTCATCTTCAGTAAATTTCATTAGCACATTATTACTACTACTGCTACTACTAATTTTATGCCTCCATCAGCCCTGCTTAAGAGAAACGGTAATAAAAGCTCCTTAACTTTTGTCTTATGCCGTTCCTGATGGGAACCTCATTCCTTAATTCCTTTTAACACAAAACTTCTGTTGCAACTTCTTTTCATCAGTGGGAGAAGCTATGCATGCACCTTTGCCCATCTATTTCTGCCGGACGCTTTTTCTCCAGTGCAAGGAAGGCAAGAGGAAAGCAGATTTCTTAACCGTGCAGTGGAGGACAGAAGCATGCCGTGGTGTGATCACCCCTGAGCAGAGCTGAGGGCAGGATCCCTAGATGTACTTGGCAAAGCAGTAGACATACCTATGGAGGGGGACAGAAAAGGATTTCTGTTACTTGTGCATTCTTCCCAAATGTGCTTTGGGAGCCACTGTGGAGGCATGTTTTACTGGGGTTCAGCAATATCTAGCAGTGCCCCTTACTCCAAGCATGGAAAAGGCTAGGAAAAAAAAAAAGTCTCGAGCTTGTGTGGCAGTTCATTGTCTTCAGTCTGGTCAACTCCATGGGGGAAGTCTCAGTACTCCGAGTGCAGCATTTCCAAACACTGAGAACAAACCCTAAGTATTTGTAAAAACCGCAGAGCGTACAGTTAATACACCCAGATGTGCTGTCAGCCCCACAGCGCTGCATCGGAGTGGATGGAGTGTGTAAATCTTGGAAAGGTTAAAGCTGAGAGACCGGTGATACGCATAAAGACTCGTGTTCCTTCCAGGAGAAGGAGGGGGGTGAGGTGTTATCATTCTCCATTAATCACTTACATCTCCAACCTGCCTAAATCCTCTGAAAAGAACCAGCAAAGAAAACACCAGCTGCTGTAGCTCCTACTTTTTCCTTCGTACCCACCAGTCTCCCTCCCTCCTCCCTGCCTTCCCCAGACTGTGTTTATTTTTACTGCTCGTGAATCAGCCAGGAACTTGCTCCCTGCAACAGGATCAGCTGAGAACAAGCTGTAGATTGAATGTTCCCTGAAATCCTGGGTTTGTTTTGTAGCTCACAACGAGCAGCAAAACAGTGGAGAAAAGGAGAGAAAGTGATACATGTCTTCTTCCTCACCCGGGGAGATGGGACTTTCATTCTGCGGAGAGCGGGACTTCCCCAGCTTGCTCTTTGAATGCACGGCAGCTTTCACTAGAGATTTTGAGCATGCTTAGCTTATGAAAGTCACTTAAACTGAGTACTTTGGGAAGAGGACCTTTGTTATATATAGGCCTGCCTGACTCCTGCCGTAACGCAGACCCACTGCACCAAAACTCCACGCTGCACCGTAAGCAGCACAACAGCTCTCCCTTCAGCAACGGCTGCTTCTTCTCACGTCGCTACCATGTAAGAACTGTCCCGTCTTGGATAGCAAGAAGATTCACCTTCCAAGCTCAACTGCGCCATGGCTACCCCAGCTCTGGCATTAGTGCCACGGCTTCCACCAGGGTAGGGGCAGGCGAGCCCCTGTGCTGGTGAAGTCACTGCCCTGCTTAGCGAAAACCATCCCGGGTGACAGCCAGGTACATGGCAGGGGGTAGCGAAGAATGGCAGCTGGTGACAGGGGAGTGACTGATGCAGAGGAGAGAGATGAGGAAGAGGGGAGCAAGAGGGGAAAAACTGAAGGAAAAACTGAATTGAAACACACCCTGAAAAAAAATGTATGTAGAAAAACAGAAAAAGAAAAGGCAAAATCATTCTTGGGAGAGCAAGCGTCTTCCTCGGCTGGGGCAGGGCTGTCTCTCTGGTGCCTCTCTGAACCCACGCAGTCTAACCAAAGCACCTGCGAGCGCAAGACCTGTCCCAGATGCATTCTTCTGTCATGCTGCAGTCCCAGTCCCCAGGAGGATCATGCTATTGATCCCCAAGCAGTGAGAATCTGGGGAACCGGTCTGGGAGTCCTATCTTCCACTGAGCAGGAAAATCCTTATTTACGGAGCCACAAAAACACTCGCTTTCTCCAGACTCTTGTGTTCAAACAGTCCAAAGGCCACCCCGACATTTCCCATCTGACAAATCATGTCATCCGATTTAAATCCAGCATTTCAATTTGTACGCCTTTGAAAGGCATGAAGTGTTACCCTTGTCACGAAGTCGAATGGAAAAGCACTTGACTTGTGGAGAGGGGTGCATGCCCCACGCAGCGCTCCGCCACGGCACGCACTGGGAGGCTGACTTGTCACTTTGGCGCTGGCCTGGTGCAGAGCTGCTAATCTCTGTCAGATTGAAGAGGTTGTTTGCTGCCAAGAATTCTCTGCCATGAGATAACTTTATAATAATGATAATCAGGTGCCCTGTGATGATAAAATGCCTGTTGCTTGCCTCTGTGTGAAGCATTTCTTGCTGACAAGCTGCTTATTATGGCAAACCATTTGTGTTATGGAAAAAGCAGAGCCTTCTACTGAAAAGTAGCAAAAAAATCTTATCTTAGCCTAGAAGTGGAGAAAGTGCAATTAATTAATTTGTTTCTGAGTCTGACCTCTAGACATAATAGATTTTATAGCACAGCTATATATTGTAATTACAGGATAGAGCAAGCCTATACTGCAGCTTGTAGTTGAGTGCGTAATGAGGAGTGGAAGATTGATGTTCAGTGTGGTCAGATGACTAATACACTGGTAACAACTGAACTGGTCAAGCAAGAGTAACAGGCACCTGAGATAGCATTTGATGTCTTGCTGAATAATGATGTTGTTTCCTATGCTGATTACCTTCCTCTAACCTGGTAATTAACTTGTCCTAAAAGCACTGAGTGCAACACAACGTTCAAGACAATGCTGCTCCCTGTGTAGCTAGGGTCATGCCACTGCTCATGCCTGTGCTTTTCAGCCTCCCTCAAGACCACTATGGGATTTTCCCAGACTGCACACAGTAGGCACGGATATATAAACACGTATGACAGGTGACAGATGCCTTCTGAGAAACTTGTGTTAACGATACTCTTTGATCTTGTCTGGGAAAACAAAGAAAGAAAAGATGATGTTGAGAGAACATCATACCTTGATTGCAAAATAATGTTAGGTAAACCTTTAGCAGATCCTAGGATTTGTGGGAGGGTTTTTTTGGTCTTAACATGTCCTTTTTGTGATGTTCTTCATAAAGACCTAGAGTACTCTTCCTCCAATGGAGTTCAATGGAGTTCTAGCCCTCCTGCTGAGTTCAGATGATGATAAAACATCGTTGGGTCATTATAAGATTTAAGCATGATAGATGCTCTACATTACTATGTCTCACTGACTGAACTTTATGCAAAACTTCACTGTGTACTTGGCAGTTTAAGTCCTGGAAATTTTCCTGCTTTTTACTGGCACTATAATCCAATCACAACTTGTCTGAAAAAAATAACCCAAACTAAAACCAACAGGTGGGATTCTTATGTGCATTTTCCCTTACCAAAAAAAAAAAAAAAGGGGGGGGGGGGGATATTAACAAAAAACTTAAAAAAAGAAAACCTTTCATGTGG
>JAVJGI010000063.1:54318687-54358405 GCA_035590275.1 Ibycter americanus
CCGGGCCGCGCAGGGGACAGCTGGGGTGCCCCTGCGGCGGCCTCCGGCTCGGCATGGGGTCTCTTTCTCTTGCAGTTCCTGACGGAGCTTACCAGGCTTTTTCAGAAGTGCAGGACTTCGGGGAGCGTTTTCATAACGCTGAAGAAATGTAAGTTTTAAGTCTGTGACTGGATTGAGGAGGAGTGCCTCAACCTAGCTGACACGTTGCTGGCACATATTTTAAAATTTAGCCAAGTGTCCTGGGCTGCAGCTTGACGTGCATTTAAAACACACCGCCGCTGCAGCAGGCGGCTCGTACGGGGCGAGGGTTTACATTTTTTTTCCTGGCAGATGTAGTTTATGGAACGGGTCCTTCTGCAGTTACAGAGGAGGGGCTCTGGGAGCAATGTGGCGCGATGTCACATCAAACGGCCTTAAATTCCGAGGTGTTTTACAGACCTCCTCATGAGCAATTTTTAACATCTCATGTCAGGAGGCATCCGGTGGTTTCAGTGAAATAGGAATTAAACGTTCTCTGTCTTTCCATACAGATGATGGCCGAACAAAACCAGTCCCACGCAAAGGCCACGCAGAAAGTTTTGAACCAGCAGACAATAAGTGTCTTCTGAGAGCAACTGATGGAAAGAAGAAAATTAGCACAGTGGTAAGTGACAACTTTGGGTTAGAAAGATTAGTGGCCCTACTTATCTTTTTATTTAATATCTTTATTTAGTGTCTCATATTTTCAGTGAAATGTGTCTTTACATGAATTTCATGAGAACTACCCTTTTAATTCCAGAGAAACCACATGGTAGCTAAACACAGCTGAAGCTGAGATGCTGAAGTGTTGCGCTTACGTGAAGTCTTAATGCTCACACTCAGCATTACAGCTGGGACAATAGTTCATAGTTTTGCTCTGTATGCTGGAATCTGCTTCAGAATGGTAACGCAGGACAGCAGAAAGCGACTCTGCTTGTTTTCAGCAACCTTGGCTGTTGTGTTTGGAGTCAGGTGAAATTGTTTGGAGGGAAGGGGGGAAACTGCTTCTATAGAGACATGGGCAGGAGGACGCAGGGCAGATACAGAACCTGCAGTATGAGGACAAATGGTGTGGCTCTGAGGAGAGGAAAGGTCCTGCACATGTACACTCAAGCCTCGGGTGACAAGTACTTTCCTGTAGACTTTGCTGGAATTACTGAATGTTCTTACAACCCAGGGAAGAACTGAACGTTCCTAGAGTCTGAAACAGTAGGAAGGGGATCCTTGTTTCCTGGCAAGAATGTGTGGGTGTGGGTAGACTCTTCTAAGCTTTAATTTTGCTTAGCATACCTATTTTTTTCTCATTTACAGAGCTGTTCGTATTTCAGGAAATGTTAAGTAGAAGTTGAAAACCTGATGTGTGTTTACTTTGAATGAGAGATTGGGAAAGGCTTTAGCTGTCCTCTGTGATGTAACCCATGGAAAAATGTTACTTTTAGAAATAGTTGAAGAGAATCTGGGCTGCAACATATTTTTATGGCCCTACAAGTAAATAAAACCTTCCTCAGAATGTTTCTTGACATTCTTCCCATTTGAAAACACACGGATTTAGGGCAAATGGCCTCCAGACGATTTTGTTAAGGAATGTTTTCAGTTTCCTAAATCAGTGTATCTTATGACACGTCAGTATAGCCTACCTAACCATTTGATGTGATTGAGTTGATCCAACTGCTGCTAAAATTTAGACTTGATGATCACTGGTGGGTAAACACATACTGATACTTGGTTTGTAATAAAGCCAATGTTTCCTTGGTTAACCTCCAGTATTGTTTTTGTAGGTGAGCTCAAAGGAAGTAAATAAATTCCAGATGGTAAGTTTTGTATGGCTTCTGTTTTCCTTTTCTGGAGGTACTGGGGAGTGGTCAGTAGGAAGCACTGGACAGCTGTGAACGGGTTGATTCAGTCCTGAACTGCTGTACAGATTAACCTCAGGCTGCCCATCTATCTGTATTTGCGGGAGCGGCGGGGCAGGGTGCAGGGATAAATAAATAAATAAATCCCACTGTATTTTATCTGACTTTCTGCATTGGTTTAGAAACAATAGTTATACCCTACACTGGGAAAGAGCATGATTCTCTGAGAAAATGTGGGTATCTATCCATTAGCAATATGTAAAATGTTATCTCTAGTATATCATCACTTAAGTATGTGTTCTTTTAATGGTTCCAATTGTTGTTTCAGGCATATTCAAATTTGCTGAGAGCTAACATGGATGGCTTGAAGAAAAAAGACAAGAAAAGCAAAAACAAGAAGAGTAAAGCAACACAGTGACAGAAGAGTGTCCTGCCATCACTGTAACAGACTTGACCCTTGCTCAAAGCAAAGTCCATTTAGTTTTGAGTTACCACTTGTCTTTGGCTTTCCTTCCAGCAGGATACTGGGATGTGATCAGTACTTTTGTTTTAAACTGAGAGCAGAAGATGCTTTCTGTGGATTGTCTTATGGCAGGAGTATTTACAGGGTTATACTGAAATAGCTTTACACTCAGCTGCCAACTAGTTTTGTACTTTTACTGCTGTTTGTTTTGTATTATACAAGTGGGCAGTGTAAAACCTGTTTGGGGGGTAACACAAGGTGAAGAGAAATGTACTGTACCAAAAGCAAAGCAAGACTGGAGCAGGAGTCTTGGTGACAGGTGCCCAGTTTTACAGATAAGCCTCAGTAGTGCTAGGGAAAATGGGTGCCAATATATTATCAGAAACAGCAGCTTTCCTGTTTCTGTCTTAGTTTGACAGAGGTGTCTACATGATACAGTGCAGATACCCCTAAGGCAGCCAGCACAGCCTGTGAGCTCTTGCAGAGCTAGGCAGCTGTGCCCTTGTTTCATGCTGATCCAGCTGTGCTGACCCTGGCTCAGGGTGGGGGGAGGGCAGGACTCTGCATCATGTTCCCTTTAGACAGGGCTTGAAAATTTTCAGCTTGTGTTACCTAAACATTTATTTTTCTTTAAAGCTTCATCCTTCAGTATATTCAGGGATCTGAATTGCTCCACACTTCACATCTTAAAGTAGCTCCTTCATATGAACAGATGTAAAAGGTGAATACTTAATTGTTCCTATTAATAAGAAATGGATTTGGTTGCAGTGACTGATGTGACTTGTCTTGGTGAATTGCTAGGAATGGTATGGTTATCTGTGCCTTTAGGACGGGCTCCCCTGATGCTGCTTCATGTGGTGGTGGTACAACTCACCGTTCAGAGAAGTTACTGAGTTTGTCTTTAAAGTTACCTCTTTACATATTTTAACTTTGTCCTCCTCTTTACTATGAGGAAAAGGCAGAATAACTAGGTATTAATGCAGTGAGCCTGCAGCACTAAAGGCAGTCATTTGAGTTAAGGAAACAGGAGTAAACTGTTTCAACAGAAGGTACCTGGTAGGGAAGGGTAAACACCAGTGTATTTCCAGAAGTCCCTAACTTTTCTGCATATTCACTTGAGTATTTTAAGTAGGTTGATGTGAAATAACTATGGCTGCTGTAACTCACCTTCAGATTTGCTCAGCTTCACTTATCCTGATCGGCTGTGTTACAGTTTAGCTTCAAGATGATCATGGGAATTTTACCATTATTACTATGACTTTAACTTCAAACTTGATCTGACAACCCCTGTGAAGAAAGCCAGAAAGCTAGTTCAAAACTTTGGTTATGCCTCCAGCACATGCAGGTTAGTGTTTCTCTTAGAAGTCTTAGGTTTAGGTTCTTTCCTGTATCAGTCTTACTTCATCTCCCAGGAAGCCGCTGCTTGACTTGAATGCAAAAGTAGGGGCAGGACAAGCATAGGCAGACAGCCAGGCTTGCAACAACTCTCTCAGCTTGAAATCTACCATCTTGTAATCTCTATATAAAATAGTAGGTTTAAAAAAGCAGAGCAAAACAAACACAAACGACAAAAACCTTGTAATAGGTATTTCAAGAAGGCTCAGTAGCCAAACCTTTTATTACACAAAAACCCTTCTTCAAAAAAGTTTAAAACTGTGTTACAGTTGAAGATAAATCATCCTCTGTAATCCTTGAACTGAGTTTCTCATTTCAGTACTACTGTTGCATGTTGACATAAAAGGCATTCTGAAACTTTTTAAAAAAAGTTTTACACCTACACAGCTGGTAATCTCTTCTTGTGGCATAAGAGGAAAGAATTACATTATAATACATATCTGTGGCTGTAGTCAGACTTGTTCCTTAATTGTCTATAAACATTTATTTCCACTTTTTTGACATAAATTTACAGTTTTATATTACACATAAAATTCAATCTGGACACGTAAAAAGGCATTAGTTGCCTGTCTTGCATTGCAGCTCTTTGAAATTCCTTTTGACAAAACACTGTTGTCTATTAGTACAAGCATTCCATGAAAGATGCTTTAAGAACTAAAACAAAACCTTGTATTCATCTCGGTAACTGTACAGGATAAGTGCAGGAACCCTGCAGAAGGAAGAAAAAGAATTTTTAAACTTTGAAACTAGGTTCAAAAGCTACAATGCCTGTGGCAAATCTTAGCAATAAGCTAACAGCAAAGAATCAGTAAAAAAGCAGGAAGTTTTAGTGCCTTTGGCTGTGACTGCAGTTTTTCCCCTTTACCTAGCCTGTTCAGTTTTCATTCAGTGATCTGAAAGCTTATGGCTAAGCAGTGCTGTGTGTGCAGGTGTCAAATGGGAAAGGAAGACTTTGTCAGGGACTGCATTATGCTCACACCCAACATCGTATGGAGTATTATCTGTATGTAGTAACTGGGTTCCGTTGCTCGGAGCCTTGCAAGCCACAGGAAGAAAAAAACCACTTCACTTGATATTTAGTTGTGTTAGTAAACGTAAATGAAGCTGAAGGAATTTTGGTGCATCTCTTAAGAAAAAGGAATCAGTCAATTTTTAGGCTCATTTAAATGCTAAGTACTACCTCCAAGCTGAACACAGGTTTAAGAAAACATACTACAAATGAAACCCACAAATGGACACACATATCAAAGTCTCACTTAACTGTACCACTACATGCAACAGCTGAAAATCTGAGGCTTAAAGCTGGATGTGCCCAGACTATGTTTCAGCCTCGCCAGAATCCAATAAGGAGACTACAAGCCAAACAAATGTTATGTTTAGAAAACAGAAGTGGGCTTCACTGTACATGTTGGGAGAGCGTGCACTGTGTTTGCTTAAAGGTAGGCAGTCCGTCAGCTATGCCAGATTCCCATCGAATTCGTTCAAAGCAGGAGGAATTAAATGCATTTGAGTTTTACAACGCAAGCTGAGTCCCTCCCATGGGAAAAGAGGGTTGTTACATAGTAGAATAGCAGTATACCTCAATATATGTAGTAGTTGGCTATTCAGTTTTATGAACAAAGCAGCAAGTGAGCACAGTGGGAGTACATTTTAGAATTTCTTGAAAAGGCTTATAAAAATGAAGAATTTACATGGCCAAGAATTTACAGTTTACCACAAGTGATTATTAGATGACCAGTAATCTCTTCCCATAGTACTCGGGGAACTATACACACTTCCTGAATATTTCTGTTTTCCTCAGAGAGAGGGAAAGGGGAGGACAAATTACAAGCAGCTTATTTAGTAAAGTTTGAATGCAGAAATAACAGATGGTTTATGTACCACCTGTAAGAGCTTAACAAATTTACCTCTTTTCCATTTTGATACTGTAAATTTCATCACAAATTGCTTGCAAGTATGAACATCTCTGTTTTGGCCATCGTGACATCAGTTGTCTCACAGTAGCATCAAAGGCTTGTCTATCTCCATCAAACTAAGAAAAAAAAATTGACAAGAGGCTATGATACAGTCTTACATTCTCTCATGCAGGAAATACTTCTCCCAATTGGATTCAGTCTTCTGAACACTGTGTAATGTCAATGTTCCTTTAATTAAACAGGTTTCAAACAAAATTCATGTAAAGTGCAACTTGATTTTTTTAAATTTTTTTTTTTAAGAAAATGTATTAAGAATTTAGTGATCGGTTTCTTAACACAGATGATTTCGTGATCAAAAGGTGTAAGTAACAAAGAGGACTCTACCCGTTTTGCAATGCTGGATAGAATATGAGAACCATGGTATAAGGGTGGTCAAAAAGCTGATCGTGTGTCTTAGTTTATCACCCTTAATAAATAATCTCTGTCATTTGAATAGACTGGATAAACTTAAATATTTTGGAAATATTTTCAAGTGTTTCACTGGGGTCTGACTACCAGAGAAACACTGCTTCAGAGCAGCAAAGGAAGTACTAAACCCACTTTCAGGCAGGATGCCATTCCTCTTTTTTTGGGGAGTGGGGAGACAACCCTCTCCCTAGTAAGAACTTCGGACTTTAAAGCTATTTACTGTCATTGGAAGAAAGAAAAGAGCTTTGTCTTTGGTGGGTTTTTCCCCCTCACATCTAGCAGTTTCTGAGTTGTTAAAGGTGTCATAATACTTATACATCCCCTTTTTATCTTGGCTTCATTAGGAGACGTTTCAGCTACCGTAGTTAAAACAATTGTCTCTGTATTTTGGGTCTTCCTTCATTAACAGCTTCAAGAAAGAACTTCATTGAAACTGCTGTTAATGCTTACCGGTTTCTGAAAATGAGCAGCAAGACTTGTTTTCAGTTAACTATTCTTGGGAAAAAGCAGAGCTTTGGATTAGGACTTTCTAATGGTGTCTTGTGTAACTTGGGCGTTTGACAGAAAGATTTTTCTAGCCTCAGTCAAGCTCCTTGGGTAAAAAAAAAATCCTTTCAAATTCTAAAACCTAATTCAACCTCCTTGAAGGACAAAAACTACAATGGGTGAATTTTAAATTCCACTTTATTAGGAACAGAATTTATCATCTATTGTTCAATTAGTTTCAGTGACAATACTTAACTGCTTACCTCTAATGATAAGAAGTGTATCACAGTTGCTTTTGGCAGATCTACCTGTAAAAATATAATCGAGAAATCAATACTTAGCAGTTCTTCTGTTATCAGTTTGCCAACTAGGTATTAGCTATACTGAAGGGAGTCAGACTTTTTTTATTTCCAAAGAAGCACTGGTGCTGACAGAACTGGGAATTTACCAAGGTTTTAAACAAACTGTGCATGACAGATTCCATTATGGAAAGTTCCAAATAGATGTAGGCAAATAGCCAGTATGTTTCCTGAAAAGCATACACCATTTTAAAAGTCCTTTGTGACATGGTCAGCGAAGTCTAAAACCTATGTACAAACAAAAGCTGTGTTAGTTTAAATGTAAGAGCAAATCTAGCAGGAACAAGTTATTAAATCTACCACAGTAGTCAGCATAAGTACAGCTTAAGAATTTACAACTAAATACTTGTTAAATAATTTTGTTCTATGCAACTGTCTAATACACACAATTTGAGATACTTTTCAAGTATTGAAACATGCCATGGGTCTTATTTAACCAGAAGTTTGGTTCACTTGGTATCTCTAAAGTGATTCTATTGCCAGTAGCTTGTTCCAGATAGCAACTGCATCTTCCAATTCAATTAAGAATTTGAAATTGATTCAGGCTTCTGCCAAATACTTACTGCTAAAATCTCAATCTCATTTGTTTTCTGTTGCAGGCTAGAAACAAATGTCTGAAGTCTTGTTTGTACCTGGCAACAAAAGATGAGCGAAAGTAAAATACACTGCTTCTGTAACACAGGTTGGGAACACTTATTTTGTATTTTATAGATGATGAGAACAGAAGAGGCTGTTTACACACTTCACCTAATAAAATAAGACTTCTAATATGTATTTCCAATGATAGCTGACCCACAATGTCACAGATAATCCTCAAGATCTAAAAAGTTTAAAAAAAAAAGGTGGTCTTTGCCTTCAACCTTTTGTGTTGTTCATAGTCTATTTTATGAATAAAGAACAAACAAGATGTATTTGTGTAAGTTAGGAGACAGGGAAAATATGATTTCTACCATTCCTTAACTTTAAAGAATCACTTCTTAATACTTATTTGATGTGTGTATACCTGAATTTCTTGTGATGTGTGTATACCTGAATTTCTTGACGACGCCTGGCACTGGCAGATAGTTTTTCAGGAGCTATAACACTAACATTAGGCACTACAAGAGGTCCATGTGATTCAAATACACCTAAAATGCAAACATACAGTTTTAGTTTATGTTCTTTCTTTATATAAGAAACAGGAAGAAACAGAAAATTCATAAATATTAATAAGCTAAGATCTGTATAGTACAGGGTTCAAAAAGCTGCTAAAAACCCCCAAAGTCAGTCAAATTGATAGGACGATGAAAACATGTTTGTGTAAATTCTCAAATGCTCACTTATGGCTATAAAGGACTGGTTGGTAAGACAAAGAAATCTGGTATTTTACATCAGCATTTGCTGAAACTAATAAAAGGTTCCAAATGGCTTGCAGAATTTTAGAAGAATGTAGCATACCTAGTATCAAAAAAAAAAAAAAGGCAATTACAACAACGAGGGAACTGTTTAATGCTCAGTGCCACAGCAGAGTCAATGACAAAACAAACAATAAACCCCAGCTCCCCCAAATAACAATAATTAAAGTTTGAAATGGCTTATTTTGAAATCCCGATTGCCACTTCTGATAATCACACACACACACACACAAAAAGAACCCCCAGTTAAGCATGGCCACCTCTCTCACACTGATCACCACACACTCTATCAGTACTTCAAATAATGATCAAAAAAGCCAAACTTTATCCACGCAACAAGTACTTGACATTATTCTTTATATACAAACTTCTATTATCAGATTAATGAGTGCAAATCTGTAGCTAGAAACGTAAAGGCATTTTCATGTGAAGAAAAATATATCTTAGTAGAACAGTAGGTCAATTTACATGGGTCTCAACACTACAACAACCACAGACCATGTCATTTTAATGAAAAATGACATTTAGTTTCTCCTCAGTTAGGAAACCTTCATGGTTTTTGCCTTTTCCGCCCTCCTGAATCACTACAGTGCATTAGTGCATGAATGGGGAATATTCTGTCTGTTGGTCCAAGCACTTGTTAGTTTGGAGAAAATGTCATGTTCAGATTGCTTAGAACAACATTTGAGATTGAGAGGAAGTGTCTCTAACCAGAGGCACTGCTAGAAAACGTTTTCTTGCTCTGTCTTTGGTAATACTTCTAAAGTTTATGTTCCAGCAATATTTTCTTATAAAGTAGTTTTTAAGCAGAAAGAGAAACAGTTTGTATGTGCTGTAACTAGAGACTAAATACCTGAAATATTACTAAATGATCCCTTCTGATTTGGTACTGAAAGATTATCTGAGGTTTCTCTAAAAATAAACAAAGACAGTTAGGGAAACATATTTACAATAACAAAGAGATGCTGTAATAAGACACAGTTTCAGATTATCATACAAACATACTTATTTCATTGCAACAGATAGAGAAATTTATGGACACTTCCCAGCACCTATCTGCAGATTAAATTCTATTCTGGAACAGACAGGAAATCCTGCAAAATTACATTACAAAATCAGATCTAGAAGCAATTTTTATGCTTCCTATGGATACAAAAAGATGTGCTCCCCCATCATGCAAGAGTGATTTAGATCCTAATACTAGAATATATTATGAGAATATTCTCTCTATATTATTAATCTGCAACTTCTTACAGGTTTCAGTGAGATCATACTAAAGTATCACAGTAATATTTATACTTAAGATCACACATATTCAAAGAATCTTTCAATAATAAGTCTGGAATCCTTTCCATATTCAGGATTAATTAACAAAGAAATCAGGATCTAGAAATACGGTTAATTGTTAGAAAGAATGATCACAGCTTCTAATAGATCCTGTAGGTCTGTCACAAAACATATGAGAATCAGGTTAGTTGACACGTTAAATGCCAAGACTGGCTGAGGCCAGAAAAAGGAGAACGAAGAGGTGAATCGCAGCAGACATTAACCACCTGCACAAACTACTGCTCACGTTAAGCATTTCCCAGCTTAACAGTTTCCTTTGTTGTTCAGTTTATTCAGAAGTACTATGGATGTCAAATCTGTGAAGTTTCTGAATTCTGGGTTGTGTGACTAGACCGTATCTGTTCCTGCTGCCAGTACATACATACACATATACGTACACGCATATTATTTATAGATGTGCGTACAATTATATTTACAAAGGGGTATGTGTGAGTAACAGCTATCCTGCTTATGCACACAGGTGGGACTGTGGCCTCTCCTGTGATTTCCGTACTAGTTTCTGTTGGTGACAATAAATAGTAATTTCAAAGACAGGATGATTGGGTGTTGCTGTATACCTGGAGCCTTTGCCAGGTGTTACTTTCACTTGTGCCAGCCAAAGCGTACAGGTGTGCTGCAGTTACGTCTTCATTTCTGCCATGTCAACAATGCCTCAGAATGAAAGGGATCTGCTGCTTTATTCTCTGATTACACAGCACATGAGTGTAATGGACTCTGGTCAGTAACAGGGACTTTGCAGGCAGTCCTGCCACACAAACAGTACTGGTGTTTTAATAGCATTTGAGCCAGGTAACTGCATGGCCTTTTAATTTATGAAGCACTATGGATATCTGAATGTAACAGCAGCTAGGGAAATCACTCTCTCTCTCAATCTCAGTAAAATTCTATAACCAGTAAATAATCTCAGTAAAATTCTTTTCCCCTCAAAAGGAATTCAGCAAAGCTCTTATTCTTTATCAAATAAAATCGAGGTTTAACTAGGCACATCTTAAAATTACTTCCTTAAAACAAATATACATTCACTTCTGATTTTGACTATTCAGGTTGACATGTTATGCTACTTACCTACTACACCTTTCGTCACAGATTTTAGTTTTCAATTTCTGGATCAGGTGATCTACTAAGTCAGATTCTAAAATCCTTTTCTCCGTCTGTCTGTCTTTCTCAAAAGATTTCACCTATGATGTAGTTCAGTGGTTCTTGTTAATTCTTAAAATGGCATATGAATAAACTTATCAAATTCAATCAAAACTAAACTGGATTATACCTGTTAACAGTGAAACAGTCAAAGGTAGGAAGCTATCATCATTACCAATCAATCACTACCAATTAAATATTTGATTTCTTTTTTCCCCAACCAACTAATTTTCTCTGCATTCCCAAAGCTTAAACTAGTTTGGCTACTTGTATTTAATATGTGATAATTAATTTTTTAACAGAATGGTTTGTAGATGCAAATACCATATTAGTAATAGCATATTTGGGTTTGGGCTTTTTTTTTTTTTTAGTTAAGGAATTTTGTTAGAATAAGGCTTGCCTTTTAGTTTACAAGAGTTAGACTCAAACATTCAAAACTTAAAAGAGTATCTGCTCCATCTTTACTGGCAAGAGATTAGTCACTAACAATACCATTTGCCTCATTAGTGTGTTCTTTGTTGGTTTTGCCTCAATAAAGCCGTATTTAAAACAACACTCTGTAATAGTCTTATGGAAGACATTGACATATTGCATTCTCATAATCAAAATCTACTTGTTCATACAGTTACTGCACAGTTATTTGCTATCTCTATTACAATGACAAGGAGAGTGAAAAAACAAGTGAAAAATATTTTGTGCACATTGGCTAGGTAAGTAACATGCCATGCCAGATGCTGTCATATGGTTACTTTTTTTCAGTCAAATGATGACTCTCTATTTAAATAATGATCTTTTTCCTAATGATCAAGAATCAAGTTTTAAAACTTCACTTCTAAAAAGGCACCAGAACCACAGGCTGCAGAGCACAGACAGTGGTAATTCATGTTGTGACACCGTCCAGTCTTTCCACCTTAGCTTACAGAGGTGAGGAGTGTGGTTCAGACTCTGCCTGTTTGAACTACCCTGATTATTTTAGATTTAGGTTTTAATTATACTTGTTTTGTAACATGGAAAGCCACCAGCTGGAAAGATCACCAAGTCAACTAGTTCATTTTGTAGATTCAAAGAAATCAGAGATAAGAGAAACCTTTTTCCACGTAAAGACATCAATGACAAAGTTAAGCATTGTTTACACTAATTTTTGGACTGTCCTAGAGGAAAGGAGGTCTGTGAATAAGTGTTCGGAGGAATAAAAAGCAGGCTTCTCCAGAATAACTTTCTATGACTTAGCAATTGAATTCAGTCTACTTAAACGTATTTAATTGAAAATAATCATGGTCTTAAAAAAAAAAAAGTAGAACAGATTATAAATCTGAAACATCATCAAGTATCCTCTGGTCCCACACTTACCTTCACATGACTTCCTTCTTTATCTGACACAAGAGCCACATATGTAATCCCAGAGCATCTGCAGTATTCCTGCAGTTCTTCCTGGGACTAAAATGGGAACAGGGGAAGGGGAATGGGACAGACATTTGATGGATTATAAAACGATCACTTAAGTAATCAAAGTCTCCTGTCCTTCATTAGACTAACTTGATATGCAGCAATTAAACTGATTATAAAAGCTCCTGAGAAGAAAGCTTTTAGTCCAGGAGGTGAAATTTTGTTATGCATCCACCTAATGCTCCTTGTACACTAGACAGAGAGAATGCCTAGGCCCTGCAGTCCTAGATCCAGCTAGCCCTTCCATGTGCGAACTAGAAGAGCAGCCCATAGATAACTGTAAAAATGCGCTGTGTAACATCAGTCAAACAGTTACCACCCCACTGTCTGCAACTTTCAGTAACAGCTCAGTTCTGCATGACTGGTATTCATCACAAGAGCTGACTCCAGCTAGGTTTCACATAAACCTGAGGCTGATTTACATCACTCAGTGCTGAGCTTGCTACGGGGCTCTTAGCTTGCTACGCAGTCTTAGCAGCGGGTTGCAGCACCGCATTAGACAGAGCCAAAAGCTACCCAAATCTTCATTCCTTAGGAATCGCAAGAAAAGAAACCAGGTGATCATAGCAAAAGCATAATGATCTGTATTTTTTTCAATTCTGAGCAACTAAAACCATTGCAAAAGTTATGGCAAAAGATTACAAAAAAGTTGGGCAAGTAAGTGAGCTCAGAATGCTCTGCAGCACAACTCAGAATGAGCAACTGCACAGTGTTTCTTTTTGTTAATCACCAACTGGCATACTTAATGGTGAACCGGTCACACTCCTCAGGTAACTGTTACCACTATGAAAAGGGACTTCAGCATTGCTGTGTGGCTCACTGCTCCAGTGAGATCATAGTGGCTCAAGCTCTGCTTGGTTTCAACTGGAGAAAAAAGGGCACAACTTATCTCGCCACTGTCCTTCCTACCACACATCTCACCAGGGACTACATGGGGACCCCACAGCCCATTTAGCAGCTCAGTTGGCGGAACTGTTTTTCTAACAGCAGAATGATGTCAGTATTCCCCCTGTACCTGGATAGTCTTCAGATAGTCTTCAGCTATCTGGATACATTTAAAAGTTGGTGCTACTGTTCTGTTCCAGATGTGCCCCTTATTAAGGATTAAATCATTAATTCAGGAATCCTACTTGCAGCCCTCACCGAAAGGAAAGTATATTGCCTTACTGGTAGAAAATATGCTTCTGCTTTGAAGCATCCTCACTTTACTTGATTGGAGCTAACTGGCCTCATTTTAAACTCATTATGTGATTTCCCCCCTTGATTTCAATAGGCCTTGGACTCCACACTCTGTGTACAACTGAGGAAGGTAACTTAATTCCCCTGTGCTCTGAGGAACGCATAAAGATCCTCCATCACACTAAAATACTCCGGGAGATAGAGAGGAAGAATGCTGCAAGGCAAGTGAGACTTTCTTAACATTACTATATCTGAATAGCACCCTATATGCTCAGTTCTGTGAGTCTGTAACTCAATAAAAATAGAAAAAAAATGAAAAAAAGGACGGTCTCAGGTTGCACTAATCTTAGAGAACAGTAATATAGTTAACACCCAGAGACAGAAATTCTACCTGGGACCAGTCATACATTATTTCGGCTGGAATTCCTGCAGTCCAGAGTTTCTGAACAATATTGATAGCTCTACCCATTGACATCTGACCAACACTTACAACCAGCAGGTCACATGAGCTGACAGAAACCTGAAGGGAAAGTGAAAACAAGGGGGACAGTATTAGCCACAAGATCTTTTCCCCTTCATAAGACAGTTAAAGTAATAAAGAAGGATCAATATACTAATGTTTTCCAAAATTCATCAAGCTGAAAAAAGGGGTTAGATCCACCTCTTTTTAGAGCTACAATCTACCTAAGCATGTTTCAAAGTCACTGAAGCTTAATCTTTGGCAAACAGCATCTGCACAGTCTCAGCCTGCAAAGTATCCTAGCCTATTCTGTTCTTTCCTTCCCACGCTGCTTTGCATTGCTAATTCTTATAAAGCAAAGTTAATAAAATACACATTCCACAACCAAGTGGAACTGTGTCACACTATACAAAGTAGTCCATTTTCTTAAGCTTCCTTCCATCTCCATCTTTTATTTATAAAGGGAGAAGTGGCAGCAGCAGAGTAACACTAGCTAAATATCTACAGTTGTACTCTTCCATCTGAAACAATCCACAGGCTGAGAAAAATGTCCCATTTAAATTAAAAATAAAACCATGTAAGCCTGAAGATCCTCTCTTCCCCTAATTCTTACTCTACTAAATAATTCTGAGTAGAGAAACACAGAAGAGAACAGGTCATCTTGACATCTGCGGTCTATTTCAGTATGGTATTATTTTGGGACACATCTGAACATCTTACTTTTTGCCCATCTGTGGCTATAGTTAGGTTACTGAACTGTCCAAGTAAACAAACAAAAACTCCCACCTCCCAAAAAAACAGACTTACAAAATCCTCCACACTGGAAACAGCAGCAGTTATTTTATCTATAGCTATGCTGACTCCAACAGCTGAAGGAACTGGTCCTACCGTCTGTGGCCCTCTGAATTGTGGAATCTCAAAACAAGACAAAAACAAAGTGGAAGACCCATATAGTTATCTCTGCAAAATGTCAAAAAGGTTTTTAATTTTTTCATGGTTTAAAAAAAACCCCAACAAACAAAACCACACCTAAATGCATTAAAAAGAGATGGGCACATACCAGATGATCATATCTGCCCCCTGCAGCAAGAATTTCAGGTACAGTTCTTTGTCTTCTTTTGATGTATGCTATAAACTGAAAGATAATACCATTGTGCTGCTGTATTTTGTAAACTAGTCCCAGATTTATAGAAACCTGTAAAATAAAAATGAATATGTGTACAAGACTTTTACCAATACTACTGGTTAATATAATTAATTTCCTATTAGCAGTATGGATTGAAAACACAGTTCTCACATAAGGAAGACATATGGAAACACCCCTTATCTCTAAAAATTTAAAATACAAATGATACTTTAATCTTAAAACATCTCAACAGACCTACAGCACAAAACCCAAACAGCAAGCCTCAAAGAAGGTAGAGCAAGGGAGGCTTTTAGTAGTCACCAGCTTTCTGCATTTTTAAAATACTTCTGATTTGTTTCAAAATTTTACAAATTGTTTATGCTTTAGGTAATGCCTTCAGTCCTGGTTGTGGGGGAAAGTCTGTATGTCATTAGAAATTAAGCCAGACTTCTGACTGGAAAAGGTCTTATTCTTAAAATGAGTCTTCAAACAAACAAACCAACCAACCCAAACATCAATGCCAGTATTATTATCTGCCATCAAAAGACACTCTGATGTGCTTTTTCTATTCTAAAATATCATTACTTTCTTTCCCAGCAATTTACAAGGCCCAGCAGTCTATAAATCCATTAATTTATTCACAGAATATTTTACAAACCTGAAGTTTTATTCCAAGTTGCTTTAACAGACCAGTGATTTCCTCTAAATCCTTCATGCCATGCTTCAACAGCTGAGTGACACCTGGCTTCTGTTTTATCATTGTGTTTAAAAATGCAAATACATTACTTGCTTCTCCCTTCTGCTCAATGAATCTGTACAGTCGAGAAAGCTAAAAGCAAAAAAATTCATAAGTAGCACCACTGACAGTGGTCATAATAGGTCACCTCTAAAAAAATGAAAAAGATTTGACTTGGTGTGAGTAAAATACCTGCCTTTTTTGCTTGTTTTTCCTAGCAGCCTTTTTTAATCTAGCAAGCTGAGCAAAGGAATGGACAGGTAAGAGTCTGATCAGGGTGTCCAAATGTTAACCTGAACTCCTTATCCACATTCATCAATACTTGTAGACAATTTTTTTAAAAAGTTTCTCTCAGTTTGTTTTACTAAATACCACTGTACAGTATTCTACTTACCCTTTGTTTCCACAGTCTGAAAAATATGTTTAAAAGAAAGAAACTTGGACAGTTGCAATACTGACTTCCAGAAAGAACAAAGAACAAAATCAGACCACTTCCAGACAGACTGATCTATTTTAACAGTTGATGTAACAATTTATTTTTCTTACTCTGGTTGATTAAATCACAAAGTAAATAAAATACTACTGACTTATGGCAAGTTACAGGGAAATTAACACTGAAATAAAATTACTTACACAATTTGATGAGAGAGAAAGATTACAGAATTTGGCTTCTACTTCTCTTTTAGTTAGCTTTTCAGTCTACAAGAGAAAGATTCAAATGTATTCAACAATTCAAGTTACCAAAAAAAAAAATTACTATTGCTGAGAAGAATTATAACACAACTTTCCAATACCTTTAATTAAAGGCTGCATTTACAAACTGCAATAATACTGTAAAAGAACAAAACCAAAAAATAACACGTTTTCCACCAATCGTGTAGTGAGGCCGTATTTGGCGTGGTTTCAAAAAGCAACAAAATCTATAAAAATACCAACTTTGTTAAAAAGCACTTCATAAATACTGAAATGTTTAATTTTTTTGTTTATTAGTTTACATAAAGGAAATAAAAAAGATATTTTATTGGGATTTAAACACTACCTTAATTATTCAAATTGATTTCATCTATTTTCTCTGCTTATAAGGTAGTAAAGACCAACACGATATTAAGACAGATTTTAAAGTTTTTATTGAATAGCCTAGCAGTTCTTAATTATGCATGTGAATAATTCTCTCATAAATACACAATTAAAAATAATCTTAAAACATCCCAATCCAGAAGTAACAGAAAAGTAATTCATCTAAGTTTACAGTCCAAAGATAGCCAGCTTTTTTATATATCAACAGGATATTCCTGGTTATGCTGGCAATGAGACAGCATCTTTGCCCACTGCTGTATTTGCACATTTGGAGATGGCTCCATAAAATAAGATACTCTACAGTCACGATTACAGAGATTAGATTAATAACTAACATCTTACCACAGCATCACACAGAATGATGTAGACTTGATTGAGTTTATCCTCTGGTATCCCACAGTGCAAAAGTGTAGCTTTCAGTAAGGCAGTATGGTTCAAGTAAATACTGTAATTTCTTTCCTAATGAAGGGCAAAGAAAAAAGGAAGGAAGAAAGAAAAAAAGAAAAAAAAAGTTTTACTTGCATGCCATTTCGCTTTAAAAAGATAAAGTTTCCTAAACATTTAATAGTAGTTCAAAGCTAGTTTCAGACCTCTCCTTCCACCACTTACCTTCTATCTATAACTTAAGAATGGCAAGGCTTGTCCCGGTCTACAATAATCACTTGCTGACAGAAGACAGATGTGTTGTTTCAATGGCACTGGAAGGATTCAATTAATATTTCCTTTGCCCACAAACCTATGCTTCATTTGAAGTTTATCTACAGAATGTATTTTTGATTTAAATGACAGTGTTCTATAACTGACTACCAATAAAATGTTAAAAGAGTTCTGTACTTGTTAAGGTTAAAGGAACTATCCTTTTTAAACACATCAGAGCAAATACTTAGATTAAAATTTTAGGATTGAAGAGAGAGCAAAGGGGATGATTAGCAAATCTACCTGCAGCACTGAAAACTCTTGAATGATTTCTGAAATGGCATAAATTGTTTCTGCTATAGGCAAAAAGCTATTTCCAGTAGATGTAATGATGTCAAATGCACATTCTAGGAGTTCTTTGGGATGACAGCGGTCTAATTTCCGAGGTCTGAAAACTCGCTCTATACAGTATCTAAAGGAAACATTGAAGAACATATCAGCATCTTCAGTGGTCACTGTCATAAAGCATGGCATCTGTGCAAAGCATCATCTCCATGTCCCTTACCTTTTCAAATTTGATATGTTATTTCTAGCTACAAATCTTGCAAAAGGAATCTGAAAAACAAAAATACATGAAAACCGTTGAAACAAAACATTCACTTTAACTATGCTCTGAAACTGGAGATTAATAACCACCATGCAGTAACATCTGTACTCTCACATGTGTAATAATGCCTTAAATATTTGCCATACCCATAATCCAATTATCCTTGCTGCAAGTTTTCAATAAAAACATCCCCCTGCCAAGTTCTTAGAAAGGCTTGGAGAGGGACACAAGGACCTTTCTTAATTACCCTAACACATGCAAAATGCATCATAAATCGACTATGAGCATATTAAAATGTACAAGCAGGTATTTTTCTGTTTACATAAAGATAATAAAGGAGGATTTTTTTTTAAATAAATCTTCGGTCAATATATTTTGCAAAACAAGTAATTCCAAAAGAAAGATCAATTTTGTAGATCCTGCACAAGTCCTTAATTGTGAACTATATTGTACAGCTTGATGTTATAAATGCAAAGGAAAAGTAAGTCAAACTGACCTTAAATTAGTGAAATGGAATACAAAAGGTCAGGTTCTTTAACCATCTATAATTAAAGAAAAAAAAATACACCAAAAAAACCTTAAAGCATTTAGGTGTTAAATTAAGTGCAAGGTAATTTAATTAGGCCAACATTGCACACAATTGGGTATTACTGACGGAGGAATCCCAGACAGTAAAATTTGAGCTGTGCAAACAGCAGTTCCTCTCAAGAGTAAAATGATCCTTGATAATCTGTTTAAGGAACATAAAACTGGGCAGACTGTCACCCACATACTCTATAATGACATGTAAATATGAAAGGGATGGGAATATTAGGATTTTCACTGGTCGTTGAAGAAGTCTTATCTCTTATATAAGCAAGAAAAAACCCCACCAACCAACAAAAAAACCCCAAAAACCAACCCCAAAACCCTGCAGTGACATCTATCACATTTACAATATGGCATTAGTTTCGTCTGTGTTAAAAAAAAAAAGGGGGGGAGAGGAGAGAAAAAAATAGAAAGAGAGGGGAAAAAAAGTCCGTTTCCTCCCTATGTGGTCAGGGCTCCAGCTGTCAAGACCAGGAATACAGCCCTAAGGAACATAGGAACAGACACTGAAAGATACTTCTTCTGATTGCTGAAGTAGTGTATAAAGCTAAACCAAATTTGTGACCAATGAATCAAAAGGTATCTACAAGCACCACAGCACTCTTCAAACCGAGCCTTGCCTGGTGAGACGATACTACTTACTCTGAGGTCATAAGGAAGCATTACTAGCATCCCACTGTGATCCATGAAATACGAAGCTTCATTATGTTCATATAGTTTTTTATTTCTGGGCATTAGCAGTGGAGTATGCAGCTTGACAGCTCCTGCACAAAACCAGTAAAATACTATTATCTCCCATTTCAGAAGTAACATCTACAAGCTCATGAACAACCTTGGTTGATAATCTCAATCAATACCTTTTAGAAATTACGTTACTTTAAGTGTCCTTAACAGACTTTCCTCTTCGACCATTTAAAGAAAGCCGTCAAACAAACTTTTATGTTTTGTCTTGCACTCTTGGGCTCAGTAGGCAGCCCACAGAGAAACAGAGAATCTTTCACAAAAGCATGCATACGAAACAAGGTGAGAAACTCTACACATACCAGCAGTACTGTTTTGGTCTAGAGGCACTGCCACAGAGAACAAATATTGTTCAGACAGGTTGCATCTGTGTTTCAAGATTCTGCTAGAAATGTTTATGGTTCACTTTGAAACCTCATAAATACCTCTTTTCCAGCTATATTTTGCAACCATTCATCTGTATGAATCCAATCTTCATTGAAGCCTTACTATTAACAATAGCATCACTGAAATATACTTTCTTGTTTTAAATTCTCTATTGATTCTCAAACAGTTATTTCATTATAGAAGCTCTACTCACACCTTTATTGGATTTCAACATAAAAACTTTTAAATCAGGAAGAAAAAAGTCCCAAATACAAGGATATGCTTCTAACCATTACAGACAGCAGATACAATCTAACAGAGAAAAATATATAACCAAACACCCCTGTTTTTCTCCAAAATAATTAAAATATTTCTGTCTCTGAAATGATGACACTTTCTAAAGTCTGTCGTGCTTTAAATGGGGGTAGGGGGTGTAACTTCTCCTTACTTGACTTCACATTTCTCAGTTTCTCATTCTTTTGTATTGCCAAACCCTGATCATCCTTAATCAGATTATATTAGGAAATCTCCCACTTTGTATTTTAAAATTGTCTATTTTTACGTAAAATAGTATCATGAACACCTATAAAACAATACAATTTATAACATTTCAAATGTGACTGTGGGTGCATAAATTTTCTTCCTCTCTTAATAACTCGTTTTAAGCAAATACTATTACTAATGACTGGACAGAGTCCTGGAAAGAAAAACCATCAAAGACTAAACACCATGACACCTGCTCTGGCTCGGGAAGTTCCTTAACAGCAAATCATTGCTATGAGCAGTACCACTGAAAGTACCACTCTACACTTGCTGTTTCCATGCTCTTTCTTAGGCCATTCCCATTCTGGCTGGGTTCAAAGAGAGGTTACCGTGCTACATGGATGCTTGGTCTTTCACTATAGAGCTACCCTTATATTCAGATCTAGATTGTACGTAACACTCCCTACCTCTAAAAGCTCATACAGACTTATGAAAAGCTAATACATTTGAAGATGTAATTAAGATTTTCACTGTTCTTTCTGTAGAAAATGTAAATAATTCAGATTTGAAGTTATCAGCTATTACTAGAATGATGAAATAACAGCAAAAAGCTACGTAAAACTTCAAATGACATGTAACTACTGAACGTACTTTCTGACTCATTTGATAGCAGTAAAACCATTCCATTCAATCATGAAAAAGGAAATTAATTACTTTCGTAAACACACCCACCGTGTCTTTTAAATATCCGGCTGACAACCTCACATACATGCTGCTGTATCTTGGCTGCCCAAATAGAAACACTACCCTGAAACCATAACAAATAAAAAGTACATATATAATTCATATGCGATGAACACTCCATGTAATATAGGTGATCATTCCATGTCATATAGGCAATAAGCATTGTGCTATCTCATCTCAATATAATAAACTGTAATGCTTACATAACAAAAAAAATAACTACAGCTACACAAAGCATTTTTGTGCTGTGTTATCTTGTATTTCTTTAGATTTAGAAAGATTTAAGAGTTGAGAAACTGAGAAGGATTACTTTGATTGCTGTGATAGAAAGGGAAAAAATGGCTGGAGGCAACACATTCTGTTGGCAATCAGATGCAAGTACCATTAGTTTGACAGAAATTCAGGGTAAAGAAACTGATCATCTGGACACAAGCTTAAAGTTTTAGCTGCTACAGTCAAACACTGCTCATTTCTTCACTGAAGAATGATTTTAAGGCTCAAATAGGAAGTGGTTATTCAAGCCCACACAGTACAGATTGTAGCTTTAAATGGGAACTAATGTGAAGGCTAATCTTAAGAGATAATGCAATTCTCTCAAACATGTTAAAAAGAGTTTACCCCATCAACATTTTTTTAACATCCAAAACAGGAAAAAAACCCACACACATCCCCTAAATACCTACAAACCTTCAGCATATCACTGTCATAGGTATAGTCTATAGCTGGAGATATACGCTGTGAAAATATCTGACTCATCATAGTCCGGTAGGCCTTTCCATCCACGTTTGCTAAGGTATGGTGGAGTACTTCATGGAGTTCAGACTCTTCCATTTGTGGTGGTGGAAGATGTTCACTTTTTAACAGCTCCACAGCTGTTGGTCGTGCTGCAGGATCATGATTCAGGAGCCATGTAATAACTGATCTCTACAAATTAAATCAAAATTTTACAGTTCAGAAAAGTTTTATGTATTAGCAGTATTTACAAACTTCATAGTCACATCACATTAATAAAAAAAATTATGAGACTGTACAGGGGACAAAAAAAGCGGGATCTGAACCTTTGGGGTAGATAATTCTTTGCTTATTAAATTCTAAATATCTTTCATTGTGTTATTACCTGAATAAATTTTACTAAAACACAACATTTATTAGAAATGTGCCTCCTGGGATGACAAAATATGTAGCATCCCTTATTGTTCCACGTTATGCTAGTTCTGGCATCTCTTCATCCAAGTTAAGAGAAAGCAGAATCATATGCACAACAGCAAAGAATTGGGAGTTACAGATATTAAAGAAGGGGGAATCTTCCTGGCATGCTCAAGTAAACTGTACAAGATGGAAACATTTTTATGGTACTAGTAACAGGTAAGTTGCTGTTTCACAGGCACAAGCTAATGCTAATGGTCAACACAGAAAAAAAAAAAAAAAAAAAAAAAAAAAAAGAGTCCACTAGCACAAGGAAACAGTTACCTAGAGATAGTCCAGAAAACATTACACTGCTTCTTACCACTTCCTTGCTCTGCCATAGAGGCACCCACAACAGCTCTTCCTGGGTCTTTTCAAGCTCAGAGCAGCCAATTTAGCTTGCACACCTCATTCTGTTCTGTGACACATTTCTTTCAAAAGTTTAAGTTAAGATTTAAGCAATATAGCTACCATTTGTCTGAGCCTAAGTAGTCAAAATTGTCCCTCAGACCTTAAGAAGTATGCCAGTGAACTCTGCACTTCTTCATGACAGTGCACAGGGAATTTTGTGGGTAAGTATATTTCCATGTCAACTTAGTATATTCTTCTGAGATTTTCTTTTCCTTATTACATGACATTAGAACAAAGTAAGAACTTGGCAGAGATTGTATTTTTTGCCCACTTAGTTTTAAATTAGTAATCAATGTTTCTTGACAGGAAATACCTAATAGTTAAAATGTCTTCAAAATTACCTGCTTTGCATGCTTGACTTCATCAAAGTCTTTAGGAAACACAATAGTGGGCTATTAAAGAAAAACAAAAACCACATTTGAGAATTATAACAGGTAGTCCAGCTTGCTCAGGCTAGTCTTATTTTTAAGTTCTACATATTTAAACAGAGAAACAAAACATTTTTACTGCCCACTGGAAAAAAAACCCAAACAAACTAACAAAAAAAACCCCAACACATGGCAAATTTAGTTTAAGAGCTAGAAGGAAAAGGATGTCACTAAAATGCTTTTATGATGTTTTGTACAATGAAGACACAACTTATAATCACAAGCATTTACCAACTACAGATACCAACTGGTTCTTGAGAAAGACCCACCAGGTCTAAACCTAGGTGTACACTAAAGCCACGATGTCTTTATCTGACATTTACACCACTAATATTTTCTATTATAAAAATTAATTTCACAGACAGAACACTGACTGATGGTAAAACCATTAGGGAATCCACGGTACTTTAAGGGAATGTCAGTACGAGCTCCAATTTTATTCTTCACTTTTCATTATGTATTTTATAAATTTTTAAGTACTCCCTGTGGAAACATTTTTGCTATGTTTTGCATCCTTGTACTTCTCTTAAACTATTTGATGCACACAATTAGTATCTTTTTTATCTGTGTACTTACCAGTCTTAACTGACCAAGAACAAAGATCCTTTCTGACGCAGTACTCATGGGATGGTAAGACATTTCAAAGAATATTATACCCAGACTGAACAGGTCCACTTTCTAAAGGAAGAAAAAAAATGGAAACTTAAATGTAATACCTGTTAATCCTCTGCAGAAGATGACAGCAGAGAAAAAAACTAATGTTTTGGCTAAATTTTAGAGTATGTTACAGCTGGAGAGAGGGGTGGATTTTTTGTGGGTTTGTTTTTTTGGCTTTTGGTTTTTTAATTTAATTTTTTGTCAAATGACACAATCCATTAAGATGTTAGACTTCAATGCTTTCTATCATCACAGTACTGCCATGACATAAAGAACTCCCACTTTGAAAACATTCTTGCTTTGAAATTCAGCTTGTCTCTGCATGTAAACAGGATCCGCTTTGATGAAGAAGTGCACCTCCACCTCCCAAAAATCACAGTATAGGAATCCAGGAGAGCAACATATACTTCCAATGATGACATTTTACCTTAACTAAAGACTGTAAGATTTCCATCTTAATCATTTATAAAGGTCCTCTATGATTACCGGCTTTCAACTTGTTTGCACCTAGTCTTGGTCATAGCACAGGCAGAAAAACTGACCTGCCCACATCCTTCTAACCGCTGGTCTCCTCTCAAAGGAGAATTTCTCGTTCCCTTGCTTATCACAGCAGTTCCACCACATCCTGTTCCACTTTGAATTCACTTTTGTTGAGCAGGAATGACCTAAATTGTACGTGGTATCTTAGATTCCATGCTATCTTTTTATTAAGTCTACTGTAATCGTACCTGATTGTATGTAGACTTAGTGCTTCCTTGGACCTCTGGGCTGACATACAATGCGGTGCCAACCATCCCTGTCAAATTACCTGTGTGGCAAAAGCAGAGAGTACCAATTTCAAGAAAGTGGGAGAGAAATGCAGCACCAAAGTCAAGAAAAATCTCATCTTCTGTCCTCATTTCTTCCAGGTGGGAATGCAGTCCTTATTGAGAGGGACCCAGTCAAGAACAGTGTGCAAAACAGACAGTTCTTACCTTCACATGTCAAGTATCTGTGTCTATCCGTACTGGCTAAACCTGTCACTTTACAGAATTGTAATAGGTCAGCACACAAATGATACAACTAAATTTCACCTCGATTACACGCATCTTAAGACACACAATGTATTAAAGTCTTCTCAAAACACAAAATTCAGCCTGTTACAGAAAATGTCAAAAAAAACCCAACCCCCAACCAAACAAAAATCCCTGAAGTCTTGAAATTGTCCTGTACAGGCAAGAGAACAGTGTAGATGGAAGAGATATACAGGATCTCTATATACCTCACCATGGGAAAAATCACTCATCTGTGGCAGAAGGCTAGCAGTGGAAGCAAACTGATTTTTAGGTAACAGTCAAAACCACCAGATTATATGTAACATATCTACCCAAAAGTTGTTGGTTGGTTTCCCCCCACCCCCCCAATAAAAAAAGATTTTATTTTCAAAGATGAATGGAAGTTTTAAGAGTATACAAGACCACAGAACACAGGCCTTTACTTAAAATCATTTAGAATAAGCTACTATATAAACTAACCTGATGGGTCAGACATAGCAGAACTATCAGAGTGATTTCCTTCTTGTTTAGAGACCACCTGAAATCAGGAAAACAGACATACTGTAAGTGGCACTTGAAATGCTTTGGGTGGCAGTACATGGTGTATTTCTAGAACCTTAGAAAATAAAAGTTTATGGCATTCACAATATACAGTCCCATGAGCACTATGCTTTTGTTTTATTTTCATCTTTCACGTTACTACAACATCAAATTCAAGGTTTTTTCATTCACTTTCAGCTGTACTTACTGCATTTGCTGGATGATCTGTAGCTAAACCAAAATCACCAATTTTGACATGATCATCTGAATCTAAAAAAATGTTCACAGGTTTCAAGTCTCTGTGGATCATTCCCTGTTACAGCAGAACAAAAGAAAAACAAACAAACAAACAAAAAAAACCAACAAAAAAACCCACAGAATATTAAACAATAAACACAATTCAAAATAAAACTCTGTAATAGACTGAACAATTGTATTACATACTTTTACTATGGTGGGAAGTCTACTGCATTAAGTATTATGTGTAAGCATTACTGATGATTAATTCCGAAGTAAGACTATAGTCTGTAGCCCAGGACCTAGAAACAATTTCCAGTGCTACTGGATACCTAACAAAGCGTTTTTAGAAGGTGGCCAGATTTTAGTGACAAAGGCAAAACCGTGAAGTGGTTCATTATAAAATTCAAGTTTATGATAAAACATTCTAAACCCCTACAACGGATTAATATTGGAAAGGGCAAGGAACAAACCTTGCTAATAAACACCCCAAAATTAATAGAATATGAAGAAACCCGTAGAGAAAGAGGCATAATACAGATATTACGGACAGGTCGTAACTGTCATATTTACTAACCTTTTCATGGATGTAAGCTAAGCCATCTAAAATCTCTCGGAAAAGCCTCCAAAGCCGACTGGTGTCTTCACATAACCCTTGGTCAATAGTATCCCTTAATGTGCTCTTTTCACAATACTCCATCTTCAGTTATGCATATGCAGGGGACAGGGGGAGGAAAGAGCAGTTTTGTCAAGAAACCAGACCATCAGAAACATGCATCTGTGTGCATACTAAGGACTGGTTCTGTAACAGACAGTTCAGGAGCAAACAGAATCATGAAAACATGCAGTTATTTGGAATTTTCCTAAAAGCTGTCTTTCAGCGAGAAAGCATACATTCACTTATGGGTCCTATCCCATTTTCTGGAACAATGGTACAAGCCTGTAGAGTAGTATATTCTCTAACATAAATGTTAAAAACAAGGTGAAACCAGTCAAGCTGTACTATATGTTTAAGTTAAACTTTAAAGAACCTCAGGCTTTTATTTTACTTGGTGTCTTAACTGCTTATATTATGAGTACACATAACACATGCAAACAAGCTTATTAAAATCTAATTCCATCTAACTGTATCTTCCTTCCAGACAAGTTTTAGCATTAAGTGCATTATAAATAAACTGCATATCACCACAGTGCAGTTAGCTATGATAGCTGACTTCTCCCAGAAACAGTCTAACTCCTAATACAAAGGAGATGTTGTCAGTAGTAAAGCCTGAAGTTGCAAACCTGCAGGAATTTTATTTTGTGCCTGCTGTTAGGGCCATACAATGGCTTTGCAGATAACTTATCTATTAAAATTAAGTGCATACACGGTATAGTGTCTTTGAAGAGAACGAGAAAGATTTCATATCTGTGAAATACAACTTCCCCTCTGCAACTTCACACAGTACACAATCCAACTCCACCCTGGGAATTAACACCATAAACAAACTCAAGAACACCAGCTACAGCGTTAGGGGGCTGGGACGGATATGCTAAACAAATCACAAGCACAGAGCAAAACAATAGTTTGGAAGCCATGCATCCAAAAAGGTTAGTTGGCTTGGTTGTTTCTAAGGTTAGGTCAGGAGTTGCCAACTTTTAATGCTACTCAAGCAGCAACAGTGGTCCCATTACACACTATGGTGCTACAAAACTTTGCTCTCTCCAGGAACAGCTATAGATCCTTGGAAGGTATAACAAGCCACGTGCACTGCACAGTGCCGTCCACCAGCCAAGCCTTTCAGAAAACCAGTCTACTGCAAAAACAACATCGAACTTAGTCCATTTGCACTTTTTAAAGGTCATTACTTTTCTCATGAAAACCAGCACTCTGCAGATTGGAATGAACAGTATCATTTTAGCTGAAAATGCAAAAACATTTGTACCTGAATATACAGGTAATGCACTGTCTGAATGACTGGTGCCCTGTCTTCTCCGTGGCCATTCTTTTCATTGCCTTCTTCATCCTTTGTCACAATGAAAGTAATAGAACAGTTAGTTACAGGAAGTTGTTCAGAGGGTTTTTTTAATGCATACAACTATTTTTTAATGGCTGCAACACATTGATGAGAACTCACCTTCTATGGCTACGTTCGAATAACAGCAAAATAATTTATTGCCACTTTTGTAATGCCACTGCTTCTAAAGAAACTATAAAAACAGGTGTGACCTGACTCTTATTTTCTAAGTGGGAATGAGTAACATTTTGCCATAATTAGACACTGGAGGAAAAACATTCCAGTTCTAGATGAAACCTAAATATCAAAGTGTGTCACATTTTAAAAAAAAGTGAAATAAAAATATACAAAGCTTACTTAATAGAATTAATAATGCAAGCCCTGCCCCCAACAAACAATTTTGATATGATGTATATATAGTGACAAAAATGCACTGCCATATTATTAAATCATATATTGAAAGCTTTTTCATGCCAGTGCACATTACAACTGAAAGACGAAGAAGATGAAGCTTTAGTTAAGCATTTTACAGATCATCAGGATTGGCAATGACAGATTCTAGATGCTGTAGAAAACTGTGCCTTAGCTTTTTAGTGATACAGTGCACTGGCTGTTCACAGCAAGTGCTGTGATACAAAAGTCTTAAAATCAACTAAAACCTTACACATTATTCTGACCTCCCATCTCTTTTTGACTGCTAGCAATATGCACTGTCACCACTTCCAAAAAGTGGCTAGGATGAGCAAATATATTGTTTTATATCATCTAAAAGCAGAAAAGAATTTCAACTTTCAGATGATATAAGGCAATCCGTATGGTTAACTGATAAATCGTGTACATACTAAAGTGTTAAACTTGCAACAACCAGGCTCATGACTATAAAGTGCAACTCACACTTAGCTCAATAAACATTATGGGAAACACAGCATCCAGATTAGCTGTATCTGACCTGGTTCTATGGAATGCAGTTCACAATGGCACAACATTTGCTCTGATGGAATGTAAGGTTATATGGTTCGGTACTTACACCTGAAGTGAAACAAAATTTCCCAATTGACCTGTTTGCTTTCCAAAGACTATTTTATGATCCTTTCATTTTCACTAGCTTTATCTTTATACTTACTACAGGATGACCTTTACTGTTTTCATCCTCGTTATCAAAAATTATTTCACTGTCAGAATCTGTGGTTGGCCTGTTTAAAAAAAGAGAAAGAAAAAAATACAAGTTTTGGGTACCAAGAAATATTTACTAAGAAATCTGGAAACTATCTGTGGAAAAAAAGAAAACCTAAGTTTCTGCTGAAGACCTTCCATATGCCTTAAACAAAAAACAAAAACAAACTCAAAAAAGTATCCTGCTTGCAAAGCAACGCTTCCTTTGACAGCCCAGTCTTTTAAAGGGAAGGTACATATTTGCATTAATAAAATTAACTTCTATATTCAATAAGCAAAACAGAGGTAAGTTGACTTACTTGCTTAAACAAAAAAACCACCGTGAATGAAAGAACCACTCCACACAAAGAGGCAGGTATGCAAGTATGTTCATAAAAATCAAACCAAAAAAGAAAGGACAAAAAGTATTTTTCAGGATTTGTAAATTTCTATTACTGTTTATTAAAAACTTCACTCTCAAAGTTGGAAAAGGCAGTCCAACATAAACAGTCACGCATTCAGACACAAATGGAAAGAAACTTCTAGAAGCCTAAACCAAAATCTTCCTCTTACACTGTCAGTTTTTAAGCTACAAGTTTTCCTCTCCCTGGCTATCTGACTGCTGGCAAATACACCATTTTTGAACCAGGGGACAGAACAAAAATGTGGTGAACTACTTTTGACAAAGGAAGAGAGAATGACAGAAGACAGTTGGAAAAAACCACTCCGCTCCTGTTTCCTATAGTGCCAATCCTGAAGCCTACTTACAAAATTGAATGTGAGAACACACCATCACCATCATCATCGTCATCGCTGGACTCCTGATCAGCTCCACTGAATTTGTTGCTGGAGGATCTTTCACATGAAGTACTCCACTCAACTGAACTTGTCAAAACCAGAGGAGGAGCATTAGCTTCCACATCATTTGTCTCCTCGGTGGTAAGGATGAAGACACCGGCTTTGGTGGACATCCTTTTCTCTTCGGTTGTTTCAGATGATGACACAGTGGGAACAGGACTTTCATGTTTTTCTATCCAAGCATTGTAATACCTCACAATGTTCTCATGGTTCAAGCGGGAAAGTAATGTTACTTCCCCCTTAATCCTCCGAAATTGCTTGCTGGCAGGGTTTATGCGAATACGCTTCACAGCATAATAGCAACCATCAAGCTTATTTCTCACCTGCAAAATTCAAATAAATCCAAAGTCAAATGCTTATAAATGCCTTATCAAGTACTGCCAGAATAATTTCACAGAAGAGAAAGTTTTCCTTCCATCTGGGAAATGACTACAATTGAAATGCAAGCTTCCCCATACTGACAGGCTTCTCCTCAGGCTCCCAGCAGCCTCTCACAAAATTTCCCAGCCTATTCAATTCCAGATAAAAACCATAACACAGGCACTGCACACTAGAATTTAACAAGTAAAACCACGCAAACATTGAATATATTGTTTTGCTTCAGAGAAGACGAACACATCCCCAAAAATGATTCCACAGAGGGAAATAGTTTTTATATCATACCTTGATAACTGCTCCAAAAGCCCCTTTGCCAAGTAATTTTAGCTCTTCAAACTCATTGTAGTAGCGTGAAAATTGTCTTTGTGTTTCCGTGAAGAATGAAGCGCTGGATATCTGACTGCTGGGTACAACTGTCTCGATGCAATCTATACCTGCCAAATCTGTAACAAGGATATCAGTTAGCACAGATGGCAGTATGGAGTTATGGGGACAAGGCACAAGTGACTGTCAAATAAGCATCAGGAAGAGGATAAAACCTAAATAACTTCAAGCACAACTGAAACCTAAAATAGAGAAGTGCTCTGCTGCGTGGAGTTAAGGTGTAGAGTTAAGCTCTGGTACAAGCATAAACCTCAGTACAGTTTTTAATAACTAACATCAATTATGCTGGGCAAAGGAACTAATTCTAACAAGAATTTAAGAGGGGAAGAAGTCTCATTGGAACAGCATCTTCCACAGACCAAGTTAAGTCTGACATTTACACTATGCAGGAAGTGAATGAATTTACAGGTTTAATTAAAGCATCTGCTGAAGAGACAATAGCAGTCAGTCCACCCCAGCTAGTCATACAGAAGTTAAAGATCATGCTAGCTTTTAAGTTAGTTAATATAAAACACTAGTGCAAGTCTTATGAAGCTCTAGCACTGCTCCATTCTTCTGTTACTGCAGGCACATGGTCCACTTACTTAGCAGAATACGGAAAAAACTAAATTTCTTACCATCTAAATTTTCTTCAGCTACAGGTGTTTTAATTCGTGGAATGCTTATAAAACTATGTTGTAACAATTGCTGAGGAGTCCACCTTTCCTTATCTTCCAAGCAAATGCATCTGTTAGCAAGCCAAGAACAGGACTGTTCAAAGATATATTCCATATCAGGCTTAAATGCTCAGAGAGGTCTCCTTATAGTCAAGAAATTGCCACCTTTATCATTCAGATGGGAATCAGAAGCAAAAGACAGACTAAATGACATCCACAGTAACACACAAAGTTTGCGGCAGGGCAGAGAAGAAAGCACCAGACCTGTTCTCTCGAATCCCAGATTAGCAGCCTGAGCCGTGAGGAAACAATCACCTCTTTTCTAAAAACTGTAACTAGCGACACAGGGGGATTTGGAGTTCTTTCAAAAAACTGTTCAAGACTTTTAAAAAAAAAAAAAAAATCAGAGGAAAAAGATACAGGAACACAACAAACTTACTTTTCCAGAAAGTCTTGGAAGTCAGCAGGTAAATTGGTAGGAACAGCAACTGGATATTCCCTGGTTACTTGGCCCTGGCTGAGTGAAAGTAGAAGCAAGCCCAGACTCCATACATCTCCTTTTTTTCCAGGTTTGCTGGGAAGACCATCCTCACTAAAATGAACTTTGGTTTGCTCAAAAACATCTGCTTTGCAGATATCAGCTAAGCGCTTGGAAATACTGTAGTCCGTCACCTTGATGTTACCTTCAGCATCTACCAGGATACTGGAAGCACAAAGAACTTTGTGTACTACTGAATTACTGTGCAAGTAGTCGAGAGCTGACAAGATCTGGGTCACATAATGGCGTAACTGCTCAACTGGAATTGGAGTCTCTTTGTCTAAGTATGTAGAAAGGCTGCAACCACTTATGTGCTCCACTAAGATGTCCACCACAATTGAATCATCTCGTTCTTTAAGGTTCATACATTTATAATGCACTATGTTTGGGTGACTTAGCTTCGTCAGTGAGCTGAACTCTGTTTCTGCACCCTGAAGCTGTTAGAGAAACACAACATAACATGCATTGTGTCATATCTCATGAACACACCACTACTAAAATATGTAACACTTATGAAATATATGACATTCTTGTTCTTCTCTAAAAAGGAAGTATTGTACACAAGAACAATTTTGGTTTCTGCCAGGTAAGCATGATTCCGTCTTTCTTCAGAATTCAAATATTTTACTTATGCATACTTGCAAATACACTTTCTTGCGTTTATATTATTGTAAATGAACTCCTGAATACTCCAACACATCCATCTTCTTCTGTGGTGCAGATACTCAAACACTAGCATTTTCAAGCTCATCACCACCCTCTCAAGTTTAACATAAACTAGCAGCATCAAGAAAAACACTGAGCCTCACCTAACCTTTATTACGCTAAATGCAAAATAAGGGCATTACCTGTTTCTTACACTTCTCAATCTTTTCCATTTCATGCGTTGTAAGAAACCTTCCCATCTTCTTTTGCCAGTGCAGTACCCACTCATATATTAAAACAAAGTCTCCACTGCGAATTTCCAAGGCATTGTAGACTGATTTACCAAGCTGTTCATCCTTGCCTATATACAGAGAAGAGGAACAGCGCTTCTTTTGTTTCCTAATGATTTGACAAGTGCTCCTGCAAATGCTAACACCACCAGTAAGCCTGCTTTCTACAATTTCAGAAACACAAACCTACTTACAACTGAACAAGATCCACACCTACATGACAGATACGGAAATTATCAAGTCTGATGAGACTGAATGCTGTGTAGCAGCAAATGAAAGCAATAGCACATTGGCAAAAAACTGCTGCACATTTTAAAGAATTTCAGGTTTTAATAAATAAACAGTCTTCCTGCTGAGCAAATGCTGAGCTCTACACACAGTAACATAATTGTTTGTCCTCAATAAAATTCTCTTTGCTCGAGAGACTTTCAGGCTGTTAACCCTGCCACTGAGGAAATGCTCTGTTGAAAATTAACAATACAAACGTTTGATGGCCCATTCACATGGGCACATCATGGAGGCCTTTCAGCTCTGAAAGTCTCCTATCGTTGCCTGTATTGTTCTCTCCAAAACCACTGCTTTTATGCCACTGCTATCAGCAGCAATGGAAGGAGACTAAGTATGCATTTCTAACCCTGTGCTTATCACTGGTTTCATATTTCACTGAAAGCTAAATGACTTTTTGTTTGGTAGCTATGCTATCTGACAAGCTAGCTATTTAAATTTGAAAGCATATAGTTTTCAGTATTATTTTAGTTATGTAAAGAATATAAAATGTTGAGAAGGTGGGGTGGTGGGTTTTTTTGTATGGCTATTCAGTTATGCAATTGTATCAGAAGCAAACTTTTCTTTAAAATAGTCCTAAGAAAATATAAGATATTTACCACAAAGTAACTTTTCCTCTTATTCTCTCCCACTCTTGACTGCTACTTCACGATTCACAGTATTCTCTCCACCCGTGCTGCTTGTTAACATTGCTTCAGTCCCCCCTCTCAAAAAAACCCCAAAAAACCATCCAATATTTCAAGCTGCAATTGTTATTTTTCTTACCTAGACATTTTCCTTTATGGACAGTAAGCTGTCCAGCACCACTTGTGCTGAAGTTCAAAACTTCGTAATTTCTAGGGGACTCTTCATTATTACTAACTGAAAGCTGGCGTTCTCGTCTGCAATGTGAACAGAACATTTTTCTCCAACTCAAAAAGGTTGTATTGTTGCAGTCCCTAGTCCCTAAACATATCAATTCTGCAACAGCATTAGCTTTCAGAGACTTGTATACAGTGATAGTAACCATATGTTTCAAAGATACAGAGTTAATGCAGATACATGTCTGATTAGAAATCCAGCATTTCAGCAGCAACATCATGCTCCACTCTGTCTCTTTACTTACAGCCAGGAGCTGAATCCAAACATTAAAACTTCTGCATCTTAGGATGGCATGCTGAGGGGGTGGGGAGGGGGGTGGATAAAATAAAAAAGTCAACATACTACAGCTCTGAAAAATATGTAAGTTTGACTTGATTAGCATTCTCTTTCAAAACGTTACAAAAAGCAAATATATGCAATTCTGGAAGTTCATTCCAGCATTAGCTTAATTATTTTTTCTAACTTAAAATGGGTTTCCCCATTTGCCTCCTTTACTACTCTAAACTCCTCCTTCAAGAAAAGGCAAGTTTTGCAAAAATTTTCAAAGCAAGTATGATTAGGGTGTTTCTTCTCACAGGCATATATGGAGCTGCATGTGAGATCAGAAAGAACTCAAGACCACTAACCCAAATCAATCTCCATTACCTCCTGGTACAATCTATTTCAAAATTAACAGAAGTATCTCCACTGCAAGAGTATTCTCCAAATAACGCAATCACATATTGAGATCACAGAAATATATGAAAGGTATTGTAGAAGCTCTTTCAAAATATTGAAATCAAAAACCCCAAACAAGGTAAAATTCACATCATAGAAAGGAGATGCCATGGGGAAGTCCTTACAAGTGCTGTATAAAGAAAAATATACAAAGAAAACATCTGGCTTTCTGAATTCAAATGTATTGTAGAAATTAAATTAGTTTAGATTTTACTAATCTTCTAAAATTTGTGTCCCAATAGCCAAAATTTCAGGATTCATAAACAGATAAAAATATGGCACCACTCATCTTGCATAAAGAGACCTCGGAGAGGTTAACATATCTAGCTTTTGCTTAGCTCTACAAACATGGCATCATTAAGAAGTTTCAACATTTCAAAATCCTTTTTGATTATTTTCACCATTGTTAAAATAAGTAACTGCCTTTTTTTTTTTTTTTAATAAGAACACAGAACGTTAAGAATTTGTGTGGAAAGTTAGTAAGTCCATTGTATGTGTTCCGCATTAAAGCACAGTAACAAACTTAGGCGACACTTGTCTTGTTCCACAAGCACAGACAGTGCCTCATTGTGTTACATTATCGATTAGCAAGAGACAGATTTACAGCTTACCAAACACTATTCAGAAACAACTGCCAAATATGACTTGCGATAGGCAAAGGGAAGAGATGACAGCAAGGGTCACGTATCTAGTGATGCTGATAAATAATGTGAAAATAATTTTTAACTCTACAGACAACAAAAAAACCAGGAACACACTATTTCCATTAAAACAACAGTCCAAATAACAAGTCATTGGCACAATCTGGACCAGGACATCTCCACTGTCCTTGACAGTTATATCAGCTATGAACACAGTAAAGGGGGTGGGGGTGGTAGTGGTAAAAAAACCCCACAAACACTAAACAAAACCCCAACCTACCTATATCACCAATCCTAATCTAGATAAGTTATATACCAGCAAGAGAACCCTCCAATAACTCTAATCTTCCCTCCAGTAAGTTGCTCTGCAAATGCTATCAGCATTATCTGACTCTCCAACAGGGAATTTTACACTGGTGTATCTTTACAGCAAACGTTTTGAGATGAGTGTAAGCTTTAATTTATTGTGCTAGTCCAAAACATTCATCATCAACTCATTTAAAAATTTTTTTTTTTCTGCAGCTGCCAATATATTGCGTACTTTTATGAAACTAAGTAAGCCCTGAATATACCTTCCAATAATTGCCAAATACTTTTTCAGTTAAACTACGGGCCAAGCTGACTCTCTTAATGGAAAAGTTCCCAAGTTATCCATAATACATGAACTAGTTAAACCATGCCAAATGAAAGGGGGGCAGAGGAGGGACAGGACCAAAACACTCAGCTGAGCAACACGGCACATTGCTCTCTTGCCTTCAAATTTCACTTTGAAATGTAATGGGGTGGGTGGGGGTGTGTGCACAGGAATCCACACGCAAACTGACGTGCTTACTTTGAACGTCCAGCTGAATTTGGTCGGTGTTTACTAGTCACTCCATGTTCCAAACACCTCCCATTTAAACTGGAAACAACTCTACATCCTGCAGTATCTTTCCTGTGAGAATTCTCTTGACTTCTCAGAGCAGCTATTTCCAAACGTTCCTATAAGTGACGAAAAACACCAAGTAAGTATGGAAACTGCTCCTATCCTCAAAATATGTGAGTATTTAACTACTATTCTATAAAATCACCCAGATCACAGACGAAACACGTTTTCACAATAAATGTACGTATGAGGCTGAGGCAGAAGTGCTGAGATTCAGAAAGCACAGTTCACCACTGTCTTTGGGCAAGAGTGTAAAGTTTCTTTACAGTGAAACAAGAAACATCAATATACTAGCTTTTTTCTACGTCTCTTTGACAATATCCATCTCAGTACACTTAAGATGATAATATATTAAACTATTTTCCCTTACAGTTGATTTTATTCCAGAAATAAGCCCCATATAATCAAGAACCTATTTTAACCCAGATCTATTAGAAGCACTGGATGAGATAAGATGTCCAGGACAATTCAGTCACGTAAACCTCTCAAATTTTCGGAAGCATATGCTACTCTACTGGGAAGAAGCTATTGCAATGGGTTTGGTACACCTGCTTAGAAAGAATACCTGCTTGGCAATCTCTTTCTTTTTTCTTTCTTCTCTTTTCTCTTCTTCCCTTCTCTGAATCTCATTAAGGATTTCACGTTGCTGAAATGAATTTTGGTGTTGTTAGAGATGCAACAGTACACGGAATGCAACTGTTAATATTACCCTGGTTTAGGGGAAAAAAAAAAAAGCTACGATGCTGATTTTTCAAAAGCATTAAAGACAACTTTTGCATCTCACAAGAATCAAAAAATACAAGTCACATTAGCTCTCCTGAGGAAATTAAAAGCATCAGTTGTATGACACAGGAGTACAGAGCTGTAGACAACAGAAAATTACTTCTACTGACAGATGCAACAATGAAGTTTCATACACAGAAAAGACACAGGAATAAGCTAAAACATTCTTTTTTTAAAGAATGTTTGTTTTATTCTATCCATATTCCCACAGCGTGGAGACTCCACACTACTAGTCTCCATAAGACTTAGACGAATCCTCTCATTTCTAGTGAAGAATGTATGTGGGTCCAAGGTTTCTTTAGACTAAATTTATTGTGCTCTGGAGAAGTCTGTCATAGTAAACATTCCAGTCACCCTATGGGTGAAGGAAGGTATGATGGCCTATCTGCCTGGCTAATACTTCCTAGTTTAAGATGGAATGCACTTAATATATACATTTGCTTACACTTTTGTATGAGGTCGTATTTATAACTGATCTTCATAGGATCAGGAATCAAAATTTGTTTCAATCATAAGTATGTCTCAGGGTCAAAACCAAATCATTAAAATATTACAACTGCAGCAGCAGATAGTTCATATACCACATACTGATCAACTCATACTGCCAGGTCTGACCAGTAAATAATTAAAACCCACTGCTATACAGAACTATTTACAAAATAATGATTGTTTAGGTTGTTTAAGAATACAGCGTTAATCATACTAAAATTTCTCTTACCTCCTGCTCCTCTCTTCTCTTAACTTCTTGTGCTCTACGCAATTCCTCCTGAGCCAGTCTTTCTTTTTCTTTTTGATGGTTTTTCAGCATTTCTTCATGGAAAGACTTGGAAGGTGGTTTGTTATACTCACTGAGAAATGACTGCACGTGGGCAGCAAGTTCAAATATCATCACCTGAAAGAAAATAAATGTGAATGACATGCAAAGTTCAAAGAACAAGCAGGTCACATAGTAAAATGATACCAACTTGAAAAAGCAATACAGCAGCAGAGTGACTGCTGATTTTGTTACTTATCAGGGAGAATTCACCATATTTCAGTAATTTTTTTGTCAGAATTATTTATTAATAAACTGTAACATGAAAAATCCCTGACCACAGTAACAATGATGGCAAATATTACTGAAAGACAGCCAACTTCAAACATCATCTTTTTCTATTTAAAAAAACCAAAACAAAACCACATTCCTTTTCTCATCTTCTTTTAGGCGTATTTTTCTATTCACAAAGAATATGTGTTCATGTTGCATGAGCTACAACAGAATAAATCCTTTGCAATTGTCTATTACTGTATCTGCATGAAATCCAAAAAAAAAGGCTTGGTGCGGCAAAACTGAACAACAGGCAACCCCTTCCAAACATGTAAAGTTGACAGGCTTAGGAAACTGAAAGCAGAGTATTTATGATCCCATTTCAGCATATAACAACTTCCACAGCTGTGCACTTCTCTCTTTTAAAAAGAGAAGTGGAGTGGATCAAATGTGTACACCTGTAACATTTCCAAATAGTCATAAAAAACATACCAGAAAACCTGCTTTCACCAAGAATTCGATGTTTGCTAGTAATTCTTTGAATTGTTTCAGCCCTCAGCAACAATGGAAAGGTATCGTTAATACCAAACATACCTGTGGACTTATAAAATCCCTTAAAATAGATCAAAGTTCTAAGCTTCATGTGTTTCTCCATCTTTCTCTTTTTATCCTATTTGGGGAGGAAGTAAAGTATCACTAGTCCTAAACACAGCAGGAGAAAAGGCACAGTGGCACGGAGTGACAGTGCTACAGCCACAGAAGTCAGCTGTTCAGCTGGTGTTATAATTAAGGTCTCTTGCCCATCGGTTCAGCATTAGATGAACAAAATCCCACAGAAAACCTCCCCACGTAATCACTGTCTGCTTAAACTGGTATAGTCACTTGTAACATTCAATTTAACCTGTAAGGTGCAGAAAGCTTTCGGTTTTAGAGCTAGTATGGCTTTTCATACTGTGAAATAACTCCAAGAATAACATGAACCTTTAGATCTGCCTATAAACAGGGATAAAGCTTGCATTATTTACACATGCACTGTATTTTAAGAGCATGCATATTCCAAACCTTCATTAATGAGAAACATTCTTAAGCAAGAAAGTCTCTCCTTCCTTAAGAGCAAGGCAACTTACACTTCCAATGTCAATGTATTCCATTATGTTACAACACACACATTTTTAGAACTATTTGGGTTCAGAGTATATTTCTCACAGAAGTGAAAAGCTCTTACCTCTCCGCAGCGCTGTTTTGCCAGTTCAGCTAGTCTGGATTTTAATTCATTTATTTTCTCATTTGACAAGCCTTTTGAATTTTTTAGTTGTATTTCAGGAACACTGGAGGACAGCAACAAAACCATAAAAAAAAGTCCTCTTTAGAAAAACTGAGTGTGAAAAGCAATGGAAGGTTGATAAAAACAGTGGGTGAGGGAAATGGAATGGAGTTCATAGTCACTCGGCAATTAGTAAACCTCAATAAGTAGTACATAAGTATTACATATACAACATAGAATAAAGCCAGAAATACCGTTTTATATTCCCTACCATTAAATCTTCTGACTGCAGATTACCTGTCAATTATACTTAACAGAAGAACTATGAAAGAAACCCTGCAGACTCATAATTCAGCTCTTAACCAGTAATTTACTTAACAATCCTTTAAATATATTACTAGCATAACATTTAGGTATTTAAAATTTACTTATCACCACTACAGAAGTTACACAAACCTAAAGAAATATATGCAATAAATAACAGCTATATTTTTAAAATGTTTAAAATAAAAGTAAACAATTAAAATATCTGTAGCTATGTTATCTTAAATCAGAAAAAAACAGAGTGGCTGTTAACATCCTGTGTTACAGGTTACAACTGAGCTATCACTTGGTAAGGAATCGCACTTCCCTCATACACCACTCGTGCCACAGCACAAATGGACAGGCTAAAGGGAGTTATGCTTTGAACACAACCAGTGGTGTAAGGACTGAATGAAACAGGACACAGAGCAACACTTAACCCAGAAACTACTCGCCAATGCAAAAATGCTGGGGGGGGGGGGGGGGGGGGGGGGGGT
>JAVJGI010000063.1:54365296-54392201 GCA_035590275.1 Ibycter americanus
GGCCGCAGTGTGGAGCGAAGAGGGGTTGTGCGGCCGGGCCGCGATGTTGGCTCACGTAGGAGCGGGGCTGCCGCCGCCAGCCGCGCTCGGTGCCGGGCGCGCTCAGAGCGGGTCACGCGGGATCGCACGGAGGCTTTTTGCTTCACTGGAGGCTGGAGTGCCCCCCGCCTTGGCATTCAAAACCAGATTAATTTTCCCCGAGAAATAGCTGGAGTGCAGTGGAAGCCATTGAGCGGTCATTTACTTCTCTGGACGCTGTGTAAGGGTCTTCTGGGCGTCCAGCGTCGCGCAGAGCCAGGAGGGAGGCGGGACGGAGCCATGTCTCACCAGAGGAGTGGGCAGGAGAGAAGAGAGCGCTAGGAGAGGGGCCGCGGGGAAAGAGGTGTCTCCCCTCTCTCAGGGCTGTGAGAGCAGCTGACGCCAAGGCTGAGAGTGGCGCGGGGGGACACAGCTTGCGGTCCATCAACTTTTCCAAAATGGATTTAATGTATAGTAAGTCCGTGTGCGCGCGGGCGTGTGTGCGGCGGGCGTGAGGTGACCTCCTGGTGGGGTTGGGAAGATGAGCCGCCGTGGGGACGGTAATGTCCTCGTTCACCCTTATCGCAGTAAAACGTGCAAAGGAGACGCTGTGGTGTGGTGAAGGGAGAAATATGGGACAGCTAATTGCAAGGAGGAACCTGCCTTGTTTTCTGCTTTTCTGTACCGGCTGTCATGATTTATAAGGTAGAAATGTGAAAAGTCAGCCCTGCTTCCCGGGACGCAGAGATGTGAAGATGCCACCGAGTGTCAGAGACGGGGCTTTATCCTTAGAAGGACCTTTTTGCCTGTTGGCTCCACTCGGTCATTAAAGGCAAGGGCTCCATAACCTGTGATTATTAGGTGGCAGCAAGGAAGGCAGGAACTTGGCCATGGGGTACGACAAGAGCTGGATCTCGAGGAACGGAAGCGAGCACGCCCCATACCAGGCTGTCGCCAGAGCTCTGGAGATGAGGAACACCTCGGCTGGGCAGATGGTGTGGCAGGGTGGGAATGGCAGTGAGGCTGGCGCTGTGGAGCGTGAGGAGCACGGCGAAGAGCAGACCTACAGGCATTTCACTACCACGGTGCAAATTGTCATCTTCGTAGGCTCTTTGCTGGGTGAGTGTGTGTCGCCAGAGTTTTTTGTCCATGTGGTTTGTTTATCCTTGCGGTCAGGGACTGCAGACCAAATGGTAACTAGCATGATTTGCTGCCTTAATGACTCTTCTTTTTGCATCTTAGGTCCTCAGGTGTATGATTTCAAGCTCCTTGTGGGTTTTTGATGTGTAAAAAGCTATTACTGTGAAATGTTATTCATCACAGATGAGAACTGGTACATTACATGCATGTGTTACTTATCAAACTTTTCTACCAGAACTTAAATGGATAAAAATTAAGTGGGTTGATTACCCCCTTATTTTCAACTGTAATGGGATCTGTTCTCTTTACTATAGAAAAGGGTGTGAAGTGTCTTAAACAAGTTTTACTGAATTTCTGTTTCACACTGCACTAATTCTTTGTGTCCTGCAGATTTTAAATTAATTCTTTGTAAATACTGTATGCTGTAAATATGCATAACCATGTCCAATCTTGTCTACTTGTTAGCCTTAAAGTAGGAATCGTAGACTTTAAGTATGTGGCAGTAAACTATTAATATATTGCCATATAACTTTAGAAATGTGTGTGCATTTGCTTTCAAGGTGCTTATAGTATGTTGTTTTGTTAGGAATACATGTGCATTTCTTACCAAAAAAAAAAAAGAAGGCAAAATGAGCCTTATGGTGAGTCAAGTTAGCACAGTTTGGGAGATCAAGAAGCTGGATTTCAGTAAAATGCCACTACTATCTGAATCATTCAAAGCTGGTTACTGGAAATGATGAGGCTTTTCACACAAGACTTGACTGAGAAAGTCTCCAGCTCTCTTAGGAGAGTTCAGTAGTACTTTGCTGATGGTCACTGGCTGTTATTATCAAGGATTTGTTTTTGCTTTCCCTGATCTTGAATAATGCTAAAATCCATTTCTGTGGTCATGGTAATTAATTCTAATACCGATTTCTTCTTGATAATATTTAATATCACTTAAATTATTTCTAAGGAGATGGTAAGCCTAGTTTTGGGACAGCATTGAGCTCTGGGCTCAGTCAGCGATACTGGTTATTTCTGTAAATCACTGAGTCTGTTGGCCCCAACTATTCTTCTGTACAGTGGGAGTAATCCTCATGGTTCTTACTTTTTTTCTATTTAGCACATAGGTAGTGTGAGGAAATGACTCTCCTTTTCTGTATGTTGGATAGTGCCTGACGCAAAATGATAGCCAGCAAATGGTGTCCTAAAAATAACAAGATTGGATGAGGGAAGTCAGAATTTTAGTTCTTTACCTTTTCAGTTTTGAGCCTTAAGAGTGTACATTTGGGTCATATGTCCAGACTTACTTTCATGAGCATGGATCCTCCAATTTTATTTGAAGAAGAAAACACACTCTCGTGTAGTCGTGCCTTCAGCAGCTAGGAGTTCTTAAAAAACAACCAACCAAAAAATACCATAGCTATACATTTTGCAAGACTACTGTAAGTCATGGTTTGGCACTCCTGCAATTTGCTTTTGAGAGGTGGACTCTGGGGAAAGATTTGGACCTGTTACAGGGGATTTATCAGCAGATTGAATGGCTGGGAGGCTGATCAAGCTTCCAGATCAGTAATTTTTTCAGGCCTATCAAAGAGCAAAACAGGAGAGGAAATCATGGTTTTTTTTAAATATGAAAATGCAGCAGATCAATGGCAAATGTTAGCAGTGGGCCTCATGAATTTACAGTGATGGAAACCAACTATTTTTTTTGAAACTATGTTCTTTTCCAGTCTCCTTGCTGCCCCAAAACACTATTTTAAGAACATTTATGGCATGCTATTGTAACAGCTGAAAATTTGAGAGTCTTTAAAAATGTCTTCCCATATCACCCCTATGAATGTGCTGCTGTTCCCTCTTTACTGAATGGTAACAAAGCCACAAAGCTGAAGCCCCCTTCTCCAGAAGGGTTTTGGTACCTGCATGCTCAACCCTTACATGTCCAGAAGTTTTGCTTGTGCACATGCTGCATGCTATCTCTGCAGCAGTAGGGGAGAATAACTTGATATTTACCTCACACTTAGGCTTACACAAGGACCGTTAATTAAAGTTTTCCTCTTCGTTTGTTCTCTGCCATGGTCTTTAGAGCATGGGTGGCATCCAACTCTTTTCTCCATCAGGTGAGCCCTGCAGTTGAGCTGAAGAATAGCAGTTTTTTGGTCCAGTAAGTCTCAGATTCCTGTTTGCAGAGGGGAAACCCTTCAAGGGGAATTAGGACTATCCTTCCCTCTAAAGCATAGATATGGGGAGCACTCTCCTTAGAGGTAGGATATGTGGGTATATGCCTCAGTCTGGATAACGAATACTGGGGTCTGACATAAACAGCAGTTTATGGCATGGAGGGTTTCGGGTCCTACAAGAGAGAAGAGTCACAGTCAGGGTTGTGAATTTAATTTGGGTTCCTGCTGTGTGGAAGAATGTGATAGTGATAGTCAGTTGTGAGAGAGATGAATGCTCTGTTTTTTTTCTCCTGTTTAAGACTGTTATTAGAGACATGTGGGGAGGCTTGGAACAGCAGGAGAAATTCTTGTGTTAGTTTTCACTATGTTGTGAATGGACAGTGTGCTATGGTGAGTGTTTCATGATAACCTGCTGAGACCAAGAAAGTCAAACTGTCCTGTATGGTTACTTTACAATACATTGAAAGCACATCCTCAATTTATTTATTTATTTTAGCTAACAATAATACTAGATTCCAGAACTTTGTCTTTAAGAGGGATTATGTAGTTGCTACAAGCTTGCCAAAGCTTGAACCTGGGTGTGGCCTTAACATGTACCTCAGAGGATCTAACTGGTAGAACCAACCAGAAGTATCAAGAAGAGGCTTGCTAATTGGCAGATTTTTTTTCTATTGTTTTTTGTCCTAATTTGTAGAAAGTTTTCGTTGTTAAAAATTTCTAATTTTGAAAGAATCAGATTATTCCATGTTTGGAATGGACAAAACATAATTATTAGTGTAAAAATCACTTATAATTTAGGGCAGTTAGGGATGAGAGTTCTTCAGATAACTTGGTCATGAGTTACGGAGTTAATGAAGCTATAATGTGCTTAAATGCTACAGTTTTAAATAGCTGTTAACGTGATTTTGAGTCTGCACAAACTTCCTACTGTTGCACTTCCACTGCTTCTGTGGAAGTTCTTGCTTGGCAGATAACTTATGATTTTAATATCCAAGGGCTGAGGAATAAAAGAGGGTATATCTGCATCTCTATACTTTGAACCCAGCTGGTACTACCTGTTGCATACTCCTTTGGCTGTAGCCTGCCACAAGGTTTCTGCACAAGGCAAGGCATTGGAGAGAGAAATTTGGTCAATTTAGTTATCCTGATCAGCAGCTTGGTTTGCCTCTGTGAAGGAAAAGTTTGCGGTTTATTCAGGACTTGCAAGCCGTTTCTGTCTGTGATTCTTAGCTGAGTGCATGAATTGGGGAATCTATCCGGGGACCTTCATAATTGCTTTGCACACGTTGATGAACTTATTTCCCAAATGCACAAGGTGAGGTACCAAGTATGTATGAGACTAGAAGGCCTTGTTAATACTGTCTTCCTCTGCAGCTCCATGGCTAGTAATGGCAGTTCTCATAGTAATGGCATTTCCTAGCCTGTAAGCTTATCAACTTAGGGCAGGGCTAGATCGAAAAAGTGAAAATGCTTGCCACTGATGTTTCTTGTTCCACTGTTTGAACTGTGCTTGGATCAGGGAATGTGGAACTTGTTACAGGAAAAAATACAAGTGTGCTGAGAATCAGTAGAAGAACTAGGAAAAGACTTACGCCTCTCATTACCACTTGCCTTTTCTGATCCACATGTGTACTTGATACTTCCTGAAATCAAGAGGGTGGGTGCCTCAGGAACTCTGAAATGACAAGTGTGTGTATAGAGATGTGTTTCTGGTGTAGGGTCAGATGAGTTGCACTCAGTAGTCTGCTTAGGCCATAGCTGTGCAGGTACAGTATGATTAAATCTGTTGCTTCTAAGAAAAGTTGCTATAGGAGAATAGAAGCCAAAATAATTACGCTTCTCCTGTCAATTCTCTCATATGAATGCCTGGTTTTTTGATCCCTCAATTGCCCCTAATTGGCTTAGCAAAAGGAAGGCTAATGTGTTGAATTTCTGTGTGTAATGCAGCAACTTTCATTACCAGCAACCTCATTACCTAAATATGAGGGAAGGTGAAAGGCGTCAATGGGAAGAACTACCTGATTTTACTGGCCACTGGAATGATGCAGAAGGGAGCAGTGTGACATGAGAAGCAACACATGCTGTCAGTACTGATCCGGTTTGGTTGACCTAATCCTGTGTTGTAAAAGGTGTCAAGAGATTTGAGCTTTGCGTGTCCTAACTTGTTTTGAAATGATGTAGAAGTTGACAATGGAAGAATGAGAATGATAGAGATTGCTTCAAGAGTGCTTCACTTCCACTAATCCTGCACAGATCTATTTGCCCTGTGGTTCACTTTGTATCTTGCCTGACTCAGGTTAGATAATTCTTTGCTGCCTTGTAAGAACTTCAGGAACTGTTTTGTTTTGTCTAACCTGTGTTTCAGGCCAGTTCCCTCCACCTGCCACCAAATGCATGTGACTGAGATGACAGTCAGGATTACTTGTGGAAGTGAATGATGATTTGCAGTTACAGTAATACTGGCTAGGGTCCTTAGTTGGCAAATTCAAATGGTGACTATCAAAGGGATGGTGTTGTTGATGTGAAGTTGACAAAAAGAAGGATAAAATAAAATCTAGGTTTACAACTACTGCCTTGTCAAATTACTAAAGTTTTGAAGATGGAGACCATATTCTCCATCCTCTTGATTTTTTTTGGACATGTTATTCTATTAGTCTGTCTCTGGGTTCTTGCTTCAGAGTCCTTCTTGTGAGTCTGTCTGCTCCACAATGTCGTTTTGCCACCTTTTGCCGTAGTAGCTGAGTGCCATCAGTGATACAAATTCATAAGAAAAGCACGTTTTTTTGTGCAGTTTCTAAAGTTGCTCCGATTTAAGCAGGAGTAAAGTTCTGCTTGGGATTTTTTTTTTTTCCCTTCTTTAAATCAAAGAAAGAGATTTGATGGGTTTCACTGACTGTAGGGTTTTATTTGGAAGAGGACTGACAAGTACCATTGCAATGGTAGAGAAGGAAAATTTGTGGTGTTCTCATGTCCATGGGAAGTTGGTTCATCTTGCTGGAGAATAGTTAAGCTTCAGCTTTTGTATGATTTGTTGTTACCATAATGGTCAGCATGTCCCAGAGCAATGCAGGCTGTTGATGGTTGTGCCCATGATGCTGTCATGCTAGGTTTTCTGTATGTTAGCCATGTATGGGTAGGGCTTACTGCTTGTTCTCACAGACCAAGCACGTAAACCAGGAAGTTCAGGAGCCTTTCAAGGGGAAACCAGTTTTTGTTGCCTGCTACTGGGATGAAGAGAAGACTGATTTGACTGACTGAGATCAATGGGCTAGGAAAGTGAGACTCTACTGGCTTCTCCCATAGTGACTAATAGAGTGGGAGCCACACCTGGCTGTGTGGATGTATCTGCAGTAGCTTTACAGATAAGAGGACCCTACGGTAAAGAAATTTCTGCCATTTGAGAAGCATGTGGCACAGAAATTGCTGTATTACCCTAGGAAAGAGTTTCTTGGTTTTTAATTCCGTTCTTCGCCTTCTGAGACCTGTGTAAACCGGGTGCATTCTAGATTTTCTGTGGTTTCTTCTTTCATCATTGATGACCATATAGTGAGATGGAGCTCATGCAGTGATTTCACTTCCATTTTTGCGGGCATATCTCAAGCTGTTTGGGCTTCTAATATAGAAAGCACGTTGTGTGGATTAACTACAGCATGGTAGGACTGCAACTAGCGCTGCAGTGTGTTTCAGTAATGCCCAGCAGAGCAGCCAGGCTGCAAAGGGGGATCACCAATGCTGTTGTGTTACTCATCACATACTCACAGTCAGAAGAAATAGAGGCTTCAGATCTTTCAGTCTGAGGTCAAAGGGGTAGAGCAAAGCTTACAGGTTGTTTTTCATTGGATTTAACCTGAAATTTATAGTATTTTTTAATTCAAATAATTTCTTCCCTCTACCCCTCCTCCAGCATGAAAAGAAAACAGCAAAAAGCTCTAGTATATTCTTGGCTGCTATTCAAAAATGAATAAACAGTTTATGAAAATAGACTATTTGAACATGGTAACTGTGAAAAAATATGAGCTGTTTGATTCAGAAGAATATGAGTTACTGCTTTTATTCGTGTGGCTGTCACTAGTTTGAAAAAGGATACATGTGGACAATGACTTTTAAATAGGTGACAAACTGATGAATGGCAAATCAAAGATGCTTTTCTGTTTATTTAAAGCTGGGGGTGACATAGGGCTCCTTGTCAAAAGTGAGTAAATTTTTAATAGCATTGTTTTTATCAAAGAAGATTTTTGAGATCAGATTTGCAGTGAATATAAGAATAGAGCAGTATTGCTCCACAAAGGATATTTTTCTCTTGCCATTAGAGGTAATCAATCTGCAGAGACTAATTATTACTTTAGCACAGCAACCAAACCTTTGACAGAAGAAAGAGGGAGTATTACTTCTGAGCTGTGGTGGGGAGAGGTTGCTAGAGGTGACTGCAGCTGCTTTCAATTGAGTGCAAGCAGTGGAAGGGCATCCTGGAAATGAAGAAGAGGATCTTCAAAGGATTTATAGCCAGTGTGCACAGTGAGCTTAGCTTGAAAGGGTGATAAAATTGATGGGCGAAATGCAATGGACAATAGCACCTTCTATTATTCTCAGGAGAGGGGAAAGGAAGACCAGGAATAAGAGTTTTCAGGGCAATCAGAATGTTAGCTGTCACTCTTAACATGGATTTTTCCACAGTTCACTTATTTACATACTGTTAACTGTAGTTAAATGGCAGAGCTTATATGAACTGTGCTTTTACTGACTGTAGCATGGGTGTAGCTACCATGTAGTTCATGTCATGTTAGGCTTAGGTGAGATTATATGCTGTTATCATGAGTTGTAGTTTCTATTCTTTTCATATGTCGTATTTCCCAGGTCTGAAAGTCTGTATGTGCTCCTGTTAGCCATGTAGATAAAACTGCATGAATTTCCTCTTTTAAAAAATCATTCTTTTCAGACTTTTAGGAAGAAGTCCCCACACTAGACACCTGATGAAAATTACAATGAGAAAGAGATGTCCTCAGTGCCAGTGCCTACTCCCTAAACTGAATATGCATCTTACAGTGAGTAAAAAATGCACAGAAAGTTTCCCAAATAATCCCAAATCCAGGAAATTTTCCCAGACTTTGTAGATCAATGCCTCAAAGAGCCTCATTCCCCAAACCCCAATGATTACTTGCTCTTTGGTCTTCCCAAATCTGTCTTACACAGAAAGAAATTTTCCTGGAAAGGCTGAGGATGCTGTGATACAGTTGAACTCTATTCTAGTGGTTATAGCACTTTTTTGGAAGCTGTGTGTTAGATTGGTCACCTCCTGGTTTCTAACCATGCTGTGATGATATCAAAGGGAGGTGTCCTTTGAAAGAAAACAGTGTGCTTTTAAACAGGTACCAGATTTCCAAGCGAAAAGTGAACTCCTGCTGGCTTCCCAGTGTCCTGCAGGACAAGAAGAGGAAAGGCTTCAGGCTTGCCCCTTTTCCTGAGGATTTCCCATGAGCTGTTTGTCTCCCTGCCCTTGAAACTGATTTTCAGCTCCCTGTCTTGACACCTGTGCACAGAGATGTAAAATGGAGTTGTTACAGCACCTCATTTATAAAGGGATAGATCTCTTCTGGGATACAATCCTAAAGTAACTGGCAGTCTAGGTAATGTGTTTGTAAAGGCAAATGTATACTAGCATAAGGAATAAATATTTGTAGCTTGGAATAGCTACCAGTGGAGTTTGCCACAGGCATCTTCTATAAAGAATGAAGCAGGAAATCTTGCAGTAGAAAATACTGCAGGTACATGATTAAAGGCTAGACTGAGAGAATTTTTAAGGAATGAGGGGCATGTCTGCAACAGCTCCAGCAAAAATTTGTAGCCCTGCCCCTCAAAAGGGTAGAACCATCAGAGGGGAAAAAAAGAGGGTCTGGGGATGGGAAGGATGATGTTTTGTTTCTGCTGGTGTCACCCTTAGAAAAATTTGAGTTGTTTTAGATGAAATCTTCTAAACCAGGCACTTTGCATGGATTAACTTCATTGCTGATTAGTTGGAATAGTTGAAGTTTGGCAAGCAAAAAGTGACTGAAAATCAAGTCTAATAGGAAGCATCAGGCAAATTTAATGATATGAGTGGTAATATTTGCATGTAATAATTGTATAGTAATAATATATTACAGTATAATAACATTATGGTAATAATTTCCCCCTGCATTTTTGTGTGTGTTGTTCCAAGCCTCAGGAATAATCGGCCCTGCAGCAGTAAGCCCAGTTCAGGTTGCAGTCTTGATAAAGTCTGTCTGGAATAGGTCTTATGCTTTTGCTTTTTATGTGTTTTCAGGTGAACTACTAAACAATTCTCTTTGGAAGAAAAATTGGGTTTGGGGAGTGGGTGCAGAAGAGGGGTTGTGAGAGCCCCTGTGGCCCCCGTTGCTATGGAGACCTCTCTTCTTCTTGTGCTTCTGCAGAGGTGCCTTGTCTGGCTTCAGCTGAGGGGCTGCTCAGAAATCACCATCGCGTTTTGAAAGAGAGACACTGGGAAAATAACCATTTACCCAGTCTGGAAATGTGTGAGACACAGTGATTTATACCTGAAATGCAAGAGCCTGATGCTCTGGGGATCCTGCATGCTAGAGTGTTCCTCATACACCTCCTGGGGGGTTTGCCAACGTCTTTAGACACCGTGTATGTTGAGGATGTTAAACTGATGGCTATTTAGGGTGAAACTGATGGGTACCAGTCATTTTACTGTCTGTAGTCCCTGTGTGGACACTTTAATGACAACTGGAGGAACTGGAGCTGTTTAACTAAGTGACTGGATGTCATGTTTTGCTTTTCATTGTGAGTTACATTTGCTCAAATGCCAGCGGGTGTATATATCACTGACTGTTTTGAACCTCAGTGGAAGTGTAGATACATCAAGATTTTGTCTTGGATATTGTCATGGTTTAACCCCAGCCAGCAACCAAGCTCCATGCAGTCACTCACTCCCCCCTCACCCAGAAGGATGGGGAGGAGAATCGGAAAGGAATGTAAAACTCAAGGGTTGAGATAAGAACAATTTAATAGGTAAAGCAAAAGCCATGCATGCAAGCAAAGCAAAACAAGGAACTCATTTGTTACTTCCCATCGGCAGGCAGGTGTTCAGCCATCCCCGGGAAAGCAGGGCTCCATCATGCATAACGGTTACTCAGGAAGACAAACGCCATAATGCCAAACGTCCCCTCCCTTCCTTCTTCCCCAGTTTATATTCTCAGCATGATGTCATATGGTATGGAATACCTCTTTGGCTAGTTCGGGTCACCTGTCCTGGCTGTGTCCCCTCCCAGTTTCCCATGCCCCTCCAGCCCTCTTGCTGGCAGGGCCCAAGAAACCGGAAAGCCCTTGATTCAGTATAACCATGACCCAGCAACAACTAAAAACATCAGTGTCCTATCAACATTGTTCTCACACCAAATCCAAAACACAGCACTGCACCAGCTACTAAGAAGAAAATTAATTCCGTCCCAGCTGAAACCAGGACAGATATTATGGGCAGTAAGTTAGTATTTAGGCATGAATGAACACAAGCACTTCAGAAGAACTTTAAATGGTGTAGTTCTGTTACATATCTCATTTATTGACTTGCTATTGAGCTGGTGCCATGGGCACTTAAATGAGGTTTTTAGTCTTTTCTGTTCATCTTTAACAATTAATTTCTTATTTGTGTGGTGTTGGAAAAAGTAAGTTTGCCACTTACTGGAAGCATTTTTCAAGATCTAGGAAATTGTATACTTTTCTCCCACTCATCCCCAGAAAAGATGCAGGTTTAGATGGTGCTGATCCTGTAGGCTGGTGGAGGTGAGAGTGCTGCACCTCCATGTCCTCAGGTCCAGCCATAGCAAGGCTCAGCACACATTCCCAAGAGACACATATGCACACAATACATATGTACATATATGCATGAGCAGCCACACAGACTGACACACAAGGAAAATGCAGCACTCATGCAAACACAAAGAGCACCAGTGGCCTTGTCCTCTTCTCCTCTCTGGCTGCTCAGGATGGAAGTCCATTAGTATAAAATACATAAGCATATACACATACACACACCAGTATGGATCCCCCTGTAGTAGCTGGTCTTAGACACCCAGTAGCAGGCCCAGGATCCTCTGGTCTCCCTCCTGTGTGTTGCCTCACACACAGAGACACAGCTGTAGATGGGTCTCTCCAGTTGCTGGCCTGGAACTTTGACCTTACCAGAGACGTCCACATCCCAGGGTCTCTCCAGTAGCTGGTTTGACCTGGACTTCCACTAGCCCACTTTCAGAGCTCTCTTGTCCCTCCTGGTTGTCTAGCCCAGATGGCTGCACCAATACTTGCCTGCTAAGCATCTTATCCTACTTGCTGGCTAGTCTGGCTTGATGTTTGGTAGTGATTACACACCAACATACACACCCACACAAATGCACCCTCTCTGGTCTCTCCAGGTGTTGCCACCCTGATATGTGGGCCCTGATGTCCCGTGGTCTGACTCCAGTTACTGCACTTGGACTTCCATATGCACACAGACTCATGGAGTAGAGCACCCCTCACCCACAAGAAGGGCTGGAAGTGGAGGCTGATGAGAAGATGGGATAGACTGTGCTTATGAGGGCATGGCCAGACAAGCATACAGACCAAATGCCAGTTTCTAGATGGCTTTTATCCCCTTTTTCCTGTAGACTTCCACACTTGTTCCTTCCCAAAACACTTTGAATTCTCACTTCCCTCACCTTTGCTACTTACCCTAAGCACCCAATAATAAGTTTTGAACAATCCCAGAATGGTCTTTCCCTGCATCCCACAATGTCTCCTACGCCCCTGGGCTAAATCCCCTTAGCCTGAAAGGAGACCTGGAGAGCTTCTCCCACAGACTCATGGATGGGGTCACCCCTGGCCCATGGAATGGAGAGTCCCCTGCAACAGCCCGGGCAGGGGTTGGGGCAAGGGCTCCTTTCTCTGTGTAGGTTATTGGGCTTCCCCTGCCTGCTCTTGTGTCTCTCTGCCCTTCTGTGTTCATGGAGGCAAGCCTGTAATCACATTTCCTAATATAAGCTACAAACTGCACTTCTTCTTGATAATTTGCGTGTGATGGGACTCTGAGATCATATAGTGGATTATATGTGTACTAGTGGGAATATCAATGTGAAGTGTTTTGCAGAGAGAAACAAAAGCGGATTTTTATATACATCCTGTATATATTTAAGGAAAAATTCCCAAATGATCAAGATAATGTTTTGGTTTCCTGATGTATCACCTTTTGATCACCACCATACAACCCCCAGGCCATCACAGAATTTGTAAATGACTCTGCATTCAGTACAGGTGGTAACTGGGGCAACAGCTGAACTGGAAGTCCAAAGACTTGAGAATTCTATGCTTTATGCTTCCTATACTTGATGTCTCAATATCTAATAAGGAAGGAGTTCTCAAAATGTTCTGAGGGTGGGCTAGGTATTGCTAAAAAGTTTGCAAGTGGCAGAAATACCAGTGAAACAATTGTTACATTGTACCTCTCTTCATTTGACTGCTGGCTAAATGCTATCCCTGTAGTAAGAAGTACAACCTCTTGCTTTCCAAACCGTACTTTTACACGTAAGATTTTTTTTATTTTTAGCATCTTTAAATTAGATTTAGCAGCTGGAAGCAGGGGCAAGAACTGGTGCCTTGTAGTCAGCCAGCTTCCACAGAAACATTTCAATAAGGATAGTATCCTGGATTGGAAGGCTGGCTGCATAAGAAATTGCATAACATCTCACGGTAAAACATTATATCAGCCAGACAATGCAAATGGCAATTATGGCAGTAACAAAAACAGTAGTGAAGCTGAAATGGTGATGGCAGGGAGAGCTCTAATTGTCTTAGTCTGTGCTCATGGTCTTTTGCTGTCATTGGGGATTGCTGGGAGATTGTTGTGGACTGCTGCCTTTTTAAACACTTTATTAGTTATGATATTCAACACTGTAATTTACATTCTTCTCCATCGTGAATAGTCTGGCTTACTTCCTGACAAATGTGGCCCTTCTGTTCAGCCAATTCTCTTTGAGGGAAAAAAAGCCTGTAATTTTTTGGGGGGACAGAGACTCTGTTTTCAGTCTGCTTTTTTCTACCACCTTTGACTTTCCTATCTGTCAAAGCAATTCCATGCAAGAGCTCAATAATTTCTTCCAGAAGACTGATAAAGTATGAAATGATCTTGCTTCTCATGTAAACTCTTGTATCTTTCTCCATATACCTTGATTCACTTGGCTTGTGTTCAGACTCCAGAAGGCCTTAATTTTGTTGTGTATCTGCATTTCTTACAGCATAACTGGATCATTTGTCTGAAACTGCAGAACAAACAACAAAGTCAATCAGTCATACAAGGGGGTAAAATACATTTTCTACTGCTATTGCCTGAACTAATCGGAAAAAATGGAAAATATTGAGGTGGGGTGGGTTTTGTTGTTTCATTTTAGCATCTGTAGTTTTAAGGAGTATCTAGAACAGAGAGGGTAGTCTGATTTTCTATTTTTTTATATTAAGCTGTTTATTTCCCTTAGCCTTTTCAGAGGAGTATCAGCTGCAACCCCTTTGGGACTGTGTCAGTCTGAATCAGGTGCTCCTTTGTGCCTTTTGGTTTTCCCCAGTTTTTAGTTAAAATGTTTCCTGTAATTTTCAGCCTGACTCCAGTTTGGTTAAGGTACAGCCAGCCTGTCCTTCTTTTACAGATCTGTCTTGTCCCAAAAGGTACCCTGTTTCTTAATTCTTAATTAATTCTTAATTTCTTAATTAAAACCCCCTTCTCAGCATCACCATCTTATTCATACATCGAGACTCCAGGTTTCTGCCTGCTCTTAGTGTATAGAGCTCTTAATAAGTCTCTTAATGACAGTGGTTATGAAGATCCTGGTCCTCAGTATCCTGGTTGATCGTCTCAATGGAGCCTCCAGAACATCCCTCTGACACTTCCCTGTGTTGCCAGTGCTGATACAGACTGACTATTGACCCTGTTCTTCCTTGTGAGCTGTTGGGAGATCCCAGGAGGTCTGCTTCCTTCACATCTGACAGGCAAGTTATTGCGCAGTTCTTCTCCAGTGTCTCAAAGCTGGCTAGCTCTGTGCCTAGTAGAGCAACCTCCTGCCACTGCTGCTTTCTGTCCTTGCAGTCCTTTCTACTGCAGATGCATCCAGTCTGCAAGAGCACATTCTTGCCCAGATGGATGCTGTCCTTCCCTGAGACTTGCATCCTCAGCACAAGAGCTGCTGCAGTGGAGGTGAGACTGCAGAAGTGTCCCTATACGCCTCATCTGGGACCTTTTTATTTCTCTTTGCTGTTCCAGTTTGGCCATTCCCACCTGAAGAGGATGAGGACCAGGAACTCCTTGTACTGTACACACACCTCTGTACACACACCTCTACCCCCGGAAAACCAGCCCCTGAACAGATAATCACATGTGCTGCACTGTGGCCAGTAGCACTGTCTGTTCCTGGACTTTGACTGGCACGTTGAGCTAACATGTTAATTTTTAAAAAGTTGTATTAGTTTAGCTTGTCTTTTGCTTCAGTGATAAAGATTGCTGTCCTTCTGTGGTACTGTACCTTCTGTAAGATGCTTAGCAGTGAAGCTAAGTACGTAGCCTGTATGAGGTAAACTGAGTGAGCACGTAGACATGTGAGTGTGTGTGGAGAAGCAAACTCCTCTGTACCTTTGCCAGTGCAGGCTCCCAGTGCACTCTTCCATCTTGGCTGCCCCTGTTCACTACACTCCTCTGGTTATTTAGCTACTGCTTTTTGTCTTGTTGTTGCCTCCATCCCGAGTACACTCAGCCCCCTTGTCAGGATCAAGGGACTACCTTGCAGACCTCTTTGCATCCCACCCTCTCACATCCTCTACAGCAGTTGCTTGGCAAACACTCAGAGCAGCCTCAGCAAACTTCCACTTACCCAAAGCACGTGGCCACCAAAGGAAACAGACCAGCCCCAGACTCACCAATCTTGCTTGCCTTCCTGGTGTTCCTGTCTTTCCTGGGCAAAACAGCTATGCCACCTGCCCTGTTCAGTTGCCTTTTGCTATATGTACTCCCACCACTGAGAGATAACCATCCTATTTTGTTTGGAGTGCACAGATACCCTGTGATGGCTGGATGTAGAATCCATCTGTTTTTTGCTGATACATCATGTCTCCATCTTGTGTAGGTTAAGTCTAGGAAACCACACATGTGTGTACAGTGACACTGTGTATATGACTACTAATCATCAGGAAATTATAGTGGGATGTTGTGACTTATACTGTTGTTTAACATGTCCATATTTTTTTTGAGCACGTTTTAAAAGATACAGTTCGTTCTTTGCCCACTCCACCCAAACATTGATGCATTAATAGAAAAAGGGAACATTGCAAGGAACATCATGTACAGATCAGCAGAATTACTATAATACTTACAGAAAAAGCTGCAGAACTCAGTAGTGTATTACAGAATGCTATTTTACTTCACTTATAAAAATTTTTATCTATTATCCTTACTTTCATCCAGTACAGTTCTCTGGTGTTCATGCTAGATTTGGCTAAGTTCAGTATTCTATGTCTGTGGTTTAATTGGATCAAAGAAATAAATTGCCACCACACTAAAATTTTTCTGACTGTAAAGGACAGCAGAGACATCTTTTTGTTTTACTCAGTTTTTAAAATACAGTTAGCAGAAGAAAAGAATCTGGTTAAAGGAGATACTAAAACACCCATGCAGTTGGCAAAGGCTGATAACTGCATGATGTGGTACCAGCCTCTGGAGACTTATTTTGGTTATTTTGAGCATTTAAGAAAGTAAAATTGTACTTCAGGCTCTGAAAAACACTGAACTACTCTTTGGATTCTGTTTCTCCGGTAATTTCTTAGAGCATAATATGGACAGATCCGAATAAGTAGCTGTCTCAGAATACCTTATATTTGCTGAGGCTAATCTGATGGTCAGAGGTGATTGCTTTGTGACCAGAAACACAGGTTACATGGTCAAAGATATTTCTGTGAGATAGGGTCTAAAACAAAGAAATTATATGTGGAAATGTCTAGGAATGGCAAATAGAGCCCTACAACCTCTGGTATCTATATATGCTTGTGGTGGTTTGACCCTGGCTGGATGCCAGGTGCTCACAGAAGCTGCTCTATCACTCCCCTCCTCAGCCAGACAGGGGAGAGAAAATATAACAAAAGGCTCATGGGTCAAGGCAAGGACAGGGAGATCACTCGGCAATTACTGTCATGGGCAAAACAGACTCAACTTGAGGACAATTAGTTTAATTTATTACCATTCAAATCAGAAAAAACATCTTCCTGCCACCTCTCCCTTCTTCCCGGGCTTAACTTCACTCCTGATTTCTCTACCTCCTTCCCCCGAGCAGTTCAGGGGAATGGGGGTTACAGTCAGTTCATCACACGTTTCTGCCGCTTCTTCCTTCTCACACTCTTCCCCTGCTCCAGTGTGGGGTCCCTCCCATGGGAGACAGTTCTCTATGAACTTCTCCAACATGAGTCCTTGTCAAGGGCTGCAGTTCTTCACATGCTGCTCCAGCGTGGGTCCCTCCCATGGGGTGCAGTCCTTCAGGAACGTACTGCTCCAGCCTGGGTCCCCTGTGGGGTCACGAGTCCTGCCAGCAAACCTGCTCCAGCCTGGGCTCCTCTCTCCACAGGTCCACAAGTCTTGCCAGCAAACCTGCTTCAGTGCGGGCTGCTCATGAGGTCACAGCCTTCTTTGGGCACCCACCTGCTCTGGCATGGGGTCCTTCACAGGCTGCAGCTGGATATCTGCTCAGCTGTTAACCTCCATGGGCTGCGGGAGGATAACCTGCCTCACCATCGTCTTTACCATGGGCTGCAGGGGAATCTGCTCTGGTACCTGGATCACCTCCTCCCCCTTCTTCCTCACTGACCTTGGGGTCTGCAGAGTTGTTTCTGTTACATAGTCCCACTCCTTTCTTCCACTGCAGTTTTTTTGTGCAGATTTCCGCTCCCTCCCGCCCCCCTTCTTAAATATGTTATCACAGAGGCACTACCACTGTCACTGGTTAGCTTGGCCTTGGCCAGTGGTGGGTCTGTCTTGGAGCCGGCTGGCATTGGCTCTGTTGGATGTGGGGGAAGCTTCTGGCTTCTTCTCACAGAAGCCACCCGTGTAGCCCCCTGGCTACCAAAACCTTGCCATGCAAATGCACTACAATGCTGCTACTAAGTGATCTTTTCTTCATTTAATATAATGTAGAGAGCTAACAAAGATGCTAGCTATTTGCATAGCAGGTTATTAATAATGTTACAATTATGTATCTTTGCATCATTGATGAACTCTTGTTACATTCTACTATGTTGAGAGAGCAGATAATTTCACAGTTCTGAGAATCTGATATCTGAAAGAGAATTTCTTTGATTTCTGTTTGAAGGGGTGGAGGGAGACCTGGTTCAGGTGTGTCCCTGGGTGAATTAGAGTGAGTGAGGCTGCTTGCGGGCTGTCTGCAAGGCTTCCCTGTGGACTGGAAGACAGGCAGGCTTTGAGTTTGCTTCAGTGTTCAGTCAAGGCCATCTTCATATATTGTGTGGTCATATCTATCCAGTAATACTAGTCTGGGAGAATGAGACCACTCCTGTTTTAAATTGTTGAAAACTGACTCTATGGGCTTTCTGGCCCGTATATCCAGCTACAGTGTGAAAGTAGGTTATCTCTGAGACTGGTGTGGCAGCCTGGGGTGAGATGGCTTTGTGTCTTACGTTGCTGCAGGGTAGAAAGAACGTGTAAACCCAAGCAGTAAGAACAGCCTGAACGTGTACTGATACTACACATATCATACTGCAGATAAATGGCTCTATGCAGTCTGTGTTGGAGCCTCAGGTGGCAAAAACGCTATTGCATTTCTGTATGTTCTCATTACTAGCATGATCAGTACAAGGTAGCAGCAGCTCTTCAAATGAAGTATTTTTTATTTTAAGGAATACAATTTCTCAAATATCTTTGTTTTATTTTAGACATGGACTTGATGTGTTTGGCTCTACCACTGACTTATCCAGGCACACTAAAGAAGAACCTACTTTTGCTGTGCTGTGCAGCAAATGAAATCTGTTTATCTAGTCATCTTTTAAAGATGTGTTTTCTGGGAGGGATAGCAAATTATCCCAAAAGGCCAGCCTTCCTGTTTAAAGAAAGAAAAAAGAAAAAAAAGCAGTATCCATCTTTGTACACATTTTTGCTTTGCTAAATAGTAGTTGAGATTATTTACCTAATACATTACCTGTCATACCTAAGAGCAAAGCTTTTATCTGGTGTCTCTTATTCAGGCAATATGCTAGCTAATATTTATGTTATTGTTTGTAAGCCCGTGTTTACATACAAACTTGCATTCATTTACATAAACCTGCTTTAAATGATCACTCTTACACAGTGTCAGGACCTCTATTCAGATCAAAATGAAATTAATGTTCAAATGGTCTTTCACACCTGGTGATGGAATACCAGCCATCCTGTGCCAGGGAGACACTTGAACTACCAAACTACCACACCTTGGGGACAAGTGTATTGGCATAGCGTGCTGAGGTTTTTTGGTGCCTGGTCTTATTAAGTGACAGGTGCTTTAATCACTTAGCTTAATCTCATAGCACAATCATTTCTCTTGAACTTTGATACCTTTATCATTAAACTTGTTTAACATCTTTAATTTTACACACACAAGTGATTGCCACCAACAGAAAAAAATCTCCCCTTCTTTCCTCTGCCTTCTTCAACGTCTTGTTTTGTAACCCTTAGTTTAAACACTGGGGGAGGAACAAGACTTGGTGAATATCCAAGTAGGCAATAGCTATTTAAATATCTAATAAGCATCTCCCAATCATTTATGTATACAAAGTGGGGCAATGAGTGTTGTGCAGCTCTTACACCTGATGAGGCGTGCTCCAGGCAGCACTGAGTGTTGTGTGTGTGGGAAATGGGGCATTTGAATGGGTCCTGATTAAAAGTACTATTCTTACTAGGGAAGAGCATAGTGAAAGTCGTTATCAGCCTCATCATCTTCACTGGAAGTCATTATCAGCCTCATCATCTTCACCATCACCACCTGCTGCACTGACAAGGGCAGCAAGGGGAGGACATTTGTCTTGAAACCCCATTGCTTCCCTCCATGTCACCACAGGGCAGAGTTTTTCGTATTACCCTTCTCTCTCACTTTCTCTCCTTGGTTTTTTTAATTTCTAAATTAACTTTGAAGTCCACGTATATCATCAGCTGTGGACACCATGAATAACTTTTTGTGCACTTAAGCCAGTGTCAACATCCTTGGGGCAGTGAATGGAAACTGCTCACACACCACAAAGTTTCCAGACCTGTTTCTGGTCTCTCATTCTAGGCAGTGGCCAGGCTCAGACTAGTCAAGACTATGTAACTTTGCTTTTTGCTGTAACAATCTGCTTCATGTCTCTAATGCTTCTGATTTCTAGAGTGCTTTCCTTAGCTATGTCTTGAACTAATGTACTGTTCTTTTGTTCTTGCTTGACTTAATAATTTTAGTTAAGTTTTAAACTCAAGATGAGCTTGTATTATGCATTATAAATCAGTATTTGGAATTGTGGTTCCTCTACATTTGGAAGCCTTCAACATGTCTGTATAAGTCACTCTTCATTTTGCCTGAAGTTGTCTGAGGAACAATTTAGATTTCTAAAGTCCAATGAGCAAAGGAAGCGGGAAAAGAAGCTAGAGCACGTGAAGGTTGTAGCAGAAGGAGCAATGGTTGTGATGTGCATATATATCTATACAACTGAAATGGTCAGAAATTGTGAGTTTTGGCTGTCTGCCCTGAGAAGCCATACAGATGTGTGTTCACCATCTCCTGAATATCAGGCGTAGGATGTCAACCAGCAGAATCATTATCTGCTCTTGCAAAATTGGGCCATAAGTGAATTCCAAAGGCAATGTGGGTACTTAGGGAACCCTGTGATCTTATTTCAGTACTCCTGTTTCTGGTCTCTCGTTCTAGACAGTGGCCAGGCTGTACCTTTGGAATCTCTGGAAATCAAATTTTCATGTACTTTTGATTTAAAAAACCCTGAACCACACACAAAAAACTCCCCACTTCTATTTTACTTCAGCTAAGTTATTTTTAAAATCAATTTTGATTTGCAAAATGATTCACTACATTGGAAGAGTCTTAATTAGAAAATCCCTGCTTGCTGTTGAGTGCTTTCGGTTGTTCTGATTAATCGGATACTACCACTGTGTGGAATAATTCTGCCACGACTTGGGGAGTCTTTTGAACAATTTGCTGCTGCTCAGGGGTTCCCAAAAGATTGCTTATAAACTAAGACCATCACAGGAGCATGCAATAAAAAAAATTATGCAATACTTTTTGAACTCTGACAGTTGCAAAGCCTATAAAAAATGGAATAAAGACTGCAATCTGACTGTTGATATGGAGGTAAGTTATAGGATATTACTTTGTTCTGTGGAGAGGACAGCAGTCAGACTGAAGAGTTTCCTCATGTCTCCTTTTCCCTGTAACCTTTTGACTCTGTTTTGTTGCTAAACCCCCTGAGTACAATCAGAGATATTTTTTTGATAATTGTTTTTTTGGCATGGTAACTACTGCAATAGCAGCATGTAATAGCAGTCACAGATACTAGTACTGTGTTAGTAGTCAGCAGGGAATATGAAATTATAGATCTGTGCTGCAGCAATACTTACCCAAGAAGCACATGCTATAAAGCGCCATATATTTCAGTGAAGCAGTGGGGAACCTTGGTTTGATCTTAAGTATAGATGAGGTTTGATTTATTGTATTTAGCTTTCTTTCATGTTAGGAAACCTGCCATAGAGACAGCTACCCCAGCTGGAATAGAGAGGGAGCTTGTCTGGTCAAAACAAAAAATGAAGCTATGTACAGGTTAAGAGTAGATCCTGTGTAAGATAGTTGCCATCTTTTTATTGTTCTCTTTCTTAAGGAGGAGGAAAGTGGCAGCATACAATGTTTTATTTCTTTAACTGGAAAATGAAGTGACATAGGTCTGAGATCCACCTGAGAGACAGGGCAAGAGATGGGAGACAGGCACACCTGTAGCATAGTTGATTGCAGGACTCTGTGCCCAGAAGTCCTAAGAAGACCTAAGAAGAGAAATCTTACACTGGGTAACAAGTTATGCAGAAAGAGCAGTGTTATGGTGAGGTGCAGAGTGAAAGGGTGTTAGAGTAGGAGAGGCTTCTTTTGCAATAGAAGTATGTGCAGGAGAAGACCAGAGGGGGTTGTTATTCAGAGCCCCAATGTATTGGTGATGTTTCAGTAGGAAAGAGGGAGATTCCTATATTTTGTTATGTCTGGAAAAGAAACATTTTGCTAATTTACTACCAGCTATTGCCACGAATCACTGTCTTAGGAAAATAAAGCTGCTGGCCTCCCTATTTTATGGGACGTTATACCAGGTTGTGTGCTCTTGCATGTGTTTATCTAGTTCATGGTAAAGGCCTTGGTTACTTTTCATGAAGGTTTTCATAGGAATACTTATAGGGAAGTCAGTCATCAGAGCAAAATGTTTTCCAAACAGAATAGAAGAGGTGCTCAAAAGTTATAAATGTGACTTTATAACTGGCTAACCTTTTATTTGTTTGCTGCTGCTAAAAAGGCAAGCAGCCAATATTTTTTTGTTACATCTGAGCTCAGGAACCGTTGGCAGATCTGTTTTCCTTTATGGGTCCAACTTGGACCTCAGAACTGTAACAAAGTAAATATGGGAGTTTGCTTTGGTTTTCCTTGCACAAATGAGTAGGTGTCAGGAAACTCTGTGTCATGCCTAGAGCAATGGGACTGCTCTGTCCCATCTGTGTGGACTCAAAGAAGAGTGGAAGTATGCTGAAAGTGTTTTATCATCCTTTGCATCCAAAAGTATGAAGTCACAGATGTGATTTATGCTTAAGAAACAAGTGTTCAGACATGGCTGTTTCTTGCTAAATGAAAATCTTTGTGGCATGTTGCACTACTGAGAGGGCTCGTTTTGTAAAGATCTTATGTTCCAGCAGGTTAATGAAGTTTGGGGTGGCCTAAAGCTTCTAAAAAAAGCAATGTCAACCTGCCTTTCTAGCGTCATTAAAACATTTTTCTGCATTTACATAGGTTTTTCATGATAAAGGAAATTTTGTTCTTAGAAAACATTGTTAAAGCTGTAAATTTGTATATTTTCAACTTCTTCAGGGTAAAATGGAGGTTAGAGGTTATCTTTAATCAAGTTAGTTTATTTTCAGTGTCTTATTCTTAATTCAGTTGAGTTAGCATGATCAGAACTAAGCCTCTCTTGGCCTAGTAAATATGGCAAGATTTTATTTTGAAAGGTGTGGAGTGAAGAATATGAGAGATTTCCCTAATATATTTGACTGTTACACAGTCAAATATAAATTGTGCTTTTTAAATGTATTTTTTCCTAAAGATCATGAAAGTATAAATCACTTTTGTCCACAAAAAGAAAAATAGAGGACTCTAGATGATCCTGCTGCTGGTACTAAACAAAAATAATGCAATTACACTGGAGTTTTACCTCCACCTGCTCTGATTGCATGCTGTGTGATACTGTGTGGAGCAAGTGCAATGATAATCCAAATAGATAAAATTAAGTTTGAAGGCTTTTTAAATAAAGGTTTTAATGTAAATATGCTGGAAAGTGCCTATGAAAATAGCTAAGTAATATTATTTCATGCAAATGAACAGGTGAGCTGTGTACATGCTACGGTGTTAACACAGTATTTGTCTCAGTGACAGCATCACAAAGAGTCACATTAGAGTCACAAAACTTAGCTTTGAAGATTACTTAGTTTTCACATTTGTCATAAACTCTGCTTTATTTTGCAGTTTGTTTACTTGCATTTCAGTAAATGTAAGAAATATCCTACCAGGTTTATGCTAAACCAGATAAAAAAGAGCACTTGTAAATAGTAATAGAGATCAAAGAGTACTGAACAACTCTGATGTACAAGAGAGGCTTGTCTTCAGCCTGAAAGCTTCTCTTTCTATTCCCCCCCAACTTTTGCAGTTGGTTTAATAAAAGATATTGCCTCCTGTACCATCTTTGCGTGTCATTACTTTGCAGAGCTGTGGTTCTTGTGGGTGTTTGAAGTACTGAAATGGTAACTTGAAATGAGATTTTTTTCTGATTCATCCTCTGAAAAAGAGACAAAGACCTCCCTTGTAGAGCAATTCCATGAAAGGTACATGACTACTCCAATAAAGCTTTAGCAATAAGTATTTCAAAAGTATTGTTTAAAAAACCAACCATAAACAATTCAAATAGGGTAAAAATGGAATATTAGTAAGTAAACTGAGTTAATAATGTTCAAAAAAATAACACTTGGCAGAAAGAGGATACATTCAGAGAATGTCAAGTGGGTAAGAAGTATAGAAATGCAAAAGACAACTGCTGAAATAATACATGCCTTGGTTTGTAGCAATAGGTGGGTTGAATGTGTAATAAGCAGAGGTCAATGATAGAGTAACATCTTGGTTATTTGTGGGTTTACTGCCTGCGTCACAACAAAAAATGTTGGTTAACAGATGACTGCAGAGAACAGATATAAGAACCCTGGCAAGCTTTGCTAATGAGCATGTATTGGTATATGTTTATAGGAAAACACAGTAAGCTGTAGGTCATGTGATATACAGGCTGATTCGCCCCAATCAAACAAGTCACTGCCTGTGTGCATTCCTCTTTCGTGGAAGAGGTGGGATATGCATATATGGTTCTTCTTTCTTATTTCTAATGGTGGTTGCTGCCTTTTATGGGTTAGTTGTGTGCTACATGTGTCTTATGTTCATTTAATTTTTGCATGCATATGGTTAATCCATGGTAGACCTTATCAGGTTGTATGTGTGTAGCAAGACAATGAAGTAAATTTTTTGTTTCAGAAAATAAAACTAAAAACTACTTGTAGGTTACATTGTGCCAGCCTTGAATCAATGTTTTTCATACTGAAAAATCATACTGAAATCAGTTTGATTTTAATATGCTAATAGACCTGAAAATCCCATATATCAGCAAAAAGATTCTCTTCAGCAGCATCTATCAGCAAAATACAAGTTTAAAATTTTATGCTGCATATGGATGATTGATGAGGGACTTTGTGTGTCATCAGTGTGCGAGGAAACATATGGCAAAGTCTTGGCAGTGTTATGGCAGGTTTCAGTGTAGAGTATCTTCTGCTGTGCCCAGCAACTTATGAAGTCCAAATATGGATGGCTAATTATATGTCTAACACTAGGGAAGAAAACGAAACTTACAGAAAACCAACCACGTTATCTTCCTTTTCTAGTAGGGCAGTTATCTGGATTCTTGGAAGGTTAAAAGAGCTTAAAAATTCTTTCCACACATTCAGGGGTATATTTGGAGTGAATGCTATGCAGTTTTACAGCTTGTCTTACCCTCTGAACTATGTTGTTGCTAGAGCATTTTCAGACCTAGAATTTTTAAAACTTTTCTTATTGTTAAGGTCAAGAAAAATTTCAGTATTCAGTTTGTGTAACTGAATCTGGTTCCCTTTACTTCAGTCAATCCTGGACACTTGCATGTCTTTCTAGATTTTGAGTCATCAGTCCTGATTAGATGGTCATTGGCCTTGCTGAGGAGATACCAAATGTGGATCAAGCTGAATTTCTGACTTTTTTTAATAAAGGAGAAGGGGTAAGAAATAATACTATTTTTTCATAGTGTTTTCTGTAAAGACATTTGAAGGATGAATGTTTGTGGCCCATTTCACTAAGCCCGATGGGTTTAACAGTGCTGTCTTGCAGAAAATGGGCCTGGAAACAGCAATGTCTCTTGCTGGGAGGATTTTGAGCAAAGAAAAGGGAACTGTGGTATTACAAGAGTAAAAGAAAGCAGACTGGAGAGTGGACACTACAAAAGTCCTATAGTGGAGTTCTATTATAGGTGGGGGACTGTAGAAAAATGAGAGAGAGGAAATTTGAGGAGAGCCTCCATCAAGAACAGTTTTTATAAGTGAAATGCTTGATCAACAGAATCCCAAATTTTACTTCAGGGCTGTATAAGTTTTAAGGAAAAACCCCCAAACCAAAACGCTACCCCTTCTATTCAGTCAGGCCAGAAATGTCAATGTGATCTTGACAGTGAAGCACCTTGCCTGCCCTGAGGTATCCCATGGGAACACATCTCTTGCCTTTGGCAAGTTGGAATAAATCTGATTTGGCTCTCCCTTTGGCAAGTTGGAAGAAATCTGATTTGGCTCTGTAAATTCATACTTCTTCAGTGAAATGCATCACTCTGGTAACTAGTCAGAATATATTATTTTTTTTTATAGTATTTGATTTAGGGTCGTACTGATTTTTTCAGTTTATAACTCATGATGTTTCAGACATGTGTCAGAGTCCCCAGCTCTGCTTTCTTCTTCCTAGCAAGTTTTCCTCAATAAATAAGCCAGGGAAAATCAGCTAACCAGTAATTGTTTCAGTCCATTCACAGGGCTGGGAGGAGTGGAGACAACCATTCATTACAGTGTCAGCTGTGGAGGGCGGGAGGGAAAAAAGCTTATTTCTAATATAATGTAAATTAATCCCACTGTGCAGGACATATTAAGCATATGTAATTTCTGTCTGAAGACATCTGTGTATAAAGAATCAAGAGCAAATGTAGCCAGTAGGTGACCTGGTGAATGGCCGCATGGCAAAATTGTATAAAGAATAAAATTTTATTTCTCATTACCTGGCACTTTGGAGAAAGGCAAGCACAGTCAAACTGATGCAGAAATGACATTAGATCTTTCTTAGCTGTATAAAGCAAAAAAAAAAAAGTGTCATAAGACTGTGGGGTAGGCCAGAAATAATTTCTGCTCTATGAAATGGCTGTTCCTATGGTGGCTTTCAGCTACAAACTATAATTTCAGCTGCAACAGAGGATGAAAATTGATGCTAATGGAGAGGAATTATTTTTTTTAATCAAGTGTGCAAGATAGCCTCAGTTACCAAGGAAAATATAAAGTCTGTCTTCCAACTACTAGTAATTACCACAGGGTTTTTAAGTTGTGCTCCTCTGTTAAGTATCATGCATTTTCAGTTGTGTGTATTTCTGCTTTTTTCCTCAGTAAATAAGCCAGGGAAAACCAGTTAACCAGTAATTTAGTCAAATTGTCCAGTTGGTTGTATACTACCAGACAGTACAGATCTCAGATATGCACTATAATACAATATGGTGCAGCAACTAAATTGTTTTATAAGTTTTGTCTTAATATCTTGAGTGAACAACTGGAAAAGTATTAGATACAAAAAAAAGTAATTTTGCATAAGCACAATGTTATTGGATTACATCCGTGTTGCATTCTGGTCGGGTAGCATTTTGTATGGATATGAGCGTGAAGGCAGGAGGGAGTAGGACTCTTGAACAGTACAGGAGGTCGTCAGAGCCAGAGTGGAAGGCGGAAAGTTGTTTCTGTCTGCTGTGGGTGCTGGTGCAGCTCATAGCTCAGGCCAGATGCTGGAGTGGCTCTAAAAGACGTAAGTTTTTCCACAGCCTCACAAGTGCAAAACTGTCAAGTCACCTTGCCGCAAAGCGGACTCAGTCAGAGATCAATGTGATCAGACAAAAGCCATTTTATTGTTCTAAAGAAGCCTTTT
>JAVJGI010000063.1:54392301-54407474 GCA_035590275.1 Ibycter americanus
ATACACGGGTATCTATTCAAGGCTAATATTAACAAGCTTGCATTCCGATCTCTCGGAGCAGCCGTGTTTTCCCACATCACCTCCTGGATCTGACCTTGGCATGTCGTGCAGAGAGGACAGGGGTCCTTCAGGTTTTTCCTGGAAGAACCTAGTAAGGACTGGGGCTGGCCTTGTAAACGAAGCAAAGTTGAGCCACATCTGTGATGTGAAAAGTCATATCTTAATGATCACATCTCTTTAACAGCACCAATGTGCTTGCATATGAATTGCAGGTGCAGATGGGCGAAGTCAGACAAAAAAGGAGCATTTGAAGAAACAGGTCTGGACGTACATGTGAGGCTACCAACAGAAGTGGCTACAGGCTCTTTACAAACAAAGAGGCATTGCTATTTAAAAACGAATCTTGAACATACTCGTTCCTTGTGTTAAGACTGCTATTTACAGTTAGATTCAGCACAGCAATCAGGGGAGCTCAAGTAAATCGCTGTGTTGCTCGACATCCCCTTGTGTAAGAAGTACCACTATTGCATCCCCTCAGTCATTTCTTGACATACAGATTCCAAATGGCCCTTTTCTTTATAAAACGAAGGGACAAAAGCTATTCCTCTTCTACTAAGGAAGATGAAGAACAGAGAGATGGGCTGTTCAGAAAAATTACCTGCTTCGCTTGCATCACAGCCCCTGTAGTGTTTCAGTAATGACATCAGATTTGCTCTCTGAGGATTGTCATGGTTTAACCCCACCCAGCTAGCAACTAAGTACCATGCAGCCGCTTGCTTGCTCCCTCCTCCGCCTGCCCCAGTGGGATGGGGAGGAGAATCAGGGAAAAAAGTAAAACATGTGCGTTGCGATAAGAGCAATTTAATAATTGAAATTAAAAAAAGAAGTAATGAAAAGGAGAGAGGAGAGAGGAATAAAATCCAAGGGAAAAACCCCAGTGATGCACAATACAATTGCTCACCACCTGCTGACCGATGCCCAGCCAGTCCCCAAGCAGCCATTGGCAGGCCCCGGCGAAATCCCTCCAGTTTATATACTGAGCATGACTTTCTATGGTATGGAATATCCCTTTGGCTAGTTTGGGTCAGCTGTCCTGGCTTCTTGTGCACCTCCTCACTGGCATAGCATGGGAAACCTGAAAAATCCTTGATTTAGAGTAAGCATTACTCAGCAACAACAAAAACATCAGTGTGTAATCAACATTATTTTTATACTAAATCCAAAACACGGCATTGTACCAGTTACTAAGAAGAAAATTAACTCTACCCCAGCTGAAACCTAGACAGAGCAACTGGCACAAAGCCTGGTGTAAGAAAGGCCACGTGTTTTACTAGATGTGATACTTGGTTGGCAAAGGAGATGTAGGATCCAGTACTTCTGCTATGATGTGGACATCCAATGTTTTTACCTCTTCTATGTCTATTTCCTTAATTTCAATTTCCTGCATATAAAAACATTGGTCCACATATCATGGGGGTCATGTGAAGTCCTTGGGTTTAAAAATTTTTGGTTATATTTTTTCAGTAAGTAAAACAAGCTGGTCCTGTAGGCACTGTGATTCAAAAAGTTAATAACTTTGAAAAGATTTATATTCCTTTTATGATTACAGCAGTAAATCTGGACATTCCTAGCTTAGGTTCCAAAGGTAATGCTATACATTGGTCACATTTTCTTGACATGGGAACAATCCAAGGTCCTGAAGTTGCAGATGTAAATTCTTTCAACTTTTTTCCTTCCAAGGAACTTAAAGAGTTTCAGGGTCTTTGAGGACATCGGTTTTAAAATAGAGGCAAGGAATTCAGACAAGTCAAGTATGCTTCAAAATAAGCAGGTTTGCTTATTTTCTTGATTTGCTGAAATGATCATGGTAGCTGTTGAAGGACTGTAGTTTATTGAAAGGGAGAAAATTATTGTTCGTGCCCAGAAATTCTGTCCATTTAACAGGATAGTAAGTACAAAAAGTGAGGTGGGAAAAAGTGGCAGGGGGTATGAAGAACTGGGGAATTATCAGTCCAGCACTTTCTTGTCTCTGTTCAGATAGGTATATCTGAGAGAAACAATATATCCAAGACTTTAGCATGATGCAGTTACTTTAGAATCTGCCTACAGACAGCAGATTTATAAAATACTGAGGACAAGAGTAAAAAACGTCACAAATGGAATTATTAATGATCATTTCCCATAGTGGTTTTGACATTACGAATACCATCATATCACACAAGTTAGGCTTGCTGTAAGAGAAGTTTTAAATTTATGTTTTCGTATATTATGTGATATATGTTTTCTAACTTCACTCCGTCTTCACAACTTCACTTCATGGTAGCTGCTGCCAGTGGATTGTGTAGGCAGGTGTTGGCCTTGGACTAGTCCTAGGCAATACTGCAACAAAAGTCAATACTTACCTGTTACTGCAAGGAAATCTTATGTTTACTTTCGGGGACTAAGCTGCTATGCATAACTAGCTCCTTCCCTGAAATGTTTTCTACCTTGTAACTATACACTTTCTTGTGAACAGAAACATGTAGACAAGTTATCACACTCTAAAGGACTTGCAATATAATTTACATCTATGCTGAAATGCTCTACAGGTAACTACTTTGCACTAGGCAAATTCATGCTTGATGTGGTTTAGTTGAGTTGAGTTTGGCGACCAGAGCTTCATACTGATAAATCTCTTACATGATTATAATTCTAAATCAGTACTTATGATGTAAGTAGGAACGTGTGAATGAGAACTCTTAAGAATAGGAGTGAGAAACATTACCTTAAAATTAAGATTACCTGTTTTATGAAAGAAAAAAAGGTTTGGTATATAGCAAACCTTGTTCCAAGTTCTCTTGCAGCAGACATTTCATCTTGGATATAAAATGTTTGGTTGCACATGTGCACAAACCAAAAATGAAAGAAATGTTAATACAACAAATGAAGTTATTGCCCAGTCTTTTTAACTGGAGTGCAGTTGTTATCACTGAATTTTAAATTGGTAGCTAGAATGTTAAGAAAGATTGGGTTTGGTTTCAGGAAGTTTACTTTTTTTTTTTTGTTTTACGAGTTTTTTCATGTATAAAGGCAATTCTGTCAGTCTGATGACTAAACTTTTTTAAACTAAGGGTACTTGATAGCTAGCTATCATAGGTTGCCAAAAATGTTTCCAGTGAACTGCTTTTTGAGTGAGGTTTTTCTTTTAAAAAGTAAGTTCTGCAGAAAACAGCTTCTTCAAAATACCTCAGAAAATAATAAAAAAGAGAGAGTTTGAGGGTTAGGAATGTAAAAATCCTGGTTTTTCAACAAGAGAAGTTTTTCCTGTTCATCGTGGTGACAGAACCTGTGACTTTCAGTTGTTTCTAATGGAAGGTTTTAATGGCTAAAGCCCAGTTTCTAACCTTTTTCATTGCTTCCTGCTTTGTTTTTTTCATGAAGAGGCCTGCCAGCTCCTTCCCTGTTAACACTGTATGGAGCATGTGCACGGTATGCAGAGGCTCTCTGCTGGGAAGGCTGGCTGGATCCTGAGAACCCCTGTCTGGATGGGAGGGAAATCAGCAAGCAAAGGAAGGCAGGCTGTGAGGAGGAGGATTTTGCCAGTGTAGACTGTTTTGATTCAGTTACGCACTGATTAGTGTTAACAAAAATGTAAGACGAATGTCATACCCAGCTAATGGAGTGGGTTCCATGAGTTAATTGACAAAGAGCACTATTTCTTTTGTTTTTTTTTGATGACTGCATAGCACATGCATTCGTTATAGGTAACAGTCTCTGGTTTCTATGGGGATCGTCCTTCTGCTTGTTAAAGGTACTATTAAGAATCTTTCACATTATTTGAGTTATTGCTAAGAGCTAGTATTTCAAAACTATCTCAGCTGTTGATGCCTACATCAATACTTTGTGTCTGGCAGTGAAATCCAAGGAAGGTACAACTTGGAATAGGAGCAAAAAATTTGTTTGCTTCTTTGAATCAGGCTAATGCAATCTGATAACATTTCATGCTCAGAGAATGTTACTCCTTGCAGGTACAGTGAACTTGAAACACCATAAAGGCTAGAAGAACATCTGGGCAGCGTGCTGTGTTGGACTGTTGTATTTACCTTCTTAATGTACTTCTGTGCAGTTTTATGTACTGTGTGGCTGCTTATCTGTGATATTTCTTTCAATTAAAAAAAATGTAGGGGATGACTGGAAACAACTATCCTTTCCATCTGAATACAGTGGAATTGGTATGTGGCAAGGAGGATAAAATGAACTCTGTTTGACCTTGTTTAGCAGGCTTTAAACGTGTTTGTTTCTAACGTGAAAAGAGCTTCTTCTCATGCAGTGGTTACCCATAGTATTTCCTCTTCCTCATTTTACTTGGAGAAATTTTCAAAGGCACAGACAAGCTGAATAATTACCTCCTTACAGTTCAGTCTGTGTACTGACAAGGTTGTCAACTAACATCAGGTGTAGTAAGGGTTCTACATAAGCATAGCTTGTTTTCTGAGAAGACCAAAGATACACTTTTTCTTTTTAAATTAAAAATAATTAATCTTTTTCTTTTAATGATGGAATTCTGTGCAACCAGTATGGGATATGCTTTGTGACATGTGATTGTTTATATGTGACACTCATGTCCCAGGCAGTATTGACTTACAGGAAACAGCAAGATGCTAGTTTTCCAGCTGCTTGTTCACTCCAACTTCCTTGGATGCCTTCCAGCATCCCAGTCCTGTTATGAAGTTTGAATCCAAGGTTATGTAGCTCAAGACCTGTTATCCAGCAGAAACACCTCGGAAGCTAACCCATGGTAGAAGATGACAGCTTTGCCCACTGTGAGGATGTGCAACAGCCTATTACAGTTCTAAGCCGAGGAGAATACTGGTGTTAGATTAATGTCTTTCATGGCTTGAACAGTGAATGACTAATACGTACAGAACAGAAAAGTGCCTCTAGACTTTGTGAAAAGACTCAGAGTGTAATTGCTATAATGCTTGTTGAATTACCTTGTTGCCTGGAACATTGTTATCCTTTTCCAAGGAAAGGAGTTGCTGGGGAAAGGTGAGTAGCAATGAAGTGGGAAATGCATATAGTTCTGTTCTGAAGCTTCTTAATATTTAATGCTGTGCAAAGTTTCTGGTGTAATTTTTCTCTGAGTGGGTGGCTTTGAGATGTATGAAGGGGAGTACTTGATTTGAAGGCATCAATAGAAAGATCTACCAGTCTATGTTGAAGCTGATCTGGTTCATCAGAGCAGCTTATTAATACACAAGTTACTCATAGTTACAAGTGGAAAAAGAATGTTTTTCCTGAGGGATGGCCACTCACTAATTTTCCAGTGTTCCAAGTGGACACTTCTGTCTGCTTATCCTTTTTTCCCCCCTTCAGGCTCTGACTTTATTTGTCTCTCTAAAGAGTTCTTCCTCATCTTAAAACCATTTTTTTTTTAACACTTTATTCTTTCCACTTGCATTTAGGATCAGTCAGCACCACAGCTGATTTCATTTCCTTGTGACTCTGATGTATAAATGACAATATGACTTAATTTGTAGAAGCAATTCAGCAGTTGAGAGTCTGGAGTCTTGAATGAAGCTCCTCTGTAGGACCCTGAAGAATAGTTCAGAAGTTCTCTAGCAGCTTCTCTTCTGAAGTATTTATGAAAAACCCTCTGATTTATTTTATTTTTCCATTCTTCATTTATATTCATTCTAACGGAGGTGAAACTGGCTTTGGAAGTAAGGCTATAAAATCAATGCAATTCAAACTAGATGAAAGATTTAAATTAGGAAAAAAAAACCAAACCAAAACCCCACCAAACAAAAACTCCCAGCTTCTCCCCTACTCCAGGGCATTGTAATAATGTATCATTACTATATGAGAAATACTTTAATAACTGGAGAGTTAGAGGTATTTTTGAAAGCAAGTGATTTGACTGAGTATCTCCTAGCAACTTAGGAAGCTTTAAATACAACTGATTGAATACTGCCTGTGGAATATATCATCAAGCCCAAAGCACCTGGAAAACCAGATGATGATTCCATTCTTCAAAACACATCATATAGTAAATTTGTAACTCAGTATTTTGTCACCTACCAAAAAGGAATTTGCATAAGACACATGACACAATATATAGAAAATTGAATTCCAAGTGACATTCCAAGTACTGAAGACCTAAGTAGTACATCTGTGAGGTAGATTTTAAAGTTAATACTGCATTATTACAGATGGTGCAATGTTTTGTCAAGAAGCTAAACTTGACTTTGTGGTATTTCTTGGTACTTGCCATTTGGTATACATATTGGCCATGTGAACAATAATACGATCTTGCTGGCATTTTATATGGGCAATCATGGGAAGACACTACTAGACAAATAAAAGCTTAGGGTTTTTAATTGGTTAGAGGAAAAATCAAGCCAAAGACTGGTAGTGTCGACAGAGGAAAGTAGCGGGGACTGCAGGTAGTTTTTCATAACTCTTATTAGCAGCTTAAGATGCTGTTTTCTCTCACTGTGTATATTTGTAGGTACACTACAAAAACACTAACAAATCTGACTGGCTCATAAATCAATTACACTTCAACTCAAAAGAGCTTCTGGTAAGTGTCAACAATATATAGTATCAACAACATGTGGTTGTTGATACAGTCTGCAGTAACAACAACTTAACATTTCTTGGAGGTAGGAAGCTGAACTCTACTTTTTGTGCTGTCCAGCTGCAGCAGCGTAAATGGAGTGGTCTTGTCAAGAAATATATTTATGTTGGTAGCTGTGCTTTGGTTGATCTGGTGGTACTGCACAGTATGTCTTCAGAAGAAATAAAATAAAGGAGAATCACATTTTATTAAGATTGTACTGGCTTTTACCATGTAGTTAATGCTAGTGCAAAACAACTAGCTCACACACGAGCTACGCACCCAGCACAGCTGCATAATTTGGTTAATGCTGAGAATTCTGGTAATTCACTAATACCTGTCATTCAGGACAATTTTTGTGTGGTGCACAGTGAACTGGATAACGAAGAATGATGGTGGTGTCTCTTCAGTATGAAAATTTAAACATAGTTTAATCAGTCTCGTGCACTGAGCTGTTACATTTTATTCTTATCTTGATTTGCTGTCTGGTAAGATGATTTAATGACTGTCTGTTGCTTACTGTCTTATGGAAAGAGAGGTATTTAATAAACTACATTAGAATTTATTAGATAGAGGATAGTATAATCAAGAGATATGTGCTCCACTAGAGATTTTTCTCCATTATTAAACCACTGTGAAGAATTACTAGGGGGAGTTGTGTAACGTATGTTTGCTTTTATTTCTTTGTCAGATCATTTCGTAAAAGGGTGAATGCTTTCTGAAAATAACTCTGATGCCTTGTAAGTTTAAAAACAATACTCATGAAACCCCCAAGAAAACTTTACATGTTTTTGTGCTGGTTTTATTTTTGTGTGACAAACATTTAGCTGAAACATTAGGAACGTTTCAGTTTCAGTTGGAGAACTTGCTTAGAAATATATGATCTGCGTGTATCTTTAAAAAGTGTTCTTCTGACTTGCTCTGGTTGCCTTGCACATTCATCTGCTGCCTTCCAGTTTTAACACACTTTGAAAGTTTATATTTCCTATTGCTGTCAGTGTCCGAAGATGGTGATAAAATGTTCAAGTGTTAGGTGCTGGAGCCTGAGCTAAAAGGGTGCCTGTGGAGGCGTGGGTGGAAAGCCAGGACCAGGTTACGTGATGTAGAATGTGTGTGCCCTGCTCAACTGTGCTAGCAGAGATCCTCCTGCCTCCTCAGCTCTGCACTAGTGTATCTGCATGTGCTTGGGTACCACAGAAAGTGTCTGCCACAGTGTTTGATCAGCGTAAGAGTCTGCTGCCTCTTGGGCATCACCTGCCCTGGGAGGGTAAAGCCAGAGCCAAGAAGATGGAATAGGGAAGCCTCAACGGGCTGTCTGCTTCTCAGTGCCCTCTCCCTCCTTAAGGTCACTCCCCATCTGCCCATACAGACACAGGGGAAAGGGACTTCTCAGTTTGAGCAGACCAAGGCAGAACAAGAAAGAGCTATTGCTGAGACAGCCTGTGGTGTACTTCCATGTATGTCAGGTCCATGGAGCTCAGTATACTCCAGGCAGTTTGCAGTAAGCGATTAAGTACAGAGGTGTGATTTTCACTGCCAGCTGTTGTGGGCTGACCTGTCTTTAAGAGGGACTTGCATTTGGACAGGGAAGCATGACAGTGGGTGTCTGCATTTCCCTCACCTATAGTATTGTCTGTAACTAGTATTTATTGGAAGTGGCAAAAGCTTTGACAATTGTGGGTGTTTTATGACTTTCAAGATAAGACTTTAATATTAAATTAGTCTTCATTTTTGCTCAGTTCTATTAAGCCTTTTTTTCCCTGCTAGCACTTTTTTCTATTTTTAAACTTTATAAAAATCAAACATTTTGCTAAAGACAGGTTTTTAAAGGAGAAAAAAAATCCTATATTCTGAGTGTGAGTTTTCTGGCACCTTGGTATGCATTAGAAGGGGCCCAGAACTGCATGCAGTAAGAACAGATGGCTGCATTTACTCTTGTGCTGTTGCTGTGTGCGTTAGAGTCATAGGGAAATTTGTGATGGAAAATTTGTTTCTATGATAGGGTATTTCTTTCTGACATCTGGCTAGAATAAGCTACAACAATAGAGGAAAAATACTGTCGTAGCTAATGCCAGTTTCTCTCTGTACTTCTGCTTCACTGCCGTCTATTCACCCTATTTGAAACATATGTTTAGGGCTTGAATATCCAAAACAGTGGGTTGCATTATGTGTGTACTTTTGTGAAGTTATGTGAATTGAGTCTTTTTTTTTTTTGCCTGTCCCATTTGTTTAATTACATGTTATTATGTATATATAGAATCTCTTGGGGGAGAAAAAAACCAAAACCAAAAGACAAATTTCTTCTGGATGTGGCTTCACACAGGCCTATCTGTGCCAACGAAGTGGCCAGTGGAAAGAAAAGCAAGCTGTTGTGATTCATGTATACACAGAGACAAATAGATTAAAACCATATATTTATACTTATATTTTATTTACATTTACATTTACTTACAGTATTTTTTTATCTTTAAAAAAAGTTACACAGGAGCCAACATAAGCATCTAAAGACATTGTTTGGATATCTTGCTTAGGCATTTGCCTCTGAAATTCCCTAATTCGTTCATTACTACGAGCTGGGAGGAGGTAGTTGGGGTGTAATTGTTTTCAGTCATCTGATTCATAAAGCCACTAGCCATTACAGACTTTTTGAGTAGTGTGATGGTTCAAATCAGTGACTCCTGGCACAAAGAAGTATTTTTACTTACAGTACTAGGGAACATTCAGATCTGTTAAAATTGTTGTTGTGTTTTGGGGCTGGTTGTTTCTTTGTTTGTTTGGGTTTTTTGGTGTTTTTTTTGCTTTGTTTAGCCTTCCTGTCTCTATTTGCAGGTAACATCATGGTGCTGTGGTCAACTTGCAGAACATCGGTACTTAAATCTGTGACAAACCGATTCATTAAGAATTTGGCCTGCTCGGGGATCTGTGCCAGCCTAGTCTGTGTGCCTTTTGACATTGCTCTTAGTGCCAGTCCACACTGCTGCTGGTGGATCTATACGATGCTGTTCTGCAGAATTGCCAAGTTCCTGCACAAAGTCTTCTGCTCAGTGACCATCCTTAGTTTTCCAGCCATTGCTCTTGACAGGTAAGAGAGCAAATGTGTCGAGATCCCTGGTTTTCTTTCTTCTTTCTCCCTTTGAAACCCTTTTCTGCCTTTCATATTGGTCTTGCTCTTGTTCCAGTGCTCTGCTCACAGTGTCAGCTTCTTTCTAGAATGTATTAGGATTAATATTCTTCTCTAACATTAAAAGCCTTTATTTTTCAGTTTACTCTGATATCTCTGAACATTTGAAGGACTTTGAGTCAATAGATCTGTCTTCAGAGAAGTTTTTGTCCTTTCTTTCTTCCCATTAGTAATTCTTGTTGAGTAATGGAACTTGAAAGCAGACAACTTTAGACTACAGAAAAGGTGCGCATTTTTAACTGGGAAAGTTGAAAGCCATTGCCTGTTAGAAGAATTTACCAATGCCTGAGGTAGATTGTCTATCAGTTTCAAATTTCAAGTGTAGATTTGTTTTAAAAAACCCCAAACAATATTAATACAACCAATATTAATTCAGAGAGGTTTTGTATGTAGATCAGTCTAAAACAAAAGTTGGCCCCTTGGACTGTCTTAAGTTTTTGGATTCCATTCATTTTGCTTATTGTCATTAGCGGTCACTGATCCCACCTAAATGCACAGCTGTATCATCTGGACAGTAACTGTAAGTCAGATCTTTTTAGAGAAGTGTAGATACTGGTTTAATACAGTTTACATTACTAAAACAGTGGATTTACACGTTAGATAAAATTGTTAGGCTGTTATCGTGTCTCACCACAGAATACATTATCTCTACAAAAAGAAACTGTATACCTAATAAAGTGATATATTCCTTACTTTAATGTTAATGTCTTGATACATGCAGTATCACTATCTGTAATGCATGCCAGTGTTTCCGCTGGAACAGCATATAATTTGCCCCTCACCAGTAAAATTTGTGATTTTCCTCACAAAAAGCGCAAACTGTTACTGCTTATAATGATAAGTGTAAAAGGATAGGTCTCTCATGAAAATTCAGTGAGCTTAAAAGTCTACACTAGTAAGCAGACAATGAATCGGTGCCTGAAACTTGAAGTGCATGTCAGAGATGCACTTTTTTTTTTTTTTTATGCACACAGAATGTTCAGTGTTTGACTGCTCTTTTGCTTAGGGCCTTGCCAACCAGAACTTGTACAAAACAAAACCCCATTGTACTTCCAGTAGATGCATACATGTAATTTGTGATCAACAGCTTTTTCCAAATATCCAGAGAAAAAATTCTATCATAAAGCAGCTTTTCAAATTAACTATGAGTCTGGCCTTTCAATGTGACATACCTATACCTCCATTGTGTTTTGTGAAATGTTGTGCTGTGTGCGGTATACTGTCCAGTTTACAAGTAAGTAAATGATGAAATCTTCAAAATAGTGTTCATACACATCAGCCAAAGTGATATAGTCCCAATTACTGAAAGAATTGTTCACCACCAATAATATGATCCTGAAGTTTGAATAGTCAGCTTTTTTCTACAGACAGACCTGCAAAGGCAGGCCCTTGGGTGGGTTTTTTTCTCTCATAAGCAGGTAGTCATTTGGCAACCCAGTTAGCAATTTGAGGCATTATGCTCAGACAGCTCCTGAGAGGCTTCTCATAAGCAGTACGCTCATTATAGACTTCACCCTTTGCATTGTATCAGTTGCAATTTTAATTTTTTTATTTTTTTTTTTTTAACAGGTACTACTCTGTTTTGTACCCTCTGGAAAGAAAAATATCTGATGCAAAATCCCGAGACCTCGTTATCTATATCTGGGCCCACGCAATAGTGGCCAGCATTCCAGTATTTGCTGTGACCAATGTGTCTGATATTTATGCCATGTCCACATGTTCTGAATCTTGGAGTTACTCCCTTGGCCACCTGATATATGTCATTATCTATAACATCACCACTGTGATTGTACCAGTGGCTGTGGTATTCCTCTTTATGATCCTTATTCGCAGGGCACTGAGTGCTAGCCAGAAGAAAAAAGTCGTCATAGCTGCATTAAGGACCCCTCAGAATACAATTTCTATTCCTTATGCCTCCCAGCGAGAAGCTGAGCTTCATGCCATGCTGCTTTCCATGGTTATGATATTTATTTTCTGCAGCGTTCCCTATGTGACTTTGGTGATTTACCGCACCATACTCAATATTTCAGATATTTCAGTCTTCTTGCTTCTCACTGCCATTTGGTTGCCCAAGGTCTCTTTGCTGGCCAATCCTTTGTTATTTTTAACTGTTAACAAATCAGTACGGAAGTGCTTAGTGGGGACAATAGTACAGCTGCACCAAAGGTATAGCAGGAGAAACATTGTCAGCTCAGGTGGCGTTGCAGATGCGAATCTGGAGCCCAGTGTCCGTTCAGGGAGCCAGCTTCTGGAGATGTTTCATATCGGGCAACAACAAATCTTCAAGCCAATGGAAGATGAGGAGAATGAGACCAAATCCATCGGCTCTGGTGACTTTCAACAGAAAGAAATCCCCACCACCAGTTTAGAGGTAGGAGCGACCTTGGTTCACAAATTTATACCACAGACGATTGCAGACTCTGCAGCACAAGTGGTGCCAGTTGTGCCCACAGAAGCCGATATGGTAAATGACAAGTATTCCATGCAGTTTGGTTTTGGACCCTTTGAGCTGCCTCCACAGTGGCTTTCAGAAAACCGAAACAGTAAGAAGCGACTCCTGCCTCCTTTGGGGAATACCCCTGAAGAGCTAATCCAGACGAAACAGCCTAAGTGTAAAGCAGAAAGAAAAATCAGCAGAAACAATAAAGTCAGTATCTTTCCCAAGGTGGATTCCTAGTAAGAGCAGGAGCTTTAAGTGACAGAGGAAGGTCCCCTTCTATTATATGTGTGATCCCATGGATCTTTGTTATGCTGAAATTTGTTACAGGCTGATTTTTTTTGTTCCAAATATAATTTAAACAAACAAAAGGGAAGCGTATATACAAGTGTTCCTTATTAATATGTTTTCATGAAGATAATATATCAAAAGATGGTGATTCTTAGTTTTATCTGTGAAATCCCTACAATGATACCTGCCTGATTAACTTTCAAAAAGTACATATGGCTTTGGGGACACTTTGTATGTCTGAAATATGGAAATATGGCAGTCAGTTTGCTGGGCAGCCTCATGTTGTATTAAAATGCACTGGGGGTATCAAAGTAACTTAATAGGAAAGGCTGTAGGGAGTAGAAGACATGCAAAATGGGTAAGTTCTGACCACTTTTAAATAGACACAGCAGGGTTCTGCCCATTTCATTAATGAAGTAAGATGGACTATTATTAAGTACATCTATTTTCTGTTAAGCTCATTTCTTAAATCAGTGTTAAAAATAAAACTTGCTGGGCTTTTTGCACAAATTAGTTACCAAGTGTCTGCCAAACATCTAAAGTTTTTTAAAACCTAAACCACTATTTTTTGGCTTAAACTTCCACAAAGCCAAGGATACCCAAATCATCGTGTGTCAAACCCGAGAAAGATGTCTTTTTAAAGAAACATATATTCTTGTAGTTTTAAGTAAAAACTGGATTGGAGACCGCAGGACAAATCCTGACTCCAGTAGACAAGTATGTATGTGCCAAGGGCATAAATAGAACACTTTGATCCTGTGATAAAGAGCATATACAAATGTCTCAACAGTGTAATGTGTGTATTGTGTAACTAACCAAGCCATCAACCTTAGAAGACTCATCTGCTGGTGCACTTTGCTGTTTTCTTATAGGAAAGCTAGCAAAAGAAAGAAATGGGTCAGAAATCCTAGTAGCCTTGTACTGAACTGCTGAGTGAGGAACCTGATAACAGACCCCAGAAAGCGAGGTTTATTAATGCTGTTGCTCGCTACTGTCAGAGGTAGGGTTTTCCTTCTGCCTTCACAGATGTAGATAGCAATCATCCTACTCCACTTGTCTCACAGAGTAGACCAGCCAGTGTATGAACATGAGACTTTCAAATCTGGTGCCTGACTCCTGAGTGAATCAGTCATGCCGTCCCTGGTATGAGCACACCAGCCTTTCTATGAGTTCAGGCATTGTACTGCAGCTTGCCCCCCTGCATCATCATGGGCATATTGTCTCGTTTATACTGAGTGTGAATTTTAAACTGTATCACTCTGTTAGATGACCTGTAACCCTGGCATTTTAATCCTTGTTCAGTTGCAAGTAGTCTTTCCTTCTTCCTTATCTGCATTCACTGTAGTCTCTGTGGGTAGTTTCTTAAAAGCACAATCTAGTAACATCTGTGTACTCCTTGTGGTTCTCCTGTACTTTAGCCCTTTGGTGTATGCTGAACCTGTATCTGTAGTTAACTTCTGTATATGAAAGTAGTTTTCTCTGAAGCATACTTTTAAAAGGACATGGTGAAGAATCTTGCCAAGTTGCCAGTAACTTACTGAATCCAACTGGTTAATGTTAAAAGTGAGAAAAAATTCTGCTGAAGCAAAATTTGGAGATGTACCTGTTCTTCGTTTGTCATGTTTGGATATGGCTTTGAGCAACCTGGTCTAGTGAAAGGTGACCCTGCCCATGGCAGGGGGGTTGGTACTAGATGATCTTTAAGGTCCCTTCCAACCCAAACCATTCTATGATTCTGTGTTTGAAGAACATCAGCAGCTTCTGATGGCTCCAAGGTGGTGGATTTCTACAAGGCATTAAAAACAAATGTTTTAATAAAAATGTATTTAAAAGTTTATAAATTACTGTGTAAACGATGTTTTTATCCATTTCCTCTTTGGTTTCAGCGTACTTTACGCTAGTTCAAGAACTTCTCAGCTTGGGGGTGAGGAGCAGTCTTCAATGGATCCACATGGGTGGTGGGAACCCCAGCCGCCATGCTCCTTAGATACAAAGATGAGAAGGCAGACATAGCTTGCCTGAAATCAGAGAGAAGAAATATTCCAGGAAAAGGTGTTCCTTCTGTGGCAGAGGTTAAGTAGTACCATAGCAGACACGATATGTGTTGATAAAAAATAATGGGTTTTTTTCCCCAAAGTTACTGAAAGAACAGATGCCATTCAAAAATTCTGAAAACCTCAAAAATATAGTAGGAGCTATAGTTTCTTTAAGAATTTTGGTTAAATTTAGTATTTATGGCCCACTTGCATATAGATACTGGTCAAAGCCTCTGTGATTAATGAATGTGGATAAATGGTGACTCAGATCTGAACTCCTTTGAGGAACACAAACTTAGTCTTAGTTTTGTCCTTTTCAACTCTCACGTTAAATGAAATGCCAATGATAAATTAAAAAAGCCAAATTGCATAGAATTTAGTTCTATCATGTCTGGAAAGCAAGGGATTTGTAGTGTTTTTTGACTGTTGAGACAAAAATACATTTTTCTTTTAAAGAGGACACATGTAAAAACTTGCTTGTGTGGTTTTTTTTTTTTACTGAGGCGGGAAAGGCAGCAGCTAGGAGAATTACACTGCCACGAAAACGGCTGCAACTCACGGCTACACCCACCCGTTTTTTAAGGTTTTAACGCCGACTCTACAGCGCCCCCCTTGCTGAGCCCCGCCGCC
>JAVJGI010000063.1:54412492-54429674 GCA_035590275.1 Ibycter americanus
CCGCGCTGACGCGGACGCCCTCAGCAGCGGCGCCGGAACCCCGCCGCTCCGGCAGCGGGCCCAGCGCCACCCAACTGCCTGCGGGGGGGGGGGAGGGAGGGCAAGGACGCTCTCTGCGAAGCATTTGTCTCTCAGGACGGAGAAGACAGGCATCGGTGGGGTTATGTAACGGCTCAGACTTCCTGAGCAAGTGAAAACTGGATAATATTTGCATCCCTCCGAACGAACTAAGAATAATTTCCCCACCGCTCGATGGTACCGCCCCAATTTAAGGCAGAACCCTGCAATTATCGCGAGAGTTCAGTGAGTTGGTCGTCATGGGAACGACGGCGGCGGCTGTGCTGCCACCGCTGGCCTCGGCGTTGCCGCCCTCCCGCCGTAAGGACGGCAGCCAGGTGGGGCTGTGGGAGCTGGGGCTCTGCCGGGCAGCAGCGCCCTCAGGACAGCGCTCGGGGTTCCTCCTGCCTGCTCGTCTGTCGGTTGAAACCTCTTGTGAAATATTGTTCGCTTGTGTGTTTGGTTTATTGTTCTGGAATATTCTTCCTTTGGGGCCCACCTGTTGCTTATCGCTGGCTTCCTCGTTTATGTTATTTTGGGTCTTTTGCACTTGCTTTTCCGCCTGCCCCGGGAAAATGAAAGAAGCCCTTACACAACCCTCGGGCCTTGGCAGAGGCCTGGGGGCAGCCCCAGCTCGCCCGGGGGTCGGTGGGTTTCGGGGCTCCCCCGCGGCGGGGGGCGGCGGGGGGGCCTCCCTGCGGGGCTGGGGACCGCTGAGTTGGAGCGAGTGAAGAAAAAAGAGGAGCTGCTTTCTTCCACGCTTCTCTGTGCTGTGGCATGTTATCGACCTGCAGAGGTGACGCGGTTTGTCCCGATTTCTTGTACTGAAATAAACAGCTGTATTCACTTGGGCCTTCTGAAAATTACCAGTGCCTGTCATGTACTCGCATGTCTAATTCACGTGAATTCACGCCGTTTTTGCAGAGAACCGTGCGTGTCTTGTTAAAACTCAAAATTGAATTGGGACTGGGAAAAGTGACCGTTTGGATTCAGGAGCTCCCCCCGCTTAGAACTACCCAGTATAAAAAGCTTTCGGCTGCTTTATCTGATACGTTCACAACGTCTATGAAATACCCTCATTCTTTTGTTGATGCCAACTTTGCCAGTCCCATGCTTTTTAAAAAAAGAAAACAACCAGAGCTATGCTGTTTCCTTTGTTGTGAGATTACTTTTAAGATTTAAGCCATTTGAAGTTTCTTTGACACTAAGCAAATTTGAATACTCTGGTTGGGTTGATGACATGAATAGATTTTTGTACAAACATTAAAACATTTATACTTGAGTGGCAAGCTAGTCTATACTATAAAAACCTCTCAAATTGCTAGAAAGGATTTGAAACCTGTTTAATCTATAGCTGAAACATTACTGTGTTTGTGTTGTTTTATTATGAAACTGATAGACTGGAAGGTTGTGTTTGTTTTTTTTCCAGTTTTAGGTCATAATGGATATTACAAGGATGAGCTTGGATAAAATTTCAAGGAGGCCTGCATCTAGCTCAAGAGCCTATCCTATTTGTAGATCTTTAAATACATCCCTGGAATTATTAGCACCAGAGCCACGTTTGCCAAAGGTAATTCTTTTCACCTTTATTGGGTTAGAAACTCTATGCCTAATTCTTGTTAGTAGAATGCCAAAGAAATAAGATTCTGCTTTTTAGCTTCATGTAGAGTCCTGGGCTCTGCAGGTGTGCTAAGGGATTATGGGAAAGTTCATGAATGTGGGCTGCTCCTTATGCACGCGTGGAGTGATGTTTAATGTCATTTTTCTGAACCGGTGTTACTTTTATTTGCCACAAAAAGGGTTATTCAGCACTACAACCTAGAAAACATGGTTGTCTTTATAGTTAACCAGATTATTAAATAAACTTTATTTTAAGAAAAAACATTTGAAATTCTGGCAATAATGTGTAGGTACATAGCTATAGGCTGTTGATGCATGAGCCAGTATGTGTATAATTCTACTTCCATCCCGTATGTGCTTTTAAATTTAAGCTGGAATAAAAATTATTGTGCTTATTAAACGAAAGCATTTGAGCAATCCTCACAAGTTGAATTTTTGACTGTAAGGTGCCCTCAGGTTATGTTTGAATCAAGTTTAAAAAAAAATATTTTATAATATTCCAAGAAATATGTCAGCTTCAGAGATTCAGCAAAGTCCATTGGAAGTAGATGTTCATCCATCCTCTGAGAAAATTAATATTGGGTATTAATTTTGGGAATGGGATGTATGATATGGTTGTTGGGTAGTAGGAACTGGGACTTGGGAATTAGAGATTTAGATTGATTTTCTTGGATTAGTCCAATTGCGTTGTACCTCTGTTCACCTGCCTGTAGAATGGGATCATACCTAGATGCTTCACAGAAGTATATTTTTTTTATAGGTTCACAATTAGGTATTAAGGTTAACATCAGATAACTCTGAATCCAAGTTCTGACCTAAACATCATAGGCTGTTCCATGAAAATTGCAGTCTCTTGAGATTGATGAGTGAAGCATAAGCTTTTCAGCCCTTCAAAGACTACAAATAACTCTATAGTATGAGCAAGAGATTGGGATGCTACCTGGTGCAGAGCACTTACAGTGTCAGGAAATGGATGGTGCTGTTGTACATACAGACTCTGAACTAGTTGGCTGTACTGTCTGCTGCAGCAGAAATGGCATAAACCTTTGGAATTGTTCCCTAGCTTGGCAATCCCAAATCTGGCAGTCTGTGGAATGATGAGCTTGAGAATCAATGTGATATCTAAGAAATAGAACTCTGTATCAAATCTGAAAATGATTCTTTTATTTAAGAAGTACTCTGCAGTATTGTATAGAATTGTTGTTAGCCTTTGTGATGGTATATGATTATTCTGATTATCTTTTTTTCCCCTGAAATATTTCTATTTTTATGGTAGTAATTAATTTGCATTTCATAGGTTGATTCACCTGTCAGTTTGGCTGCTAGTCATCAAAGAGGCATTCTAGAAGACTGCTGTCCAGAAGAAAACAAAGATGTTTTCTTTGTTGATGACAGAGAGAAATCTGATGTCAGAAAAGTAAGAACAGATCAGCAAACCATAGTGGAGAGTACGACCTTCTTTCTTCGCATGTGTATACTGAAACCCAATGAGTTATCAGGTGTGGGAATGACTAATGCTTTCTTGTGTTGTGGCTAGACCAAACATCATGTCTGTATAGTTTCAGTAAAATTCTGTTGATGGAGGCAAAAGAGGATGCAAATAGGTAAAATTCTAGAAGAGAAGGAAGTGTCAAAATTTACACCTTGACTTCTTTCAAAGATGGGATTCAGGATAGTGAAGAAAAGATGTCTGGTGGAAAAGGACCTGGGGGTGTTGGTCCACAGCTGGCTGAACATGAGCCAGCAGCGTGCCCAGGTGGCCCAGAAGGCCAACAGCATCCTGGCTTGTGACTGAAACAGTGTGGCCAGCAGGACAAGAGCAGTGATTGTCCTCCTGTACTCGGCACTGGGGAGGCCACACCTTGAATCCTGTGTTGTTTTGGGCCTCTCACTACAAGAGGGACATAGAAGTGCTGGAGTGTGTCCAAAGAAGGGCAGTGAGGTCTGGTGAAGGGTCTAGAGAACAAGTCTTAAGAGGAGCGGCTGAGGGAACTGGGGTTGTTTAGCCTGGAGAGGAGGACACTCAGGGGAGACCTTATTGCTCTCTGCAACTACCTGAAAGGAGGTTGTAGACAGGTGGGTGTCAGTCTCTTCTCCCAGATAACAAGCAACAGGACAAGAGGAAATGGCCTCAAGTTGCTCTAGGGGAGGTTTATATTGGATATTAGGAAAAATGTCTTCACTGAAAGGGTGGTTAAGCATTGGAACAGGCTGCCCAGAGAGGTGGTGGAATCACCATCCCTGGGGGTATTTAAAAAAAGCCTAAATGTGGTGCTTAGGTTGATGGTTTAGTGATGGACTTGTCAGTCCTGGGTTAACAGTTGAACTCTATGATCTTAGAGGTCCTTTCCAACCTGAATGATTCTATGATTCTAAATGTGTTATTACAACTGTTGCCACTACAGCGTATCTCTTGTAGCATCTAAGCTGTGACCTGCACCTTGGTGATTACCTCAAAGATCAGGACAAACCATGTGCATGTGTTCCGTGGAACCGTGTTAGAAAGTGTTTTCAGTAAGGTGTTTTTGTCAAACTTCACTGAGATCACAATCATTTGTTAGAGACTTTGCATCCTGTTAATGGTCCACCAGTCCAAAAATTTGAAGATTATGGTTGTAAAGTATTGCATTTAACAACTGAACAATGCTAATACTAATAACATACCTTAAATAAGAATGTGCAGTATGTCGTTTTAATGAAAGCATTTGTAGAAGTGCTTCAGATGGCATTCTTGTGGCATTCTATAAATGGTAATAAATTAACTTTCTAGAGCTTCTGGCTATTAAAAAACAGAGAAACAAAGGCCAGTATGTGAAGCAGAAAGTTTGGATGCCTTCTTCAAGTTTAGATAAGATTTCATGACAGAATTGGGGTCAAAAGAAGTCCCTTGATTCCTGCTTCTGTGTTGAACATGAGTCCTGGTGTACTAGTATGTACAATTTTTTAAACAGTAATCCACTGCAAAGGCTCTGTGGTGATCCCTAACTGACAAAAATGTATTCTGGTTTCTGAATTGTTAACATTTCAAACAGCATCTTTAAAATTTTATATTATGCGTATTTTATTGTGAAAAGCTTTTTCCTGTGTTCTTTCAGGATGTATCTTTGATTCGGATTCTGGAGATGATAGCACGGGAACACAGACTTTGGAATTCTGTGAACCTTCCCAAGGAAAACTAAGTAGTGCAAAAGCAGGTATTACTTTTCAGGTGTATAAAGTGAACAGTGCAATAAAACCTTCCCCGCCCCCACCCCACCCACCTTTTGTTAATCCTTCTAGGAGAGTTTGGGACCATAGTGTATTTGGGTGTATATTATATAGTTATAAAGAAATATTACAAATTGAAAATGTGTATGCATTGTGGTATTCAAGAGGTGTTGGATGAATACTTTACTTAAAGATTATTTTATTACAGGATATTCACTTTCTTTAATAATATGATAGTATTTGAGTTTTGCATAGATTCAGTCGAAAGGCAGAGTCCAGTGGTGATTCTATCTAGTGCATCTGTGCTGGTCATCTGAGGTAATACTCATTGTTTCAGAACAGAAATTGGACATAACTCAACTTCAAAGTTTCACTTGTAGAGGAATGAAGGCAGTAGGTTGATTAGCATTGATAATATGCAGCTGTGGCCTTGCCTCGAAGGCAGTGAGTTGATTGACATGGACAATATGCAGCTGTAGCTCGTTCCCGCTAAGTGGTTAAATAGCACTGAGGATTGTGGGAAGGGGGCTGGATGGAGGAGGAGTGGTGTGGTCTGGCCTCTGGAGGAAAGAGTCACAGCACTGACAGTAGAAGGTGACCGAGGGTAAAAGCCTTGTTACAGCCTACTAACCTGCCTTGTGCTGCGACATTCACTCAGTAATTTTAGGTTCAAATCCATCTGCTGGGCTCAGGCCAGTTGGAATAAATACTCTTTTTTTGTCTTCTGTCTTTGGGGCTTCCCTGGAGCTCAGTTAGATTTTTATAGCTCTCCCCTTGTTGTATTATTTGTCACTTTCTACAGTATGAAGTAGACCAATGCATCATAGTACATGCCTGAGATCCATGGGTGTGTAAAGCATTTGACATCAAAAGACTAGAAAATGAAAAAGTATTGCTGGACTCCAAAACTTGGAAGTCTGTGGGAAATGGACAGCACTACAAGTGTTTACTCTTGCTATGAAAGCTAACTTTGACCAGAAAAGAGGGCAGAGCATGAGGATGCTATAGGAGGGGAAAAAGCTGGAAGTGATCAAAACTGTGATCTGCATGTTTAGGAAAAAAAGAGGCAATACAGAAATCTGTTTTAGTTAAATAATGGTACTTTTCATAATGTATCACTGTTTCTGTTTCTCAAAACAACATTTTTCTAGAACCAATATCAGAATCTGGTTTGGCTGAGATACAAGTCAAGACTGAAACTTCTATGACACCTGAAAGTAGAGATATTACTGAGTCTCTCTTAACTCCAGAATTATTCATTTTAATAAATGAAATTTCATCAGGTATTCTACTAGTCAGGCTAAAGAAATGATTTTTGACTTTAAAGCTTATTTTGTCTGTGACTTTTGCTGATACTGTGGAGATGTTGAAACTCTTCCATTACAAATTTGAATTTAATAACTTGCCCAAAATTGAGGGGCTCTTCCTCCCCCACACCATATCCAATTGCTGCAGCTCAGTTTGAGTCAGCATTTTGTTACAAAGGTTTCTATGTTTTTCCCTGCTACAAACTTGTTTAGAACTGAACATGATATATATGCTTGAGAATAATTGTACTCTTGTCTATGGTTGTTATTAAATTACTTGTACTGCTTTTTAGTTTTGCTTTTTAAAAAAATTGAAATGCTTTAAGCTAGCATTAATTTTAAGTATATTCTACAGCAAACTCTTCCAACTTGGAATATTCTGAAGAAACAGATGTAGATCCTCAGATTCAAGCAGCTATAAAGAAAATGAATGAACTTGACAAAATACTGGCAAAAATACATTTTAAAGAGAGAGCAATTAAAAAAAAAGGCAAAGAAATGAGGGCAAAGCTCTGGGAAGAACTGCAGGTTAGAAGTGTTCTGCTTATTTTGTAAATAGTATATCTTAGAGTACTGTCTTCCAGGATTATCATATTTCACAGGTGCATTGTTTTGTTTAACTCACAGTTGGCTGATCAAAGTGAAGCAATGGGTCTTAAAAAGTACCTGTGAATAGGTTTTAATATATTGGCTTGGCATGCTTTGAAAGAAGGCTGTGGTCCTTAAAAATTGAGATGACCAACAGCCAAATATATGACTGTCTGGGTGTGGTTTACTAGCATAGTGTTATGCTTGAGCTTGCTACTTGCAGTTATGATAAGGCATGACAAGAGGTAATGCCTGTGAACCCAGAACTAAACCTGTTTCTTCTGCTCTAGTGTGACCATTCTTAGGCCCATCTATTTCGGTACTGTCTATTATTGAAGAAATTAGAGATGCCCCCTGAAGAAGCAGTAAAAATGCTATAGCACAAATTCCTTCACATTATTCCTATCCTGGTCTCTAGCAGTTAAATATCACTTCAAGCCTTGAAACATGAGAGTATTTCCTCTGAGGTTAAGTATTGTATAATTTACATGAGTACAAATGTCTGTTGCTCAAAAGACATGATTGCAGTTGATTTGACTGCATCTTGTAGTTTCTGTGGATTTGGATTCAGAACCATATATACATTATGGAACTTCTTTGTCTTGTGAAATGTGTCTTCATGTAAGAGACAATATATAACAGAGGCTTTAAAGCTCCACCATGTCTTTATCATAACTTTAGGAGTTGTTCAGATAGTCTCGAGAAGATAAAACGGTAAGTAAATGTTGCCACTGAACAAGGAATTTTAATAGGGTCTGAATTCATTAGATCTGATAAGCAGACAACATATTTTGCTTTGAAGTATTTTGAAGTGAATATATGTATGTATTTGTATATTTATGTTTTATTCCTTTTGAATAGTCTATCAGAACCACTGGAAGCCAGATGGAGATAGAAAACACAAAACATTTTTTAGCCTTGATCTCATCATGGCAGGATACAGCTGGTAAGTAAGAAAGAGAAGTAAGTCCCTGATATAATTATTGTGTATTTTGATTAAAACTCATATTTTTGTTGGATGCTATAAAAATAAAGCTTTCAGACCCTTACAATAAAATGATCTTCGCATGTAAAAGTACATCAAGGAAATATTTGAAATATTAACTGAAATAATGTTTGTGTTATCACAAATGTAGAAGTTGTACTTTTGTTTATAGAAACTGCATTTTTTTCAAAGAATTCGTGACTCCAGAAGGGTAGAAATCCAGGATAAGAAAGCTTGCATTTTTAAAGTTGATGGCAAACACAGATATTTCAGAAAGGGTTCATGACTGATAACATTGATAAATTAATGATAGCAGGTATAGGGAAAATGAAGAGTGGAAACCTGCTGAAAAACTTGGACGTCTTTACCATTTTTGAACATTGGGCAATAAGCGATGAATTCAAAATTACTGTGGTAAATAAACAAAATTATGAAGTTACTGATGTGTGGTTACTGGTGGTCACAGAGAGTTTGCCAGGCTGGAGTACTTGGTGTAGGTAGGTCAGGCAATTAAAAAATATTAGGTCTAAAAATGTTACTTAGAAGCTCTAGGGATGTGGGCCCTGCCACACGTGTATCTTGGAGAAAATTTTCATGTGGGGGTAGGGGAGAGAGTGAGAAGGGTGCAGTGGCAATACCATGGTAAGGATCTCATAATATGACAGGTTCAGCGGGAGGGGAAACCCCGAGCCTTTTTAGGAATTGTTAACAGAAGAACCAAAAGAATGGGACCAAATTATGATACTAACTACTGAGTTGTATGTTGGAAAATAATACAGGAAGATGCGTGCACAGCCCAAGTCTTGGAACATGGGCCAAAAGGGAGTACGTGCCATTTACGTTAAATTTGATACTGATTATGTTGCATTTAATTAACTTCTAAAAGAATCTAAGATTCAAAACGTGAGACAGAATTTAAGTAAAAGGGATCTTCAAATAATATAGAGTGTGATTCTAAGGAAAAGGTGTGCATATGAAACATGAACTTAGGTTTTTTTAATCAGCTTTTTTCCTGAGAATTCTAGGGGGAAAAATTTAGGATAGATGGCAGTTTTAAAAACTGAAACTATGTTAAAGATATGCTAGCAGACTATTCTCAGGAAGAAAAGACCAGGAAGTCTGATGAGATAGTTTCTGCATTTTGTCATGATATGACAATAAAGACAAAAATATTCAAAGTGGAAATGAACTCACTGATAAGAATAAATGTTTCCATTTTACTCTTTCAATAAAAATCACTTCCATCTTAAATAACATTTTAAACACCAAATTCTGTAGCTGTATTAAAAGCAGATAAATGACTAATGAAGGATTGAGTTCTTTAATAGGAAAGGTAAACAAATAGTTAATGATACAGAGAAATGTGAAATGTGATACATAACAAAAAAAGACTATGATCAAAGTTACAGTGAATACCAATAATGTAAAACTATAGGTAGAATCGGGAAAGAAAAGTTAAAAAACTACTTAGAAATGTTTTCTCTACTGAGTCAGAAGGACAGAATTCTGTTGGAGTTCTAAAGCAAGTGGTTGAAGCGCATTTTGAAGCATTGGTAACTTTCTTCAAGCATGCGCAGAGGATGTGCATGCTCATAGAGACCTGGAAAAGGAAAAGAGTGAGTATTTTTAAATGTCCTTTTTCTTTCTGTGCCTAGGCTCCTACTGGGGGAGATGCTGGAACAAACTGTAGGCATTCTGCTCACAGTGTCTTTATGGGGAGGGGCAGGGGGAACAAAACCAGGCCATGTCATACCTGCTCAAGAGTGGTTTTAAAAACTTTGCTGTTTGAATACTCTGTCTTGGTGCTGGAGTTCTCAGAGATGTATCAATCATATACACATTTTGCATCCTGTCCTTCATCAGTATACCTTGGTTGAAAGGAAAACAAATTGTGGTGCATCCTGTCTTTTTTTTCTTGTTTGGGAGAGAGCAAGGATTTGAGATCTGCATGGTTATTGCTGAGCAACAATCTCAGCTTGAATGTTGGAAATACGTGCATAATAATGGTAGCAATATGTGGTTAAAACATTGCAACAAAAATTATTACAAGGTAACCACTTTTTGTTTCTGTGCTAAAGTTTGGGTTATGAAGGGAAGAACACAGAATTTGACATGTGTGATATTTAAAAAGTCTCCAGTAGATGTCAGGGTATAGTAAAAAAACAGTAGGCAAGCAAGACTATGGTTAATGAACTCGTGCTTCAATTCCTGTTTTATTTCAAAGGTTACTCCTTGCTGTAGAGATAATGCGTGTCAAATGGGTTCTGGTGTACCATACAGGCAAAACTCTGCATAGTTTAGATTTATATTTTTCCTCCAGCTTGATTTTTATCTTGAGTTTTCTGTGACATGCCAGTGCCTTATTTTTCAGTTCTTGTTTATTTAAATGACTGCCCTGACAGCTGCCCCAGTTGATACTGAAATGCAATGCAATATATATATTTTGCCTTTTAAAGCTTGCATTTGATCAAGAGCTTTATTAAATAAATTGTATAGGGATGCCATTTAATTATAACTTTTAATGTGGCTGTGAAATCAAACAGAAGTTCTGGGTACAAAATCATTAATAATTTGTGTCCCAGCCTCTCAGGCATAAAAAAACCTGCTGACACTCATGGCAGAAATGTGAATCAGGAGTTAAAGGGCCTTAAATTCATTCACCTGTACTCTGTGTAACAAAATCACACTTTCATTTGAATCCACTAAACTTCATTATTACAGGATGTTGGTTGTATTTTCAATTGTGAAAAACACATTTTTCATATGTGATATATATGGTTCTTTGCAACATGAGTCCTTTTCTGTAAGTGGTAAGTGTATAGACTGCAAGTTAATGGTCTAACTTATACTTCCAGTTGATATGTGTCAATATCATGACTGAATTTTTTTTCTTTGAGTAACTGAAATAACTCTTGCATGCTAGGATATTTGAACACTTTTTTCTAGATTATAACCTTGACTTAAGCCACTGGAAGTCTAATAATTCATGCACAGGCAGACACCAGCTGTGAAAACCTGGGTACTTCATTCTCATTCAAAGTTCTAGATGACTTGCCACATGGTGTCTGCAGAGGTTTTTGAACTTTAGGGCCTTGGGCTGTATCTTCTAGAATGTAATCATTTGTTCTGTATGGGGAGTAGTTGCTAAAAACAAAACACAGCCATATGAAACAGCATAACTATTCATGAGACACCTTATACTGTCCCCTCTTCTTTATTTCTTGAGAAATGTGGTGGTTATGTAACTTACCCAAGTAAATTTCTTTTAACTTTTATGTGTGAGATCTTATAGTATGATACACATGAAACTAGATCTTCTTTAAATAAATTTTAATTAAATTTTACTGAAAAAATTCTTTGCAGATCCCTCCCATGCTAATGAAGATGAAATATGTACTTCAGTATTTCACACACAAATTAATCCAGAAGATTATGATTGCCATAAACCCCACCATAATCAGGGTAAGCTTTATTAATTGTATAGTTTGTATTTCTAGATATGGCAAAACAACATGTACGATGGGTTGGTAAAGAAGACTTGGCCTTTGTGGCTAGGCCAATGAAATCAGAAAAAGCAAGATTGCTTAGTGGAATGGCAACAGTTTTTAATATTTTACAAATGATAAAACAGAATAATTTTGTTTGTGACTTATATAAAATGTTTTATTTGACATGCTAGGAAAACTTACTTTTGTGTTTTTAAAACTCATTGCAAAATGATGAGGTGTGTAACTGATTCATTGTAAAATGTATCATTGGTTCTTCACGGAAATTCTTGAAAAACTTGTCGTTGCTGTTATTCTAAGGCACTGCAACTTTCATTAATAGGCTTATATTCAAGAAACCATCTAAAAATGAAGAGTGGTGCTGTGTACAGTTTCAACTGTTCTGTAATTTTTATTTTCAGGAGAAATTTGTATGTATGGACGTTGAGAGAAACCTAAATCTTTGTACAACTTATTTTATATTTTGTTATGGTGATTATTGTAAAGGCTGCATTGCTTTTATGGATTAAGTACTTTCTGGCAAAAATCAAACATCTGTGCTGATTCTTTTAGACATCACTTGTTTATGTGCACTGTATAGAGGTTTAAGATGCTGGTAGTAGTGTAGCGTGTCCAACATTTTAAAATAAATGGAATTGTGCTTTTGTGCCTCTGTTCTTTCCCTATTGGAAATTCAAATTTGTATGGTTGAGTAACTTCTCGCATGTGTTGTGACATAAGAAGAATAGCTTCAGCTGCCATTGCTATCAGCTGCAATTGTTTATTTCTTTGTCATCTACCGTTCTATGTAAACAGAATGAATCTATCTTCCTGGTGACTGGCTAACATGACAAGGACATAATAAACAGGCGTTCCTTAAGGTTGAACCATTGATGGCAGCAGAAACTCTGCAGTTTTTAGAACGTGACTGTATGTTTTAATTTTTAAATCTGGACCTCAGCTACCTTATCGTTTTATCAGTTGTCTTAGTCCATCAGTATGTGACCTTTGTGTTATTAAATGTTTCTTCACACTGGGTCAGAGCAACTCTGTGCTTTGATTTCTATGTCTTCCTACCATGTGTCTTCATTCCTCCCTTAAAATGAAGCTTGACTCTCAGCTTCCACCTTCACAATTTCTGAGTTGTGCTGGAGTGTACTTGAATAGCAATGGCAGGTTTCATTACTAGTATGCAGGACAGCGATGACTTCTGAAGTTCCTGGTACATGCATGGTTGGGAGTTGCTGTTGTTTGCACCATTTTGAGATGTTCTACATTCTCCTAGTTTGGAAACACGTGAAATAGAGACAACTTAGAACAATAAATTATTTAACTGACTTTTACTATTTCTTCTGGAGGCTTTTTATATAGTTTCTGAATAGCTAAGACTTTTTTGGTGGCTTTTGGATTTCTAACAGTCTAACAGCTGTCATAAAGACAGACCCTGAACAAGAGGAGCTTAACTTGCAAAGAAGAATATATGTATTAGTTTTATAATATTACTTTAACAGTGTCATCAAGATTTGTACCAAATCTTTGAAATTTGTACCAAAGCTACCAAAACTCATAAGCAAAATTTGTTGAGCTGCAGTCTGTCTTTTACTTATCCATGTCAATGTTCAGTGTATGCTTTGTCCCAGTGATCCCTGTATGTCCCTTCTTTATTGAATGTTCTGAGTTGTTCTGTATGATAGCTCCCTTGAAAAAACGCTTATTCTACATTAGAGTAAGACATAGCTTAGAAGTAATGTTTCGTGTATGTTGCATGTTATGTTGGTGTTCGGTGTGTTTTGCTCATTTCGGGTTACAAGTTGCCATATTTATATTGATTGGTAGATTCTTATATGATCCAGTTCCTTGAGAGATTCGGGATGTTACCTGGTAATGTTATAGATAGTTTGGAATGCTTTCAGTAAACAGTTGTGCGTTTGAACTGTGACAGGGTGTTCTTGGTCCCATCCAACACCTCAGTCCTTTAGGGTTTACTTTCAATTTGAGAGTAAGTCTGATTCGTAAGAATGTTACAGAGTTTTTTTGTCCATAGTGTGTAAAAGGATACACAAAATTTATTTAACAGCTTTGGGAGTTTGCTTTCAATCTCCTCACTCTGAAAAGTAGTTACTTCCATGTAAACTTCCATATTCTATCTTCTGTTATCTAACATGTTGAGTTGGGGGGTTTTGTGGGCAAATTGCCCACTTATTTTTCAATTCTCTACTTTCCATAAAAGTGAAATGTACCATGCCTGCTTTTGAAGTAGTTTTTGAGACTTAGAAGTTGGTTGTATTTGCTTAGACTTTTTATTTAACGTGATAAATATTTGCTGTTCATAAAGGGAATTGCTGTTTTAAAACTGATAAAAGTCTCTGAAAAACAGAACATGTACCCATTTTTGTATGATGGATAGAAACCCATTGTTGAAAAAAAACCATACATGTGATGTTTTCAGAATATTATCTGCCTGTTTAATAGCTTTACAGCTCTATGATGAATTTTATTTTTCAAAAAAATGTTTTATAAGCTGTGTTATAATAATATCAACTATATCATCTGTTCTTCAGCTGTTTTATTATAAAAAATATACTTGATATGTCTCCAAATAGTTCTGTGGTTTTAAAAAAAATTTTTGTCTGGTTTTGTACTGATGATAAAACTGAAACAATGATAGGGTTCAAAGGAATGCTGTGGCTTTTAAAGCCACCATGTTTAACATTTTTGAGGTCAGGAATCCAAAAGTATTTTAGCCTTTGCAACTGAGTGATCTCATATAATAAAAGCTGAAAAGTGAGATTAGATTTTGACAATAGTTATGTTTTAAATATAGCAATATAGTTTATATAAATAATGAAAACAGCATATAAAAAGTTTGGCTATCTACTTTATATGTTTATTAAAGATTTAAATGGGATTGCTGTTATTACAGTGCTCATTGAATCAGAAAAGGAATGATCATAACTTAGCAACTTTTCTTCCTCAAACTTCAGATTATCCAAGTGAATTAAAAAGAAATGAATTTCTTAATCAAACAGAAAAGATCCATAGAAATAAAGGCAATCAGGATATCATTAAAAAGAACATTGAGGTAAGCATTAAAGCATAACATCATTAACATTTTATTAAATGTTAACTAAAAAATAGTATATAAGTACTTCTGAAGACTGTTTTTTTAAAATCAGGAACATTAAAAGCTAATTAGGCGTAAATGAAAAAAAGATCTTGCTGTTAAAAAGTGTTGTTTATGGCAGAGTACTGTATAAGATAGTTCGAATCCTGGATGTTCATATTGATGGGGATAATACTGCTTCTATGTATTTGCTACAGTAATGGAAATAAAATTGTTCTGTTTGTGCCTAGGCATAGCGTGTTTTGAAGGCAAATATTTCCTAAGGCTTTCCTTAAATGTATTTCCTGTGAAGTTAAAGGCAGATGTTCTTATGCATAGGTATGCAGATTGTTCATGTATAGTAGGCATGGGACCCTTATTTACAGAAGACTTCTTTATGTCAGAAAATAGATGCCTTGATTTTCATGCCTTTTTTGTTCCCTTGTAAAGACCTAGTAGCTAAAATGATTTTTCATCCAACAAAAAATATATGCCTCCCTGCTACGTCAAAGACTGTTACAACATTATCAATTTATTACATGTAGGCTGCTAGATTTTTTTGTCAGAGTGATAATTTCTATTATGCCAATCAGCAAGATTTGGCTGCTAATTTGACAAGCTTTAAAAACCTTTGTTTTGGTGCTGTTTGAGCTAATGGAGTTCTAAAGGCTGTTTTTAATTTTTGTAAATATTTCAGCTAGCAAAAGATTCAGGAAGCCAGGTTGTTATGCTTGAGAGAGAAAGGAAAAGGCTAATTGAACTATTGAAAGATACAGAAGATGGAATTGAATTTCAAGGTTTTGAGGTATGGCAACTTTAATTTGTCCGGTCCTGTTGTGTTTGGCTTATTTTTGTCGTAAATCTAAATTTGATTCGGTTTTAGTCCTACCATGAACTAACCTGCTGAGACGTGAGAGAAGAGCTGAACAAATCCAGTTGGCGTTGTTTCCAAGAATGAATTTTCATTGGTGGCTTTGTTCATTTTACTAACACTTGGACATGCTTGGCCTCAGAAAAATAGCAAAACTTAAAAGTTAGACGCAGTGGAAGGAGCCTTAGAAGCACACTCAGAGAAGACAATGACCTGCTTTCTGTACATAAAATGTGAAGCTGTGGCCTATCAATCTGAGTAGCTAGCCTCAGGTAGAAGGGCCCGCAACTACTTACAAAAAACTCCAAAAGTTTTTTGAGGACATGAACTTCAGAATGTAGCAGTTGGGGAAATATGGAGCTTATGTGTCCATTTAGAAAGATAACATCTTTGTGTGGCTTCCAACTCAGTCTTAAAAGTATACAGAAGAGCCAAAGTCTGCTTCAGTATAAGGCATTTATGCTTTAACATAATGTTGTTAAACAGCATACAGTCTGCATACTGCAGTGGATAGCAAGAGCTGAAGTAGATAGAAATACCTTTCCCCATAGAGAGTAAAGAAGTGTTTGGTTGTCCCACCAGTCACTGCTTCTGGGAGAGTCTGTGCCACAAAATGATTCCCATAACATAAAGACATGAAATGGTCTTTTGATTTCCCAGTTACTAGCAGATGGCCTTTATTTCTTACTGCTTTGAGGGGAATATCACAGTGAAGGAGTTCTTGGGGGCTCTGTTGTTTTGCAGAAGTAATCAGAAGGCTGCTAGGATGGGAAGATAAAATTTAGTTTGAAAAATGAATTGTGCTAGGAACTTACAGTACTTTTCAACTATATATGTTGTTAAACATACTAAAGATACATGTTTTCATAGAATGAACATCCTCAAACATGTAAACTTGATATAATGCTTTAAGAAACCTGCATTTTAATGAATAAGAAGAAATATTGGGAAAATGCTTGCTTTGTGTAAAGAAATTAGATAATCATTCTAAATTGTTTTACATTAAAATGTAGATTATGTGATGTCTATAGTTACGTTATGAACTTTTTCACAGCATTTTGAAGTATACGCTGAATCACAGTACCTAAGAAGAAAGATGTGAACTCTGTGTAGAATGAACAAAATATATCCAAGGTCCAGTTTCTGTTTAATGTATACAGCTAAAAATGATCTGGACTAAATTATTTTTCAGTAGGTTAAATAAGAACTTAGGTGTGAGAGAAAGAAACAAAAGCAAATGCAATGTATTATTTTTTGAAATTATCTCTTCCCCTATTTTATTTTGAGTGATTTTCTAATAAGGAGGTGAAGACATCCAAGAGGTGATGCTCTTCATTACTCTTTTCTAAAATGCGTCTAAAATCTGTCCTTATAAATTACTGTTTCAGGATATGGGGTAAGGAGGTGAGCTCAGGATTTTCTTTACCTGAATCCAAACTGTTTATGGAAACAGAGAACTAACCTACCCATGGTTTGTGACGTTAAACAAGTGTGTAATTTACCCAACTTCAGTGTGATTTCTAGATTGAAACTCATTCGGTCTGTGGTCCAAAACTTTACTCTAGGGAAAAACTAGTAAATGTACACTATGTTTTGGCATTTTCAGAGATTTGTAGGGCAGATATAAGTGAAGGAGTCTGTCCATATCAGTCAGGAAAACCTGATGGACGAATGACTAAGATTATATAAATGTGCAGTATTTTAACAGTAACTGTTCTTTCACAGTTAGTAACATGAAGTAGAAGCACAGAAAACATAATCTTTGCTGATCATTGATATGCAAAGGTTTAAACTATCAGTCACTGAGTACTTGCGTTCATGAGATGAAAAACTTCAACTTCTGTAAAATTGCACTAGTCTTCCGGTTGTCCTGATGTTTGTTCCCTTGTCCTAGTTATAGTGGCTGGGACCAGTTTATCACTGTGTGGGTGTAACTGGAACTGTGTATTCTATACCCTC
>JAVJGI010000063.1:54429774-54446362 GCA_035590275.1 Ibycter americanus
TGTATCAGTGTATCTATTGTAATCTTTTTATTAAATTGTAGTTCTGACTTCTAAACTCTTTTGAGTTGGGTTCATTTTTCCTGCTGGTGTACTTTTAAACCAGTACACCCTTGCTTTGCATAGCTTATTTAATATTTTTGGACATGAACAGCAAGCTTGCAGATTGACTTATTTATCTGTGTAAAATGCTCATCAGTTAATGACATTGCACAGAGATGTTTGGCTTGGCAGGCATAGTTTAGTGTTTAAAAAATGCAGTGGAAATCTCTTTGGTCTAATGTGGTTCTGCTGGTTAGGAGAGTTGATTTTTATTGTACTTTTAATTTGTGTATTAGAAGAACAAAGTTAAAGCTCACTGGATCATTATTTAGTTATATAATTAATCTTTTGTCAGTCCATTTAAGAGAAGATTCAAGATACTCTATTGGATCTGCTTGCAACAGGTTTGGCATTATAATCCCATGTAAGGGTGAAAAAATGTTCAGCTGAAACAGTACTTCATCCAGCCTTTGAATAAGAAGAAACTGTAGAGAGAGGGTTGTGGTGTTGGGTTTTTTATTTTTTATTTGTTTTGGTTTTCTCCTCTTGTTGGAAAGGTTGATGTTTGATTAATTATAGTGCCTCTTCTGTTCTTCTTTCCTGATCAAGGATGTGTTTCGATTTGAGGAGATGGTCCTTCATTTGATAAATGCCAGCATTTAAAAATCTGAAGATGTTTTTAACAGCCTTCTGTTAGTAAACATCATAGCGTTCTGACCTAGAGAACAGTGGCTTTTTTAAAAATAATTTATTATTTTACTGATTGCAAAAGTCTTATCTCACAGTATGTAGTTCTTGGGTTTTCTTTTTCTTTAAGCTAGTGTCCTTGACAAAATTTAGAGGTATTTATGCAGAATAGCTAATGCAAATTCTGACTAGCAATGTATACCTTTTTTCCCACCAATTCTCAAGGCATCAAGGCAATGGAAAAGTATAACACTTACCTAAATGTTGTGTTTGGCTTATGTCACTATCATGTGGGCATGTATCTATAGAGATTTTACTATTTATATCAAGTATTAAATAGATCACTATACAGGATATATATGTTGCTGTATGTTCTTGATACAGTGGACAAGAATGGGAATGGTAGTTTGTGGATTAGTCTAGTCGGTACTAGATCATCTCTTTAAAGAAAATAGCTCCTAAGTCTACTGCCAAAGGAGAATAAAAGAAAGGATAATAGTTACTTAAACCTGTCTAGTCTGGAGACGGTTTCTTCCTCTCCCATATTTGAATTATATTATGGGTGAGGCATTTCCTGTGGCTGCTTTATAACAAAGATCATGAGGAAATTATCAGCTAATGAGTAATCTAGACTGCTTCAAGCTGGCCTAGGTAACTGTCCAGCTGATGGCCCCTTTATCTGATTGCATTCTGCCTTTAAAGAGCTGGTGCAACCACATTGGCTAAAGTAATGTTTTGGAGGTTATCAATCGAGGCAGAGCTGGCTGTGCTGTATGAATTTCTCTGTGTAGTGGAATTTGGATTAGATAACTTCATTTGACTGGTACTACTAAATATGTCAAATATCCAAACAGCACTTCTCACGTTTTTTAAAGAAGTGTTTTATGAGTATTTAAAATTTTTTGGAAGTACATAATCATGCTGAGCATCAAAGTTGTAGGGGTATAATTTGTTTCAGATGTTCCACAGTAATAAGCACCGACTGTGCTATTATAAAAGTATTGGTCTGAGTTAACACATAGGAAACATTGACAGGACAGAAGCTTATTTTCCAAGCAAAGTCATCTCGAAAATACAAAAGGGAATATGTGAGTCCATTTAACCATGGAGTAAAGTGGCTACTGGAGTAATCTGGATACTTGGAGCTTGGGATATGAAAGCATGGGGTATCGACACTGAGCTGTAACTAATGAGCCCAGTTGCAGCTTAACTGACTCCCATACAGTCATTTTTGTGTGTTTGCGCTGTGCTCTTCGTTAAGAGAAAGTGGTTAACATGGCACAAGTGTAGTACCACACTGGATACTTATGTTATGATGGTCATTGTCCCATCTGAACAGATGCTTCCACAAAGCTGGCAAGCTTTTAGAGACATTTCTGAGTGGCTCTTCTTGAGTCGAGTCATATCCAGTTAGGCTTACTAGTTGCGTCATCATCATATTTGTATGAGAAAGCATAAGAAGAACTGATTATTATTTTTTTTTCCCACAAAAGAGATGACTCCCTTTTCTTTTTTTAACTTTATTTAGTATGAAGGTAATTTATGACAGGTGTTTGGGGTATTTTTTCTTTTTGCAGCCAGTGTGCTTTAGGGTGATGGGAATGAACCAGGGGTGACCTCATAGCAGTGGTATTGTTATTGGAAGCTGATATTTCCTGCTCTTGTGTGGATGTGGCTGCTTGAGTAGCCAGAGGACTAATCTGGAAGCTGTAAAGGAGTGGTGGACATGAATCCCTTGCAAGACAGATGTTGAAGTCTCAGGGCAAGGTGCTGGCCTCATTCTGTTAGGAAAAAGAAAGAAAACCAGCAATACACTCGTGTCCTTTCCCCACATCTCTGCCCTGCCCTTCTGAAGTCCTACCTGGTGTTTCTTTGCAGTCACGACAGAGATGTAATCTTCTAGTGTCATTCCTGGTGAATGGTGGTTGTGCAGACTTGCTTCCCTGAGTGTGAGACAGTAGTGCCAGGTTGCTGTGGAGAGCCTGCATCTGTTTGTGAACATGAGCTCATTTGTTTACAAGTTTGCTCATAACATGCAACTGTCTGTGCTAGGAGCACATATTCATGTTGGTCAGTCAGATGTTACTGCTATCAAGAGGAAAAAGTCGTGTAAAGCACAATCAGGAAAAGAACTCAGTGCTCTCTGTCTCTCCCAGCATTTCTGTGATAACATACTGGGGCTGTAGAAGGGTGGCAGTTACTTCTCTCAGTGCAGTTCCTTCACTTTCCTATGGATGCCTTGTTTTCTTCTTTGGTGATACATTCCAAGTGTCACATTATGTCTTATATCCTCATTTTGAGATTTGGCTCCAGATAGTTTCTTCATTAGCATGAACCTCTGCCGTTTCATTCCAAGCCTTTGGAGTCTTTTTGACTCCTTATCAGATGGAAAGCAGTTGTCCTATTAGACATAGCTGCTGGTTGTTTCTCCTTTGACTTGCATGGGAGTCCGTTGCTTCCACTTCCTTCAGAGGACAGGAGAGAGTAGTGTATTATGTTCCACTTTATTTGGACTTCTAATGTGCTGCTGTGCAGGTGTAATTGGGTGTGTACCAAAATAGATGAGTCTCTGCATTTTCTGCCAGACTCTGAGATGCAGGTTCATTGGGGGATTCTAACAAGATGTGTTCAGCGTGATTGAGAATGTCTCATTTTTATGCCTGTTGACTTGCATTTGTCTTTTAAAAAAGCAAAAAATATCTTGCTATCTCAAGTTCACTATATAGTCAACTCTCTGTACGGTTCCTTGGACTTAAACTGTAATATGGTGCCTCCAGGTGCAAACAAGGAGTGCTGAGACGCAAGGCATAATGGAAGTGATTTAGGATGATGTTGAGGACAGTTCTAGTGTGGTTTCTGAGGGCTATGCTTTTCCACTTCAATATTAGCATTGAAAATGTGAGTGTATAGCATATTCTTTGTATTTTCTGTCTTAGGACTGGTGGATCTATGTCTGCCATACACTTTCCTCCTCATCTCTATCCTCCGCACTATCTTGCAAAGGAGCACAACACTCCTAAATTGATTTTCATGTCAGTGGCATCTGAAAATGATGCTTTCTGTGCAGCACTGGACAGCAAGATCTATATGCAAGTTAGACCATGACAAGCAATTAGCCCTTCAAAAGGGAGCTGGGACTGCCATGTTGAACATACACAGAAACTGCAACAAGGGAAGAGTTTGCATCCATGAAAGGGAGTTACGATACATGTGGCATGAGGCTGTTCTAAAGGTTTGATTACTTGGCTAAGAGGCTGTAAAGTGAGGTGCATCTTTAAGAAAAAGGGTTTAGCTATCCAAAGTGCTTCTCTTGGGCATAAGAGAACTTGATCAGGAGAGTTGCATACCTTCAGAAGAGTGGATGGGGAAATTGGGACCTGTCTGCTCTTTGGCATGGAGGCAAAGCATCTGGCTTTAAGTAATTTCATTTCAGGGCTTCTGAGTGGCTAGTCAGTGAGGACACAGGCTTTGGACTTTTATAGAAATAAGTAAAATACTAGCAGATGTCTGTTTAGCTTAATACAACACCTTTTTTTGCTATGACATTTTAACAATGCATGTAGATGTAGATAAATGGATTTTAAATATATATATTTAAGTTGCTGATTGGTTATATTTAAAAATGAAAAATGTATGCCTCTAACTGTTCTGTCCACATCTGCTTTTGAGTGTGCTAGGTACATGAATATTTGGCAGATTTCAGCTATATACTGAGGTAGATGAAAACTTCCATTTTGTTCTAAAGTACAGTTTATTTGAAAAATAAATATACTTGATGTGTAATTGCCTTTAAAGTCTGTTTCCTGTGGGAATGAGGATTAAATATTTTCTGTATCTTTCAATAGGAGGATTTATCTGGCTGGCTAGCACCAGGAGAAGGGTATACACCTGAACCGATGGAATTTCATCACCTAAATGAGATAGACATTAAGCTTCAAGTACTACTATCTGATAGGGATTTTTCTGCGATTTCCAGCTCTTGCTCAAAACCTCCAAGCCAGATTTATCAGGTATATTACAGAACAGAGCTTATGTTGCAGATTTCTTGTTTGAAGTGTGTGTTGAGATCTGATGTAAATGAAAATACAGCATGCATCTGTATTTGTATTTTTTGTGTTTTTCTTTAGTGTCTTCTATTTGTTCTCAAAGTGTATGTGTTAAAAATGAAGTGAAATCTTTGGTTACAGAAATCATATGGAAAAATAATATGTTGCTATTTTGAGTGGTATATAATTCAAGGACTGTCTTGTTTTTAACATTTTTTGATTCCATGCTTTCAGTAAGAAATTTAATATGCAGGAATTGGTAACTCAGATGTTTTCTTAACTGCATGAGGGTCTCAGTGTAGCAACACATTACCCATGATAATTCATCTTTGAGAATTAGAATTAGGTTTCTTCTTATCTCAGGATTCCAAAAGTGCCTCTTATGATCTGAAAGCTAAGGCAGTGATGAATAAGCAATGTTGAAGACTGTAGAAAATTGATTGAAATTGTATAGCCTTTGTCTTTTTCCCTTGCTAGCAGTATTAAGAACCTGTGGGGTCACAGCCTTGAGAAATGATTGAATTTTGTGCATAGATGACTCCAATTTATCCTATGCTGCAGTAATGTTGCCCCTGCTATAATGAGGGAAATACTACATAAAATACCATAATTCTGATTTTGTACTAATTTGCAAAAGACTTCTTTACTTCTGTAAAATTTTCAGTTTATAGCCAAAGCAGGCATATCATAGACTCTGTAAGAGTGTACATTGGCAAAACTGTGTTTTCAGTTGCAGGTGTATGAGAAACATCTCTTTGAATGGCTAAAATACCTGTAGGGTCTTTTTTTCTTTTTCTAAAGACACTTTAATGTCATTTTTTTCTATTGACTTCTTTCTGAACTTCAGGTTTTGTTTTACCTATAGTAGTATTTTCTGTTGCTCTTGACAGTTCCAGGGGAGTCACGTCTTGATGTTGGTAATTTACCAAGTGGGATTTAATGTGTGAAACGTGACTCCCTCTAGTGGTTAATCACTTAGGGAAATGCAGTTACCCAGTAACTTCAGGTTCATGGACCTGAGCTTGCCAATGATTGCTGCTAGATGTTGTGTTTGCTGTTGTGAGACATCAGCTTGAAACGACTGCCTGTGATAATGAGCTCTGTTTGGGAACGTTTGTCCAAGTGGTGGTTGTTGCTTCCTTTTCAGGTAAAAGCTGAGAAGTATTTGAATAGAAACTTGCATTTATGTGTATGCTTATTAAAGAGTTATGCATTATCTTTTGAATAGTATTAAACTTAACAACCAAAAAGAGATCGTTAATTCCGTAATTTTCCCTTCATTAGTGAAAAGCAGTTGCCCTTCAACTTTTGCTTTGCAGCAATTGAAAGGTTTTCAGACACTGTAGTTCCAGGAAACAAAGGATTCCATTTGTCTTTTTTTTTGTTGTTTTGGTTTTTTGTTGTTGTTGTTCAGATAAACTTAAGCATGTGAGTCATTTCAATGAGAGCTGCCAAAGAATAGGACTATTTAAAGGTGGTTTTATAAATTTAGAGAAAGAGCTAAGAAGAAGAAATATAAATTGAAGTGAGTAGGAGGCTTTAGTTATTTAAAACTGGTTTTAGAAGGACACTAAGTACATAAATGCATAATTTAAAAAAACCCAACAAAATAAACAATAAAAGCAGACCCTCCCACTCTGCAGCTCTCTAATTCCACTAGTGTCTTGAGTTCCATGTGCCTTCCCAGTTGACTCCAAAATCCCAGAGGTGCCTTCATTCCTGCTTCTTTGCATGTCCAGAGCTGCTCCTCTCAGCAGAGGATAGGTTGTCTAATGGTTGTCTTAGTTCCATTGTGGTCTTTGTTCTTAGTTCCATTTGTGGACTTAGGCAAGTCAGTGTTAAGTTCTTCCTGAAGTCTGATTTGGTAGGTGCAATCTGCTTGTGTCTAGCACTGTTTATATTTACATAGAATTTCAGCTGTTAACTTTTTTTTTTTGTGGTAAGTGGAGGAGAAAATAGTTGTCTGAGCTTTCAGGGTCTTGACAACCTACTGTGGAAACTTCATACTGGGTCTACCCTTTAGTTCTGTGTTCTTGGTTATGGTTATTTTTGTTTTGGTAGATAAAAAAAATAGATCACTTTTCAATTCATACATAGCAATAACAACAGGTCAAGTTCAGAATTTGGTTATGTGAGTTAATTCTCAATACCTTTTGCTTTCAAATTCCTTTAACAGTTGCTTTTTCAAAAAAACAGGAAGTAATGTGCAGCAGTAGCAGAGAAATTAGTGACTATTTTGAGTTGAGAGAGCTTCCTGTCAAAAGACATGAAAAATGACTTTTTTTTTTTTTTTTTTTTTGCGAGAAATTGTTCAAAGTTCATTGCAGCTCATGGTTGTTTTAAAACAGCCTTGTTTATCATGATCAATATCCCCTAATATTGTTATAAAATGGAAGTTTTAATTAATTTGCTTTTTAAAGAACTTGTTCTTGAAATGTCAGTTCTGGTATCAGAAAATAGGTGGGTCACAGAGAAATACCAGAATTAATTTAAATCAGTCTTTTGACATTCCCTCATCAAAGGCAACTGACACCCTACCAGAAACGGTCTGAGGAAGTAAATTGAATGATACTTTTACTAAAAGAAGGTCTTGTATTGTGGTATGTTAGCATGAATGCCTCATGCAAGACAAAGGCATTAAGAGTTCTGGTCATTTTCACTTCGTTGGGTTTAATTTCCAGCATTTAATGGCAAGACTTTCAATTTTCTTCAGTTGTCCACAGCAACTAAAGGAGGAAGTAAATGAGCTATCAGCACTGGAAGGCTGTTACCCTCTGTAAAACCAGTTATAAGTGGGACACATTTAACTTACTAATAAAGTGACTTAAATAAGTAGCAATTATCCTTATTTATTCACCCTCACACATATTCTGTGAACATTGTGAGAAACAAAATATTTGTTGGTGAGACTGGGGATTTATAGTATTCAAAACTGATAGTGCTAATCTAGTATTGTTGAAGTCTCAGATAAGTTTCTATTGATTTTTTTTATTCAGAGTTTCAGCTTAGATTGTATCACTGCTTTTCCTCTAACTGCGGTAAATTCTGTGAACTTAATTGCTAGATAAAGATGTTTGCACAGATGCTATGGACTGCAAATTTGAATGCACTGCAATACGGTTTCTTAGGAATTTAGTTTTTTTAAAGTTCGGCTTTTTAAATTAAGGTGCCAGGAAAGGGCTGAAAAAATCCTGAATGCACAGAATTTATTTTTAATGAGTCTAGTTGTTATGGGACACAAGTCTGATTTGGAACATGAATGTCCTTTCCTTTGGGGAAGAGGCTGATGTAAGTGACATTAATCTTTCTTTTAAAAATACATGTTGAAATTCATTCTGATTTCCCTGAAATATGGGTTTCATCTGTTGTGGTGGAGTAGGGTATAATGCATTAGTGATGGGGAGCATTGGGAAAAATTGTTAGTATGTAAATCATCTGCTTGAATTTTCCTTTAGAATTTTAGAAGTAATTAAAATTAGCTTAGCATTGCGTATCATAAAGCTATGCATTCTTTTCCTCCAAGAATTGCATTAGGTATAACTTTCAAAATGCAACACTTTATCACCACTGGCTCAATGGGAGAGCTGCTTTCTGCCACAGATAGATACTTTGGCAGGGTATAGGAACTATGCTCTGACTTTGAAATCTTTAACAACTGACTTTAATTATCCTGCAGTACCATAGCTGAGCTGTTACAGATTCATCTTTTTGTGCAATGAGTCCAGCTGGATTCAGAATGCTTTTCCATGACTAATGTTCTCTTTTACATGGAAATGTTTCTCATCAGAACTGTGTTTCTCTCTGAAACATTTCTTTGTTCTGATGCCAACTTAATTAAATATTTAAAAATGCTTCTGTCTTATTTAATATTTCTGGGGAAGAACAAATTGAGTTGAATGTAATCCTGTAAGAGACATGAAAATGGTAGGATGAAGAATATGAAGTGTAAGACTGTGTGTGGAGTACAGTTACCAGCTTGAAAAACTGGAAAACTACCTGAAAATAAAGGAAAACGGAGATGGTATTTAAAGAAACAATAATATCTGTCTGCTTGATTGTCTTATAAAGATAATTACTTTAATGTTGTGTATTACCTTGATGATTTATTTCATAACTAATTGGGTTTCTTTTATCAGAAAAATATTCCATTTTTCAATTATAGCAATAGACTATAGTAAACAGTTTTAGACTGAATAAATACTCAAATGATAAAAATTTCTGAAGATACACTAACATTTCAGTTAATGAGGTCTTTGATAGCGTATACTCAATGCCTGCACTTCACCAAAACAGATGATTTTAACAATTATGTCTATTTCGGGGTATGGTTAGAAGCAGATTAATAAACTGATCAGCCAGTTTTGTGGCTCAAGAAGATTGTATGACACTAATATCTTTGATTAGGTGGGATTTTGTTTTTATTTATTTACAGAATTTTGGAGAAAAGGGAATGCAACAAATAACTTCAGCCATTTCAAATACTGGATATTTCTGTTTTGCATTATGATTGTTATGGCTTTCGCTGTTGCTTATATCTTTGCTTGTGTAACATATTGAACAGCTTTATTTTCTACCTCATCTTTAAGATTTTTAGATCTTTAATCTCAGATGGACTCCTACTATGAACACATGCTGTATAATTGAAACATTAAATGCTTACAGCATTTGAAACATGATATAATACTTCCTACAGTTATTTCATGATATTTTCAGAAAAAATATTTTAAAAATTATTTAACTGGGGAAAAGTCTTAACTTTGCTTATATGGTGCGAGTTCTGATCAGTTACTGTTCAGGGATGAGAGAAGAAGTAGTAGTCTTCCATTAAAGCAGCAGCTTAATGCTCCATAATGGTCAGATATCAAATAGATTATTAGGAATAATTATGAAAGCAAATACAGAATGAAGCAGAAAGTATCACTGTGCTGCTCTACGCATCTGTAGTGTACCATATAGCTTGACTATTGTCCAGTTGTGATCCCCAGATCTCATAACCAATACAGAAAAAATGGAAAACTGGTTAGCAGAATGCTCAGATGTGTAGAATGGCTCTTATGCAATGAGTGACTTATGGAGAGTCTGGAAAAAATGAGTAAGAGGGAATGTGACCAAGGTGTGCAAAACCATGCTGACAGAGAGAGAGTAAATAGTAAAAAAATTTTTTTTACCATCTCGTCCAAATAGAATTGTATCAGTTGTGGATGTTGATGTTGGAGAAACATTTAAACAAGTACTTTTTACTTCTGTTTCTGGTAAAGGTTCATCATTCAAGTTCTGTCCGGCACTCTCTGATAAGAATTGGTTAGGTGTCATGGCTGAGATCAATATTCAAGAAAAGTTTATGGAGAATAAAGTTGTCATGTTTATCCCATTTAAGAATTTAGTTTGATATTGTCTTACTAGAGAAGCAGCCAGGCTTAAAATCATACTGAGTGTGATAAAAGGTAAAATAAACTGTGATACATAGTTTTGCTGAAGTTTGAAGAGGTTACTTATAAGTGCTTGCAGCAGCTGAGCTGTCTGTAAAATGAAAACATGTATGCCTGAAACTATTTGAAAGACTAGGACAGAGATTTGCATAAAGCTTTGCTTCAGAAATGTGTGTGGAAAAGAAAGTAAAAACTTTGAAGGTAATAACTTTTTTGATTTTGTGACTCCTCTCACTATCACTTTTTTTAATCTAGCTGGTACTGCAGCAATAATATTTTCAGAGATGCTGTTTGCAGTTTGAGCTCTGTTCTTCATTGAAGGCTGAGTTCATATAAAAATATCAAACGGTAGTCCATGCATACAAATCCCAAAATAAAACACTGAGAAGTATAATATAGTGTATAGTGACTTCTCAGTACCACTAGTTGCATATTCTTATAGGTGTATTTACAACATTACTTTTTAAAACAAATCATAACTGCAGTTCTGATCTATGCTGAGCACTAACTACTCACATGGCAATGTGTCTATATATGCACAGATGATCAAAAGATTGGATTTAGAAATGTCAGTGCAGAAAGAGTGATAACTGTTTTTAAATAAAAAGAAATATGCTGTCATCTTCCTCCTCACCCTTCCATGAACAGTTAAACAATTAAAGAAATAAATCACTGGAAGAACAATGCCATGTAAAAGCAATTCTCCTTATTAGCAGGTCCTTCAGTTGCTATATTTTGAGCTGTTTTGCCAAGTCTATATTTATATTGCAGATACAAAGGTCATATCCTTTTTCACGTATTAATAAACACAAGTTTAAATAAATCCTTTGGGTTTTTATGTTCTGTGTAGATGTCGATCATGCAGATTTCTTGCCATTGGGCATCATATTTAATTTAAAAAAACTGTGTATTTAGAAGCCTAACTTTAGATAGTCAATATTAAGAATTTGGCCTTAGGTGGCCCACATTAAATGTCAGTCCAGTTTGGAGAGATTCTAGTCATTAACAAATGGTGCTGTTGATATCTGTCTTTCATAGGAAAATTTACTGACACTGTGGTACTGCAAACTATTGCTGATTGTAAATATATATTCAAAGATTTGTACTGTGTTAAAATAGTAAGTTTATTTTCAGGCAACTAATAGTTTGGTTTAAATATCAGAACCCATAGATTTGTTTGATGTTTAGAAAAAATTGTTTACAGATGCTCACAGTTTTTTATATATTGTAGTTGAGAAATTTTCTGTTCAATGTTAAATTGCAAACGTTGTTTTTCTTTCCAGTTAGACACACTACTTAAAAATCTTCTCCTGTGTGGGTTTTTATTAAGATTGCTTGAGCTGCTCCTGAAAATAAGAATGAATAGAGTATATTTTTATTAGATGGTTGCTCATGTTCCTTTGGGTTGAATTGACTAAAAGGGGTGGGTATTTTTTGTTTTTTCCCCTCTACCATTATTTGGATTCCTTGAGTTCTTCTATAGGATCTTTGGTTTGCAAGAGAGTGCCCTGGTTTTTTTCCAGTTAGAACATAACTTTGCTGTTTTGCCAATACTTGTTGTTCTTAATGATCTAAATACATGTAATATTGAACCTTGAATGTATTGGAGGCCCTCCTACTTGTATGAGGAGAAGGACTTGGGCATGCTGGTGCACAAAAAGCTCAATGCAGCTCAGCAGTGTGCACTTGCAGCCCACAAAGCCAGCCATATCCTGGGCTGCATCCAAAGAAGGGTGGCCATCAGGTCAAGGGAGGTGATTCTCCCCTCTCTACTCCGCTTTTGTGAGACCCCGCCTGCAGTACTGCTGGAACCCCTGACACAGAAAGGACATGGACCTGTTGGAACAAGTCCAGAGGAGGGCCATGAAGATGATCAGAGGGCTGGAGCACCTCTCCTGTGAAGACAAGCTGAGAGCTGGAGTTATTCAGCTTGGAGAAGAGAATGCTCTAGGGACACCTTATAGCAGGCTTCCAGTTCCTAAAGGGGGCTTATAAGAAAGATGGGGACATACTTTTTAATAGGGTTTTAAACTGAAAGAGAGTAGGTTAGATATTAAGAAGAAAGTCTTTACTGTGAGGCTGGTGAGACACTGGAACAGGTTACCCAGAGAAGCTGTTGATGCTCCACCCCTGGAAGTGTTCAGGGCCAGGCTGGATGAGGCTTTGAGCAACCTGGTCTGGTGAAAGGTGTCGCTGCCCCTGGCAGGGGAGTTGGAACTAGATGATCTTTAAGGTCCCTTCCAACTCAAACCATTCTGTGATTCAGGACTGATACAAACTTCAAGATCTAATCCAAAGCTACTGAAGGAAGTGAGAATACGTAACCCAAATCTTTACTAATGGTTGAGCATCCAGCTCCAACTTAGAGAGGGTTATTTCTCGTTTACCATAATATCTAGTAACCAAAATACAGAGTCATTTCAGTTCAGTTCTTCCTTTCTCTTCTGGCCTAATTCTGATCCCAGTATGGTTAATAGGAGAAAGCTTTGAACCCCTCATTCAGTCTCCTCGTGTTTTTATTGTAGTAACATTTAAGCATCAAAGTCTTAGCTCTGGAGACTAAGAAATTCCTCTTAAAATGCGAAGAGAAAGAGTTCTTTTATTGAAATAAGTCCAGCGTGATGTTTAGTTATTGTATTTGAAAATGTGCATAATGAAAATTTAACATTTTTGAAATTTGAAATCGACACATTATTCTAAACATTTCAGTGTTTTCCTAATAGAAATAAAAAGAACACTCGTGGTTTTGAAGCAATATAAAGTCATATGTTTAATTTCTGCCTGTTCTTCCTTTTGTCAGGAGTCTCTGGTTTATGCAAACAGAAGCTTAGAAGCAGGTCCAGGTGAAAAGGTTCTGCGAGACAATAAGGAACAACGTGACCAACAAAATCGTCTGAAAGAAATAGATCATCAGCTGAAATTCCTAGAGAGAAATCTTGTAAGTCTCCCATTTTTGTCGTACTTTTCTCCTCTTGGTTTGAAAACTTCGGAGTTTATCATTCCATGTGTCTTAAAATAAAATCTAATTCTGGAACCTTGTGTAAATTCTTGAAGGAATACCCAAAGAAATGTACAAGCAAAAGTCTCAAACAATTTTTCTTAGTCCAGGAAACATATTTTTCAGTTGTAATGCATGTTTCCCATGAACATAGTGTCTATCAGAGTGAAGGAAGTTATTTTCCTCTCTTCCTTCCCAGATGGGGACAGCATAAACAATCATATACAAATACATCCTAAAAGGATTATTTATTTTTTTTTATGGATCATATAATTGTGTTCTTTGAAGGACCAGGTCTGGTGGGAATGTTGTATATGCTAAGTTATTGGGTGGTTTAGCTTTGCTGAATTCATTTAGTGTATTTTTGTAACTTAATTTTCATTTAATATGTGAATTTCATAGGTGCAAAGGCCTTTAAAATAGATCACGTAAGTAAAATGGTAGTAAAAAATCATTACTGTTTTAGAATAAGTACATCATATCTCATTCTTCTTACTACTTTGAGTAAGAGCAGGTAAGGAAAGGCAATTTAAAATCCAAGAGGATTCTATTGTTAAACATAATTTCTGCCTACTAGGTTATTTCTAAGTCATAGAGCCAGGACTGACAAACCAAAACTTATGTGCGTCTCTCAAGTAATATATTACTATTCTTTTCTCTTTCAGCGAGTATAATTTATTAAATTACTCTCAAGTTACAATAACAAAATTTAACTAAAAACTAGTGTTGGGGAACCTCAAGGCCTTCAGGAATCTTTTTACTCGTTTTTAAATATACGTTGTAAACATGCTGTTTGATCTGTGCTGAAAGAGCTACAAAGCAACCTATACAGAAGAGAATTAGGGAGAAAATGTATACAACATTAAAAACAGATGAATTCAAAAACAGAGTCCTAAGATGATACAGTTGTCCTTTGTTTGGCCTGAAAGCCAGTGCTGGTATTTGTTTTTATGTTGGATCTCTTGTAGATCTCAAGAGCACAGGAAGACAATCTCTTTCAATTTTTAATTTTTTTTTTTTTGTTTTTTATACAACTTCGAAGGTTTGCCTTGCTTAGGTGAAGTCAGGAATGAAACTGCTGAAGACTTAAAAGAACATCACTGCATTACTGAGCTTGGCAGTAGTCATTACAATCTGGATATATATGCATATTTTTAAGATTTTAACATCTTTGTTTAGTGTTATTTTTCTGCTTTGGGATGAGAAAGCTTTTGTTTCTCCATGGAATGTGCTATGTGGGGAAGACAGACTAGTACAGTAGTGTACGAGAGACAGGTGAGATGATAGCTGGTATGGGTGACCTGATGAAGCTGCATTTTTACTAGGAAACCCCGAGTATTTTGGTACATTAGCAAGTGGCATCAGTATAGGTAATTGACATAAAAGAGGTGTGCAAATGGAGAAGGTGGTGATTGGAAATAATGAGCATGGATTTACTGAGAGTAAGTCATGCTTGACCAACCTGATTGCTGTCTTTGATAAAATGACTAGATCTGCTCTGTAAGCTGGAGGGCAGGGCTGCCACTCACTGGGAGTTAGGCTGGAGGAGGGAGCTGACAGGAACAGTGTGAAATTCATCAAGGACAAATGCAGAGTTTTGTATTAGAGAGGAGTAACTCCCTCTGACAGTGCAACGTGGAGCCTGGCTGGCCAGGGGGCAGCCCTGCTGAAAAGGACCTGGCATCATTGTGGGCGATAGACTACACATGAGCCACCAGGCTGCCTTGCAGTGATGGAGATTAACAGTGGATTTGGCTGTACCTACATGAGCTTAGGCAATAGATGAAAGGAATTAATTACTCTGCTTTGCCTGGTACTCAGTAGACTGGTCTAGAGTATTGCATCCAGTTTTGGGCTCCCCACTAAAGAAAGGTGTTGACTTACCTGAACAAGTTTAGCAGCGGGCCACTGAGATGATTTGGGGCTAAAGCACTTGACCTGTGAGGCTAAGGAGACTTGGTTTGTTTAACCTGGAGAAGAGATGGCTCAGGCAGACCTAACAGCTTTCTCTTAATAAAGAGGATGTTACAGAGAAGGCAGAGCAGCAGTATCTTTACTGAGTTACATGGTGGGAGAACAAGGGGCAATATTCATAAATTGATATGGGGAAGTTCCAACTGGATTTAAAGAACAAGAAAATACCTCTGAGGGTAATTGAGAATGGGAAGCAGGTTGCATGAAGAGACTGTGAAATATCCATCCTTAAAATTTTGCAGACCTGGCTGGACAAAGCCATAAGGTATTTGATCTGATCTCATAGCCGACCCTGCTTTGAGCAAGAGGTTGGACTAGAGACCTCTTGATACTCCCCCTTCCCAGTCTGGTGATTTTTTTTTGATTCTACAAGGAGAAGGATCAAGACTTTTTATGCATTTATCGGGTGGTTATCTTTCTTTAGTATAACTACACTGAAGGAAAAATAGTAATTTTTCATGACTGTGCATTTTAGAAATATGTTTCTTGTGTGTGGCTGATATTTAGTGTTTTTCCTGTAGTCATAAAACCATAAATACACAAGTTTGTTGTGTGAGACCAAAAAAATCTGTGTAGTCTACCCTTGGCTTGTGGAGGTCTTTATTCAGCAGTAGGGCTACCTTCTGCAGTAATCAGAGTTAGGACAAATACTGTTCCAGTTGTCTTTTATTGCTCTCAAAGTGGTCTCCAGTGCAGATCAAAAGCTTTGTAATTCAGACAGTGCCATAACCACAGTGGTATAATCTGAATTCCTGATAGCACTGTTGCTACAGCTGCAAAAACTTCAGCCACTATCTACATATGCAGGATTTATGCTTGCAGTGCTTGAACTGCACAACCAATATGGAGTACTTATGGAGTATAGGAACAAAGACTTCAGATGTCTTGGGCATAGTGATCACGAGATGATAGTTTTTGATTTTTGGAGAAGTAAGAAGAGGGGTCAGCAGAACCACTACCTTGAACTTCCAGAGGGCCGACTTTGTTCGATTTAGGAGCCTGGTCAACAGAGTCCCTTGTGAGGCAGTCCTGAAGGGCCACGGGGTTCAGGACAGCTGGACATTCTTCAAGAAGGAAGTCTTAAAGGTGCAGAACTGGGCTGTCCCCATGTGCCAAATGATGAGCTAGTGGGGAAGATCGGCCTGGCTGAACAGAGAGCTTTGGCTGGAACTCAGGGGGAAAAAAGGAGAGTTTACCACCTGGAAGAAGGGGCAGGCAACTCCGGAAGACTGTAAGGATGTCACGAGGTTATGCAGGGGGAAGATTTGAAAGACAAAAGCCCAGCTAGAACTCAGGCTGGCCACTGCTGTAAAAGATAACTAAAAATGCTTTTACAACTCCATTAGAAACAAAAGGAGGGCCAAGGAGAATCTGCATCCTTTATTGGATGTGTGGGGGAACATTGCCACAAAGCA
>JAVJGI010000063.1:54447481-54465153 GCA_035590275.1 Ibycter americanus
CAAAACAGTGAGGCCTGTAGACAAGGGAAGTGATCGTCCCCCTGTACTGGGCACTGGGGAGGCTGCACCTCAAATCCTGTGTTCAGTTTTGGGCCCCTCATTTCAGCACCTCAATACTTGTCTTGAAGTGTGTCCAGAGAAGGGCAGCAGAGCTGGTGAAGGATCTGGAGCACAAGTCTTATGAGGAGCGTCTGAAGGAATTGGGGTTGTCTAGCCTGGAGAGGAGGAGGCTCAAGGGAGACCTTATTGCTCTCCACAACTACCTGAAAGGAGGTTGTAGGCAGGTGAGTGTCGGTCTCTTTTCCCAAGTAACAAGTGACAGGACAAGAGAAAACTGTCTCAAATTGCACCAGGGGAGGTTTAGATTGGATATTAGGAAATATTTCTTCACAGAAAAGGTGGTCAAGCATTGGAACAGGCTGCCCAGGGAGGTGTTGGAATCGCTATTCCTGGAAGTGTTTAAAAAACTCAGAGATGTGGTGCTTAGGGTCATGGTTTAGTGATGGACTTGTCAGTCCTGGGTTAACAGTTGAACTCTGTGATCTTAGAGGTGTTTTCCAACCTGAATGATTCTCTGATTCTATGACAAGGAGGCAGTGATTGCTTTAGAGGCTGTTCACTTGGGTGTGCATGTGTTCCTATAAAGTTAGGGAGCATTTTTAACTCTTATTTGTTCACAGTTCCAAAACAATAGTAAAACTTCATATTAATACACTGCTCTATTACATTAAACAGGTAAAAGGTGGTGGTGGGGAGCAAATAGAAGAGTTATGTGTAACTTCAGTATATTGAATATGTTAATAGGCAAAGAGGTAAAGTAGGCTTATTGTCATCTTTTCCTAGCCATTGACCTTTATATCACTTCTTGTCATTACTGACCTTGTTCATGAGGCAAACACAATCCGAGGAAGTGTGTCTGGGAACTGTATGATAGTCTACAGCGCGCCTGGGAAGTGCAGTGGGCTGCTGACTCATTCAAATATTTTGTATATAAATGGGTCAGTTCCAAGTCTTGGTTGGATTATAGCAGTATTGTTTGGTTTCACATTACACAAAGAGTCTTGCAACATACCACACGTTTTTCCTTGGCTAGATTGTATGTATTTAGAACTCTGAATCGATAGAGTGTAATGTTAATTTACAGTGCTTACAAACATAGAATATGTTGTCTGTAACAAAGTGTAACTAATGGCCAGACTAGCATTGCTGTGTGCTGTGCTGCATCGGGTAAAGCTTCTTCAGGGGGACATACTGTGTCATCTTAATCGGCTGCTGCTCTGTAGCATGACTCTAAGATCACAGCATATGGATATGAAATATTTGTGTATTAGGTCCTCTGTGAGATACTTTGATTGCCAGTGTAAATTAAGAAGTAGTCAGCTCTGAATGAAAGTAGGTTTTTCCTGCTAACAGCAAAGTAAAACATATAGAAAATGCACACTTTTTTTTGTGTGAACAAAAAACAGCCACCAGAAAATACTGGGGTTTTTTTAGTTTCGTGTCCTTGATACCATGCTGTTTTGTCCAATCTTCTCTAGAAATAACTGTGTTTTCCAGAAATAAGAGTAGAAGGTATCTCCTTCTGATGCAACATACATAATTGAATAAAATTTTTGTTATTTGGTGTGGGAATGTCTAAAAATCAGGTGACTTATGCAGTGTGGATTGGGCGCCTTGTTTCTATACTAAAGTAGTATTTTGGCCATCAATCCTGTAACAATGTTAGCAGCAAAACTGCTCTCTGCCAGGAAACTGCATGAGGAAAAGATAAATTGAATGCTTGGATTGAGGAGGTGGGGGGGAATAAGTAGGTGGCATGTTTCCAGAATAATTTAATAATTTCTGGAAATACTGTTTGTTATTCAATAGGTGGCACTCTTTGCTGTAGGTCAGAGGAAGAATGCCTGGGAATGGTTCTAGGGGTTATTATTACTGGTGAAAACATTGTCATTTCTGTGGTATGAAATACAGGTTGTGAGAGATTGCCTCTCACTTTTGGCAAGATTCCAGGTGTGCAGCTTTTAACATTCAGTTATTTTTCTAGCTTAGCTAATTAAACAATTCAATTGTCTATTTAAAAGTCATGTATTTAAAATTCACGCTGCATTTCAATTTCTCCTTTACTCTTTCCTAACCCGCTGTAATTCGCTGTGTAAAACTGGAAATAAATTCTCTGCTCCGAGTAGAGGAGGTGATTTGTCACCAGTTAGGAACGTTATTTCTGAATACATGGTTATACTGGGCTTTATAACTTTATAATTTTAAAATGTCGTATTTTACAATTTGAATGTCTGTGAGATGACTTATTTTAAAATGTACTTCAAAAAAAATCCCTCTGATAAAATCTTTTCTTGTTGTTCTTGTTTCTTTTGTTTGGTTGGTTTTGTTTCCTAGGTGGAAATTATGGCTAGTTTAACTAAGCAGAATTTAGCCCTGTGTGTTAGGAAGTAAGTTACAATAGGTATAAAGGTAACTTTATTAATATATTTTTTGTTTATGGTAGAATGCTGTATTTCTTCCACTACTGCAAAATGAATTATTCGAATGGATTTGTATAATGGTAGCTTTGCTCTGACCTTCTCTTCAGGGGGGAGGAACACATTCATCATATTTCTTGAGCAGTCTATTTAGTAGGTGCTGGCATCTGAAATGACAACATTTATGAATTCCTCCATTACACTTTACCTCATGTATGCTGTGGGACTTCATTGTTTCGCAAAGTCTGGGACTGAGCACACAAAATAAAGCTGGAAGATAAGACCTTAACATACAGAAAGTCTGCTAAGTATTATGTTTGGAGTAATGAGACTAAGGGCTTTGGACTCTGAGTTCCTCCTTTATTTTGAAAAAACTATCCCCAGTGAATTAATATACCAAAGAATGTATTGTATGCATTGAAATGTCAATGCAACTCAAATGTATCTGTACCATGGTTTCTGGGCCCTTGCTGAATTTCTTTTAGGTTTTAGTTTGACCTTAGTTCACTTGTTCTTCATTTGAAACCATGGCTGACTCTCTCCACATTCTTTCATCTTTCAGTTTCCTGGAAACCATTGAGCTTATCTTTGTTTTGTGAATTGCATTGTTAACTGCTGCTTCAAAAAAGATGTTCAGCTGCCAAATGCCTGTTGCTGAGCATTAATGAAAAGAATTTTATATAGGAAGAATAATAAAGGTAGTTGTTTTTCAATTGTGGCTTCTACTAGTTGGCCATTTGTGATAATCCAGTAGCATGTTTGATGATGTGTTGAATTTCTTCATGGCAAACAGTAGGTTTAAATGCACATCCAAGCAAGCTCTTAAGTAAGATAGTTTCACCTTTGTTGGCTATATGTGTGTTTTATTTCAAATGTCTTACATTGGAAGCTGATTCTTCCCTGCCAAAATCTAGCCATAGATGCCTGTTTTGGTGTTTTGGTTAAATATATAAATTCAAAAATATTTCAAATGCATATTAAATATATATGCATGTAATTGTATGTATATACACACACATATGTATAAACAGTGTTACCTCTTAGCATGACTGAGATACTGATACCTACTTTAAAAAAATAAGTCTGCTTACTTGTGGTAAGTAATTTTAATACACAAGCTAAATCTAGTTTGCCTAGTCTTAAATTTAAATTTATCATCAGATGTCCATACATCTCTAGAAATTATTTTTTCATAAATTTATGCAATCTAGTGGCCAAATACAGTATGTGATTGTCAGTTATTGAGGTCTTTTTTTAATATATCAAATAATATGAAAATACACATATTCTGTTATCTGAATATCTGAACTTTGCGGGAAGGTGAGCAATTGGTGTGGATGATGCAGAAAAAAAATAGTAAATATATCAAAGCTGTCAAGAGCTTTGATTACCTGCAGGAGCTTACTCCAAAAGGCATGATTCTTATCTTATTGATCTGCGGGGAAGGAAACCTTAGGATAAAATTAATTAGTGTTTAGTGCTGGAGAAATTCTCACAAACCTTTTCATCATTTACTTGCATCAAGATGATGAGGGGATTTGCTGTTATACATGATTTTATTCCAGTGTTTTCCCTGAAACTGATTGAATTCAGTGCACCTGATCCTGACTCTGTATTAGGCATCTTTGAGAAAAGGAGAATAATTTGTTTCTGACTTCTACCAAAATTCCTGTCTTCCCCTTTAAAGGGAAGCAGAGTGCAAGGTGAAGTCCTACCGTGTATTTGGGGAGTAATTTGTCAGCTAGACAATACTGTGATATAGTTTTCAATCACAGTGTCTGCAGAAATTAATTGCTAATACTTTTGAACACAGGAATATAGCTGTGTTTTTTGACCACATTGTGCATTGGTAATCCTTCTAGGTTCTTCTGGGGTGCTGTGCAGTAACGTATAAATAGCAAACACCTTTATTTAAATTCACATAATATCATGTGGTGGCTTGTTTCTGAATAAGCATATGTTTGTCCCTAAAAGTAGAACTTGTTTAATAAAACATTTTCATAACATATTTCATTGCACCAAATAAAGGGAAAAAGGACAACTTACCAAAGTAAGGTTGAGATGTATTCTATGTTACTCCTTCAGAAATTATCTAGCAGGTTCTAAAGTCACTTGCCAAGTTTTTGGCAAGCTTCAAACAGATCTTCAAGTTTTACAGTAATTCGTTCTTATTATGTGATTATACGAAGTTGCTTCAGAATAAAATGTGGTAGCATTTCCACCTGGGAGAGAATGTTGGTGTGAACACCTTATTTTCTTCATTTAACAGCTACTACACGCATGAAGAGAGCAATGAGATTAATAGCAGATTGCTTAAAATTCAAGTATTTCACTCATGATTAAAATAAATTTCCTATTTATTGATTGTTTTTCACAGTACTGTGAACAAGAATGAAGCAGCTGCTAAAAGTATTTATGATAAATAATTTGAAAACTATATATTGCATTAAGACTTAATAGAATTCAATAATTTTTAAATGAATGTTAAATTTTTATACTAAATTATATTAAATTATTAATCAGTTACAATCTTAATGATACTTCCAGTTTATATGGAAAATTATTAAGATAATATTTATATACATGCTGGAGCCAGTTGAATTGAACTACATCTGTATGATGGTAAGTAACAGTGCCAACTTGCATCATAAGTATTACTTATGCATTGATACTCTGTATGAGAAAGCATTGCTGGAATTTGATACCTGCAATAAAACCTCTTTTAAACATACTGGGTTTCTAGATAAGAATGTTCAAATTCTCTGCCCATTCAATGTACTGATCCTCCTTCTCTGAAAATGTAGAGTTTCCAGTTAAGATGGTGACTGTCAATCATTTGCCCCAGAATATGTAGAAAAAAACTGAGAAACATTTCCCTTCTTGTAGTTCTCTGAGCTAATTTTGAACAAACGAAACCTCTTTTTCTTCCCCTGCCAACCACTATATTTGTTCCTCTTCTGTTGCCCCATATCTTGCATATGATCTCTGTAGAGTTGAGCTTTCTTATCTTTTTTTTTCTCCTCTATATTATGATATTTGCCGTCTTGAAATAACAAACCATCGTTGACTACCCACTATCTCTAAATTCGTGTACTGCTATTTATAGTGATTGTTTGATCTTCTTTCATTTTGTGTCTAGCATGATTTAAATTTAACTGTAACAGTGCTACTTTCTTAATTGTCTTTTATAAATGGCATTCGACATCATCAAACAGATTCTTAGTAGAAATCTGTTTTGTCTTAGACAATGAGAGAATTCATGAAAACTGATTTGCTTCTATGCTTTTATATTATTCCTTCAGTATATCCTTTTGTCACACTCCCTGACCTCAGCAAATATGACACAACAGTGTTCTTGTATTTGCCTATTGCTGTTTTTACTGTGCCATCCATTTATCTGCCCCCGACGTCTCCCACCATTATGTCTAAATTAGGTTACATGTATCTACTTGCAAGACCCCTTTTCATTCCTTCTTAACTTTCCTTTCTCCCAAGCTGTCATCTTTAGTTCATGGCTGAGATTAATACATGGCTTCAAAGCAGTACAGTGCCCTTCATCACTCAGTTATGTTTTCAAATGATTGCATATTGCTCTGCTTCCCTCATGCCTAAAGCCTTTTCAAAATACTTTTCAGTGAATTGATGAGGATTGTATTTCTGTTAAAAACAGTCAAGCATATTCAGTGGAGTTTCAGTGTTTTCCTGGTACTTGACTATCTGTGTATACGTAGCTTTGGTATGGATATACTTACAGGTTTGTTTGGGATTTTCTTTTCTCCTTTCTCTTCCTGTGTTTGTACAACATCTAGCATCACAGTGCAATACAATGACTATGGTTTCTAGCTGCAGTGGTATTAAAATAATGATGAACAATTTCTCTGGTTAGTACAGGAGTCCACAGCATAAGATTTTCATCACTGAAGTGTGCATGTCCTTCTGAGGCAAGGAGAAGGTGTTTACTTGTTACGCATCTCAACTGGCAAATTTAAGAGTTCCTCATTCCTTGCTGCCAGTTAGCACTGTTCTTTAATCTCTGTAGGAAAGAAGCCTTGGTTTTGTTGGCCTGCTTGCAATCCGTGTACTAAAGAGAAATAGTCGGGAAAAAGCCTCAGAGAAACTTTCTCTGCAAGTGTTGTAGGGGAAGGCTATGTTTCTTCTTTGCCCTCAGATGTTCCATTCAAAGTGAGAGAAGAAAAATAACAGGGCAGCAGTGGAGGAAACCTTCTGCGACATGCATGTAGGTGTAGTTTGTACTTTGTGGGTGAGTATTAATGTCTTGATCTTTTGATAAGTAGCATACAAGTGCATCTTTCCATCTCAGGGTTGGTGGTTGTGTAACATAGTCTGCAATAAATGTCAACATAGGCATTTTTTGGCTGTGAGTTTATCTTATACATGTGTGTCTGTATGTCTGCGTGTACAAACTGTGTAGTGGAGGTTGAATCTTTTCTTGAGACGCTTTAACTTGTTAGGCCAGGATGATGTGTAATCAAACAGCATCTCCAAAAGTGAAGGATGTAAAGCACATAGCAGATGTCAGGGTGCTGATATTCCTGTAAATTACATCAAACTATTTGACAGCCACATGGGACTCCTAAGCCAAAAAACATCTTAAATGTCATAGCACGATGTGACTTTTATAATGAATACTTGTAATATTAGTGTTGACATCTCGTATTTCAGTTTAAGCTATGTAATAATTTATGTATTTTCACCTGTGAAAGGCTACTAAAGAAAATTATTTTTGGTATGATTCCTAAGAATATACAAATTCCATTAAATCTATAGAAAAGATGGATATTACAATTAATATACTAACACAAACTGATGGCATACTGTGATAAATCCGATAATCAGAGTTTTACAACAAAGCTTACTTGAAAACTAGAAGTATTTCTGATGGATTTTTGGCTCCTACAAAAACAGTTTCCTGAGGTGACAACAGCAGTATTTCTAGCATGAATGCAATAATTTTCTTTTCAGAAACACTGTAATCCTGTTTACAGAGTCAAACAAAGTAGGTTGGAGAAAAGCTTTGAAAGTTTTGTCTCATTGATCTAAATAGTCTAATTACACAGCATATTTTTTAGTTATGCTGCACAACACAGGCCAGTATGAAAAAATACTTTGGAAGTTGGGATGTCCCTTTTCCAGAAGATCTTTACTTAAAATATTCCTCTCATTAGGAATCTGAAGAGCTAAAGGCATATAAACTTTTGATAGGAAAAATACATAGATACCTAACACTTTGCTACTGAGTGTTCATACTGGTTGCCAGTTTGGCAGAGTTGGGCATCTCGTGGCCTGTCTCATGCCTAAATTTATTTTTTTTTTTTATTCCCAGATCGAACATTCCTTTGTCTACAGGCTCCATTTACTAGACGTGCTCAGAGCATGCCAATACACCCAAGCAGCCATAAGTACAAAACATGTTACCAGTCATGATCAAGATTATGCCCGTTTTCTTTCAGAAACATAACCTAGGAAGTTAGCATCTGCCTTACAGTATTCCTCCACTTTCTTCAATGTCAACAATTTCATCTCAGTAGCTTTGTCTCCATTTTTCTTCATACAAAAGAGTGACCTAACCCTCACATAAGTTTTTTGTAACTTTGAGAGGAGGAAGCATGTCGTCTCTCCAGTGGTAAAATTAAGATATGCATCTAGGAACACAAAATTCAGGGCCTAGATTAGAGGGACAATCTTTCTCTAGCCCAGTGATGGGCAGGAAGCTCCTCTGGAATAAAAGAAAACATTCTGAGCACTGCTTGTACAGATTTTTCATTGTGTTATGCAAAATGCATAAACAGATTATTGTGTTGGGACTAGGAACTTTCTTTTTGCAGGTGACCATCTCATTGTTCATCTAGATGAATGGTTTCTAACACCATGAATTTTGTTTTTCCTAGTGGTTTGTTTCAGGGCTGTGGTGAAGAGACTTTTTATTCAGACCTGCCTATATCCTTGTCATCAAGGTGTCCCCTCATAAAAAAGTGGAAGTATGTTGAGACTTAGAAATCACTTTCTGGGCATGTACTTTTATAACTATGAAGGGCAAGTGTAATTGTCATCACACAACTGAATGTGTGTACCTAAGAGGCATGGCCACATACTTTGTGATTAATCCTAATCTTTAACACAGTCCTCTGATTCTGAAAGAAGCAGGGTTGTAGGTTCTTTTCTTTGGCTGTTTTTTCTGTTGTCTGATTTAGTTTTGGGTTTAATTTCCTCTTCTCCCCATTATCTCTTCATGTTGGCACAGATCTGCTTACAAATATTGAGAAATGTACATTGGTATATAATACTGCATGATAGTAACCATTCTTTACAAGTTTTCATTTCTAGAGAACTTATTCATGGAGATATGCTTATTAAATGGTGTGCTACCTTTATTTTCACCTGTTCAGCTAGCACATTATAATAAGTTGACATTGGAAGTATTGAGATATTGACTGGGTTTTGTAAGAAATGTTTTCCTCAGCTTCTTGGTATGACCCATTTTTATTTTACTACTCTGCCAATTGTATGTAGGAGAGAATAGGTTTATTTGAATTCCTTCCATAGAAGAAGTGCCACACTTTTAAATTATTTCTTTAAGAGTATTTGCACTATCTTCACAGGCTCCTTTTTTTTCTTTATTTTTTTGTTATCATTTAAAGAGTAAATAGTGCAGTCGGTTCTTTTTCCCAAATGCAAAGAGCAGTCAAAATTAAACACACCTCTGTACTAAGACTCTCCCTTTGTATGCCCCCTGTGATTGCCCTCTTTTTAGACCACCTCCACATTCTTCATGTGGTTGTCTTAATTTTCTGACATACAGGGGGCTCCCCATCCCTTTCTGGTGGGATCTAGTCTTTGTTCATATCTTGGTCATATGGTCTTTTCTGCCTGGACTGTTGATAGTCTTTGGTTAGTGGGTATGTATTTTTCTTGTGTGTGAATTTATCTTCTCTAATGCCTTATTGCAAAACAGTGTAATTATACTGTGGTGTGTGTATATATACGTATGTATTGAACACTAAACAATATTTGTTGCTAAGTAGAGTATTCAACTCTACATGTTCTGAATGGTTTCAGTTTCTGGGATGTTCATAGAAAAAAAGATTAAAACTGGGTAACTGCTTATACACACATGAACGTATGGTTGTAGCAGACCTTTTTTTGTCCTAGCTGCTTTCCTTTCTGTAAATCAAAGCTTTCCTTCAAAGAAATCTCAAGGAAAAGTGATGTCTCTCAGCAGGGAGTCTTCATTCTGCAGGAAATAAACATTTTGTGCCTGTCCTCTGCTATTGGCTTAACTGTAATAGAAGCTTATTAAGAGAGTGCTGGAAGTCTCTAGTTTGTGAGGAGCAGTCCATAGGACTTCACCCTTTTTGTTGAAGCCATGTGTATTACTTTCTCAATTTCACAGAATCTTATTGAAGAATCTATTGTCAATGCAGACTTTCGCAGTTAGTACTCTTTCTATTAAAAAAAAAAAATGTCTGAAGATTCACATATTAGGATAAGAAGGTTTCCATATAAATGAGGCACATTTTAAAAGTTTTCGGATTTGTCATATATTTAACAGGTATACTTGTGTAATTGGGAAAGTAATTAGAGTTGTTTATTGCTAGAATTGTCACTCATGCAATATCTTATACTAATTTTTTAAGATAATTGATTGGGGAAATAAAATCCAGTGTAAATACTGACAAGTGTTTTTAGTACTAGTATTTATAGGGATAAAGCTAGAAAGCAATAATGAGGAAAGAGACTTCAAAGTGATAGCAACAAGCAGATAAGAGTTTTTAGTGTATAAAGCAGCAAAAGAACAGTGACCTTTTTGGTATTGTGTGCAAAGGAAGGCATTGTGGCCTTGTTTGTAAGAGTAATTCCAAGTACGGTGTGATAATGGATTCACGGTACTTTCTCAGAAAGGCATGTCTTTAACTTGAACTTACATCACAATAATAATAAACCTGAATTATGCGAATACAAAAAATGATAAAAGTAAGTTTTTAGAATGTAGAGATTATGGACTGATTTGTGGAGAAAGATTATAAATAAAAATTATGCATATAGTAATCAAACTTTGAGTGATACACAGAATGTAACCTGTAAATAGATCAGGAGCATTGATATGAAGTGAGAAGTGGTGTGTAATAAATTTGTGCAGACAATCATTATGCAAACAAATGTCTTTGCAGTTGTGAATAGTAGGAAAACTGAATTCTCAGTGTTTGAAATTATTGTATGAATAATTTGACAGCTGGTTTATTCTGTGTCTCATTACGAGGTGACTTTTAGTGACTGTCTTGTTTCTGAAGGTGAAAGTGTTGCTTGTTTTTGAATGGATACTCCTAGCAAATAATTTTGGATTGGAGGAGGAGGAGTTATGCCATGTGAATTAATCTTTTAGTATAAGTTGTGATACAGAAGTGGCCTTTTACCTTTTCTTTGTATTCTTTATTTTTCAATTACCCATACTTCCTTATCTAACAATTTGGTTTTTAAACCTTTATAATTGAATGTTTCTAATTTGTTTAGATGTTTCTGGCTTTGGTACTGAAGCCAGGAGTTGCAGGTACAATATATTAAAGCTAAAAAAAATAAAGCATAGTATTGGAAACTGAGTTGATAGTATCAGCAGGAAAATCAGCTGCAAATTTAGATTCCTTACATTAATGACATGTTTTTAATCTCATAAAAATTAACAGAAGATAAATCAGATTGAATTTGTTCTATTGTTACATGCTATAAGAATTGCTTTTTTTTTTTTATGTGAGTGTTAATGAGGATGTTCTTAGTAGGAAAAGTAATATCTGTATCTTGCTTGTTGTAATACCAATGCAACAGCATTTAGCTACAGAGAAGATTGAGTGAGCAAATCTTTTAATTAACCTCTATGATTATGCATCATGCCCTCTTCATTAAATAGATCTAACAGGGAGAAAAGCCAGTTGTTTCTAATAATTTTCTAGTGCTTTTGTGGTTTGTATACTTCAGTGTTCTGAAGGTCGGATAGAACTACCAGACCATAAAATCCAGCCAGCGAGAGATCTGGAGCTAAGAGAGCTCAAGGATTTATTAAGTGATGTGAAACTCTATTGTTTTGTGCATGTGTTACATAATTGCTGTCAATGCAAGGCTGTTAAAATTCCCTGCTAGTAATAACACGAATACCATTTTATAGCTTCAAGAGGAGATAAAAGAAGCTTCTTAGTCAGCACTTCAACAATATCACAGCACATGTCAGTTTTATTATTCTGGGGCCTTCAGTTTTGGCAGATGCTCTCCATTCTGGCTGTGGTGTGGTAATTACCATATAAATTAAGCAGTGAAATAAGCTGAGTGCAGCCTTATCCCTGCTGCCTGTAACCAGGTTGCAAGTACCGCAGTGTGAAACAGGCATAATTCAGGCTGATTATATTTAGAAGGCCACATTTTGAAATGCTGGCCCTTTATCTCTATTCAAGTCAATTTTAAAAGTAAATTGAAGCTGTTTAGTTGCTGTGCAAACAGAAGGATCATTCTTTCTCCACAAGGTACTCTCCATAATACCATTTCAGGAATTAGTTTAATCCGTCCAGGTTTGATTCATAGCCACTAATTATACTGCAGCGTACATTCTAATGCTTCAAATTATATGTGTCCTTACTTTAATGAGTTATAACTAGTCCTTAAATTGGGAGCTTTGCACTTTTCTTTTATATCTAACAGGCTTTACTTGGGATTTCATGGGATTAAACTACTATGGAAAGTCTAGGAAAGTGAGCTAAAATGAGTGGATTTGGGTTTTTTTGCTTTGTGGTTTTTTTCCTAATTCAGTTAATTTTGCTCATTTGGGAAGCCTTGGAAATTATAAAATCAAGAGTCCAAATGCAAATTCCTCTGGTGATAGTGATAAACAAGACATATTTCTCCATGCAATAAGTAACTGCATGTGTCAAGAGTGGGCAAAGAAAATAAAGATGATGTGAGCGACTGATGCTTTTTAAAATCAGAAAAATTGTGTTGGAAATTAAAAGCCTCAAAAGAAAAATAGTGTGTTATATATTTTAATTTTTTACCTGATATATTATTACAGAAGTCAAAGCATTTTAGAGAATTGGATATGTTATGAATGGTGTAGTGGACAAAAAGAAACATGGCCAGGGTCTTGCTGAGCCGGTGGCAAAGCTGATGATGTCACTACAATCTTTTGATTTAAATTCTTCTTTTAAATTTGGTGTCATGGAAAGAACTAGAGCAGAAATTCATGCTATCAGTGTTAGGCTACAGTTAATTATCTTTTGCTTTACTAGACTATTTTCTCTATAGAAAAATGTGAATCTGCAAAACTGCTGCTTCAGAGATAACTTCTGATCTTTTAATAAGATGGAAAGTAAAATGAGGGGTTTTGATTCTTGTGCTTACTATTCACCTCTGAGGAATAAATTACAAGGTATTAGTTGCAGTTATTGCATTTATAAAATATATCTTTATTAAATATAGTCAAAACAGAATAAAATTACAGTTCTTATCTTCTCAGTTTTCAAGGTACTTTTGGAATAAAACCTGTTTTCTCTGGTTTGGTGACTTTTTTCAAGTAAAACATTTGGATTTCCTTTAACATTCTTGACATGGCAGTGTGAACAGTGAAACAGAACTGAAATAATAGGTTTTTTAATCTTTAAATATCAGAATTGTATTTAATTATAGTAGAAATAAACACCAATGCCAGAACCAATTACAGCACAGTGAATTTTATTATTCCAATTTAAACTCCTCTTTGGTATCAGGTTGTTGGTTTTTTTCCTGCCAGTTGTATGTTGTTTCATTAGGATTTTTTTCTTTTCTTCCTTTCTAATACGTGTTGCTTAACAGTTGACCGACTTATGTTTTGAACTGACAGTTTAGGTAGTATCATGCAGCACTTCAATAACCTTTAGGAATAAAGGTGTTATGTAAAATTAAGCTGTTATTTGAATAGCTTGATTTTGAATTGTTGAATATTTGAATTGTTAAATATTAGGGTCACCTTTGTATGTGAGCATATTGAACACATTTTGATATACTTAAACAAGGAGAAGAGGCACCTCCAATCTACCAGACAGATGGTACATGAAATTAAACGACACTTCCCATTTTGGAGAATCCTATCTTTTTCTCATTTTTGTAAATCCTTTCTGAGGAAAAGAGAAAATAGGAGAAACTATTTAAATATCTTTTGTATGTGTATCTGCTCTATGCATTGTTATTAATTCTTACCTTCATTAGGGCTCTTTATTTACATTTTCTTAAAGATTAAATCACTGAAGGCATGCCGTAATCCCACAGAATCTTTAGAGAATTGATGGAGGAGTATGAGTGGTCACAGAGATCTGGCTGGGCAGAGTAATTTTAAAATTTAATGCTGAAGATGCTACTTGGTTTTGATTCTCAGACCTTTCAGTAAATGCTTAGTTTAACAGCCATGCTTGGAATGTCTGGTTTGGTAAGACCTTCACAGAAGCATTTTCTGTGCTTGACAGAAATCACCTGAGAACGCAGCTAATAGTGGATAAAAACAATGAACTGATGCTGAGAATATAGAAAGGGAATACCTTAGTTAACCATTAGAGATGTGTTACACTTAAAGTTTGATATGCTGTGGAGCTTGCTTCACAAGCAAATATATACAACAAAAACAACTGCAAGCTACTAATTATATTATACTACTTGACTTACTGTCTGGATTTTTGCCAGAGAGAAAATGATTAGGCTAAATCTTGTACTTTCACAGTTGACCTCCCTGTAATCCCATGGAGGAGGAAAAAAAAACCCACCAAAACCCAAAACCCACCAAAACTTAAAAAACATGGGAAATAATGTTTATTGGGGGAAAATGTGTTTGAGTATTGACAAACTTAATATCTGGAGTTAATATGGAGTAATATTGTTTACTTTTATAAATTCCATGGAGCATGCAAAAAATCGAAAATAAATTTCACTGTGAGGACAACAGATTTTAATGTACCATTTTAATCTTGATTTATAATTTTCCCTCGTATTTCTAGAACACAGCATGCAGCAAACACTTTCTAATTCAATTTTTTTTTTAAATCTTCTGCATTTTAAAGCATTTATGTGGTTTACCTAGTAATAAATTATTTGAAACTTTAAGCTGCCAGGTGATGTGTAAATTTACTATGTAAACTTTAAGGTTAGGTTAAATTGAGTAGTGTTGATATACACTTTTGATACAGGATACCACAATCTCATGCAGAAATACAGTGAACTTATTTGTTTTGATGAAAGCTAGAGAGAACAGTCAAGTTTTGTGTTGATTTGTCTCCATGCGTGTGTAGGCCTTACTAGGTCATTTTTCACAAAAAAAGAAAAATTGTTGCCTTAAAAAAGTCTACACTCCTCTTCTAAATGGGACCAAGTGTGATGTAGACAAAAGGAAACAAACTGTGCAAAGGGAAAGATGGGAATGACTTTGAGCTCTTTAGTACAATGGAACTGCTCATGTCTTTAATAGAAGCTCTAAAAGAGGATAGAAACAAGTAAAACAACATTGTATAAGAACAATATAATATGCAAGATGGAAAAATGTCCATTCTTGTGGGTTTTGTGGTATAGCAAGCTAAATTTTGAATTTAGTGATTTTAACTATTGGTCCAACTGAACTAGTTAAACATTGTCTATAGGACAGCATTTCAAGTGCAGTCTAATTAATCATTAACACAACTTTGTGAAATGAATGCCCCGTGCAATGAGTTTGCTTCATCTACACAACAGCCTGTTGTCAGCCACAGTGGAAAATTGTAGGTATTTTACTTCGAAGCAAAACACTCAGTTCTTAGTTACGTGTTATTTTAGGAAAAAAGAGAAAAAACTTCCTAAAATCACACTTAAATATTAATTTGGACTGAAATTGCAGGAAAGTTCTTTGAATCATTCTTGCATAGCAGTCTAGTGTAAAATGCTTTAAAGTAGTTAACATGCATATTTCAGTGTGGTAAACTAGTATTACATTGGCACAAAAAAATGCAGTCTGCAAATAATTAAACAAGAATTAAAACAAGAATAAACTAGATTTCTTTTAGTACTGAGATCATGCTTATGAAAGCTGATGTTCTTTCAGCCTTTTGAGTTTGTTTTTGTCAAGAAAGGGGAATTCTGCCCAAAGTTCTCTGTACTGCCAGATCCTTCACAGAACTACTATGTACAGAAAGCGAAGTGGCTTATGCATATTGCTCTGTTCGGAAGGTTTTAACTGTAGATGTAGAGAGTTAGGCAGGTGTCAGTGTCAGGTAAGTTCAGAGAGGGAGATCCCTTCATTTGTAAGTCTGTATATTAATTTTTCCATAGGTTATTAAGATATTTTTTTCCCTGAATGATCTGGTAGTTCATATTCTATTAAAACACTACATCTGTTTCAGATCATATACATATAAATGCTTAAATCATTATGAGAATGATCACTATAGACAATCTTGATATATAAACAAGCTCACAGTGCAAGAAAGCGGAATTCATTTAGTTTAATGTAGCCATAGTCCTGCATGTGCATTCATATGCTGTCTGTGAATGCCGTTTGTGCTTGGGCGTCAGGTTGCCTAAAAGGTATGCAAAAAAACCAACCCAACCTCCTGCAGTTTAGTAGTTTGTACTTGAAATGTTTAAGGGGCCTGCTAAAGACTAAGTAAGTTTATGTTTCTAAGCTAAAGCTAGTCATAATCTATGCTCATGACTGTCATTAGTAAATTAAAAAGTCTGTTAGACTGGTTTTTACCAGTCTAGCTTCTGAAGAACTAGAAAGTAGAGAGCTGTCCTTTCATTTTAAGCAGAATACTGTTATTCCACATTTTGAGTACAGGATGAGTATTATTGCTTGGATAAAATAACTCTTTCATTCTCGGGCCCATCTAGTTTCAAGGAATGTCATTTATGTGGTAATTTCCTTCAACATTTATTGCCTGTCTAAATCTTGAATGAATCAAATGGAATATATTACCTGTGGCATAGATTTTAAAATAAGATATTCTTGAATATCTTGGGCTGGGGGTGGGGGGTGGGGCGGGGCGGGGAGGGGAGAGAGGAGGTTAGCCAGTGATACTCTGCTGATTCTTATGCTTTCTTAAAGCTTTGTAGATTAGTCATTCAGAATTACTACTTCCTTGAAAGCTAACAATTTTATTTAGTTATACAAGCAAATAATCTTTACAGGTAAACTAGCTAATTATTTGATAAGCTGTAATCTTTGTGGGTTTTGGGACAGAGTTAATCATAAATACTCAAGCTGGAGATTCAAAAGCCTTATTCTTTGTTATGTTGTTGTTGTTGTTGTGACAAAGAGCAAAATATCTATGTGAAAAAGGAGATTCCAAACCAAATAAATGTTCTTGAAAACTTTTATCTTCTTCCTCTTTGTAGATAGTTTGTGTTTGAGCACAGTAGGCTTTACAATGAATTCTGCAGTAGAAAACTGTTGACAATAGAAACAGTGGCCTCATATCTTGGACTTCTCTAGTGAGCTGCTAATGTACAAGTTGTTCAAAACATGAAACATCACAAATATTTTGGTTTAACATAGAAAGTATCAAATACAAAAAAATAAAATTGGTTCATCTTCCATATAATATGGTTTTGACTAAGAAGGTTTTCATAGAATCATTCACTTTGGAAAGGACCTTTAAGATCATATTGTCCAACCGTAAACTTAAAACTACCAAGTCCATCACTAAACCACATCCCTAAGCACCACATCTGCATGTCTTTTAAACACCTGCAGGGATGGTGACTCGACCAGTTCCCTGGGCAGCCTGTTCTAATGCTTGACCACCTTTTCTGTGAAGAAATTTTTCCTAATATCCAATCTAAAGCTCCCCTGGTGCAATTTGAGACAGTTTTCTCTTGTCCTGTTGCTTGTTATTAGGAAGAAGAGACTGACACCCACCTGCCTACAACCTCCTTTCAGGTAGCTGTAAGAGAGCAATGAGGACCCCCCTGAGTCTTCCCCCTCTCCAGGCTAGACAACCCCAGTTCCCTCAGCCGCTCCTCTTAAGACTTGTTCTCTAGAACCTTCACCAGCTTCATTGCCCTTCTCTGGACATGCTCCAGCACTTCTATGTCCCCCCTGAAGTGAGTGGCCCAAAACTGAACACAGGATTTGAGGTGCGGCCTCCCCAGTGCCCAGTACAGGGGGATGATCACTGCTCTTGTCCTGCTGGCCACACTATTTGA
>JAVJGI010000063.1:54465671-54475778 GCA_035590275.1 Ibycter americanus
TGCCCTGCATGTGCCATGTGATGGCACTCAGGCTGATCTGCTCCATAACCTTCCCCAGCACTGAGGTCAGGCTGACAGACCTGTAGTTCCCCAGATCCTCCTTCCTGCCCTTCTTGTAGATGGGCGTTGCATATTGCCTGACCTCCAGTCTGCTGGGACCTCCCAGTTAGCCAGGACTGTTGATAATTGTGTAGTTCCAACCCCCCTGCCATGGGCAGGGACACCTTCCACTGGACTAGGTTGCTCAAAATCCCATCTAGCCTGGCCTTGACCACTGCCAGGGATGGGGCATCAACAGCTTCTCTGGGCAACCTGTGCCAGTGTCTTGCCACCCTCACAGTAAAGACTTTCTTCCTAATAGCTAATCTAAATCTTCCCTCTTTCAGCTTAAAGCTATTACCCCTTCAGTTGTTTTCCTTCACCACGATAAGTGTAGTAGCTGTTTAAAATACGTGGTCAGTATTTGTGTATTTGAATGCTTCTGTTGTGTAGGTTAAGTTTTATGGATGTTTCCATGATGTACTGGCATTTACCGTGAAGTGATAAAATGGGTGGGTTTTTTTGTCATAATTATGTGCACATGCTTAAGATTGTTCAAGTACACAAAGAAGCTTTACTTATTCCATATTTTTAGGGTTTGTCACTCTTTCTTCACTATTTAAATTGATATTATAAACCCTGATCCTGCAGGTCCATGCTTGTAATATGAATTCAAAGAAATATTTATGATTGAATTTTGTTCTATGTGTATTTAGGATTAGTCCTGTAATTTGCATTACTGGAAATTATGGAAGTGACAGAAAAATAACATAATTCATTACTGTGGCTTATGCCCAGGAGAAAATATTTTTATATAATTCAACAAAAGGTTTAGACCATTTCAGAGATTTCCTAACACGGCAAAAATGCATACTTCTAGGAGAAAAGTGCAATTTTCTGGTTGCATATAGTAAGTGGAATAGTTTGATTTTACATTTTCTATATGACAGTAACTTAATTATGAGCTTGCTCCTGTTACACTAAAAACTGGACAGAAATATCATGATGGTTCTATGTGTGAAGTTTGAGGTTTGTGTAGTTTTAAATTATCATTAGATGAGATTTGTACACACACGTGTGTATTTAGGTGTGTATGCATGTTTAGAATGCCTAGTCAGGCGACGGAAACCGAGGCTAAATTTTCAAAACATCCTATCACTAAACTGTGCATAGTGCACGTGCAGTGTGCAGAGTCATTTTCTCACGCAAATTCATGTTTGCATATGTTGTTACTGCTTTTAACATAGTAACATGGAGATTTGCTTTCACAACAGGAAAGTGCCCATTCTGTATACATAATAAATTAGATGCATAACTCTAATCATGTGAAAAGAGTTTTTACATGGCCAAATGAGACATTGCAAGGTAGCTATAGCCCCTTGAGATGGCTGGTTATGAAAACAACCAGTGAAAAAGAGTGAAAGCAGGATAGATATTCCTTTGTTTCCGTTTTGGTAGTTGTCTATTATATTCAGTCATTTTGTACATCTGACTTTAAAAAGTTTATCTCTTTACTGGTCAAGAAGTATCAGGCTTATGATATGTAAATAATGTCTTTGCTAAATAATGGTTCAAATGCATGAATTTCATATAAAAGAATAAGAAACATTTTTGCTATAGGTGTATTGTTTGGCTGGATGTGGTTTCTACCTACACTTTTTAGATGCACTATTACGGATCTACTTTAAGACCAACTATTTTCTACTTTTATGGGAAACAGATGGAATGTCTGGAATTCCACTTACAAAAAGGAATCTGTATCCTGCTGAGTAATAGCAAAATGGTTGTCTTTTTTTTTCCTAACTGCAGATGTAAAATTCAATACCAAAGGCATGCAAAATATTGAAGGTGATTTACTGCTAAGATTTAATATTGTTTCTGAAATTACATAGCTATAAGGAGTATATGTAGCTGCAGGATTAATTTCAAGAGACATGGCTTAATCTTTTGTTGGAGAAATATATTTCTAAAGGTAGAAATAAAAGTAATAAATTTAAACCTTTCAATTGCTCATGTTATTAGCGTTTTTGATTTTGTGTATTTGTTCCTGTTTATAAGCATTCATTACATGCACATGTACTTCCTATGACTTAACCAAGTTTAGGTATGTAGTGCAAATAAAATTGCAACACATTACTGAATGTGTTTTGCTTATGTTGATGACAGCGGAAACTGGAGATGCTCAGAAACTTGTTGAAAGATATAGGTTTATCATATTCTTAAGAAATTTAAATAAATTATTCTTAAGACTTAAATATCAGGTACCTATGAAAACAGCAATGAGCCAAAAATGTAGGTCCACTTGCATCACTAACTGAAATATAAATAAGTAGCAGATATATAACCTCCTCTTATGAACTAGACATGTGGGATTATTTTAAGGAGATGGTAGTTTATATTTACCAGGCAAAATCCCTGACATTGTTTTTATTGATACATGTTGAAAATAATAGATTAAAAGAACTTGAAACCATTACTCAGTGTGAAGCGGATGTGCTATGGTAAAACAGCAATTATCCTGTAGTTAAAACCTGCTCATGTTTTCAAAGTCATGTGGATTTTGAATAAAATTAATATAAACTCTGTGACTGCATCCCTTGGATTTGAAAATTTTAGCAAATCATTATTATTTTTATGATTAATTTAACTCTTAATTTTCTTCTTTAATAGAATACTTGGGTTGGCAAGTGAGGAAATATGACCAGTTTTTATGTTACTGGCATTAAAAATATTGAGTTGAACACCATTTTTATGTTAGCAGATACCCAATTTTAAATTTGAAGTCCTATATAAAAACTTCTGAGCACTTGTTTGGTTTTTTTTCTTTAATATTAATGACAAATAGAGACAAAAAATAAGATAGACGAGTTGTTGACTACTGTTCAGAAATACACCATATGAATACACGGTCCATAAAGATATTTTTTAAATTTAGATGGAAATCTTCAGAAGTAGTTTAGGTTTCGGATAAGCACAGGAACAGTTGCTCTCCTTTTGTCTACAACCCTGTGGTTGTAGAAATTGCAGTGCTAATCTGTTAAGGACATCTAGCAGTTGAAAAAATCCCAGGTCTCTAGGAAATAGAGATAGGAACCACATTTTTCTCATGTTGGGAGAACTTTCAAATTTACAGTATTATTGAAAACTCTGGGTACAAAGTGCTAGTACAGGATCATGATACACTGCAATGCATATTGTGTCAAATTTCTAATAACACGAGTACATAAATTGTCTTTCTTCTATTATTGTTTATATTTTTAGGAATCCTTTTAATAACATCTGGAACTTTTACAAACATTAGAAATAAAAGTGTGTGAGAACAAAACTGGTGCCAGTTATAGGTCTAAAGTCAAACACTTCATGACTCTGAAGAAGTAGCAATGAGATGTAGGTGTGCACTGTTTCAAAAGGAGAAATAGGATTTCTGGGGCTGGAGATTTTTTGGAGTAGTTAAAACACACAGCTCACACTGAAGTCACTGGAATTTGGTTGCTGAACTAGTTTTTATAAATCTTATTGTATAGGGTTAAAATACTTGTTTCTAGACATATTTCTTTGTGTAATTGATAATGATCATTCTATTAGGACTGACTTACTGAGTCATCTAGACCCCTATACTTAGGTCAGAAGGTTAGAACATGGATACTTAACTGGTTACTGGTTTGCCTTCTTTTTGTAGTTTGATTTATCATTCTTGGACTGCTTCCATAGATTTTGGGTTTTGCTTTTTAGGTTATTTCTGGGAAATAAGTTTATTTTACTCCTTTATTTCTGTCTTGAAACCATGAGTGTATTACCATGACAGTAAATCATGCTCAATAAATTGATGTGGTTAAGTCCAGAAGGAGTTCTGTGTAGGTGCCCTTAAATAAAGAATGAGACTTTTGGAGAGAATGCTGTCGTATTAGGAGAAAAAAAAACCCAAACAACCCACTACATTTTTTTTACTGCAGGGTTGCTTCTTGCGCTTTGTCTTTTTTTCCTACGTGTGACTTCATGTGGTAAATTAGCAGGGCAATCAAGGAATCAGAGCTGTGGCTTCTGATTCATGCCTCTTGATAGAATTTTGAGGCAAACCACTGTCTTGATGAAGTTGAAAATAGTTTTTGTTTGGGTCCCGTCCCGTGTGCCCCTCCCCGCCCTTGTTTCTCAAATTTGAGTTGTTATGTTTCTTACTGTTTCCTACATCAACTTCTTATTGCCTGTTCTGATGTCATAATATCATCCTCTTCCCCTCTTTCTCTTTTTCCTTCCTAGTGAGAGTCTTTTTTGAGTTGTTATCAGCGCGTTAGGATTGTTGCAGCCCACTCATCTCTTCATTTCTTACAATATCTTTCCATCATTAACACCGTCTCATGTGTGTTGTCTCCTTTACTTGATCCCTGTGTGCTCCTTCTCTTCCATGTCACCTGCAAAAATATTCTGATTTTTAGTCACTGTAGAAACTAGTCTTTGTAGAGAAGATAGAGAGGGGAGTGTACAAATAGATGAGCAAAGTGTAGAATCTCCTTCAAGCTTTTTCTCCCCTTGTGGCAGAGTAGGAGGTAGAATCAGAATAGGAAATTCTTTCCCTACTCTTCTTACCTTCTTAGAAGCACTTCTTTCCTTAGTAGAGTAACAGAAACAGCTTGACAATCCGTACCCAGACCAAATAAGCAGGCCTGATTATCTTTTCCAAGCCATTAAAAAAATGTTATAATTCTGTTTCAGAGATTTGGATCTTCAAATCAACATTCAGATTATTAAGTCAGGAATAAAAAATCATAATCTATTTTATAAAAAATTTGCTTTGTGCAATGATTATTATAAAGATCGCTCTCAAAATTTCTTATTACCATTCAACTGGATGATTTTTTAATTGTCATTGACATTGGAGTTCTTTATATTTATTTGAAATTATAAATGACAATATATTTGTGGGTGTAGTAAAAAGAGGAAGAGAGGTAACTGGAAGCTTGAAATAAAATCTGTTTAAAAATAGAAGTTATGATTACTGAATCCTTCAACAAGATATAAAAGCATTCATATCTAATAAATCAGAGACATTATCTATTACAACTGTGTTTTATATAATTGGTTTGCTACTAGATTTCTAAGAATGGTAAAATACTCTTTCTGCAATTCTTGAAATTTAAAATCCTCTCTTCAGGTCAATCCAAGCATGCCACTTTCTGTGCTTCTTTAAAACACAGCACAAATCCCTGTTTGGTTAAAGCTCCATTGAGGCTGTATACATTTATTCCACTTGTAGTCTGTAAAGCTTTTAAATTCAAGAAGCTTTCAGTTGCCATTAGTGAGACTGGATTCAAAACCAGGTGGCAGAGATGAATACACAATGTCTGTGAACAATACTTTGTTGAATTCCACATCACAATACCTACCCTGATGAGATTCTTTTCTTCATACTAAAATAAGAATTAAGTAGCACACAGTGGATCACTGAATAATGCTTTAAGAAATATTATAAAAATATGTGAAGTTATTCTTTTGGTATCTTTTTCTTTGTTGTCTAAATTCAAACTGTTTTTAATCCTTCAACCCCTGTTGTTTCTTGCATTATTGCTCTCAATGCACCACACATTGGTATTTCTGCCCAAGTTCCCTTCAATGAGAAAGGCTTGGTCCATTGTCACTTCTAACTTCATATTGTGAGGAAGTGTGAGTACGAACTACAGAGATACTTTTTTTTTATATGGAGTACTACTGTGATTATTAATATAGCTGTACTTTTTCTTGCTTCTCTTCAGTCTTTATTGAAATGAACCTGCAATTGGGTGCTGAATTTGGTATTTGTCCTGAATGCTCGCCTCTCTAGAATATGTGACTCCAGGGGAGGAAAATTCCTCTACTGTGACATCAATTAATGGTATTGTGTTGTATAGTAAGCATGAATAGCAGAAATCCAGCCAGTCAGAGAAGGCATGTAACTTCAGGTTCTTTTGTTGTAATAGTCAAGAGTTGGTTTAAGCCGGATATAAAGCTTTGGTTAGTGCATAAGATTCCATCACTTTTGAAAATTAAATATGATTTAGCTACTAATTAGAGATCGGAGTGGATATGAGAGTCTAGATTTTACTTAGTTGTGGGCTGCTTAGCTTGGATAATGTATTTCCAGAGAATGAGATGAAACTGGGAAGCATTATTTACATAGGTGACCTACTTTTGTTCATAGTGATTATAAAGTACAGCATAAAAAGTGTTCTTGTCAAGTTTGAAGATGATACCAAATTGCGGGGGGAGGGAGGGGGGCACGACACCAGTCAATACACTTGAAGGCAGCACTGCCATCCAGAGAAACTTCAGCAAACTGAAGGAATGGGCCAACAGAAACGTTATGAAATTCAGCAAGGGTAAAAGCAGTCCTTCACCTGGGAAAGAGGAACTGCCAACAGCTGTACAGGTTGGGAAGCAGCTGCACTGAACAGCACCTGGGGGTCCTGGTGGAGGGAGGGTGTCAGGCTGCGTGGGGGCCAGCAGTGTGACTTGGCTGCAAAGGTGGCCAACAGCATCCTGGACTGTATTCACAGGAGCAGAGCCAGGAGAGTGAGAGAAGTGATTAACACCTCAGCTCAACACTTGTTAGACCACATCTAGACTTTCTATACAGTTCTGGATGCTCCAGTTCAGGAAAGACACCACTGAACTGCACAGACAGAAATCTGGGGGCTGGAGTACTTGCCATGTGAGGAGAGGCCGGGGTAACTGATCTTGTTCAGCTTGGAAAAAAGGTGGCTGCTGATAGCAACCTTTCAGCACCTGTGAGAATTCAGGCTCTTTCTTCATGGTGGTAGGACAAGAGACTGTGGGCATAACGTGAAACAAGAGATTCAGACTGGATGAAAGAAAGCTTTTTCATAATGAGATCAGTCATGAGCTGAAACAGGTTGCCCAGAGAGGTTGTTCCACCTCCATCCTTGGAGGTTTTCAAGACCCAGCTGGATAAAACCCTGAGTAACCTGGGCATGTTTCATTTCAGCAAGAGCAAAAAAGAAAGATTGTTATGAATATCCTGAGGAGTAACTGAGGACTAACATACCACCTCTGCTAGCTAGGTGAAGATCAAGTAAAATTGAGAGCTCCTCTAATATACAAAGCTAAAATCAGAAGCAAGAGGTTGGGGCTCTGACTATATATTAAATGCCAGCTGAGGAACCTGAACAACCACTTCCATAATTGTCTTGAATTTGCCTTTTGGAGTATTCAGTTCTTCATGTGTTCACATCATCTGAAAATGATTGAAAGGGTAGTCTTAAAATCTATTGAATAGCTAAATGTATGATGTCCTTCAACTTATTTCTGAAATGCAAGTTCATTTCTTTATCTGCTTGTTTGGAGGTTTAATTTGATATGAAAGTAATTTTAACATCAGGTTCATTTACAATAATTGATAGATTTTCTTCATATGATTCTTAATATTTTCTTGTTTAAAATTCTTTAATTCTCTGTCTTGCTTTTGTATTTATACACACTGAGAGCATTGTCTACTACCATTTGTGTTACTGTCCACTTTACAGATTTTTACTTCTCCAACTTTGGGCAAATTTCCTTACTTTTTGAGGGCAAACTTTTATATGAATGGAATTTATTACTGCATTTCAGCATGTTCACTGGAAGTTAGGAATACTTCACATGAAATTATTGCCTTTCTCCCAGAAATAATTCCTGTTATTCTAAATTTCTACATCTTAAATTGAGGGAGGATGTATTTACAAGATGTCAGTCCACCATGGTACTTCATTTTGTGTTTTGTAAAGAAAAAGCTTCATATTTGAATGCTTGCCCATTTATCTCCCAATAAGTAGTTGCTGAGAAAAGCTGCAAGGCGCTACAGGTGCTTTTTAAAAAAGTGAAAGATTGTACAGGTATTTAAAACCTATATTGGGTATTCTCCGATAGTAATCAACTCTGAACTTATTTAAACTCAAATCAAACTTAGTAGTTGCCCTGCTAGTGACTGTCAGCCTAGGGCATTATGAAGGTGAAAACATATCTAGCAAATGAGAGCCAAGCTGGATAGGAATGGCTTTCCCCACATTACTGCATTCATGTGTTTATCAATGTGTTTTATAGACAAAGATTTACCCCCTCCCTCCAATTTATAATACTTCTAAGCCCTACTGACCTCTATTTTACTTAGGCTTAATGCCTGGCACTTTTAAATCACTTTTACTGTCTTTTACCACATCTAACAAAAAACCCCAAACCAACCGCTAAATGTAACCCTTCACAGATGTTAGCAGGGTTATAGCACAGTTGTTTTAATAGAGCACAGCAACAGCTTTGTTGCAGGAAATGAGGGCAAATATCTCTTCAAGTGGAAACTATGGGAAGAATTTAAATAGAATATCACCCAAACTAGAATTGGATTTTGTAGGTGGTAAACGTAAAACCTGTGTGCTTAAAGTGCCAAGGGATCCTCTAGCACAGTTGTTAAAAACCACAATTTTAGATATCATTCCAAATAACGCTGGTCATATTACAGAACCTCCATAGGACAAAGATCCATTATTTATTCAAAAAGCCTGCTGAGTCACGAACAAGGAGTTAATAGCATCTCTCTTGTATGAATTCTGAGCTGAAGCTGATTCTTATAGCATGCAAGATCACACGGATGGGGGTTTCTTTTCTGATATATTTATGTCAAATAATGTGAAATCTTTGAATTTGAGTATTCCCTCTGATGACATCCTTAGGTTTGTGACATCCATCTTTAGCTTCCTTTAGGGCAAAAAATTCCAGTATTATTTACTATCACTTTAACGATTTAGTCTTTCTAACTATTTTGGCATCTTTCTCATTAGTAATAGGTGATGTGTCAATGCAGAAAAAGACAAGGTATGGCTGATGTTTTAAAAAGAAGTTGAAAATAAACTGCCAAATTTTAAGATATCTTGCATATGGCAAAGTGGTACATTTGTTAAAATATTAATTCTGAATTATTCTTCTATATTCCTACTAATTAGTGAGAGAGTTACAAGGGGAATTAGTCAGGTCACAATATATTCATGAGTACATCCACAGGCACAGCATATTCAGAAAACAAAGATTCCAGCCAGTTAGGAAAGTTTGTAATATCAGTATTAACACGAGAAACTAGCTACTGCAATTTCTGATATCATCATCTTGGATCTGTATTGTAGATGCACCAAAAGATAGTGGTGGTTGATGTTTCTATCCTGAGAGCAGCTTCTCTCCTGAGGGGAGACTCACCAGCCTAAAGTACTCATCTGACAGGTGAACTACTTCTTTCTGGGATACTTAAGGTGAGGTAATCCTGAAAGGCTGTTGAGAGCCATCAGGTGATCTCTGCTCTGTACTTATCTGTATAGGTTGCTGTTGCTGAGAGTGCTTTTAATTTTTGACCATGGGATGGTGTTTCACAAGCTACACATAAAATAAAGTAAAGAGGGGGTAGAGCAAGCAATGAAAGCCTGCAGGTAAGCAGAAATGGTAGTTTGGGGATTAGTCCAGAGACCAGAGTGGATATGTATTTTGAGAACTGTTGGGGTCGGGGCGGGGGTGCAGGAGCAGTATATGGATAGGTAGGTGGATGTTAGATAAGGGTACTGTTGCAAGAATTATGCTGAATAAATAATATAATTGGAAGTCTTAATATATGTTTAAGGTATGTAATACAATTGATGTGATTTAGTGAGAACTCATGAGTGGAGTATTACTATAATGGGATATAGCCTTTTCAAAGATAGGGCAAAGAATCAGGAGGAAAAAGCATATGTATCAAAACTGTAGAGGAACATAGAATTATTGAAGATCTGGTAAAGCCTGAAGGGAAAATATCATAAAGTCAAAATGAGCAGACCACCACAGAAGAGCAATAAATGGATGCAGCATTTTGTGAGAAGTTAGCAAAACAATGTAGAATTTGGTGGCATGAAGAAATTTTTAATTACCCAGATATCCTTTGAGAAAGGCATAATAGAGTAAGTTTAACAAGCATTCATTGGTGACTGTTTTTTTCTTTTATTAATGTCATAGCGGGGGGGGGGGGGGGGGGGGGGGGGGGGGGGGGGGGGGGGGGGGGGGGGGGGGGGGGGGGGGGGGGGGGGG
>JAVJGI010000063.1:54482429-54524835 GCA_035590275.1 Ibycter americanus
AAATCTGAAGTTCCTCATTACAGAAATTATTAGAATTCTTTGATGAGTCTCATTGTTATTCCAGGATATTTTTAAAAGATGGATTTTTTCCATATGGTTCATTTCATGAACATATGGGTCTGTTTTGTGGTTTTGAGAAATACAGTGATCCAAATTTTCTCTGCATATCGTAGTCAAATATTGTTGGTTTTTTTTAATTATATAATTGACTACTTAAACCTGCAGAATAGTTATTTGCATTATATGCATCCACTGCACTTACTAACTTATTCTTAATACTTTATTACTTTGTACTGTTTTCATTTGCAGCCTCTTCCTGTGCCCATCCTAGTATTTCTGGTTTTGTGAATAAGCCAGTAAATGATTAAATTAATTCATTAGGGTGCTTGGTGGGTATATGCATACATACTTGCACACCCTCTCCCCCACTCAATGTGTATGGATACAAATCAAGTGAGTAAGAGAGACTTAAATCACTGGTTCCTTTTCATTAGTGAGGCTTTTGTTGTGTTTTATTTTTAAAAGATGTTAATTTCTACCAAATAGGTCCTAGAAACATCATGAGAGAAAGGTGGGTACAGTGGCTGAGCTAGCTATCTGCCCTCCCACCTTGGGCAAGTCAGTTAAAGCTGTATTGAGTGAATGTATGTTAATTCCTGAGCTTTCTCTGCAGTTCAGGGTGAGGGTTATGTGGGTTTAGAATAATAATTCAGAGCAGCCAGTTTACTGAGCTGGGAACAGCCTAAGGCTAACTTGTAAAAGCAAAAAAAACCCCAAACCTGCCTGGACTGATGTCAACCTTTCTGGAGCTTACGTATATTACGTGGGTTCCAGTCAGATGCCTTTGTCATCTTAAGATCTAAAACCTAGAGGAACTTTGTAAAGCTAGGCACATTTAAAACACTTTTGTTTTGAACAGGGAAGAGCTCTTCTAATTACTTCATATATATGACGGTTCAAACATTTGCCTAGCATTGGTAGAACTAAATTTAATTCTTTGTAAGCCCGCTGTTCCAATGTAAGAGAAAATGATCTATCCTCAATAAACTATAGAATAGATTCAGTGCAGTACTATTCATGGCCGTTGTTGAAACTGGGCTCTACTATGTGAGGAAAGCCAAACCAAAGAGACCATGCCTGAAAAGGTGGAAGACGTTATGACCTAGTGCTCAGTGCATCCAGCTCTGAGTAGGGAGACTGAAGTGCCTTAATCCCTTTTCCCAAGAGTGGCTTGAGGATAAAATACAAAAATATCTATGTCATGTCCCTCCCCTTGTTATTGTCTCCGTACTCCATTTTATGGCTTTTTAGTATGGGAACTTAACAGCCTCTTGCTCCCACTAGCCAACATTAAACTGGCTCACATAAAACTACAAACGAATGACCCATGTAAGGAATTTACTTCCAATAATGCATAAAGTAAAACATAGACTACATCAAATACATCAGGTGCATTAAAAGAATTCCCATATCAAGTTGTGCTTAGCACTGTTAGGGGATACGTGTGTGAACAAATTCCACAAGGCAAGAACAAGTTGGTCATGTCTCCTGCCAGGCAGACCAGTTACAGTTAGGTCCACAACAATTCATTCTTAAAATTCCAGAAGGAATGGATTTCTCATGTCTCTGAAAAGGATAGAATTATCATGGTGTGGCTCAGAACCATGATGTGTCTTTCTCAATTAAAACTCATTCATTTTGGCAATTAGATATAGTTCTCAGTTTGTGTCAGCTGAACTGGTATACACACATGTAATCTCATTGCAGAGGCTATACCACTACACAGCGTCGTCCTTCCAGATTGCAGCTGTATCCAGTCTTGGTATTTATAGATTTTTATGTCTCTAACAACAACAGCTTAGAAATTTATGTATGTTTTTATGATTTTCATTAGCATAAAAATAATCAGATACTTAAACTTCCATCTATTCTAGTGTGTTTTTGCTGCATCTTGCGTAGTATAGTAATGCTAGAAACTGCTGCTGAACTATGTGTTTTCAGAGGTGTATATCTTTCTATGAACATCTGTTGTATTTGTCTTAGCTTGATATATGAACTGTGTTTCAATCAGATCCTTAGTACCTTTAACTTGAATAATTTGCCTGCTTATCCTGAAACTCCTTTAAAAGTTTGAAATATTTATAAGCTTAATGGAAAAGCATGTTAACCTAAGCAGTGAGTGTCCTTCATTGAAGAAGTTATGACTTTTAAATATTTATCATCCCCCCTAAGCTTCTACTTTTTGTTACAAAAAATATGATCTGTTCTTTTCTTAATGTATTTTGACATGAACTCTCTATCTGAATTAGCCTACATGAATAAGTAGCTTTCTGCTAACTGCCTGGGAGAAGCACACAAAACACTTGATTCTGTCATTGCCTACTGATTCAGTAGCTGTGATTCCACATAACTGAGAGTAGTGTAGTGTCCTCTAAAAACAACAATGTCATCATTAATTCATCAGACACACAGCTGTGAACTTTGGTGGTGGTTTTTTTTGTTGTTTTGTTTTGTTTTTTACCAAAGTAACTGGGCAAAAACATTCCAATGTGCAGTAAAGAAAGTTCCAAGCAACTGGGGTGCACAGAGCTTTGTGTTTAAGCCATTGACCTTGTAATGTGATCACACAGACTTTTTGTAAATTAATCTTTCAGATCTTATGAGTGACATATGAACTTTGACTTCATGGGCAAAAGACAGACTCCAGCTCCAGAGGAGTCACCTGTATCCCAAATGTGTGATAAATTTACATAACCTTCTTTTGAAAAACAGAAGTCTTTTGGTGCTTTCGTGTCTTTTACTAGGGGGAAATACTAGATATTTTTTTTTCCTTTTTGTGCAGTGGTGTACATCATTGAGTATAAAGGGGATTGTCCCACGCTTCATTTAAAAATATATTTAAGCTATTTCTATAGCAATTATACGTTTCAAACTGCAAAACAACTTTTCTGTAAGCTACATGCAGCTGTACCATTTTACATTTTGGTAATTAGTTTGTTGTTTCTAGGATTGTATTAATTTCCCTAAAAGCAACATTTGTTAGAATCAGTGTTTATGCAGCTGTTCTGAATTACATTTTATATATTAACATGTTCTGCAGAAAATGAATGAAAAATTCAAACACTAAAATATTCCTATATCAAGACATTATTTTTTTAAACTGTGAGTCTTTTTACTATAATGCCTTTAGATTTCTACGTGAGCGTAATTAATATTTTGCCCCTGGTGCAGGAAAGCTGGTATACTTATGCTTAGTGTATGCTATTTGAGCTGTCTGGTTTCCTGTACATCTGTCACTTGGCTTGTGACATTCTCTTTGGTGAAGAGCAGTAAGTACAGGAGCCTGCCCAGTGTGGTTGTGTGACCTGTCGAATGCCATCATTGCTTCTAGTTACAAACATGTAGCCATCTCTTATTTACCAGGCATGGGTTTACCAGGAAATAAGTAAGTGGAAGGAAGGAAACCTGTGTACTACAACATGAAGTTATGTACCTCTTGGCCTGTAGCTTCCTTAGGCAAATCAACCCGCTGTCTCTGTAAAGCGAGTAAAGGCTTTCTTGCTTTTGATCTGTATGCAGATACCTGTGCTTCTGCTTACATGAACCAGGATAATAATGACAAAGAACTGCAACACTTGGAATGCGTGTACTTTTCTAGATGTCTTTGTTCTGGGACATGAGAAAGGAGCTGTGGTTGAGAAAAAGAACAACAGAAGATGTTGAAAGGGGTTTTTATTTCTAAAGCCTGGAGAATTTAGAAGTATTATAAACTTAGTGGCAGAAAGTAACTGTGAGGTTTTTCCCCATCACCCCAGAAGGAGGAGGAGGCTGGCTCTCCTACCTGTTCTTATAATGTTTGTTCTGTTTCTAGTTTGGCAAGGACATAAAATACCTGGATTTTGGTTATAACAATATGGGAAATTTATCATGTCAGCAGGAGTATGGTCTTTGGTACTGTTGCTCATTTACTATATGTTAGACAAACCTGAGGAAAAACAATAAGGGTTTTAATAAACTATCAAAACTAAGGTTTACATGTAGCTTTGTACTTAGACAAAAAATTTAATAATATTATCATTTTGCATTTCTAATTTTTTTTAAAGACAGCTGTCAAACATCAAGTAATAGTAATAGATCAGCACTTGTTTTATCTCAGTCTTAGCTTTGTTATTGTTATGTGGTAAATTTAAATTTTCTGGTAATGTATAGCTGGATGTTTCAACGTTTAACTCCTGTTCTTGTACTTACTGAAGGGATCTGCCCCCCCTGCTTCCTCAAAATCAAGAACGGGTGCAGGCAGGCTTGAAACTCCAAATAAAATGTTTTCCCTGGGGCAGTACTGTTCATCACATTCTTCCTAAAGGCTTTTGGGTTTTCGTTTTGAATGGAAATAGAAGAGCCAGATGCAGGTATCTCATTTCAAAATACCTTTCTGTTCTTTAGAATAGATTCTACATTATTCTCTTTCTTTTAAAAAAAAATGTTTTTTCAGCACTATGTAAAATATATGCCCACATTGACAAGCACAGCTGCAACCTGACATTCCCTGTTGAAACTTTGCACTTGCCCTGTGGCAACAAGGCCCACCAAACACAAAGGAAAAATCAAATTCTTTATCAGTTCTTTCTTTGACCTCTCATAAGCAGAGACTGAGATGTAGCAAAACTATCCCTACCTTTTCTCATTTATCTGTACTCATGAACAGTGATTCTTCTCTAAAAGACAATGACAATTTCATAGATTTTAGATGGGATGTTCCTTAGTGAGTGTGATTATTCAAGCCATGAGTTGAAAGGGTCAAAAACATTTCATGAGCAGTAAATAGGAATTTGATTTTTTTCTTTTTTTAAGATACTTAATAGTTCTGCCATTGTGAGGTAGGATTACATATTTGCAATTCACATAACTACAAATATTGCCAACTTCTCTTTCCCACAAGTTGTGTAATTTTTGGTATGTTAAAACCTCCTGATTTTTGCAGTGCCATAATTGCACTAGAATCTCTGCTCCTATTAAAAAAGAGACAAAACCAAGCCTTTCTTTAAAACTGTAACAATTAAAAGATCAAAAGAAGAAAAAATTGCAGTTTCAGATGTACTAGACCTGGTATTTTTGGAAAGGTGTCCTGGCTTGCAGTGTTTGGGTGCTTGCATTTGCCAGTACATGGCAATACTGTACATGCTCTTTTATTGAGCTTGTGGGGTGGACTACCGCAGCAAGAAGTGAAAGCTAAGCTGGTGTGATACAGTATGAGCCTTGTTATTTAAAACTAGGTGTTTTTACAATTTTGTACTTCAACATATTTCTCAGAAACAAGTTTCTGAATAGTAGTGTCTTATATACCTTTTTCTAAGCCTCTGTCATTTACCAAATTTCTGTTGTAATACTGATCTCTACTTCTTCCCTTTTCTTCTCTTTTTGCTTAGAATCCTTTGAATCATATTGTCAGAAAGGCTTCAGTTTTAAAACAGTAATTTGTAAGCAAAAGTCTAAGCATTCAGTCTTTAGGTGTTAGCTGGGTTGAATTACAATCTGAGGTGCCAGTGTCTCTCTGCCGCCTGTGAGGACCTTGGGGAACTACAGCTGACATTCACACTTGGCTGAGGCTCTCTATTTAGGCGGCATGAATGTAAATCAAAGAAAGGAATACTATCATCTGTATTTAATGCAGAGTCAAAAACTCTGTAAGAAAACCACATTTATGAGAGAAACTGCATGCTTTTTTCGTTAACTTGGATAGCTGAGATTGTATACTACTTCTACTCCTTCACTAGAGAACACTGTGGTTTTCTGTATCTTGTTATTCCACATATAGCAGAACTTCCTTCATATCATACTTCAGCTATTGGGAGAGAATATTTCTGTCTCCAGAATATATATCACAGGTCAGGTTTACCATATACATATATATGTTAACATAGAAAAAGTCAGTATTCAGAGGTGCCTGTTGCTATTGGTACACAGGACCAATTAAGGAGGGTCGCTTTAAAAGATATCCCGAAAGAATATCAGGAAATATGGCCTGAACTCGGGGAATATATAAACTATTATTTTGTTCTTTTTTTAAGCTTCTGACTATAGTTGCTTTTGACGAGTCTTCATGGCTTACTGCTTCTTGGGCCGGTCCTTGTTTTCAGTGAGACTGAGCTACACCTGATAAAGGTCACTACATAGGTCATCTAGATCATGTGCTTGTGGCTTCCCTCTTTTTCTTCTTACCGGACAGAGGCATTTTGTTAATTTTATTGGTGTTTTAGCACTGTCAATGAAGTTTCTGAGGTTATGAAGAAACAGATCTCCATGCCCTTAGTTTTATTGCTATTTGTATTTTCTGTTCCCCCAGTAATTATAGACCTGTCAGTGTTCTTAACATCTCAAGATACTTTGTTGCAGAGTTTTACAGTAGCTATAATAAGATACTGTAGTACCATTATGCTACACTGTATCCATTTCTTGGAAAAATAAAAGCCAAGGTGACCAAAAAAAAGAAAAATAAATGGGGTTTTGTAACAGAAAACAGCTGCAACCACATCAAGGCATTTTTGTCTACTCTACTGGCTTTGCTGAAAATTAAAGCCACAACTTAATAATATTCAAGGAAGATATTTCTATGGAATGAAATCTGTTAAATGCTTAATAATAAACAGTTAAAAACACAAAACGGGATGTTTAGGAAAGTGTTTTTGAATGCTGAATAGCCTAGGCTGCAGACGTTCTGCTTCTTCAGTAGAGGCTAGAAAATGAAAGTCTTATTCAGAATGATGGATTGTAAATACCAGTTCAGGAATTTGTCTTACATTTTTGCACACATTCAGTGTGTTCAATTAAAAGCAGCTTGCTTTCTAACCTCAGAATACTTGAAAGTGTATGAAATCAAGTGCTCTAAAAACAGGGAGCTACCCATTTGTTGAGAAAGATTTTAGAAATGAGAGAAAAAGTTATACAGTGACTCATATAAAGTACAAATGCAGTAGATTAGATGAGCTAAACATTGAACTCATCTGAAGCTAGAAGAGCTGAGTTCTTGCAAAACATCCGTTGACAACCTTGGAGTAAATGGATTTTAAATTCAAAGTGATGTAAATCAGAGACTTCTATCATAGTCTAGTATTTAAATCAAGGGGGGTTTACATCATTATTTATGCAGCTTTTAAAATTCTTAAGCTTTTAAATTATTTTTCTAAATAATAATTTTTTTAAGAATTTTCTCTTATTGTTTAGTTACTACTAGGGTATGTTGATTTTCAGTTAAATATGCCCATTGTATTAAGTTAGTACATCTTTGCCCTAGCTAGGAAAATATACTCTATGGACACTTAATTATACACATTAATGTATGTTTACTTAGAATTGTAGTTCTTACCTTTTGTTCTGTTAAAGATACTGAATAAAACTCCTTCCTTTCTTGATTCCCACTTTCTAGAAATTTGTGCTTTGCTGCTTATGATGGAAGCTGGTGTATAATTCAGCAGGAAGATAACAGTGTTTTAAAACTATTGAAACTGAACTAATGATTTTTTTTTAATTATACAATATATACACAAGTCAAATATGCTGTACAATTACAGCCAGGATTTGGATCTTACAGCAACAGGTACAAGAACACTACAAACACTGGTTGCAGTTAGGGGAGAGAATAGAATAACATTATAACTTCTTACGATATCTCTTGGACACAATCAGATATCATTATGATGTCGGAACTGTTAAAAGCAAACGAACAAAACACGTCTGTTTAAAGCTACTTGCTTTCTTGTTAAAAGAAGTACTGCAGTTAGTGGATTGATCCTATTGCCAGGGAAGTCCATGATCTAGGATACTAGATCACTTCTTGCATTTGTTTTTATTTATCGTCAGAATATCAAAACTAGTTGCTTGCTCCGGTTTGGTTTCTCAAATTGAGGTGAAACAGGATTGAATTAAAGAAAACAGAATAAATTCAAATGCATAAGATACCTCTTAGTACCTCTGAAAGAGAAGATAATTATAAAAATTTGGCTCATCAATTCGTTTAACTCAGCAGACTCAGCTGCTTAGGTAGTAACAATTCCCAGCCACTAATAAAACATTATGTATTACTTGGTTTTGCTTGCATATAGTTTTTTATTTAATGTATAATAGTTTATGTTTGAAGAAGGTCAGACTTCACCAGATTTAGCCATAGTTTCATACTCACCAGTATTTTTTTTAAAGATTAGGTAAATAGGAAAAATATGTCTAATGTTAAATAATTTCTATTAGCCTTTATTTCCTTTTGTATTTAGGCATTATATACAATATATTCAGAATTTCCTTTGATATTCCTTTGTGAATCATTTGCTTTGTTGTGTAAAACCTACTATTCATAAGTTAATTGGGTAATAAAATGTAGGAGTTTTTGTAAATCAGAACTCACTTAGCTTTCCTTTATAACATGATGCATAAGTCTTATGTTATATTAGCTCCTAAAATGACAGAAAAAGCCAGCATGCTAATGGGAATACAGATTTTAATGAGTTATATTTCATATTTTAACTGTTTAGGTTTGAATCCAATACTGTTACAGGTCTGAAGGTTACAAACACCATATTTGGTTCAGTTGATGAAAGCAGAGCTTCAGAGTCATGATATTCCTCTAATGCCTGTATAGGCAATTAAGAAAAATAATTATGTAATCTTAAATTACTATAAAAATAGTATTTTTTTACTAATAAATACATGCCTGATAGGAATGTTAGAAACTTTAAACCTGTGTGACATTTTCAAATTTTGTTTCCTAAATTACCTTCTTAAAACTTTGGTGAGGACATACAAATTTAGATTTTGGTATCCATAGCTGAAAACTTCATTGCTAATATGCAGGCACCTAGAAAATGTTATACAACTTGTAGATCAAAAGCTACCTTGAGATGAAGCTAAAATTGGAAGTAAACTTCAGAAAATTAAGGGTAAAAAGTATGATTTTTTTTTTTTTCTTAGCAATTCAGAAATAAAGCTTTTTGGGTCTTTAAAAGCCACAAAATTATTTCCATATGCTTCCAAGAAGAAATTCACACTTACAGCCACCAAAACCTCTTCATTATATCCTAGTGCAGTACCATGCAAACTCTGCATCTGCGAGTAATGTAGCTTATTGTCTATGGTATCAAATGAGAAGAAAATTATTGTAAAAGATATTTTAGCTTCCTCTTTTTTTTATACTTCTGTCACCTCTGGTAACCAGTTGCTTTCTCCTCCTAAAGTCTGCAGGGTGTGGCATAGCTGATGAAGCACAATTTTTCATTATTTGCACATTCAAACCACAAGCATTGACTGGATATTTTTAAGAAAGATCAAATAAAAACAAGTATTATGCCCCTTTGTAATGACTAAAATATGCATGTTTAAATTAGTTCTGCCTGCAAGAACTTGTCATAATTATTTTTACTTGTATAACCTGTGGGCTATCGTAAAAATCAAAAAGAAATTAACTGCTGCATTTACCATGTCTCTTTTTCACAGTTTTTACCTACTTTGCTACTCTAAATAAGAGCAAAATTGTATAAACTCATGTCTCCTTTTGATTTCTGTTAAAAAACCCTAAAGGATTTCTTTTTCCCCTTTTCTGGCAAAGGGAAATCTTATTTCCAATGTATTAATGAAGTTCATTTTCTTTTCTGAAATTTTATACTCTTTTAAAATTATTTTTGTAATGGAGATTTTATATGATTCCATGATAATGGCTTTGATGTTGTGGTTCTGATGGCTCATGATTGTTACAAGTTGAATTTTCTTTTCAGACAGTGATGTTACCAGATGCTCACTAATCTCCTCTTTTTTTCTGCTGCTTCTGTTTTCTTGCCTAGTTACTTCTGTCCTTTCTGCTTTCTGGCTTTTAGCAGCAGCAGCAACAGAAAATTGACTACCAGACCTTTTCATTCTGCCCTTACACAAACAGAAACAGTGGGAAAAAATAAGAGAAGGGAAAATGTAACTAACAGAAGGAAAGATAGCAGAAGGAAAAGAGCAAAAGCTGGAGATTTTCTCCTTTGGCTCAGGAATCCTGGTCATTCTTAAAGATTTATGTCTTTCCTGAAACAGTATGGAAGTCCCCAAACCAGACATAAGCACAGGACCACCAGATGGTGAATCATGATCGTAGCACAAGGAGCTCTTAATTTCTGAATCCATTATTCAGCTTCCAGTCTTAATTTTTAACACCATCAAATCGATACACATTACTGTCCTCTCCAGAAATATGCTCACTGAGTTGTAAGCATGTTTTCAATCTACTCGAGTTACATTTTCTCTCATTACATTCTGAAACAAACCTTCTGAAATAGCCTTACAGAGGAAAGGTTAACTCTTCTTTTGCATTTATTAAGCTCTTTCTCATAACACAGTGGTTTTAAAACAAACAAGCAAGCACTAAAAGCCATAACATGACGTGATGGACAATTCAGAATTTCTTCTAAAAGTGGATGTACTGGGTCTGGCTCGGATGGAGTTAATTTTCTTCATAGCAGTTGGTATGGTACTGTGTTTTGGATTTGTGACCAAAACAATGCCTATAACACACCCATGTTTTAGCTGTTGCTAGACAGGGCCTTCTGTTTCTGGTTCTGCCCTCCCAGTGAACAGACTGGGGATGCGCAATAGCCTGGAAGGGGATGTAGTGAGGCAGATGACCCAGACTAACCAAACAGATATTCACTGCCATATAAATTCATGCACAGCAATAAAAAGGGAAAAGAAAGGGTTCTAGAAAGTTACCCATCTTTTGCCCAGGAACTGGCTGGACATTGGTCTTTTCCTTTCCTCTTTCTCTGTGCCACTGCAGCTGGGGGGTGGGGGGAGTGGGGTGGAGTGGGGTGATGGGGAGTGAGCAAGCAACTGTGTGGTGCTTAGCTGCTTACTGGGGTTAACCCACAACAGTCCCGTAAGGCCATATTCCCATAACTGAAATTATTTTACAAGTTATGAACACCAATCCTGACTTTCGTGGTGCCAAAGAACTTTGGACTTTTAGCATTTCTGGAAATTGTAAAGAAGCTCTTCCACAATGACATGATTTGTCTGGTTTTGTATGCAGCACAATGATATCCTACAGTAGCACTGACCAGTACTGTTCCTAGACCAGTGCTTCGGTGTGATGCATAAAGGTGATGGCACACGCTGAGTTGAGTAGTGTGGAGATACAAGGCAAGGATTGCCTTTTCAAAGCAGAATAGAGCTGTCTGAGAACCTATCAGTAAGTCATGAAATAACTAAAATTTACAAAACCTTCCTGTGCTGATATGTCAAAAATGTGAAGGTTGTCTCAGTAGATCAGTATACTCTTGAAATAGAGTCTTTTTATCAGGAAGAGAGCAGTTACTTCAAAATTGACTGTTGCAGTCCTACACATCAGTGAAAATGTAAACTAGAGCATCAAAGTAAATTGTTTCAAGCAAATAAAGTATCATGAAAGCTGTTGATTGTAATACTTTCAGATTAAAAAACAAAATATAAATGTTTATAGACATGAGTCCTTAAATAGTCCTGGCTTTCTAGTGCCTATTCATTTACTGTGTGTCATTTTATGATTATTTACTATAATTAGAAATAATCCTGACATATTAACTTTCTCCCCATGCTAAAATCTGATAAGGCCTTTCCATGTTAGTCTGTTTCTGTTATGTGTAGATGTGGAAAACAGGCCTAAAGCTTTGAACTTGGAAGCCGGTAGTCACAGCAGGTCTGTCCGCAGCAGTCTACAAGTTTGCATTCCTACCACATGCGGTAAGGTTTTCTCTATAGACCCATGTCACCGAGGAATTCAGCGAGGAACAAGAAATCCTCAGTCAGAGAAGGGCTACAAGTGTGTGGAAAAACTAGCCACACATAAACAGTAAAGGTCATTAGCAGGCTTCTAAACTCCTTAGTTTTTTGGATCATTAACGGTAAAAAGCCTAGGAAATGAATAGGGCTCCATGTCCTATTAAAAATTAGCCAGAACAATTAAAAGGTTTTCCAATTTCTGATGGGAACCAGACCTGATAGCTCATTTTGCCTTGTCTAGTGGGCTGGTTCTGCATTTTGAATTACATTAATTTATGTCCATGTATTTTTAAAGAAGTATCTTGAAGTATTTTTTCTGTATAGGAGTTATAAATTATTTACAGTTTGGGGCAGTAAAAGCTTGGGAAGAAGTAGAATCTAGTGTCTCCCTGAGACTGTGTTACTCATTTCAAGTCTTGTGACTCTAAAGTAGTACAATTAGCTGTGACAGGATTTCTTCCCGTGTGTGCAAACCTATACTTTACAAAATCCTAATACAGTTGCTGTATTATGTGACCCGTGAGTTAAAATGCTCATTTGCTTGCAAATGCACAGCCTTTCTTGGTGTGAGATGTCCCTCCTTAGGGTATTACATGTTTCCCTAAACTCAGTTTTCTGATTTCAACAGCAGCCTTTCTGCTTTCATTGCAATGTAAATTTCTTGCTGCTGAGTAGATGACTGATGGCTATTTGCAAGCTATCTTCTCCTCTGCTGTATATTTTTCCTTAACCCTGAAATGATTTTGGCACAAGAAAATTGCGAACAGTGAGCCTTTGATACTTTAAAATGTAATTTTTGGAGAGGTGTGTTAAATACTTTCTCTTTCCTTATTATCTTTGCATTCTTGCAAGCATGTCTTAAAAAACAATCCAAAGGGAGGAAGAGATACAGAAAGAACAAAAATAAGTAATGCTTTACACTGTCAGCTTTGCCTGCAGGCCTGCCACTCTGGAGGAAAACAAGCCCACAAGTTACCAAACTTTTTCACTCTATAGCTGTTATACTCATTTCCCTCCCCATACGCCTTAGGCTCTAAATCTCCCCCCTAGCCCTCTGGTAATAATCACACTAATCTATGAACTAATTGTCAATACAAGCCATATGATTTTCCTGAAAGGAAAAAAAATAAAAAATAAATTTGGACAAGGAAAAATAGACTGCAAATAAATGGGGTGGGGATGGGGGGAATAAAAAGACAAAAGAAAAGCAGGACCAGATGATCTTTCTCACTATGCTCATTTTGTACTCATTCATTTGCTCCAGATGCAGAATTCCTTTCTGCAGTGAGTGAATTCCCCTGTCATTAACAGAAAATTAGAAAATTAGCACCAAATGATCTTGGCCAAGAGTTTGAAATATGTCACTATAGAACCACACACTCAAAAACATGTTAGGAATCCATGTGGGTTTCCAGATGTGAGAATCTTCTGTGATACAAGTATAGTTATGTTTATGTAGCATAATGTTCTGCTCTGTGGATTACTCTAGATGCAGCTGTGCTTCCAGCAGTGGTATAACTAGGTTACTGTGGAGCTCTGACTGAGTGAATGCATCTTGTTTCTTATAGCAAATCCATTCTGATAATGACTACTTGTAAAAAGACATTGTCCTGCAAGTTAAAATACTCCTTCAAGGAATGTAAGGAATTCAGCATGGGCTAGTAGATTAGACTGAGAGTGAAAATTTGAAAAATCCCATGTTTCATTTTTGATTTGTCATGAGTTTTGCTCCTAATTGTTTTTCCCTGTCTGACTTATTTTTCATCAGTGAGTACTTTCTGCACTAGGATTAAAATTTGAAAGCCTGAGAAAAGTTTGAAGAGGTTGTAATTTTTTCGTTATTACCTAAACAAGTGCTTAAGGTTGTAGTTTGATTTCAGTTATATTATCAGAAGTACATTGATTGATACCAAATTAGCTGAATCTCTACATAATTACCTGATTTTATGTTAATCTAAATAAAGCTCTTTATACGTAGTGATAGTCTGTCAATGCTCTTTTTTCTGGTTGGTTTGGTTTTTTAAAAGCCCTTAACATATCAGTTTCTTTAATGCAGTTGTCTTTTTTTGTATGTGTAGAAAGTGAACTCCAAGTGTCTTTGGGAAGGAAATTGGTCTTTGCAGGAAAAGACTAGTGGGTTAAATCTATAAAACTGAGGTTAAGTGCATCAGCTAGTGTCTGAACTGTAATCTATAGTAGTGGTTATTAGCTATTATTAATGTTTGAACATGTAAATACAGAATGGTGACTGAAAGTAACCTAAAATGTCTTTCTTGTTCACTTTGTAGTGTCACCTTGTAATTTTTAATAGACACAACAAGTTTTATGAGGAAATACTATTTCCTTCCTGACTGAAAACTGTCCCCATTCATGAACAGTTTTCAGGTGTAATCCATACACCCTGTGCTACTTAGGCTGTGATCTCTTCATGTCATATACATCCAACATGGTCATATCACTCCTGTGATGTCACTCTTGTCCAACTACAGGATATGACGTATATACTCCAGGTCATATTCTGTAGCTGGATAAGAGACCTTCAGGGAGAAAAAAAATCAGCTAGACATCTGATACTGATCTTTCCTCTGAAATGACAGTAGCTCCATGCTTTAGCACAATGTAAGGTAAATTCTGTGTAATAGTCATTACACAGTGAATAAAATTGTCGTTTGACATAAATCACTGCAGTGAACTGATCCTTTGTCTCTTGGAGGCTGGGTAAAACCAAGGTTTTGATAGTAGAAAGCATCTTTTTACATTAAATGTTGCACAGTAGCTATAATATTTATAATATATATTATAAATATCTTCTATATCTCATATTTCATGGGCAAAAGTGTTATGTATATCTAAAATATGTATTGTATATTTCATTATAATCTTTCAGTTGTCAGGGAGTATTGTGCTCTTGTATTACCAAGGAGCATTAAAGATTATAAAGGCTAGAAGTAACTCCCCATTGCAGACTTCCTTAAGCAAAATATAATTTGCTATTCTTCACCATTACCAGCTAGTAGCAGTCATTATCTTTAATATGAAATTTTAAGAAATGTCCAGTAAAGAAAACCTGCGTGATAAAAATGATGAGAGTGTGCCACTGTCTGAATAAGAAACTGACTGAAGAGATAAATCTGTGAGCTATCCAAGCAGTGACAGCTTGCAGAAAGCACTAAACCTCTTGTACAGAAGATGGGGCTTTCTTCTGTCACATGCCATGGGACATACTCGATGAGGTAGGTCCTGTAGATGAGTAACTGATATGCTTTTTGTGATATGATTGACAGAGGCTGTGTTGCATTTCTGCAGCAAGTGGCTGGGAATACTTCAGTTAATATGTGAAAATCTGCGTGGGCTGGTGCTGTCCAAAACCATTTTTGACCCCACTTGTGTTACCCCAACAGCTGAAAGTCTTTTAGCAATGTGCTGTTTCGCTTTCAGTAACTAAAGTGTGTGTGTGTGTCTGTATGTCTACACAACAAGCCAAGATACGTGAAAAAGTACATGCTTTGATAATTATAAAGCAGTGATATCTATCGGAAGACTAACCAAAATCAAAGGCTTCTCAGTGCCTTGTGGACATCAGACTTCTTTCCTAACTTTCAGCATCTAATCTATCTAGAACCTAGTGAAGATGTTACATAAATAATGTAATTGTGTAAATGTATATGTAAATTCAGTTTGAATTGAAAAACATTGATATCAGTTTAAGAGTTCTGCCAGTGCTTTTGTATCTCTGGAAGTGTTTTATGGTGCTGCTTTTCATTAATTATATTTTGACAGAAGAAATTCTTGCCCTTTTTTTTCAGACTGAAGAACAAACGGGCCTCACTGAAGAGCAGCTTAAGACCCTTCTGGAAGAATGTATGCAGCCTCAGAGAACAATAAGCAACGTTACCATGCCAAAGTCTCAGGAATCTCTTTCTTTTGGATTAAGTCCCCCTTGTTACACAAGTCAAGACTCCACTCTTCACTCCACATCTACTCTTTCCAAAATGTTAGTTGAAGACCATATTGTAGGGATGTTAATGGCTCAGGAAAAGGCTGGACTCGAAGACAAAAGCTTATGTGTTAATGCAGAGAGTGAAATCCCTGGCTACTATATCAGCAAAGCACTGGCTGATAGTCACTTATCAAAGGATTCACTGGCCCAAACAGAGGAACCTGATGACCTAGAAGGTTTACAGAAGATGGGAGATAAGAGTGTTACTGAAGGTTACTTTATGTCAAGAGCACTCAACACAAAAAGGTTGAAGAAACCTTCTTTCTTGGGTGAACCATTATATTGCATCAGCATGAACAATGAGCCATCCACAGAGGCTGACATTCTCAGCATACCACTGCAAACCAAAGGAGGTGAGACTCTTAACAACCCTTTAGAATAGGCTTTTGATTACGATGAAAAAAAGCAAGCAGGTTCTCACCAAAGGTATGCACCAATACACACTGACTGTTATGGTGAGGCAGGGATGTAATTTTTATAAAACGTAAAACTGTGCCAAAAATAATACACACAGAACAACAGAATGTTTATTAAAATTCTTGCCCTGACATAATTGACTATAAGACTAGGACTCTTATGAAATATAATATTGACGTTGATTAATTCTGTCAACTGGAAAACAGTGTTGGCAACACATACGGATTACCTTTTTGGTAGAAGAAAGTCATGTTCACTATTACGTGGAGAGCAAATATTCTCCCAGTAGTTGGTGTAACAATTCACAAAAAAAATCCAAGTGTTTCTTGAATTTTTTTAATAAGGTAGACTTGTTAGTGTAGAAACAAACAAACATGACCTACCTATATTAAAAATAATGAATTTCTTTCAGGGAGTTCAAATTTACACATAGAAGATACCAAAATGAATAAATACTGCAGAGTTTCTTTAAGTTACATTTAGTTCAGTGAAAGAAAGAATAGACTTTAACCAGCAAAATATCAGATTCAGTCTGTCTGGTACTATAAAAAGATTTTGGAAGTGTCTCTATTTTTTATGTCCTTTACTTAAATGCAATTTGTTATACTGATTTTTTTTTTAATTCTATAGTGATATTGTAATCTAAATCTACATTTAGATTTTCAGCCCAAGACCATTTCTCTTTCTGGAAAGCAACTGTTCATATAAGCCAGATTTTAGGCAGGTACATCGACAACTTCCATTTCTTTCATAAAAGTTGTGACAGTATGAAGTTTGTGATTGAAGTGTTACAGTTTAATTGTATTAGAAATCAATAAATTTTGCTATGTTTGTCAAGATAGATCTTTGTTATACTGGTAATCTATTCTGAATTTGGAGAAACACTTTTTCACATTCATTGGTAATTTAGAAGAACATCCTAATACCTCTTTACTATGTTGTAATTTCTTAATTATGATCACAAATGCTTCTTTGATTGTTCGTACTTAACCTTTCTACAGTGAAGGGAATGTTAATATTTTTTCAAAGTGATTCCACCTAACCAAAAACAAGGCCTGTTACTGCTGTTTTTACACTGCCAGACAAACTTGGCATCCAGACTCACTTGCCGTATTTGCCCATTATGAGATTTAGGCCATAGTTGCAATAGGAAGAAAATAAAAATACAATACCTGTAGAAAAGGTTGGGTTTGGTTTTTTTTTTTTTGTAAGTTAGTTTTCAGCTAACTCCACACAGCAGCTTTGCACTTCATGAAGACACAAGCATCAGGAGAGTGGAGCAAGGGAAGCAGGAATTGGTCTGTCCTGGAGGAGAGCAAGGTGGCAGTGGTGGTGACGAACAGCACAGAGAATGAACTCTGCTGGGGCAGCCTGATCTTATGCAGGAGTAACATGATTACGTACTACACCACCAGTCGTTTGCAGCAACCAACAGTGAGAAAAACTCAGATTTAACTTGCTGCCTTTACATGAATTAAAGTTCTCCTTTAGTCTGAAGAGATGTAGTACAGTCAGTCAGGTGTGACTGAGCCCCAACTACCATCTCTCTTTATTAGTGTATTTTGAGATGGGATGTGTTAAATCGAGCAGAACATCATGCACTGTAGCCACTATGTAGTGAAGTGAGCAGGTAACTGTTTATACCTGTTGGGGTAGACATAGTCACCATGAGGTAATTTTATTGCACAAGAGAGAAAGGAGATTTCAGCTATTAAGTAAATTTCTATATGCAACATCTCATGGTAAAAGTCTTTAAAGTGAATGCATTAACGTTTATCACATAATAATCTTTGAGCCATCATCATGCATTGTGTCATAGCAATGCAATGGGGTGTTTTGATACTCTGTATTCATTAGTGGCTGAGTAATGTTCAACCATATAGACCTCAGATCTGTATGGCTGATAAACATCTTGGGTTTATGATTATTTTGCCTGCCTTTTTTTTTTGTTTTTTTTTTTTTTTTTTTTTTTTTTTTTGTTGGGGTGTGATGGTGGTGGGGAAGTGTTCTGAATTTTCAAAGTGTCTACATCTTTTCACTACGGATTTTCACTAAAAACCTAAAAACAAACCCAAGGATATAATTACAGATATGTAACCTCATCAGGCTGTGAGTCTTTGCATCAGTGTCTGATTTTTAAAAATGGTGTGAACAGGTAATCTTTAGGCACAGTAAAAGTAAGTGGAAAATAAAACCCACTTCAGAGGTTTGTAATTGTTTTTACATTAGTGCTAAATATTTTGCAGTTATCCATAAGCTTGCTTAAATTAATTATAGTCAGATTTATTGTATTCCATTAATATTACTCTCATGCTAAAACATACATCCAATATTGGTATTTAAATAGCAGTCCATTCTTATTATTTTTGTCAAGATACTGCTTCTGAGCAAGTGTACAGCATAAAACATAAAACCCTGATACCTTTCCATAGATTTGATTTGTTTCCTGCAAAAGTCACTCAGTTCTGTCTTAAGCAATTATTCCTGGCCATAAGCAAAAGTTTGTGATGTTTATCAAATCTATAAAGTTGCCTAATGTATTCTATAGGTAACCTTGTTGTTAGTTCAGACATGATTAGATGTGCCAATTGCATTGAGGAATGGAGATCCCAGTGGAGTCGAGTTTAAGGCAAACACATCTGCAGATGAAGGTGTGAGGAGTGTCAGGTGTTATTTTTATTTTTAGGAGACATTTACATAGTTGAGCTTTGTTATGGTCTTAATTCTAAAGGGCATGTAAACATGTATGCATAATCTTCTGTAAATAGCTTGATTTTCTGGCCTGCTACATGTGGTTTAAACTGTGTAGTGCTGTGTAAGCAAACAAAACTGTGAAACTGGTTTAGCAGAATTTAGTCATTATGGTACTGTATGATACAAATTTACTGTAATACATTGTATGTATTTTAAGGAAAGCATAATTATTAACATAATGCATACACATATGCTCTTGTGTATATATACATATCTGAAGGAAACTCATGTGCCTTCAGAGATAAGTAATTCCTGTTTCGGAACAGAAGCAGTAATCTACATAAGGGTCATATGCATGTAAGTGTAAGTGATGCTTACTGAGATAAACAGAAGACAGACTTACCTACATACAGATATGAAAAAGCTGCTATTTCTCAGTTCTATGAACCAATTGGTAATTATTTTCAGGTTGGGTTTTTTTTCTCTATTAAGTTTTAAGTAGTAGTTGAATCACAAACTGTTGTTGTTTTTTCCTCTTGCAAATAAGTATTGTGCTTACAGCAGTTCAGCATACGATTCTTTTCTTTTTTACAGATGATATGAAGATTGAAAGTTGAGGGGAGAGTGATTACGTACTTCTTTACACAACTGTTTTTCTGAAAGTGTGGTTAAACCTCCATCAGTGATATTATATTGATGCAGTATCATTTCAGACAGCCTGAAGGGAATGAATTATCATCATTGAAAACTGTTCCATGAGCTGATTTATTCTTGAGAGATAATTATTATTGTCATTATCATATATTGTTGGAGTTTGATTTCAAAATGAACTCTTGCATTTCATTAAATTTCCTGGGAGAGTTCTATCTAAGTTAGTACATACACATTTGTGTAGCTGTGCGTCTGATAGATGTGTATGTCTTTGTTCATGAAAAATGTAAAGTAAAACTTGCAAAGTTCAGTTTCTTCCAATGAGACTTCATTAGAGTGGAAGTGAAATGTAGATAATAATTTTATTTTTCTTCCCTTACACACAATCTACTTTTTTCATGAAGTTAGCTAAAACCTGGCCCTTGTTATCACAGTGCACTTTGCTGGAGCTTGCAGCCTGACTGCTGAGCCCTGGCTCAGTGAAGGACCCAATGTGTACCCTGTTTCCTGCCCCAGGGCTGTCTGCTGGACCACTGGTTTGATTGAAGGTGAAGACTTGCACAAGTCCTCTGCTGGATCAGAACATCAGCACCTGTTTGCTCAGCTGTATCTCATTCTTGGTCCTGTGACGATTGTGACCATATAGCAGTCTTATCCTCTAGTTAAGAAATGGAGCTGAATGATGAAAGATTGCAGTCCCTTGTGAAGGCTTGGTGTGGTTACAAGTGAAGGAGTTCAGAAGTTTGCCCTAGCAGTTGCTGGATTGTGAAACCTTACAGTAATGGCTAGCTGAGGGGGAGGGTAATACAGCTGTTTTGTGTTTGAGATAATAATAAAAATTAATCTACTCTAACTAAAGTTTCTCCTGAATTTTCTACTTATTTACTGAACTGATGGTTAGTTTTTCATTTGATGCACTGTAGTGTCAGAATAAGAAGACATTATGAAAAAAACATGGTTCTCTTTCAAAGTTGTTTTTTTTTTTTGAGGGGGCAGAGATATCCTAGCAGAGAAAAGTCAACAGATTTTCCCATTGACAAACTCTCATTTGACACAAGCTAAAAGGATAAATTCTTTCTCAGATACTGTACTAGCCATTACTTTCAACAAGAAATGATGTATGGATAGAATGTTAACTACACAATGGCTGTGTTATGGCATAGGGCTTACTTGAATTAATCTGAATGTTTAAAGTAATGCACGTATTGGCCCAGATTTTAATCTCATTTAGAGTTGCCAGTCTGAGTGGATGTACACTCCTGAGGAAGCAATAATTCTGTGGATATGCCAGCGATCAGAATCTAACCTACTTTCTTTTAGTTAAAAATGTCAACGGGACATTATATTTGTGACAAGCAAGTGCTATTTATTGTTTCATTTTCTGATATTTTTACCTGTTCTGCAACAGCAATAACAAACCCATGGATACTGGATGTTCTGCCTAGCCCCATTGCTCTGTACAGGTTTGCTGTAAGCATGTTTCATGGAGCTTTGTGAATCTCACCTAGATGTATTTCTTATCTTCCTTAAAAATTTTAAACCTGGGTCATAATTTCTTTACCATATATATTATCAAAGCAATACCGACAAGTTTTTTGAAGAGTATTTTCTGTGCCTGTGTGATATTCATGCAGCACTGTCCGTGTGCTGTAATCTTTCCACAGTCCAGTTATTTTCACATGGAACTTGTGTTTTATAGAGTCCTCAAAACCAGTGTTAAAGTGCTTGGGTAGTTTTGGAAGAAAACTAAGTTCTATTTCAAGGTTTTATGTAGAATATCTACAATGTATATGAAGGGAAATACTAATTAATTCTTATTTTTCTGGTGTGTTTTGTTACCTTAAATCTCTCACTGTTACAAAGAAGCTTTTCCCAGCACCCTCAAGGAAGAGCCTGTCGCTGACTAAGCCTTACAACATTCCTGAAGCCATGAATACAATTTTTTATTCACATCTGGCATTTCAGGGACAAGCAAGTAAGTTTGAATTATTGGCTTGAAGTGTATATTCCAACAGGAACTCTGTTACTTCACTTCAGGTCTTGGGAAGTGCCGAGCACCCTGCAGTGGTTGTAGTCACTGCAAACCGCAGGGACCTAGTGCTCATGAAAAGCTGTTCCAAGGGTGCATAGGGCTGGTACCCAAACTCAGAGACTGTCAAAAATTAGTGACCTAATATTTATCTGTGCTTGGTTTCTGCTGCATTATATTAAATGACAGGTTCTTTGGGAAGATTTTATTTCTTGCTTGATGTTACAGATGAAATATCAGTTTCAAGCCCTCCTTTTTTTATTTTCAGTTTTAAGTAAAACTGTAGGAAATAAAATTATTTGGGAAAACATGGTCACTGGTATGAGGTACAGAATAATGGAGGTACTATTTAAAACACAGTGACAAGGTCATTTGCTAAAACATCACCAATATCAGGCTAAAAGGAAAGTTGAGCCCAGGAGGATTCATGGGTTTTTCTTTGTTTTTCCAGCGTCTCTCTGTTGTGACCTGCAATAACCCCTCTGTCAGGCTCGCCACTGGAATTCCAGCTGCACTGGAATGTGGCGGCTTCTCGGGGAGTGATGCAGCAGTGATGATTAAGATATTTAAATGAATTTTCATTTGCAGCTTAACTCAGGAGTTGGAAACAGGTTTTTCTAAATACATACCTTCATTCAGCGTAAGTTGTATATTTGGTAAAAGATTGTGATAACTAGCTTCTTTACAAGTCTTTCCTAGCTCTGTTCATCCCAAAACACAGCAGAGCATGGCAGACTGATTTTTAAAGTTACCCTTCTGACTTATGGGCTTTGGGATGTTTCAAATTGAGGAGTAAGAAAGGTTGTGTATGCACGGTAGGTTTGTGCTCCTTATTTCCCACTATGATCAAGATATATTATCAAGATAGATAATTTTGTTCCAAAAACTTAATATTGGTGAAAGTAACATACCTATGAAGAGAAGATTGGGGTGTGCTTGCATCTGTTTGCTGAGCAGTATGTGACCAAACCATATTGTCATTGCCACTGAGACTCCTCAGTGATACACATACAGTGCTGGTGTTCATAGTGGCCAGTGCTCAGCTGTTGGTACTGATTTAGTCCCAAGGGTTTGTTTTGATGCTGCATGGTTTGCATTTTAAATTACAAACTCCACAGTGTTTTCATCTGAAAGAAGAAAATAAGGGTGATTCAACCATTTTCATGAATCATATGTGTATAAATGTAAGTGTATATAAATTATATGTATTAATAGATATCATATACAATATGTACTATAAATACATGTGTTTGAGTAGGATGATTTAAGGAACTATAGTTTTGATTTACTGTAACGGTACTAGAAGTTCAGTCCAGTTTTACAGTTATGCAGATTTAGAGCTGTTGAGAGTCTTTTCCATTTCAAAGAGAAGTGATAGACTAAATATCCTGATTTAAATAAAAAAAGTTTGTTGACTGTAGACAGCAGTGATAAAAAAAGTGAAGTTGTTCTTATATGTCCAGAATTCCAGTTTAAATTAAAGTAATTCTATTAAGGCGTGAAAAAACTTCCAGCTTCATCACAAAAAAAAAAAAAAAAAAAGGAAAATGTCCCATAAAAATTCTCAGCCAAATGCTTTTTTCCCAGCCAGATGATGGCTGGTATCTGCTTTGTGGATCTGTAGTGCATGCTTTCCCTCTCACTTCCCGAGCAGAACTCCTGCAGTGCCAGTGGACATGCTGAGCACAGAGTGAAAACAGGCTGTGGAAAAATTATCTGCTGCATTGATCAGAGAGGAAAGGGCTGCTTAAACATGTCATCAGAGTAGCAAGGGCTGGTCTAGAAGTGCAAAAAAGTATGCCAGTAATTCATGTGCTAGAAAGGGTGCAATTTTACCTCCAAATCGGGGAGGGCTGGTGAGAGGCTGTTGTTTGCAGCTCAATTTCTATAATTTCAATAATGATAAGAATTTTTACATTTTATTAAACCCCCCTATTTTCTAGACAAAATTTCAGCAAATAATGACAATGCACCTCTTCTCTTTGTTACACTTCTTAGAAGGGCTTTCTAACCACAGCTGTAAATGAGATCTCTCTTTCTGGCTGTTTAGGTGCAAAATCTGCTACGGTGTTTACACTTCCAGGATTGCTACCTCCCCCAGTTACAAAAAAGAGACCCTCACCTCTGGGAGTCTCACAGTTTGAAGGGGAGACATAGAAGACAAGGTTGTTTGGCAGATGCTTGGGAAGTTGCTAAATTACGAAGGGTTTTGTAATCTAGGAAAAATAATAACTCATTTTTTTCTTTTTTAAAAATTTTTCAACAGATGTATTTATTGAGAAATAATTGCTCTTTTATTTGTAGCAAGATTTAAAGGTCAGGAAAACGGTTTCCTTTTTAAATAGAATAGAGGCGCTTGAATGCTACTAATGCTATAACCTACAGTTATCCAATTATACGTTTCATTGAGGGATTGGCTGGAATCCAGGTGCAGTAGTTAGAATGAAAGGCTCCCTGTCATTTAAGTCTATGTGAAATAGTTCACTGCTTGCAATTGAGTCTGCAGTACCTTATCTATTATGCTTTAAAAAACACCAGCAAACTGGAATACTCACAAGTGTGTATTAATTTATAGAGTGCTGAAGTGCGTGAATAATTTTGATTTATAGGCAGGTACTCTGTATTTAGAACTACTTTTCCCACTTAAAAATTTGCTATCTTCTTGCGGAAATACTGTTCTATGCCATTATTTTCTTATTGTTTGCTTTGTGTATTTGGTATGCATAGTTTTGGTGGGAAGGGTATTGCCAGAGGCATTCTACCCTAATTTTACAATAATAACATAATGGTCTCTCTGTAAGCACTTTCTGAGTGGAGTCATCAAGGGAGACTGGTGCAGTATCTAAGCAGCTCTCGGTTTAGCTCTTGGATGTGTTGCCTAAGTTAGCAGTCCCTGAATCTGAAAGCAGTTGAAATTAAAGACAAATGATGGCTGGGCTTCCTGGGATTCGTCTAAATTTGAAAATCCAAGTTTCTCTGTGATAACTTGACTAATGTTATGGATTTCCTGTGAAAGATTTTATCTTTAAGACTTTTGCTTGCCAAACACTTTTCTCTAATGAGTTCTCTTCCTCTGGTCATAACTCCACTTAAATATTCACGCAACTTGTGCACCTGTTCTTTCTGTCTTGGAAAAGAGAAATAAGAGCTAGAACTCCCCCTGTGAATATAAGATGCTCTCTTCTATAATCTCAGAAATCCTTTCCAAAATGAATTTATGTTGAAAAATCAGTCAATTACCACACTACGGACTTTTTTTATTTACTACAAATTCATGGCAGTATCAGTAGAAAGTGCACTGTTGTCATTAAGGTGCAGATCTTGCTATGGTTATCTCAGTCTTTATCTCCATAGGTTATTAATATCTGCAGGTTAAACTACTGCACCTCTCGAACATAGGTGTGACGCAGGTGACCACTTGAAAACTTAAGCTACTGCATTTACATGGGCTCTGAGAAGAGCGTGCTATGGGAAGAAAACATTACGCTCTCTGCAACAGCATGAAACTCAAAGATTATTTATGGAAAAAGGTTGGCCAAGGAGCCGGTAACACTGGAAGCGGCATGCATTAGCTGGTACGCTTACGTGTCCCACCGGTGAGTACCCAGGGAGCTGGGAACAGCGTACTCCTGCCAGGAGTAAAAAAAACCTGTGGAGGTTTTGCCCTGCGAAGCGTGGCCATTTTCCACACTTTTCCTGTTTAGCTTTTCTTTGACAGGGATGTCTTTGGGCAGGCACAGGCCTAGCTGACCTCGGCTATAGCTGTGCCCCACTGTATGCGCACCCCCCAAGCAACAGGCGGGTGGACTTAACCTATGGGTTAACACAAGGCGTATGTCTTGCCTTTATTATTCTAAGGCAGGTATCTATCATTCCCAATTCAGATTCTGCACTGATATAAGCTACATAAATGTAAATTGACATGAAAAATCTGGCTTGGGCTCAGACAGGGCCTTTGGGATGGGCTGCCAAGCCTGCCGCCTCCCCCCACCCGCAGCAGTTCTCTAAACTGCTGGTCAGACCCATCTATATCGCCAGATACAGTTATATCTGTCCATATAATTGATTGGCTTTCTAAATCCCGAGTATCTCATTCTACCTACAAGTCCCAGGATGTTTCTCCAGGTGGCAACTTTGGTTTTTTGCAGCTCTCACTCTCGGTGGTGCCCCTGGGAGGCAGGAGGAGCCGAGCCCCGGCCGGCCGTCAGGGTGGGTGGCACAGCCGCCCCAGAGAGCCCGCGGGGTCACGCCGGCGGGGCACTCCCGCGGGAGAACGTCTCTGCAGAGAAGTGAAGCAGCTGGAGAGGGCAGAAATTCAGCAGCCACTCATGTTTTGGAAGCGACAGGTTAGGAGTTCTTTGTCTTTTTTCTCCTTGCTCTCTCAGTGGACAGGACCATCTTCAAAAGTGCAGTGACAGAAAAAAATAGAAAAAAAACCCCCTCATATAACAGGACTTTTTCATCCTCAGGAAAAGGAGATGTAAAGATTATTTTTGTATACCTGCAGATTCCCCTAAATGTGCTTCTCATGTGGTCATCTAGCACTCCTGGCTTTGCTGAAGGGCTCATGGGACAAACTGCTGCTGTAAGCAGAGACTGAACAACTAACCTTAACTGCTCTTATTTTTAGCAGCACGTTTCAGCAGTTGATGTAGTCCCACATCATCAGCTTTTTGATCACAGGAGCAGTCTCAGCCTAGAGGAGATACTCATCTACCCCCGCAGCCATCCATCCTGCTGCCTCCTCTCAAGTGAAAGAAAGAAACGGGCTGGACCTGGCTGGGGATAACCGACATCCCTCAGGAGTATTTTGCCTGGTGGCTGCATCAAGGGCAGCAGGACTGGGGCTTCAGTATTGAACTTACCAGCTGTCCATGCCATCCAGCTGCAGCCTGTTAGCACCTGGGCTGAAAGCTCGGGTACAGCCCCTCGTCATGGTTTTAATGTAAACAGCATAGATGCGTTTTGCTTCAAAGCAAGATCATATCAGCAACACAGAAGAATTACAACATGTGAATAAAACTAGAGCACAAATGTGTAAATATAAATGTTCTTGTTGGTTTATTGTTCTTTGTATGTAAAAGGAGCTTTATTGTACAACTTACACAACTTTAAAATGGAAAATGGTTAAAAATGTTTACAAAAAAAAGCATGTTCTTAGAAAATTATGCTAGCAAAAACATTGGGAGGAGGGAAGCAAAAAAAAAATCTTCAGTTCAGTGTGCAAACATTTTATAAAAATAGAAATACTAACTCTACAGGTAGCATTTCACGATAAATTATTTAAATAGCGTATCTACACAATTATGTGATTAACTATTACAATGGCAATGAGAAAAATAATTTATAAAAATACAAGCAATGATATACAAGATGACAGGAAAAAATATAACACAACATTAGAAATTGTATTTGACATTTTTTTCTTTTTTCCAATGCCATTTCCTTACTGGGAATACATCTTCTGCAAAGAAATTTTGACTATGTACAGCATCAACTTTTTAGTACTACAGTAGCTTTAAAGTGTTAGACATTTGAACTCTGCTTAATCCAAAGGTTTTTCTCAGTCACACAACAATGAGGTAATATTTGTACGTAAAACTTTCACTGTGTTCATTTCTTTTCCTTTTTTTGAAGGGACAAGGACATATTATAGGTATAAGGATGCTGCCCCTTCTGTTGGGGAAAACAGTCTTCTAATGTACATCAAGCCCTCTCCCTCTTTTGCAAGGAGCTTCTGAAATTCTCTCTAGTCCACGAAGAATTCCTTCTTTTGTAGCTGCACATCACTAGTTACAATAATTAGTGAGCAGTGGCACAAATAGCTGGTTTGAAGGGTTACCGATTGTGGTCATTGTGCCTCTCTCTGCAATCTCCTCAGGGCAAGTATTCTGGTTTTGTGTCAGGCCCACTGACCAGCGGCAAAGCACTGCGGACGGTTCACAGCACTAAACTGCTGAGATGGTAAATGGTATTCCTCCATCTCTAGCACTATGGACCAGACGGGAACTTCTATGGTCTAAAGGGAGGTGAGGTTTAGTGTGGCAGGACAGCTGCCTGCCAGGCTACCAACTGCCTTGCACAAAGAAAAGAAAAGCCAACACTGAGCTCAGACTGAGAAAAACAAACATCCCATTCCCCACCCCGCCGCTTCTCCCTGCGCCTCAAAGCCTTTATGGGAAAACTGCTCTTTGTAACAAACACATCACCACTATCTGCTCCAGACAAGATTTTTCTCAACTAAACCCCCTCTAGTTTCAATATAGAACAGAGTTAATAAATAATCTATATTTACAATCTTACAGTCATTAAGACTTGTAACAATGATTAGGTGGATAGTCTTGACGCATTTCTTATTGTTTTAATCAATAATCCCTCAGTCATTATAACATCAAGGATAGGCAAAAATAAATATTTTACAATTTCAGTATTTTATCTACAGGCCCCTTTCCATCCCCTCCAAAGAAGAAACGGGTTTAAAGCATCTGTGGCATGTAGAAAAGGAATGTTTTTAATTACTATTATTTTTGTGCCTTTTTAACCATAAAAAGTTATGCACATGCTGGTTTCCTGAAGGACAGCGCAGTGCTAGCTGAGATGGCAGTGCTTTCTGGCACCATGTCCAAAAGAAAATATTTAAGGTAAGAAAGATCTGCATCTAATCAGGAAAAAAACAGTATCTAATTGCAAGTCCTGGTTTTCCCAAAGCTGGTGTGATCCAGTGTGCTAGTTTTTATCCTCTTTCTCCCTCCCACCACATAAGTCAGTTTTAGGATATCTGTTTTGTCCTGTGTAATAGAGCAACTGATCTAGCTCACCACAAATAGAGTAAAAGGCTGTGTTTTCACGTGAAAGATACGACATATAACCCAATAATAATTTCTCCAAGTTAAACTTATGTAAACCAAGGTAGCACAGCCCTCATTAATAAATTCCTCTCCCCCATAAAGAAAAGACTTAAGAGTTCACCCTCCCACCCAAAAACCCTTTTCCCCCCACACAATGAAAGGTCTTCAGTTTAAGTAGTCCACAGCACATCCAAAGATGTTCTTTTTACAAAATGCTACTCCATGGGACCTCCAGTTAGAGAGGCAGTGACACCGCACTGTGATAAACAGCAAACAAGTGTCTTTCCTACTGAAAGAAGTGTGCTTGTTCAGTGAAGACAATTCTCATTTGCAAGACACATTTGTTTCCTTCCACTTCAGCAGAGGTCAGATACCAAGCATGTTCTCACTTTCATTCTCTCAAAAGCATTCTCTTGAGGCAGGTCATGTGTTTCGAGTCCACTTTTATGCAGAAAGAAGAAAGGAAGGAATAATATAATGGTCCCAGGATTTGTAAGGCTAAACGTTTCAGAAGGTGCAATACCAGCATTTTTAAATAGTCTCTGGATCCAATAACCTTGTGATTATGGATCTGTGAAAAGAAAAAATTAAGATATTGAAATATTTGTGTGTTATGCATGATTATATTTAAGACCATAATCCCTAGAGATATTTATGAAGAAAATATTGGTAAAGAAAACTAAAAGAGCTAGTCTTTGTAACCTTACATAATGAACTCACAATTTAAGACAACTAGGGCACCTGGAACTAGTCTTAGGCACTTACCTCCACTGAACTGCATGACTGCAATATATGGACAGCCTTCTACTTTGCTTTTGAGCAAATCAGTTTTTTTGCATGTCTACACTACCCTCTTGCTTGCTAAAGTCAGGTTTTTTTACATTTTCACATTGGACTGTCAGCTCTATTGATTCATTCTAGTCAGCATTTTAGAGGAGAATCAAGATACGTTTCGTATCTGGACCTTAGCAGGGATTTCTGCTACTTTGAAATAACAGGACAGAAATATGCTTAGATTTCATACATTTAAGCTTTTAACTGTGAAGATTGTATCAAGAAGATGTCCCATTTCTGCCTTCAGAACTCACTTGAAATTTACCCATGGTCTTTCATGGCTCACTTTCCCTCTTAGCTCTTGTTTCTTGATCCATTCTATTTTTCTTGAGAGCAGCTTTCTCAAACCAATTAATTTATGTAGCATCTCTTAAACCAAGACCTTCCTTACCTCTGCATTCATATTTAAGATCTGAGAAGAACACCATTTCTTGAGAGAAGACAAATAATCCTAGCCGACCACCAGCATAGGTTTTATCATAGATTGGTCCTGAGTCTGCCATAATTTTCTTCCCTTCATACATTACAACCCTACAAAGAGACAACAGGTCAGACATCTTCAACAAGCTTCTGTCTCACTTTCATCTTTACAGACACCTACTTTCCTTGTGATAATTACTGAAGATAAGAGGATGATGCTCACCTGATGTAACCAGTCTTTGGTCTATGGCTAAGACGCCATCTGTATGCAGTGAAGTCTTTCCAGCCTATGTGACGAGGGTCATGCCACAAGGTTCTCACCTAAGAAAGAATATTTTTTTTCCATCAACCAAAGGCCTGAGATAACATAGCCATTATTTTGACATGAAGGTGCCTTGACAATCATCATTAAAACTAGTAAAGGCTTAAATAAATCATTAGGCTCTATAATAGGGGCTTGAAATCAACTGTATTTAAATTTACTTTTAAATAAATAAATAGGACGCTACTCCACAATTCCAGCAAGAATTGATTCGCTGCTGCTGGAAAGCCTGTCTGAAGCATGCAATCCTGTTAGCTGTATACGTTATTTTGCATGACTGGGGATAATTACAAAGTTTTGTTCTTTGTCAATAAGACTACGCCATTCTGATCAGTATGTACAGACCCCCTGTAAGCATCTAACTTGTTGAAAGAACAGCCTGCCTCACAGCGCAGAGGAGCAGGTTATCAAAGTGCCACTCTTACCTGGCCAGGGGTGTTTCCTGTGTGCCACAGAGCATTACGAAGGTGTTCTCCTGGACCGGTGGTGGAATTCACAACTTTGATGGAGAGACCTGAGTAACCTTGAGCTTTGGTTGGTGTGGAGTCCCAGTAAGACTGGGTGATCTGCTTCCACATGACAACATAGAAACGACTGCTAGATTGGTAGCCAAATACAAAGCCAGCATAGTCATCATCCCTTTCTGTATTGATGAAGAAGGTGCCACTGAAGTCCACAGCATTGAATTCATCAAAACCTATGGGAGCATTAAAGGAAAATTTTTAGGTGCTGCTCTTTTGAAATTCTTAAACAGCTCCTTAATGGTTTCTCAGGTTCTCCTTCTCCCCGTGCCCCCAACAGAAAAAAAACCAAACAGTGTAATTTTCACCGTACCGACTGCAAGGCCAGGGTCACAGTTGACTGTCTGAACCAGTTCTTTACCCTGGTGACGAACAACCCAGTTTGGATCATTTTGGGACGTTCCTTTGGGATCCAGGGGAATCATCTGAAATCTTCGGAAATCAGTCTCACTAATGTCCACATTTTCAGGGCAGATATCATCAATGTCTGGCACACTGTCTTGGTCAAAGTCATCTTTGCAAGCATCTCCACGTCCATCACCTGCAGGACACAAGTAATTTCACCATTACATCATCATTGTTGTTTGCTTCCGAGTCTTACAAGTTTGAGCTGAAACCTTAAATTGCAGATCTCTGATTGCCCAGGTACTGCTAACAGACACACTGTAGAAGCTACAACCACTACTGTATAAATGCCCTTTCACTCCAGCCTGATAGTGACTTCGGAATAAGTTGGATACATGGTTGTTTTGCACTGTTTCGTACTCTTGAGGAGCACTACAACAATGGTACAGACATTCTATCTTTGTTACTTCAAAGTTTTGTCTAACCCTAAACAACATGGAAAAAGTATCAAACTATCGGAAGTTACTCTTGAAACGTTACTATGATACTGGCCATCTTACCATCAGAATCAGCTTGATCTGGGTTGGCAACCAATCTGCAGTTATCTTTGTCATCAGGGATACCATCGTTGTCATCATCATGGTCACAGGCATCACCTTTTCCATCCTTGTCATGGTCAGCTTGATTGGCATTAGGCACATAGGGGCAGTTATCAAGATTATTTTGATGGCCATCTTCATCTATGTCCTGGTTGTTGTCACACTGATCACCTATGCGATCAGAATCGGTGTCTTCCTAAGGAAGGAAAAAAAACCCAACCCGTTTTCAAAAGCCACTTAAAAGGCTAAAATAGGAGTCTTAATTGCTAGAATTAATTGGGATTTCTGCTTGCTTTAGCAAGAGCCAAGGTGGATGTAGTGAAGTATTAGGATTCATACAAGCTTACTTAAAGCTGCCTGTGCTAATTGCTTTTGGGCTGCTTTAGTGTTGCCCTGGTTTTAGTGTGAATGCACCACAGCAGAAAGCAGCGTGGTCATGAGCTTTTCTTCTCCCTTCTGCCATGTGACTCTTCTGTCACTAGTCTACCACGCTAGACACAGGGTACTCTGCCTCCCACCTTCTCTAGCAGCTCCCTGGTTCCAAGGGCCAGATAAGGAGAGGACTACTGTGTATCTAGCCAGTAGAGACTATAACATTAGAATATAGACTACCAAGTCTTGGTTTTACAGCTTCCACACCATATCATAATTTTCTTTATCAAAAAAGCCTATAATGCTCTTCATGCCTGCGACTGATCAGTCAAGACAATTATTCCCTTAGTGGTCAAAGACTGCATGAACTGCTGTGCTTGCGGATTACATATTTTAGCCAGTCATTTGCTTAGTCAGCTTACGAAATAAGAAAAACAATCCAGTCATCCCTGAGGCTGCCTCAAGGTTTAGTCTAGTAGTCTTGTCAGCACTGGTGGATGACCCTGGTGTTAGTGTAGACAGAAAGCATACCACACAGTTTTGGTAGCTACTAATTCTGCCATTTGAAATCTAGTATCTCTTCTCATCAAGTTCTAGAAGCAAAGTGTTCAAAAAAAATAATTAGAGTCCTATATTAAGATTTCAAAGTGTTAAGAGAAACATTGCCTGAAAGGATCTTCAGGCACTTTCTGCTCTCAAGTGGGGAAACCAAGCAAGTGACAAAGACTAAGAAATCTTGTATTATTTGTTTAATCCTTCAAGTAACACTGATTTTAGGCTACATGACCATACTACACTAGGTTCCGTTGATCTGCAACAGCTTTTCTAACCCTTCAAACATTCCAGTTATAACCATGAATTATTAAACTTACAGCCTTGTACTTGACAGGATGGCACAGGCTTTATCTACTTCTGCCTTCAAATGTGGGTTTTTGTTTTTGTTTTTTAACCAGTAAGTTGTGTGAGAGGCTGATCCCCCTATATTTTTATGAAGGGGGGGAAGGGGGGGATTATAAAAAGTGTCAGAATACACCTTTTCCTTAGAGGAAAGCAACCTGCACTGCTTTCAGTTTACTAGTAGAAAAGTCATCTTTTTAAATGCAGCTGTTTTGAACTTAAGGACAAAGTCACTCTTTAATCTAAGCGAACACAGCACTATAGGCTATGAGGTAGTTCCTACCTACCTAGATTTCAGGCAATGGTCTCAGGAATCTCATATCCTCACTACGAGGATCTCCACAACCAACAAACCCAAGAAATGTTTAGGAGACAAGTACATGTAGTAGTCTCAGATCTTCACTAGAGTTACTTTTCGTAAAATATCTATCAGCTGTTTGAACAGCGAGGGCATGTTATTTGATAAAGGCACCATTTGTCACAAATCATTCTTATTGATCTGCCAAGTCAAATTTAAGCTGTAACTTGTTGTTCAAGTATCTTCTACAATACACAGCATACTATATTTTTTTTGTAATACCAGTTTTCTATTTATATAAAGCAAATTCCCCACCTGGTCAGGGTTGTGTTCCAGTGGACAGTTATCACACTGATCTCCAACACCATCCAAGTCTGTATCCCTCTGGTCTACATTGTAGACATATTGGCAGTTGTCCCTTTCATTAAGGACCCCTGCAAAATTAAGGAGAGTTCATGAATAAAAGCTACCACATATTTCCTGGTAAGTTTTTGAAAGCGTTTTGAGCAGCATTTGAAATCTTTGAAACTTGACTCATCAGTAGCTATGCCACACTTCTGTTCCTACTGCCTGTGAGAGTAGAGCTAGAATTCAACTGTGCCAAAATGTGTATATTTCAAAGGAAATTTCCATTAGCTCAAACTATTACTTCAAGTAGTCTATGTACTGAGACCACCAGAGGACAATTTTTATGTGTTCAGGGATGAAATTCTGGTAGGAAATCAGTGGTATATTGGGTACATTTCATCAATCTGTGGTCAGAAAACCATTTAGAAGGAGTGATTAGAGGTCACTTACCATCTCCATCAATATCCACTGCACAAGCATCCCCTTCTCCGTTGTTATCAGTGTCAGTTTGATCAGGGTTGTGATTGTAAGGGCAGTTATCACAGCGGTCACCAACATCATCCCTGTCATAGTCATACTGTTGTGGGTTGTAGATGAATGGACAGTTGTCCTGCAAAAGCAAGAAGTCAAGTTTTAAAGAGAGTCAAATTAAAGCTTAACTGGACTCTGTCTATGCTTGTACTGCTATATGAAAGGAGAAATGAAAGGGCAGGGGAACAGTTAAAATCGAAATGCTTCTATCTCAAGACACCCTGTTGCTTGCATGAGTGCAGGAATGGGTGAAAAAAGATGAAGCTTCACTTCCAAAGCTCAACCAGCCGCAGAAAGTTTGTCTGCACAGTTACACATATCTAAGGTTTCTAGGAAAATGCTGGCACCTAACAGCTATCCTATGGTCCTCTCAAGATTAAGGTCAGAAGCTAGACCCTAGCCTTAGAAAGGGGAGTGGGAGAGCTACATTCTCAAAGGCTGTTCTTTTGTGTTGTCTTACCCGATCATCAGGAATGCCATCATCGTCATCATCATTGTCACAGGCATCACCAATCCCATCCTTATCATAGTCTTCCTGCCCAGAGTTGGGCAGATTAGGGCAGTTGTCCTAGAAAGGAGAAAATACAGAGATGTGTTTACAATAGGGATTTTAGCAGGTAAGATCTAACCAATAGGCAAAAATCATAATACCTTGATCAGGTAGGTGTTATACTGTAACTCTCAGTTTTAGCTAGCCATTGCTGTGAGGGTAATTCTTAGAAAGCCATAGTTCAAATCATTTTTAAAACAAAGACTGGGCTGCTTTTGAGAATCTTACCCTCTTTTTCTTCCCCTGGAGACAGATACTTGTCAGGGCAAAGCTGATACAGGTATAGCCTAGAGTCTTCTGAGAAGATTTATAACAAGCATATATAAATCGTGAGGCTTTCTGCCCCCTGTTGCAGGAATATCTAAAGTAAGAGCATGAGCTACCCAGCAATACCTTGACAATGGTATCCTTACACAGAGGAGTATTTTACCAGTTTTATTCACACAGAGGATAGTTTAATAGCTCTAACTGGACAGACTGACTTTATGCTTCGAACCTAAGACGTTTTGTTTATTTCTCACATAGACAGGCTGTTATAACAGTAGATAGGAAAACAAGATAAGCTTACTTTTTTACAGTGGTAAGTGGCATTGGCAACACAAACAAGGTTCTCATTTGGCCATCCATCCAAGTCAGTGTCTTCTCCACAGATTATGCCATTGCCAGCATAGCCTGGTTTACATTCACAGCGATACATGGGGTCACTGAAGTGGCCAAGGTAATTGCATTTGGCATTCTTGTTGCAGTCATGTGTTCCATCTGTGCATGGATTACGTGGCTTGCAGACCTAGAAGACCACACAGAAATTAAATCCAATAGAAACATCTTTTTATCCCTCATTTTCCACAGATTCAAGTAAAACATGGGGAATACATGCTTGTTTTGATCAGAGATACTTCAATCAGAAAAAAAAGCCCTATACATTACTTCCACTCCCCAACTCCAGTAGCAGTCTTAGTACCAATTATTTCTCTTGTTCAAACCTTATTTTCAAATGGAACCAAGCACTAAAATATCTAAGGCACATATTGTTGGATTGTAAGTGAATACTGATTAAGTTACCGTCCTAAAATTAACATATAATATCTGAACACTCCATGGCTGGGAAGGGCAACAATTTTTAAAACTCTTCTTGAACTCTGATAGAAACTGCTTAATGCTCCTCCTGTTCTTGATCAGAGAAGATGGTGTTTTAATAACTGTACCAAGTCTTTCTTCCCTGAAATGCATAGGTGCTTTCTGTTGTTTAGAAACTTTGTAAGATTTCATAACCCAGAACAGTTCTCAAGTTGACAATACCTGTTTGTTAGCCATGGCATCCTCAACACTGCGACCAAATGGCTGAGTCCCAGTGAAACGTGGTGGACAAGGCAGACAGTTGTACCCAGGTTCAGTATTCTCACACCTGTGGACTCCGTTGAAGACAAAGCAGGCATCAGGAACCTCCTTGCACTGAAATATGAGTTTGAGATACAGGAGAACAACAGTTAGCATTATAAAAAACTGGTTTTATTCTCCCTTCCCATTTCCTTTCGCTCCCTTTCAAGAGCGAAACTCCAGTTTTCTTACCTCATCAATATCTTGGCAGTGGACACCATCACCATGGTAGCCAGCAGGACAGGCACCACACTTCCAGGAACCATCAGGGGAGCTGGTACATGTTGTGCCCGCAAAGCAGGGATTAGACAGACACCCATCTGAGAAACAAATGAGAAAGTGTTAAGATGAGGGATGCTTACCATGCTGCTACACTACTGTATTTGGCCAATGTGCTGGTTTAAAACTCTAGCACTTGTGTTTCACAGTTATGTCAAATTTAACCAGTACTTTCAAGATTGTCCACAACCTTTAGATGTTCATGCAAAAAATAGATACTCGCCAATTGGACAGTCCTGTTTGTTGCAGACCTGAGTCCCTCTAGCTTCACCTACGCAAGTCTTCCCACCATACTGAGGCTCAGGATTATTGCAGAGACGGCTACGTTTTTGAAGTCCTCCTCCACATGTCACTGTGCAAGCATCCCATGGAGACCAGGGTCCCCAGTTGCCATTAACTAAAGGAAAACAGAAGTTAGAAGACATGTAGTTTTAAATTTAGTGGTACAGCTAGTTTCTACCCAACAAAGGACTATTACTTTTGTAGTGAGAACACTTCAGGCATTGTTCAGACATAAGTGACGGAATTAATGGACTCTATGGAAGAGCCACAGAAAACAGTTTAGTTTCGTCCAAAGCTAACCTGTGATGTTTTACCTAGCCCACCTCTAAGTTTAAAGAGAGAGGACTACTAGAACTAGATTATATAGCAACCACTCACAAAGTTCACTGTTTAAGCTACTGAACAGTAGTTACCACCTGGACATACTTACTTGGGCAAGGATCTTTCTGGCAGGATTTGTTTTCTCTTGCCTCACCCTCACAAGGTTTGCCATTCAGCTGTGGTACTGGAGAGTTGCAGAGACGAATTCTAGTGATGATGCCCGTGCCACAAGTGACAGAACATGACGACCATGGTGACCAGTGACTCCAGCCACCATCCTGTTTAACTACAGGAGAGAGATGTCTGTTATTAATGGAGTTTCTGAAGAACACACCTCAGCTGTGCAGCACCTAGGACAGAGCCAGCACCAGAACTGTACCAAAGATTCCATATATATTGGATAGCCTCAGCACCATCACAGATAGTTGTTGTCACTAGAGAAACTGCACACCTAAACTGGCCTCAAATTTCGTCCTGGGAGCAGTGCCCAAACACGCCTATTAACTATCTTCTCCCCTTTACTCGATTAATATAAGCCCTCAGAGCTAGAAGCCAATGCTCCGTCCCAGTGACGGAGCTCCATTGTAATCTCTGCTGTTAACATTAAGCCAATAGAAGTGGCCTGTATCAGTGTGATTAGATTAAGTACTTACATCTCTTATCGCACTCCTGAAGGTGACAAGTCCGAGTCTGTACAGAAGACCCTTCACAGCGGTTATTGAGGCTGTCACAGGATCGCCCCCTCTGCTGAATCCCATTCCCACAGGTCACAGAACATGAAGTCCATTCAGACCAAGGAGACCATCCATCATCTGCATAATCACTAGCTGCAGAGGGGATACAGCTCTGAGTAAGACTCCAGGTACGTGTTCTTCCATAGTCTTTCCTCCCACCCCTCTTTCCACACACACAAGAAAGGAGACAACTGTCCTCAAAAGCCACACACATCTTCCTTTTTTGTACAAGGTAAAAGCCATGAACTCAAACATTTCAGTGCTCACATGCATCACCTAAGTGATTAACCTCAAAGAAGCATCAGGCTAACCTTACTCCAGTGGTGCAAGGCTATATCCAGTGGTGGTGTACTTTAGGGCAGCACACATCTAGGTAGATGAAGCCTACTGCTATAGAAGTGTGAAGGTATTAGGTACTTACGCCAGCATCGGGGGCAGCACTCTCCATCAGGCACAGTGGCATTGGAACAAGGCATGAGAGGACAGGACACTTTCCGGCATATAGTGGCAGAGTTCTATAAAGAATTGTGAGAACTACAATAAGCAAGTGGAATATAAACCATGTCTGGAGTCTGGTCAAGTGATAAAGAGATCTTTTCTGCAGCACTTAAAGACTCAACAGCACATCTAAAGCAGAGACCCTTGGGTTGTGTTGGCTCTAAATACAAGGGTTGTCCCAAGTATTTTTAGTTGAACTTCATCTCATTCCCATTCTCACCCCTTAATTTTCAGTCAAGAGCGGAAGTATTTTGGTTTTACAGAAGTTGATCGAGAGTCCTACCAGATGCTGGCTAGAGTAACAGACTATCACTCAAAGTATAAGGTCAGACTTCAAGGGAATGAAACAAGAATGAGAAACCAGCTTTCTTTTCAGTTAATATGGATTTAAGCTGATTATATGGTAAAGATAAAGTGAGTTTAGTGGACTCTGCTCAAGAGCAATGAAATCTGTAACTTATACTTAGAGGTCTTTGATCTTTAAGCCAAGCAGGCAGGGTAAGAACACCCACCTCCAATCTCAATGTGAGCTAAAGGGCAGCCTGTAGTTTTGCTTCTTGAAGATAGCAGCTCGGTCAGAAGAATGCTCTTATGATTACTATTTTAATCTCCCCAGGCAAATGACTATATTAAGGCAAATACAGCTAACTGAGTAAGAGGGTTGGTAGGAAAGAGGCAAATGCAGAAGTCAGTATCATTTGCTGACTACATGACAAAAGTAGAGACCTATAGAACCAGATGCAGAACTTGGTGAGATGCCTTGCATTGCACATGTACAAGTACTCAGCCTTTAGTTTCTAAACAGTGGCAGGCTAGTTAACCCACTCTTTGGTAGACTGGTACTCCAAGATGCTTTTGCTAAAGGTATACTTAAAGGAAGCAAGCAAAAAGTTTAAAGAAACTCCAAAACGTTGTGTTTTGGTGTACTTCTACAACATTCCACAGAAGCTGAACACAAAGCACAAATATCTTGCCAGGTGATCCTGAGATTTGAACAGCTAAAGTCTGGAAGGGATTGCTGTTCTATATAATCTGCAGCAACTAATAGGACCCAGCTAGAAGCATTTGTTAGATAAAGAAAAGCCCCACAAATATGTTAAGAGCCTTTACCGAGCACTAGAATGTCTTTTCCTACTAAGCCAGCAGGAAGTTCAGTGAGGACAGAAAGTGGATCTAAAGTATTCCAGGGAGCAAAGCTGCCAATACTATAGATTTGTTCTATTGATACTGATGTTTAGTTTACTCATGGACTTATGTAAAGAATACAGGCATTCCCCAAATTAAGGAACTAAAAGTGTGTTACCAGCTGTATCAGAGTGATGTTTTGTATAATTTTCTGAGATATGGCTGTTGTAACACTGTGTGAAAGCTGCATTTATACCAGAGATCTAGTAGGATGAAATAAACTGAGTAGTTATCTGGCTACTGTAGTATGCCCAGTTCTGTTAGAAAAAGTGAATCCTACACAGAGAGCATGATTTAGAAGTGTCTGTTAATTTCAACTCATGAATTTATACACAGAGGATTTATGAATATGAGGAATCTTACCTGGCAGGTACATTCAGTGCAGCTGTCAATAGTCCACTCTTCTTTATTTTTGTGCAAGATTCCATTGTGAATGCACACTCCAGGAGTGATCTGGACCACTTTGGCAATGATTTCATTTTCTTCAGTCTTGGAAGGGGCAGGCAAGTAAGAGAAGCAGAAAGATACTAGAAGTTAATACAGAAAACACTCTTTTCCACAAAAGTCATAGTTATTACTTCGATTATTTTAATTTTATTACCTTTATCCAGGGTCTCAAAGGACAGGTTCTAATTCATTCACTAAATACCAGTTAATGAAAGGTACCATGAATTTAACCAACTCACCACTTTGCGAACTCTGTCTTGAAGTGTTGTTACCATGGACCGGAGCCCTTGCAGTTCCACAAACATATTTGTTAGTTCATCACAGGAAAAGCCACAGACTGCTTGGATGTCCTTTGTTTTGTGGCCAATGTAATTAGTGCGGATAGCTGGGCTGGAACCGTTGATGGGGTTGTCCAAAGTAATGATCGCACTGGTGGCTAAGAGACAAACACACATATACTAAGTTCATTTTTTTTTTTTTTTTTTTTTTTTTTTACCATGTGCATTTATCATTCCAGGGTAACACCTGCTAAAACAGCTGCCACCAGATTCATTAGATTAGGGTGCCTGCAGAAAAATAATCTTATTTCTTATGCAACATGGATTTGCATGTCAGCATACTTCCAAGTTCTGTTTCAACTTGTCTTTCTAACATAACGAGGAATCTTATTTTTAAGAGGCCATTGGATTCAGAAGATTGCAAACTTACAGCTGGAGCAGCCTTTGTTTCTCAGGATAGTTTCCAGAGTTGTTCCAAACACAAACCGTACATTCTGCAGCAGTCCCTGTGGACAGAGGAAGAATTACAGCTACTTGCAGTGACTGCAAGGGAAAGAAGTACAACTTGCTTGAAGAGAGCTTGTAGGCACTTGAGGTCATGTAAGATCATTGGGAGTAATTTCATGACAGACAGATGGGCAAAGTGAAACACATTGCTTTATTCTTCTTAATGATAACAAGCCCTGCTTCCTAACATTCTCATCCTTGACAACAAGGACTGGCAACTCTCCAGGCAAGAAGGAAAAAGCCCCATGAATTTCTGAATCTCACATAAGCTGAACAATGAAGCTATGGCTACCTGTTCAGAAGCTTCAGTGCCTTCTTATTGCTGCAGGAAGTTCTATCCTTGCAAATCTAATGCTTCACCCTTCAAACTCCATTATTAAGGTTTAGTAGATTTAGAGGTGGCCCATATTACATGTACACAAACTAGTCAGTGGTGGAACCCTTTCTCCCTATTTATTACCCGTGGCTTTGCAGCTATTTAGGCTGGTTGAGTAGCTAACATCTCCAAAGGCAGATGACTGAAAACACTAAGTAAAAACATAAGTCAAAGTCTTACCTGGAAGTTGTCATTGACTCCCCCTTTGGCAATGCGGAGCCTGGCACTGCTGGCCAGGTCCCTAGTGAAGATGTTCTGGATGGGGATGTCTAGTTCAGCATTCTCCATTTTCTCACACCCCACATACAGCTGAGCTCGGTCTTCCTGCACAAACAGGGTGATATTCTTCCAATGTCCTGTAGCTAGCAAGGCATCCTCTACTGACACTAGCTGTTGCTTGCCATCACCAGAAAGGCTCAGGTCCAGGGTGCCTGCCTTGCCATTTGATACTAGGCTGAAGACGTGACCAGAGCCATCTTTCTGTTCCACAGACAGCAGCGTGCCTCTACTTTTCTTGGCTTGCCGCAGAGTAGCCAGGAGGATGAAGCCCTTCTCAGCATGGATGGCATCTAATAAGTCTTGGAACTTGGAGTCAGGGACAGCAGGGATGCGACTGGCATCTTCAATGCGATAAGCAGGGCTGGAGGATTCTGGTCCCTTCACCAGGTACACCCCGGGTGCCCGGCGTCCAGCTCCCTTCCGAATGAAGCCGATGAGTTCGAAGAGATCGAAGACACTATTATCATCACTCCTGGACTCTGCAGAGAGATCAGAAAAGCGTCATGAGCAAGGGACAAGTTGCTGAGTAGGTGCGTAGCTCCCAGGACTGCTTAATGTATTGGCTGTTGGTGCACATCATGCAAGATACAGCACCTCACAGCAGAGCACGGACAGTAGCTCTGGTGGCACGGCAGCCCCACCGGGAGCTGCTGCGCAGCAGTACACACACATTCTTGTACAGGAGCCAGTCAGCACAGGAGTGCCAGGTACCCGCTGACTGACAAAGGTAGCGGCCGCTCCGGCACCTCATTAGACCCTGGCAGGGCAGGAACAGCCAGCAGAAGCCCAGACGGGAACATGCCCGCGCTAGGGTACAGCAAAGCGAGTTTGCTTCGTCCAGCTGGGTGACAGCAAGCACAGCAGCAGCTTCCCTATCACACCACGATGGTGGCCTTCGTCGGCTGGTCCCTGCCCCACGTCCCCCCTTCCCCTGCCCAGCGCGGAGGCGGACAAGCTACGCGCTCCAGTCGCGGAGACTCTGCATTTGTGTCTGAAGGTTACACAAATTCCACACCAGAGATAACTTCCTGTTCCAGCCAGCTAATGCACAGGTTAAAAAGTTCTCATTCATTGAAAGCTCTGGAGCTCTTCACCACGGAGCACAACTTCAGCTGCTCACACAGGCACCAAGAACGCGCCCCCCCGCCCCCGACGGCTCCGAGCCCCAGCCCCGACCGGCCTTACCTGCGGCGCGCCTGGCCTCCGAGGCGCCGAGCAGCAGCAGCAGCAGGAGGAGGCCAGTCCTTGGCCCCATGGCAAAGGTCTGTCTCCGAGCCAGCCTGGGGACAGACACAAGGAAGAAGGTCACCGCGCTGCCGTCGCGCCCAGGCCCCGCCGCTCGGCCCCCCGCAGGCGGGCAGGCTGCGCGGCGGGGAGAGGGCAGGTGCC
>JAVJGI010000063.1:54525575-54643917 GCA_035590275.1 Ibycter americanus
GCAGGTGTCTGCCGGCGCCCGGCCGGGACCTGGGGGCCAGGTGTGCCCGGACGCCGCCGCCTCCGGCTGTCCTGAGTCACTTAATGAGCGCGATTAATTCACTTAATGAAAAGCCTCTCTTCCCGGCCACCGGTCGCAGTGCACAGCGCTCGGGGCAGTGGGTGCGCCAGAGGGGGAATAAGGCCGATTCTCCTCGGCTGCTCCTGCCCAGCCGGGGAAAGGACGCGGGCCGCGTCGGTGAGGGAAGAGGGGAGCCATGGCGGGGGAGGAAGGCTGGCCGCAGGAGCGGGGGAGCCCGGCGCCTTCCCCTTCCCGCTCCGCTTCTCCTTGTCACTGGAGAGGAGTGCCTGGGGATGACCCTCGGTTAACGACTTCACTTCAGGAATGAAATGACTAATGCTGTGCTGCTGCAGCTGAGAATCTCCCGTAGCGGCTTTCTTTAGTGAACAAAATGATTAACACTACTTCAGCCAACAATTTCCCACGTAATCTGGATTTCAGGTAAGAGGAAAGCTCTTAAGGGTTAAAAAGGCAGGCTCCCTACGTCATGTCATACTCGGCCTGACCAAAAGTAACTTGAGTGTGTGAAATGGCTTTGAAGTAATCACATTCCAAAAATGGTTAATTCCTCTGCATTCCCCGGCCTTTGTATGCTTGGCATGCGCTCCTGTGGAAAGCCGAGTGTCAGCGAAGGAGAAGGATCTCGTCAGGCGATTGCGTGTGTGGTGAGGGAAAACTGGAGTGAGCTTGGCGGCCCTGAGCAGTGGCTGAGTTGGACTCTCAACAGAACTGTGCAAAACGCATCAGGCAGTGGGACTGGCTGGTGTACGAGGAGGCATTCCTGCTCCGCACATTATCTCAGGAAATGCCTTGGGAAATTCTTGACCCAAAGAATGAGATAGCTGCAGAACTGTGTATATTAGGTTAAAGCCAAAATGATCGTCCGCCCTTTTAACTTAAGAGATACGAGTATACCATCTGAAGTAGGCCGCCTTATTGTATAATGATTCATAGAAGAAAAACCTTCAGTGTCGTAAAAAATGGAGAACAGACATGATGGTGATGAGGAGAGCCCCACCAGGAAAAAAATCAGTAAGAGAGAGAGCAAGAAAGAAACACTGACTGCTCCTACCTGGACAAGTTTAGTTGATGGGTAGTGGTAATTCTTAGCAGTCAGCCCAGTAAGCCCTTTATATACCAGTGAGTTTCTCTGAGGGATTGTCTCATGAAAGCCAAAGGGGCTGCTGCTCATGTGAGCTTGTGTCTTGGAGCCTACGGTGTTAAGATCAACCTTTTTTTCATGTGGCAGTAAGTCAAGCCAGGTTAGATTACATTAAGTGAGGAGATTGGGGCTGGCAAACAGGAACTATCCACTTCAAAATGAGAAATAATGTCCAAAATTTATCTCTTATTTCATCCAAAAGTGTGCGGATGAATCTGTAATCTTTTGTCAGAATACACCTGCTTGATAGGTATTCTGAGAATTTGCAATTTGGACCAATCTTTAAATTTTGAAGAATGCCTTTAAAACATGAATTCAACTTTGAACTATCTCATTACACCATAAATACACCACAATGATTGAGGTAAAAATCTGACCCATAATTTCAGCACATTCTACACTTCTAGGTTCAAATTCTTACCACAGTATGTAAACCTGGTTTTGTTGACTTCCGTGGAGCTATTACCAATTTACACCCTTCCAGCTGAGCCAGAATTTGACACTTACCTCTGCTCTAGTAGGCAAGAGGCAAATGAGTTGTTAAAACATTTTCAGTGGAATTTACCTGTTGTCATTTGGATGTGTTCAAGAACGTGAGCTCTGTTAAAACCAGTAGCCAGGTCTTGGGAGCGCATGGATGTTTTATGTGATTAATCCATCATTCTCTTGCCACGCATCTTGGAGTCACATCCTTGCTTTTGCTTTAGTTCAGGATCCTTTTATATTCTTATTGAATATTCATTGCAGAATGTATTTACAAGTCCAAAGCTTCTTAGTATTGCTTCATTTGGGACTGTAAAAAAAAGTAGCTGGAAAAAAGTAATGGATATACAGTAAGTATTTGGGAGAACATTAATAATGGTTTCACTTCTGTGAGTGTAAATGTGGTCTGACTCCATTGTAGTCATTGGCTCAGACTTTGTATGTTCATGCTGGCCTCAGAACTGGAATAATTAATTTTTGTTGCAGCACCATTCATTTAATTGGTGATATATGCAGAACTAATTTGGACTCTTGCAGTTACTATACACAGAATAATTTTGCTTACTGCATAAAGTCTTCAGTGAAAAATGTCAGAGATTTTTATAAACTCTTTATTGACTTCAACAAGCAGACGAATTCTCAGTGGGAGGAGTGGGACCAAAATATTGCTAAGAGTGCGGTTTCTGAAGTGCAGATCTGGAGATAAAAAACTGAGGAAATGTAAAGCTGGATCTTCAACTGTCTGAGCTCTGTAATATCTCACATTTTATGCTAGTTGAGATTATTGTGCTCCCTTCTTGCAGTCAGTATCCTCCTCAACAGAAAGCTGAAGAGCAAAGTTAATGCGCTATCATATCATCATATCATATCATATCACAGAGTGTTTCACGTCCCTAAGCATAATGGTACAATATACAAAAGAATAGCAGATCTGATATGATATCAATATGTAAATTAAAAAAAAAAGTCCATCAGTGTGATTTCAAGTATGGTTTGATTCTAAGGCAAACCACAAAGAAATACAAAGTTGCTATAATAGAAGTGCACTTTTCTCTAGATAAGCCCTTCTGCCTGGAATCTCTTTATAATATTATTCCCTAGCACGCAGAAAGAGAAATTTCTTTTCATTTAAAGTTCCATAAATAGAGAAAGAAATCTTAACCTATGCTGAAACTGTAATTTAGGGGTAATAGGGCAGACAATGTACATTGGAATGATGCTACTGAAATGCATGGTATTAAAACAATTCACACCATTTTCTCTGATATGTTTTAGTCACATAGAAGGAAAGCTTTAAAAATATATGATATACCTTTTTATAAAGGTATGAAGTATACAGATATGAACGTATAAATATATAAACTATCAACTTCATGGCACACAGCATTGAACATATAGTGAGTTAGATTTATTATTATTATTATTATTTTACAATTTAAAAAAGATCTAAAAAGTTTTACTGATGCACAAAATTATTTTGGCTTGGTTTTGGTGGAATTAATTTTGCCTACCATCTGAAAGGTAGACTTTTAGTTCAGGTTTGCTGCTTAGGTCCTTCTTCTGTTAAATAGTCTTCAGAAGATTTCATTTATTTTAGGATTATATGATCCCCTCTTAGAGGTGCTCTGTGTTTCCCAAAGAAACAGGTAACTAGTTTAGTTTTAATGGAAAAAGTCAGATGACAAATATCTTACCATTTATGACTTTCTGTAGTGTATCCTCTGTTGGTGTTTATTGTACTGTCAGTAAGGAAGCCAGTGGTTAGCTCCCAGAGGAGATAGATACCTGTTGGAGGAGTGCAGGTTTGAATGCAGGGCATAATCCTTCCCCTCTGGGGTGGAATTCAGGATGTTGTTGTTCAACAAATCTATGTCATGTCTGTGAAAGAGTCACTCTACGTAAATTCCAGTTAAAAAATATGTGGGTGCACATGTGCTTGGCAAGGATACTCTGCCTATCAGTGTTCTTTCTTTGCAAGCATATTCCCTATACAAACCACAGCTGTAAGCTGCCTGCATACACGGATCAGATTGGATATTTTTTGTCTTCAAAGTTCTTGCATTGAATGCAGGCCTGTTCCCATATCAAAAAATGTGTGGGAAATTGCAATGTCTGATTAATGGATAGCTAGCTTATTGAGCTGAGATGTAACCCCTTAAAAAGCAGAGATATTTGTAACTGAATTTCTTCTGAAATATAATGAGTGTGCAGGACATTTGTTTACTATTAGTCAGATTTTGGGGTTGGCAAAAGGTACTCCAGTTTGATGAGAAGAATATGCTTTAAAGGAGTTAACTGTAGTGATAGGTTTTTCTTACAGGAGTTGCATACAGTTTTGTGCTACTGTAATAATGGAGAAAAAGTTAAACCATTCAATAATTTTTAAGCCTTTTTTCCCTAGGAGGAAAAAGCTTTTCTTTTTAAGAAATAGTTAGAATTTGCAGTATGAAGCAAAAAATACTGCCCCCCGCCCCAATCCTGAAACTAAAAACACTTACTGTACTTCAGCATTCAAGTGGGTTTCCTTTGTCTCTGAAGGAATAAAGAGGAAAAAAACCTACTGTTTCCTACCAAAAGGCTTTTTCATGTACTTCCTTTGTCAGCAGTGGATCAAAGGTAACCTTAGATATAGGCACCTAGTCTGCCTCAGTAAAGTATTTCTAGTCAGTGAATCGTTACAGCATGTATTCAAATTCAAGCGCATGGTAGAGTTTCCTCGTTTTTCATTAGAATTCAGGGCATACTTGTAGACACGCATTTTCAAATGTTTTACTCAGCAGAGGTGACCATAAGTACATACGTTTTTATATTTATATACTGGGATGTTTGATGCCATGAAGTGAATGAAAGCTGCTCGTTTGCATCCATTAGCAGTCTGTGTCCCGTGTGTTTTTGTGTGTTGTAAACAAGCAGCTGCAGAGTTTATATTCCTCTCAAGATGATCATAGATGAATTAAAAAAGAGATTGAAGTTTTTGTTCACCTATCAAACAGAACATCTCTTGTCTCCAGCATTAACTTCCTATCACACAATCAGGCAAGACTTGGTTATACACAAGACAGAACATACACATTTTACCACAACATGAAACCACATTTGAAGAAAATGCCATATCACATACAAACCTGTACTCTGTTCTTTTCTTCTTTTAATTAGGCAGAAGCAATCAATTATTCATGGGTCCAATAGAGCACTCTTAATAATACCATTACTTAATATTGCATAATATCTTTTAAACATCAGGGGAAAAAGGCATTGAAAGATCTGTGCAGTACATAGCTGGGTGTTGCTAGCTGTCATGTGGTAGAGAAAGTAAATAACATGTATATTAAAAAAGGACTGTGCTGTCATTACACAACTTGAAAGGTATGCTTTTAAAATAACTTAAGTGATGAATAAACAGTAGTGCGCTCCTGAGAAGGAAGGTTAACTTTGTGCTAGGAAGTGATGTGCCTGGAAGTTTCTTAAAGGCCAGTTGCTTAAAATGTAGGGTCTATAAGGGACTGACATATAAAAAAAACCTAAACGCCTGTTTTGTAATTTCCAGAGTCCTCTCCATGTTATCACAATTTATGTAGCTGTCTGCTTTTTTCTGCTTTCATGAACACTGATAGAGCATCCTATATTACAGTTTATCTGTGTTGTGAACTTGATCTAGGTTAACAGGATAAGGCAAATGCTGAACTTCACTGTTGAGTTGTAAATTAAAAAGTGCTGGCATTTAGTCATTCCCTTAATCCGCAAAAGTATCTGCAGCAGTTTGATGCAGCAGCTGTTGCACAATGTGCACATATAGAGTAACAGTAGATGCTTTAGGAAGAACACAGACTGGAAGAGATTTTGTTTCATGTTGAGGAACGAGACAATAACAAAATTGACTGGTATAGTTATTTGCAGGCTTTTATTACAAACAATGCCTTGGAGGCAGGGAAGTGAGATGTCTTGCCAAGAGATTATTTTGAGCAAATAAAATGATCTATGAAGTTTATGAGTAAGAATCCTTGACACACCCCAGTTGAAACTCCCATGCAGTCTGGTACTTAATGGAACTGGAAGCTGCGTAATGTATATACATGAGGTGAATAGTGCATGGAAAATATAGGCATATTTCATATTGTGTCTAGCCTTTTCTTTATCCCAGAGGTCATAACAGCAGTGTTGAATCCTGCAAAGCCTTTCTCAGTCCTGTGATTTTTAGATACATCATTAACCCAGTTAACTTGCTTACATGAATAAGGACTACTGGCATGAATACAATTTTTCAGGATCAGGTTCTTACATTGCTTTATTAGAGGTTATCCTGGTGTTCGGTTGGGACAGAGTTAATTTTCTTCCTAGTAGCTGGTATAGCGCTGTATTTTGGATTTAGGATGATAGTAATGTTGATAACACATTGATGTTTTAGTTGTTGCTAAACAGTGCTTACGCTAAGGCAAGGACTTTTCAGCTTGTCATACTTCCCTGCCAGAGAGTAGGCTGGGAGGCACAAGAAGCTGGGACGAAGCAGAGTCAGGACAGTTGACCCAAACTGGCCCAAAGGGATATTCCATACCATACAATATCATGCTCAATGTGTAATCTAGGGGGAAAGCTGGCCAGGGGCCGCTGCTCAGGAACTGGCTGGACATCGGTTGGCGGGTGGTGAGCAATTGCATTGTGCATCACTTGTATGTTTTAATCCTTTTATCATCATCATTTATTTTTTTTTTCTTTTCCCTTTTTTTGGCCTATTAAACTGTCTTTATCTCAATCTATGAATTTTACTTTTTTTTTTTCCTTCCAATTCTCTCCCCCATCCCACGGCGGGCAGGGTAAATGTGGTGTTTAACTGCCTGCCGGGTTAAACCATGACAGGTGTGCTGCCTGCTGTGACTCACGCCTTCTAAATTCAAATCTCATATAGTAGAGTACCTATAGCAATTACAGTCATCTCCCAAATGGTGTCACATTAATTACTATTGGGAGTGGCAGGACATTTTGAGAAAGTTGTCTTTGCAGTTTGTTTGATGCCGTAGTGTTGTCTAGTTGCATAGTGTGTGGAGTAGGGTAAGCTGGTCTGAAGGGAGTCATCCAGGAGATAAAGAAGTGTGATGTGTAGCACACACCTCCCTCTCTCCCCTGAAAAAATAAAACTAATCTTTCCCACTATCCAGCCACCTCTACATTCATTGAAACAAAACTTCTTTAGAATATTTGAAATAGAACGTATCTGTCCACTCCCAGTAACATTAGAGAAACCAAATCACTTGATCTTTAGTGAGGAAAGCTTATGACCCTTTGGAGGCTAAAGCCTTAGTCTACAAAAAAGAACTAAAGCATGAGAACTGGTCTACAACAGTTCTGCCTAGGGATGCTTTCACTCGATATTAGGAAAGTTCTCTAGAAAATGGTTGTAGGACATGTGGGCCTTAAATTCACAGCCTGGCATATTCTTTTGTAGCCTCCCTTTGTTAGCAAGCACCTCAGTCTAACAAACAAAGCAGTGGAAATAGTTGCTAGGGCCTGAGAACATAGACATCTAAATTACTTTGATTTGAACAAAATGGAGTTAGTAGGGGTAGATTCTTTTGGCCTAATTTTGTAAAGAAATGAGGCATGTCATCATGCTCTATGCCTGTTTGGCTCTATCTTTGTAACAGACCTCTCTCTCCCTCCCCACTTGATAACTTTAACTCTGTTTTCAAACACAGTGAAACACAAATTTCACAGGGGAGCTGAAATCTTAAGGAAGTTCTAACAAATCACATGAAAATTTGCAGCTGGGTAAAGAAAGAGAACCCAAATTATACAGATAAAGGTGTCAGTCAGCTGCTTCAATGAACCAGTCAGCTACCAGATGGCTGGTCAGTTGCTCCATCCATGCTTTTTATTTGCAAACAGTCTTAACCAGCTCCAATGTTTGCTTCTTTACTCCCAGATTATATGCAGATGAAGTCACCAGGGAACTGAGAACATAGAGGTAGATAGATGAGATTGTCAATATGAGAAGCAACTAGGGCTGTCAAATGGCATCTCAGAGCACAGAGGGCTAGCTAGGTGAGTTGAGAAGATATGCAACATGGCATACAGGTACAAATGCCATGAGGAACCCAAACTACTACTTGTTTTTGTAAAAATTCTGTGTTGTAGACAGTAATCTAGTATTCTAGAATGATAGCAGCAATCTGAGGGAAAAGAATAGAAAAATGGGGTTGAGATCTCAGATGACTGTCAAATCCAGTCTTCTACAATAAACCAGGCTCAAGTACTGCAGACCATGCCAAAGCAGTAATTGCTCACTGTTTCTGTAAACCTTTTGTTTACTAGAATTCCACAGCTTCCTCATGCAGTTTGCTTACACCTCTCTACTTGTGGAGGTGCTTTCATAATACTGTTTACTGCAGATTGCTCTGAGTTTTTCTTGTCCTTCCTTCAGTGGACATAGAGATTGGTTACTGCCCCCTTACAAGCAATCTTTCATGCCTGAAAGCCTGCTATCTTTCTTCTCTCAATCTTCTAGACTAAACAAATCCAATTTCTTCAATCTCTTTTCATAAATTATGTTTTCTGAACCTCTTCTTCTCCACTTTGCATTTTGGCCAGCTTTTCTTTAGCTTTTTGAAAAGCATGGTAAGCAAAACTCTTACACAATGCAGTGTTCCAGCTTAAGCTTTAATATGACTTAGTGAAGGAAAAGAATTACTGTCTTTTATATAGACTATTCCTGGTGACATATGCTGGCATGATAGTGGTCTACTTTTTTTTTTTTCCTTTAATTTTAGTTTTGCAGCAATGTCATATCATCAATCTGTGTTCTACCTGTGATTTAATACGGGCCTCAAGTCCTGTCAGTGTTTTTTGTTGTCCTGCCTATAATTTTCACATTGTATTTGTTTATTTGTTCCTAAGTACAGGACTTTGTCTTCACTGTGATGAATTTCACCTTAGCTATTTTGCATACAAGACTGTTTATAGGGTAAAGCTCTTTGTGTCTGAACATGGTTTTAGCCAACTTTGCCAAGGTAAGTGAAGACCAAGAATCTGATATACCTCCACAGAGCAAGCCAGGAAAGCTTCTGTTTAGAAATTATTACCAGTGTTACAGCATTTATTACAGAAGTATTCAAGTATATTCTTCAAATGTTTGTAGAGAGTTATATTATTCAGTTGCAGGGGTGGAAATTAGAGGCATGAAGATTTTGATAGTAACATTTCAAAAACAGCTAGTGCAAGTCTTGTGTTCCCGCAAAACAGCCTTAGATGTATCAGCCAAATGTAAGCTATTTGCTTCCTAAGAATAAGCCTGATTTCCTGCAGTTGTGAAGGCATCCATACTTGAAGGCTGTTTGGAAAATTTTGACCAAAGGAACCTATCTGAAAACATCAAGCCAAGGCAGAAATTGGAATGTAATTTGAGTGTCTGTATCTACAAGTACACACTATCTTATGTCTTGGCAAAGGGTCTGAAGTAAAATATACAGCCTTGCAGCTATGCTTATTAACTCAGGCACAGCACTAATCGGCAGTGTCTCTACACCAAAGCTGGTGCAGGTCTACCTGGCTCAGTCTATGAGTGGAGTTAACACAAGACTATCTTCTTTGTCCATTTAGGCAAACACTGCATCTTTGTTTTCAGTCTTATCCTCAGTGGGTAGATGAAGCACTGTACTGCCTCACACTGGCAGCCTAACATTTTTCACAAGCGATAAATGTCAAGATTTGAGGATAGCAACCGCAGTTTTCTCTAGGAGCTTTTACCTACCTGAAACTTCCCTGTGCATAGTGGTGCTGAATGTACTTATTAAAGGAGCTGATTCATCAATGCAGACGTACTCCTGTAGATTGCAAACTGTTACATGCATGTGTGTACATCCAGTGTCCTTGCTCACATTCTCAGGCATGTACAGTTTTAAAAGACATAGCTCTTGATCCAAAGTGCCTATCCTTTTTGGACATTTAAAATTCTATCCTTCTGATTTTCTCTCTCATCACTGAATTTACCTATTGAGAAACAACTGTGAGCACTGTGTGAATTCCAGTATACGTATTTTCTTCTTACAGCCCTTCCTACAAACATGCTCCATATGCTAAGAGCCCTAACAAAACCAAATCTGGCTTTGTGACTTGTGAACAACTTTTTTTGCCATGCTAAAGAGAGAATATTATTTAACATACAGATGCAAGAAAACCAGAACTGCTAGAACATACTTCAGAATGTGAACAATAGTCACAAGCCAAGGATAAAGTACAGCCTCCAATTCACTTGCAGAAGCATAAGCAGGTGAAGTGTATATATATTGAACTTAACAAAGTATATATCCTCAGGGGGAGATAAACTTAACGTTTCTGCTTTTAGATGATAATAGACAAAAAAGATTAATATCAGGAAGATATTTAGTTCCTGGGGTTAATAAATCTGCATGTAGCTTTTCAGTTCATCATATGCTAGAAACTGCCCCTGTATTGCTGAATAAATCAGTCTGTGTTGCTTTGTGTTTGACAGGATGTTTATTTCTGAGCCAGTGATATTCCATACAAAATAACCACTTTACGAACAAGTAGGAAGTTGTGTTTGATCGGTATTTTCAGGACACAGAAACTAAAAAGGCAGTGGAATGTGCAACTGGCATGAAAATGTAGGCATTTTCCTGTGCACCTTCCTTTTTTCTCTTTTGGAGGATGTTATTTGAGGTCAGGCAGCCCATGCAGGCTGAAAGAAAAAAATCCACGTAAATTCAAACCCCATAGTCTATGATACGTCAAGGAAAGGCATGTTTGTGGAGAAATTCTCTGAGCAGCTGGGGTCTCTGGATTTTGGAAGCAAGCCACTAAATATATGAACTTAAACTGGAAACAGGGAATTCTACACACTTTTTTGCACCCCAACATGCATGACCATAAGGTTGTGAGAAAGGATTAGCTTTAACAAATTAGAATGTGCTAGTAGTTGGATGTTGCTGCGCCAGTTATGTCCATGATTTTGAGACATGACCCTGAATGAGCTAGCTGCTATTGACTCCATCATGATCTGCATATTTTTCATGCATAGTAGATTGTCAGTCAAAACACTGTTTTTGTTCTTTAATGACATCCTTATTAAGGAGAACAGATTGCTAGCTACATCTTACTCTAATGGAAAGGAAACATGAGAAGTTTTCTTCATTCAAAAAAGTTGTTGAACCTTGTTTTGAACTTCTTCATATATAAACAAGATACTGAGTATATCAATAGATTAAAGAGGACCATGTAACTGAATACATACGAGTGAAATGCAGAAAGTGTATATATATAAAGGTTATGGTTTTTTTAATTGGCATACCACTTGTAACCACAAAAGGGAGATTTTGACAGTATTTATAATGCATGCATTGATACTTTTATGGGGAGAATGCTAACTCATCTATAGTAATTACCTGCTTTTAGAGCCTGTTGGCTTATTACTTTCTCCCTGTAAATGATGCTTTAGTAACACCAGCTTTTAGTTGTTTCATCGTGCAAGGATGTTAGTAACACCAAGAGTATTTTCATTTATTTGCTGTTCATAGTTAAAGCATTTTTATAATTGCAAAACTCCTCTTTAATTAGCATTGTTATTTCTACAGCGGGAAGCTCACCCTGTTTTGGAATGTTGGTTTTGTACTTAATTCTTTGCCTTCCCAGCTTGTGTAATTCTGCATAGGCAATTATTAAAATGTAAACTTGTCTAGCAGGAAAACAACCACAGAGGTTTCCACATAATGAGTAACTATAGAGTCAGGTAGGAAGTGAAAAATTTGAACCTGAGTGGGAAAAAGGAAGAGAACAGAACATTTATGGGAACATTTGCTGGGAGTACAAAGGATGAACAGCCTACACGCCTGGGCCTTGCCATTCACTAGCTTTGCCTGCTGTGTGGCAAGCCAGATGTCAGATCGCCTATCTCTTCAGTGAGGCCCATAGCATAAACAGTAGGATAGTCATGAAATACTTATAGCATATCAAATACATGATGCTGTTATGAATTCAGAGAGTTTGAAAAAATTACACCTCTGTCATATAATACATGGCTTTTACAGATTCCACCAGACTTCTATTTACCCATTTCAGTCAAAAGCCAGAAAGAAAAAGAAGGTAATGAGTTGTACTACTTCTTTACAAAACTGCTTTAGAAAATTTAAAAAGCAATGCTGTTGGCATTGGAAGAGGTGAGGAAGCTTCAGCTGAACTGCATTAGCAAAGTTTAAACCTTATGCAGGTGTCTGGAGTGAGGTAGCAAGACATGGCCAAGAACTCAAGGCTTAGGGAGGTTTCTGCAGGGTGGAATAGTTGAAAATCACTCTCAGAGAACAGGACTAGGTAGAACAGGGATGGGCCTTTTTTCTTTTTCTTTCTTTTTTATTTTTTCCTTTCCTTTTTCCTGTCCTTTTTCTTTCCTGTCCTTTTTCCTATCCTTTTTTTCTCCTTTTTAAAAAATATTATTTGTAAGTAAGCTTTTTTGTGCTTTGAAATGCTTTATATCTCTTGCACAAAAATCTTGCAAAGGGAAATACTTTTGATTAAGTATTTGACAATAATGACGAGCCTGCAGCTTTTTGCACAATTTTTTTTTCCCCACACATATTTTTAAGGCAGAAATAAATTAGTTACTATCCTTGGTCCAAAGTTTAACTGGGTCTTTTGCAGGCTTCTGATTCTGCGTTCTCTGCTCAGCATCTTGCTGGGGTCCATTTAAACAGTGTAACCTAGCTCTAACTGCCAGGCTTCTAACTGTGCCACTCCTGGGGTATATCTTTAGGGGTATAGAGAGTTACCAATAAGGACAGGAATAGCAGGCTGTTACCAACAGGCTGGACTCTGATCCTGAATGATAGTCTGAATCACACTTACAGGGACTCTTTGTTATTGTTTCTTCATATCTGAGTGTTCATATAGGATGCAATGCTAAGAAAATCACAGGGAATGATACTGGAGTGTTAATTTAGTAAGACCAGAAAGCTGATATGTGTGGGTATAGTGAACTTTTTTGACTGGATGATCAAGTGACAGAATTCACTTTTTCCCTGTTATTTGTATTTTGCTTTGGATTATGTTCTCTTTCCAAGTTTTCAGTGAGAAAGGCATTTGTTCCTCAGAGCTTAGTTTTTGGCTGGAGATGGAACTCATTATTGAAATTTTAGCAGAGTATGGCTAGATATACGACGGGAAACTGTAGTCATTGGTGGGATCAATTTATCTAAAAAAACCTACCACAGAACAGTGAGTGATGTACAGTGGGGTCTGGAGTAAGACACTATACCCTAAACTCATAAAATGCTGTAATATTCTCATGAACATACTGATCATTAGGTTAAAAAGAGTATCTGCAAGCATATGGTATGGGTTTATAAACATTTATTATGTAAAGAAATGCACAAGGAAAATGTGGTTATTTTTTTCTGAAGGATAAGTTTTGCAGCTACTGTTAGACCTATATCGTTGCTCTCTTCTGGTCCATTGATGCTTGCAGTCATAGGCTCTATTTGATTTATTGAAGCTATGAGCAAGTACACATTTTCTGAAGATTTGCAACCAAACTGAATTCATTCCCAAGAGTTCTCAAGAGGTTTCATGTCTAAAATGTTCAGATAAATCTCCAGTCATAAGAATGCTTAATCAAAATACTGTAAAGGCCATTTTACTAAGGGAAAAAAAAAGTAAACTCCTTTTGTGTACTGGAGATTCCTCACAGTGATGAGAGTTGTCACGTGCAGTGGTGTTAGGAAAGGAAAACAAGCATACACAATATAAAGTATTTAGAATGACTGGGCTTTTGATTTTGTTTATCATCTCAAAGATTAGCTGATCTCCATACAGAGACGAAAAAAAAAAAGGATAAGCCATAGTTCTGTTATAAAATTAATTTGGGAAAAACAATTACTTTAAAGTTTCTTCTTTCTGTGCATGAGTACAAATAAATACCTGGCTGTATAGGTAGTATGGGAATGGTACAAGTACAGCATGTGCTTATTTGGTGTGCACGACAGAAACGCACTTTAAGAACTGTCTATAGACACAGTATTTAACGAATACTGTCAGCTAGAGTGTTAAGTGCAGTCTGCTTACTGAAACATTTGGAATCCTCGCTGCTGAGAATGTGACCTAAAAAAGTTGCCTTTAGACTTTTATATAACCTCATCTTGACCTGGCTGCATTTCAGCTGAAGTTTTCAACAGTCAGTAATTTACGCTCTTTCATGTGAGCAGCAGGGAAGACTTCAGACTGAGGGACAGCAAGTAGAGAAATTAATTGTCTAAGAAAGGGAGGAGGAAAAGGATGGAATGAGGAAAACATGAAAACAGAATCACTATGAAACTTGGTGACGATGACAGTAAGGTTATTCTTATTGTTTGGTTTTACCCTAGGCCCCATAAAACTTTAATCCAGTCGTGTGGGGAAAGTAGATTATCGTAGAAATTATTCATACAAAAGAACATATACTAGAACATGCTTTCCTAGCAAAAAAGTTTGGGATCAGCACTCAGGATGTGCAGAATGGGAACAAATGTTTGTTTTTGAAAAGACCTCAGAAAGAAATACAAAATAATCCTCTTGAGATGGGAGGAGTATCACTGACAGTATGAGTGTGTCATATCACATGAAAAGTAGAGTGGTTACTTGTGTGTTGTAATGGCCAGAATAATGAACAGTTGCTATGTTGCTAGAGAACAATACTGGTTATTTTTCCTCTGGTGGTGGTCTTTTCCTTTTTTTTTTCCCCTTCTTTTTTTTTAACCAGATTTAGAATATGATACTATCTCTGATAATTTGTTTGAGGGGTAAATGTAGCTGCAAAGTGTCTTATGAAATGCTTAACAGGTTTTTCTACAAAAAACCTTAACCAGCCCAGCTTTTCATTTTGGCACATATTCAGTCATTAATTGGGTTGTTAAAGGAAAAATTCAATTTGTTTTTGAATGCTTGAGATTGCTTCGGCAACATTGGGATATTGTTTAATAGAGGAGGGAGTCCCTCCTTTTGTTTTTATTACCACCGGCTCTGCTGATAGCTATAATCTTAAATCGTCACTTGAGGTACTCCACAATTCTTGGGGAACTGCTTCCAATCCCAATGGTATTTCAAAATGAGGTTCTTTATTTTTTAAAACATGCACAGTTTCAGAACACATAAAGATTAACTGAATCCCGTCAGGTGCTAGAGATATCTGAGTACCAAATTCCTACAAAAAAATCTCTCCCTAATAATGATATAGGGGAATTAGGTGAAATTACGAATCTTCCCCATGCAATTTTCCCAGTTAAAATGATCGGAAGGGGTGTAGAAAGGTATTTCATTTCCTTGCCTACTACCACTTTAACAATAACTTTTTCTTCTGATAATTGATGTATCTCATAATTCAACAATGATAATGCTGCTCCAGTATCTACTAAAAAATCAAATAGAATTCCATTTACCTTTGCAGTAATTTGTACGTACTCGTTTACCTCTATTCCTTCCAGATTCATCTCTCAGCAGTAACTCAAGAATCTTATTCGTCTATTGTGAATGAGGCTGTGGATAATGTGGGGGTGTTGATCCTTGTTCCAAGACTGTCGGGCGAAGTGGGCTTTCCCGTTGCATATGTCCTGAATTTCCACAAAAACACCATTCTAAAGTATTAGAATTTAATTGAGGCTGCTGGTTAGGATCTTGTTTGGGTCAAGAATTAAGTCCTTGTCTTCTCTGAGCAATTTTTCTATCTTTTTGAAAAATTCTTTCCCTCTCTTCCATTTGGAATAATTCTCTCAGTAGAGTTTTCATATCATTCCAGCTGGGAGTATAATCTGTAACAATTCCAGGTAACATTTGTGCACATCTTTCAGCATCATCTCTCAATCTCAGCATTGTACTCTGCCAAGCGACCAAATCTCCCATTTCCAGGTTTCATGTCTCATTACTGCAGTGACTGATGGAAGCTCTGGAGGAGCTCTGGGTCCTGCTCTGGGGTTAGGAATGTATTCCAGCCTCAAAGGACACATTCCAGCAGTGGGAAGGTCAGTTACCTCCGCTTCTGAAGCGGAGGGAAGTGAGCTTATCCTTGTTTTAGGTGATTTAAGTCTTTGCTGTGCCCAATTATACCATATATACCAATAATTAATATCCTGGCTGCCAGAGTCTTCTAAAATCATTCTCAAAAATTTTTGTTTATGAGGCTTAAAAGTTCCTCTAGGAGGCCACACATCCATCGGTCCTCCTCCTCTAGTACAAGTCAGGAATGGACGTTCCTCCTGGCACAAAATAATCTTCATTTCTACAAAGCCTGTGCCAAAGATATCTTTTTTCCAGTTCTCTGAAACCTCAGCAAGGGGTGTCCCCCTTTCAACGCTGGGTGTATTTTCCATTCTTATCAAATTTCTTAACTTACCAGTATGCAAATTTAAACACAAGAGTACTTTCAGGTGTGTCTGGAATTACCTGTGTCGAAGTCTTACCAGGTGATCACACCTAGTTGCTGGCAGTAGAGCTTTGGCAATGGGTATGTCCAGAAGAGATTCCTGACTCCTTCCTCTTGCATCCTAGTGTCCCATCTGGGTCGCCATCTGTTAAACGAGAAGTTTACACAGATGTGGGGGCCACTAGGTTTGCTTTAATCACAATTCACGAGTTGGGCCACCACCTCAGCGAGTGGCAGAGAACAAAGGGATGCAGCACAGCTTATATACACTTATCAAATCATTAGTCAATGTTCAAAGTTTTTAGAAGTTTCCCTTAGTCTTGCCAGTTCTGCAAATCCATCACCTGACCCTGTCCCAGTTGATTCATCTATTCAGTTCCAGTCTCTGCCTTGGTTCCAAGGTCCTCCTCGAATCATGATCTTCTTTCTGCCTGCTTTAACTCACACAATCCTTCAAACACACACAGTCTTTGAACAAATGATTCCAATTCACATATACTAATTTTTCTAAAAACACCTGTGTTCCTGAGAGCACCTGTGTATACAAATTGATCATCTATTGTTTCTCTATTCTCCTACTGATTAACTTGACCAAGTTTTAAACCAGCCTTGGATTAGGGCTATACAAGGGATGAGGCCTGGTTCTGCCATTTAGCAGCTTCAGAACTTTAAATTTCTTAATTTGAAATACATTTTCTGTAACAGGATTTTGTTGCTACTGTTACTAAGTTGAGCAAGATAGTATTATGCTATATTGTTCTAAATAAAAGTTTGTTTTGAAGTTCGATTTGGGTCATAAGTTGGTATCCATTCAAAGGAGATGGGAACATATAAAATGAGGAAATGTAGTAAAATTCTTTAAAATGCTTGAAGTGTCTTAGGCTCACAAAGGGTTTGTGTAAGTGAAACCTCCTTTTAATTTTTTCACCTGTACCTTTTGATATAAGAAAACTTCAAACATTGCTTGACCTTGTTTTTTAGTGGCATTTTGTGTAGCATTGATGGTCTAATGTGAGTTACAGCTTTAATCCAATGACTTGCAAAAGCATGTAGAAACTGAAGGTCAAAATATTTTTTGGAGATGGAAGTTTTGGCTCTGAAGTCCTTCTGCATAGTTTTGGCAAATGTTCCCTGTGGTCTAGAGTGCCACACTTATTTATGTTATTTGTATGTCCTGGATATAAATGCTTGGACTTTTGTACTGTCCCCAAGGGAGGCATTTGCCATGACTTTTACAATGTCATTGACCTTGTTTAGCTAGAAATAAACAGACAAATACACGCTGACACTCATAATTATTTCAAATTATATGATTTATCACTCAATGTGGCAAAGAGAAATAGTCTTTTAATTTTTTCTCCAGCCATGTACTTTTTGGTAACCTGTGATGTGTGACAGTCAATGGTCAAAATGCCATTCTTCGATTCAATCATCATATCGCCACTGGAAAAGGCAGAAATCCTTGCAAAATCCTTGCAGAAAAGGACTCTGAAATTGCTGCTCACTCAGAAATTTCTTGATGTGTGAACACCAGCAATTGCTTCTTATAAGTATGTTCTGTATGTGAATTGACAAGATGTCTTAATCTCTTTCCTAGACTGGATTTTAGAGAAAGGGCCCGTGTGACACTGAACCAGCTGAGCTTTTATGCTTTAAATGTCTGAAAATTACATGCAGCTTTTGTCACTGGCCAGCAAAGAAACTTAGCTTTTATCCTTGTTAAAGGAAGTGATATATTCTGATGCTAGACTAAAAAAAAAATAATTACCTCAGCTAAGTATTTGCTATTTACATAGGCAGGGAAGACTGATGTAGGATCTCACACTGGTCAGAATTAGGTTTGAAGAATTAGGATCACAAAATGCCATGCATGAATTAAAGGTTTTCTTGGTGAGGTGCCAAAGATGTCATGGCTGAGATTTCCCAAAAAAGGTGAAATTCAATCCTGTGGCATTTTGTTCTGTGTTCAATGTATACAGTTTTTATTGTGAAATTTCTGGGACTGTAAAATTTATGTATTCCAGAATTCTTCAGGATGTGCGTGCTCCCTCACATGCACATATACACACAGACACATACACACGCATGCATACTCACACCCTCCAGAAGAATCAACACAGTATGTCACATTGGTCTGGCAGGATTATGTTCATTAGATGTTCATTTTTGATCCTGACCTCTACACACTCTCTCTCCTTTAATTTTCATTGTGAAGAAACAGCTCTAATGGCGGGGTTATTCCTGGATTAGTTGAGCTTTTTAGCATATTGTCTATGGCCTTGTTTACCTTGCAAGAATCATTGAGCCTGAGCTGAGTCCCATAGTAATGTTGCAGAGCACAATGGCCTGGCATGAGCAGTACGCACAAAAACTCAGGACTATTAGCCTGACATAGGGAATGGCAATAGTGAAATGCTGCTGGCAGGTTATCTGAGCTGGCAATAGACTTAGAGCTGCTGCCAAAAAAACAGCAGAGGCCAATTTCTGCAAAAGATCAGAATGGCCTGCCTGAGGAAACTACTGTGTCCATCTATCCTGTGATAGGTACTGGGAGTGATCTCAAAATCCAGTCCAATTGGTTTTGTAGAGCAGAAGAAAATAATAGCTCTTCAAGTTGCACTGTCCAGCTGTGGACCTGGATAATGGCAGAAATGGTCTCCAGCACAACAGAGATCAATATAAAGCTCTTGACTTAGGCAAACCCCTCCTGTTCCTCCAGTTCCCAGCTCCTGGGCATGGAGGATATAACTGAAAATTTAGATCATGGACAGTTCTTACTGTGGAGACTTTAGTATGGAGTAATGTTTATGTTTTAAGTTCTGATAGCAACTGCAGAAATATGGATGTCTATTTGGCACATTTATCCCATTTCTCTTCTGGGCTGTAGTATAAATTTATCCTTGGACTGAATCATTGCCTGTATTCATAGTATGATTCTTGATCGTTTTTTTTTTTCTTTTCTTTTTTTTTTTTTTTCTTCTCCTCCCTTCACTGAGAACTGTGCAAAAGGCCTACAGTTCAGCGTCAGGATCTTGCATCTTCCCTCCCTAATGTCCTTGAATGTTTGCTCTGAGAGCTGTGATTTGTGAGCTACTTTAGAGTTAGATTTTAATTTTTAAATTCACAACCAGCCTCTCACTCAAAATAGCCACTTGCAGTCATGAGTAAGAGCCTATTGATTTTTATCTTGGGAAGTGAAAATACCGATTCCTAGCATGGCAGATGGCAATTGTTAGTTATGCACTGAATTTTATTTTACGCTTCTCCCTCTAAATGTCATAGAAACTAAACTTATTTCATTTTTTCCCAATGCAGATTTTTTTCTGAGAGGCTATTTGGATTTGACTGTGACCACAGTACTCTTGGCAGGCTTATAATAGACCTATAAACTCCCCAGTTGTGAGCGGCTGTTGGATGAAAGCATTAGTTTAAAAAAATAGTTTCAGGGTATTCGTAGAAAATTCTGAAAGTCATCTTACCCAGCAGATTTTCACACAGTGGGTTTTGCATTGCTGTCACAGTTTCACCCATGATTTCCCCATTTAAGCCATTTGAGTATGAATCTTATTAACATATCTTTGTTTATAACTGTCTTCAAGGCAAAAATGTGAAAGGATTACAATTCCAGAATGTTTTAAATTCAAATAAGATGACCAAAGAAAAGTCTGGAAAACAAGGAGGAAACTCAACACTGAGGGAAAAAGGAAGGCTGCTAGCCAGATGAGGAAGAGGACTGCACTCTCCCAGAGCTTTTGCTGAGCCCTACCAGTCCCAGTCTGCTCCACTGGGCTTCTTCAACATGTCTCCTTGCTGATATGCAAGTCTGGAGGGAGGGTGAGGAGTATTTGAAGCATGGAGAAGAATTTATCTGGGTTCAAAGCCACTCACAGCCACTGGAAGTCTCCCACTGGCTTCAATGAGATTTTCATCGGGACCCTGCCCTACTGCAGGCTCCTGAGTGAACCTCCACTTCCAAACAGCATAGGTGGCTTTGTTTCGGGCCAACACATTGTAGTGAATCACTCATCCATTTGTTGCAGAGTGCACAGCAAAACTGTTTGTTCCAGAAATGAGCCTAAACCCTAAATACCAGATCCAGATTCAGCCTTTCCTAAAGTTCAGTGGTGTTCCTGTCTGGTGGCTGCACCAAATCCCTTCCCTTTTCCCATAACCAGTATCTGTCCCCCTCTGTCTCTGGAGAAGCAGTGCTATTGACTAGTACTGCCATTGTGCGTATCCCAGGGAAAGCTAACAAACTCAGAAGTCAAATTTTAAAAAGTCTTCATTTTGCCCAAGAAAATGAAACTGAAAACACACTTTAGCTTTTCCTCCCCTGGCCAAAAAATCCAATTATGAACTGCTGTCTCAAATTGATATCAATCCTGTGCGAGTGACTTTACCAGGCAGGACTCGGGCATTTTCAGTTTGCAGGCTAGTTGTTTACTAAATCTTACAGTGTTTGCCTTTTCTATGAGAACATGCTAAAGCTGGGAGTGTGAGTGAGCTGGGAGATTTAGTGCATCTGGCAGCTGCAAAATAATGATTCTCAGCCAATGTGTTTATGAAAGAACAACGGGAAGAAAAAGTTACAAGTCTATAGTAATAAACAGCATGGTTCCAGTGTTGTCCTTTTCCAAGCAACTGCTACAGTATCTGAACAAACCTTAGATTGGCATTAAACTTTCACAAAAGGTTTGACAGTGCTCTGTCTCTTCTTGCACTCTTCTGACCTTACATGTAGCTGGCTTGATACATGTCTTTCTCATTTGAAATTTCTCTCTGTGAGATCAGCATTTTTTATCATCACCTCATATATTTTATTTCCGTGAAATCTTCTAATTTTGCTTCTTGGCAAAGTAACAGAAAATTTGGCTCAGAATTTGTGAAGAGCTGGAAAAGATAAAACTTCTGTGTGGCAGGATCAGGGCACATTGTCTCTTTAAGCTAAGTCATTCAGTGAAATATAGCCTGGCCCATCTGCACCATGTCTCCTGTGGCAATTTCGTATGCAGGTACCAAAGTCAAAGCCAAATCTTGCTTTTCAAACAAAACTTTCTACAGATAGCATCTTTTTAATCCCTAGTGAGACATCAGCATCTTCCAGGCACTTCAGTTGGACTCTAAAGAGAACCAGATCCTTCTGGCTTCAGGCATTTCAGTCTTCCCCACAGTTTCCCTTTCCTTCCTCATCAGTTGGATAAACTTCCCTGAGTTTTCAGAAAGTCAAAGTCACACATACCTGGGAAGAGGAGCTGGGAGAAAGTATTTGCACATGATGGTCCATTGGTAATTTAGTTGCTGAGGTGGTATAGGGGCAAGAAGTGATGCTATTGACAATAACGTGATAGAATTTGTTTCATGTGGTTTTCATTTGTGCAACATAGCCAGATGTAGCTGGGACAGATTCCCTTGCAAATCATCAGTAAGTTAGTGTCTACTCCAAACACTAGCTGAACGTTTAAATAATCTAGTACACTGCTCTGAAATGCTGCTTATCGTGTTCTTCTTGCACCACTTTTGTGGTACACTTCAGGTTAGATTACTCAGTGTATTTTTGGTTTCCCAATCTATGGTATGTGTCTGCTTACTTTTGAATAAATGCTAAAACCGCGAATGATCAGTCAGACACCAATGCAGTGTTTGAGTCCTGAAACGTTCATTCCTTTTTCTATTGTCACTTGTAGCGGACTGAGGAATGCTTATAGTTTGTTACTGCTGCTTCTCAGTGAGACTTCAAAAGACTAAATGCAATCAGGTGCGTTGACTGAGGCTCAGAAGAAACATTGTCCTGAGTATTTTAGATGAAAACTATTTTAGAGTTAATTTCCTTTCAGTACTGGGCTCTTTGGCTTCTTAAGGTTAAATGTGTATACATTGACATATATGAAATGGGATTGTCATGTTCCTGCGGTCTCATCCAGAACTGAAATGACTGTATGCTTTAGCTGTAGCATTAAGCCCAAGTATTAAGTAGGTGCTTCGGTACAGAGAGGACTAACTCATTGCAAAATATCTGCAGGTATAAGAAGTAAAAGAAATCTATGAAAGATTAATTACTATTATTCCATTCTGAGAGATATTACTTAACTAATTGTTTTATATCCTGGAGGCAAAAATGTTTTTCTTTCTGTGTCATAAAAGGCCATCCAGAATGGATTAATGCAAGTCTTCAGTACATATTCATGAATCCTTGCTCCCCAAAGAGCTCATAAACTTATTTCTGGATTACATTCTCTCTATATGACAGTAACATTTGAATTACGTCACGTTGAAAATGCAAGAGTCATAGAAATGACTTAAAAGATCTCTGAGTTCTTCCATTAGCATGGCACAAGATCATCCTTCAACATGTCACTGTAATGCTGAGATCATTCATTTTCTACCCTTTAGGATCCTACATTATATATATAAAAAACCCCAGACAATGAATTCCCTAAAGCTCGACACATGTCCCTGAAGTTTGGTACTCCCTTGAGTAGGGACAAGCCTTCGGAAAACCACATGAACACAACAAAACTAAGCTTGCCTAAAACTGGAGGTTTTCAACAAATCTGATGACTAAAAGAACCTTCCCTAAACCCCCAAAGCTCTTCTGCCTGCCAAAAGTCCTCCCACCCCAGCTTCCCACAAACTTAAAGTAGCATATAATTTTACGATTGTTTTCCAGAAGAAACTTTTCTGATTTACTTAGATGTTGCAGAATCAAATACTCTTCTAGTTGAAGTATCTTTTGAAGAGACGTGAAAATATTTTCTGTTAAAGATCCACACTAAATGGATTGTTATACCTACTTCCCAGCATGATGCAAAGTCTTACCTGCTTCTGTTGGTACTTTTAAACTTCCTGATTCTATAAAAAGTGAAAATTCTAGACCATATATTATTTGCCTGGGATTGAAAATGCATAGACATCACTTCACCTTTGAATACAGTATGGTTTAAAGCACATGTTCTAAAAATAATTTAACTTTGCCCTCTGGAAATGGTTAATGACCTTCAATTCCAGATGAATGATTCAGTTAGCAGTGTTGGAGACCACAGGTGTGAAACCAAAAGGGAGTAGGAATCCAGTGGGTGCTGCCCTATCCATTGACACTGCCTTATAACAGTGCCTCTTGTAGGGCTAACATGTTTTTCCCTCAGTGCTAAAACAATTTTTATTCTGATTTTAAACAAGCATGATCTCAATTATTTGGCAAGTCCTTAAAGATGTTATTCTGCACTTAATAAGGAGAGGGTAATAATTCTGGTGGGTTTTTTCCCACAATTTACCATGACTAACTTCTGAGCATAATCCCTGCAGGAAATGTTGAGGCTCAGTAGAATACATTATTTTTCAATACTACTGTGTCATGGATAATGCTGTTACTGTGCATTGTTAGGTAGTGCTACCATCTTCCATACCATCTTGTCTTCCTCTCACAGCTTAATGAATTGATTCCTGAATGATTTACAGATACTTTATAGAAGAACCTGTGCAATCTTAGAAGATATGTGGATTGATAGTATCAATACAGTTATTCTGTCACAATTCATTGATATGCTCAAAATTACTTATAGAAAATTGAAAAAAACCCTACCTGTAGATCTTCCTCACTACTCAGCTCAGATATAATTTCAGAAACATTTTCTAAAAGTGATCCAGAATCTTTCTGAACAAGCGAAGAATCAGTGAAATCAGCATGATGAATGTTATTGGAAAATTAATATGTTTTGAGCTAAACTAGATTTTCCACCTCCCCAAAGGACATAATGCAAGAAAATGAGGCTCTTTGCCTGCTTAACATTCCACTGTCTGTGGAGCGCAGCAGTAATCTGATATACTGCTGACATAGTCCCATGCTACCGTATAGGGTTTGGTGGAACCGCAGTTCAAGGCTCTGCTCTTTGCTCCCAGGCTGGCTTTGTGCTCAGTCTCTTGGTGCTCTGCATTACATCCTTAGCCAATTCAGCAGCAGTATTACACATGCTCACGAGGGAACCTCTGTGCAGCATTTCTTGCTAGGAAGGATAGGCTGCCTCATATGAGACCTTGCACGTGGGAGGAGTACACAAAATAATAGGATGATTCAGAGTCCTTAGAGAAGCAAAATGTAGCAGCAGATTGATCATTGGAGCTCTCTCTGGGAAAACTGGATTTGATTCCCGATATGGCAGTGCAGAACCATAGCCAGCTGGTTGGTATCTTCCTGTCACACCTGCAGCCATTATAGTGCTAAGAGGCTGTAGGGCTGTCTTTGGTGGAGGGCAGATGAAAACAAACAAGCTAATTCCAAGTTTTGGTTCAATCCAGTTGTCATAGTAGCTGCTTGTTTTTATGTTAAAATGTTTGGCTTGGTAGTGTCTTTTTTTCATCTCCCCCCCCCCTTTTTTTTTTTTAAAAAAAAGTATTAATAGGGCATGTAAATATTTCCATGTACTGCTTTGGCATTTGCAGTTCAACCTCAGCCCTTGTGTCAGCTTACACTTCCAAGAAATGAGTATCTGCACTATCATAAAAAAGGAGGTGAGTTTACAGGTTTCCTTGAGGGCATTCAACATCAAGAGGCTCATGAAAAGTTTCCACAGGAATTTCAAGAAATCTCAACTCTTTTCTGGCTCAGTAAATTCCAACTTGTGCTTCAGTCAACCCAATCTTTTGTAAGGCCTCATATTTCTCGAAAAGCTGTCAGTGAACAACATCTGCTTGCACCAGTGCCCATTTTCTGTAAAGAACTTCTGGTTGTTGTTTTGTGACTTCCCCATACATATCCTATGTCTAAAGCAGAAGGATGATTGGAGGTATCCCCGTGTCTGTCACACAGTATGTTAACACCAGAAAGCTACATGATTTCGACAGAGGAGATATAGGAACTTTAGATCAGCTCGTATGACTGGAGTAACCATTTTAGATGTAATTGTTTTCATAGGTGTAGAGAAAAATTAAGTGCATGTGTATTTTTTTGTATTTGTCACCATTTGTTCCATTAAATCGGGCTATAGTATCAGGTAAGTCAGTATGTTCACCATTATTTTAATCAGAAGATGTTTATATAAATAAAGAAGCCAAGATACTCTTTCCCTTGTAGTGGACCTACGTTCCTACAATTTCTACTGAGACTCCAGTTGAGTCAGTTGAGAGTAAAACATACACCAGCAACACTACAGTTTTGCATATGGATTTAATTTTGAGGGTTAATGTGGAGGATGAGTAATGTGACTATTCAGTCTTTTCTGAGTTGGTAATTTATTTAAGGCAGGAGGTGCTTTTTGTATTCCCTGAAATAGTAATTGTGAGACCAACCAGTGCATTGTTATTCTCCAATTTTTAAAAGATTATGGTTATTTAAACTTTGATATTAGATAATGCTGGAGCCTTTCAGTTTTATCTTCATTTTCTGTGAATATTCCTCATAGTGATGCTAGATATTTTAGGGGTTCCAATCAGATCCAGGGGCCTGGATCTACATTAAGTTAATATTTTTAAAATTAAAATTATTTAAACAAAATCTACTTTAGATTAATTTTTACATTAATTAAAATTAATTAAACAACATCTACTCCCACCCACAAATTAAAAACTATGAAAAAGCTATACAAATAATTTAAAAAATAAGAGAGTGACAACCTAGACAATGGTAGAACCAACAGTGATTTTAGCATGTGAGTATTTGCTGAAGAAAATTTCCCTGCATTTGTTCTCATTGATTTTTGCCTGTTTTGAACCAAAGACTTAGAGTCTGGTAGCTTTATGTTTGCTTTATCACAGATCTGGCTGTTACTAATTCCTTGATGCCATGGGAGACTACCTGCATGTCAGAGGTGGAATTTTACCTGCTAGTGTGAGAGTCACCGCGGTAAGTTCTAGGGTCCCTCAGATATCTTGACCCAGCTTTTTTCCTTGTCCTAAGGCAAGTAGTTGATGCCAGAAGAGAAAGCATCAGGAGAAACACAAACCTTTTAACTCAAGTGTCTTCTAGAATATTGGCTTTCATCCAAGACAGTCTTTGGGGAATCTCACATATGAAACCTCTGGATAAGCACAAGCAAATTTTAGTAAAGGAAAACATTTAATGGCCATTATGGTATGATTAACATTTTTCCCCTTGGGGTAGACCTGTTATCACCAAATGGTAAAAATAAGACTAGTCATCAATCTCTCTAAAGATGGTTGCACAGGCCCTCATTTGAATGGACAGTGTGCTGGGAGGTGATGTACTTCTGGAGTTGTTGCAATTATATTGAATAGGAGGCTGAACAGGCCAATATAAATCCTTTCCCCCTGCAAGGTTCGAAGCCTGAGAGGAGCAAAATACAATACTGGCGGACTAGAGAAGGAGCCCTCAGAGTCTGTAACATCAGCACTATCACACCATCAGCAGCCAGAACTCCAGTCTGAGAACAAAGGTCAAGAAGGCAAAGTTTAGGGCAGAATCAGTGAGTAGAGTGGTGTCAGTGAGTTGATTTGTCAACTCAATGGATAGCTAAGGGGTCCTACAGGGAGGTCTGCCGGTTCCTGCCTTCTGCCAGAGATTTACTTGCAAGGAGCACAGTCAGCTTTGCATGTTCTTAGACATATGGACTTGGAGAGACATGAAGATAGTGAATTCGAACTCAGTGGCATTGTTGTGTTTTTCTAGCAAGTCTTTTCTTAATCAGTATAAATGATTTCCATCTACAGCAGAATTGAATCCAGACCAGAACAGAGGATCTCAGTCTGCTCATTCTGTAGGAGGGCTCAGATCGGGATGTGGCTCCAGCCTTTTTGGCTTAAACCCATTTCTTGTCTGTGTTGTGGTTTTATGAGTTGATATAGCAAATATGTGACATTTGCTCTCCTTTTTCTTCTCTTGGAGTTTTTAGAGAGATGAGAGTTCCCGCTGTAGTATAAGGCAGAGAACAACAGAAGTCTGAATAATAACAGGCATTCTGTGCAGAAATCTCCATGCCTGGAGAACAACAATTATTTGCAGCCTTCTAAAGGTTAAGGATGTGGTGGATGTTAATGCATAGACAGTTCTGGTTGTTCTTGTAAAAGTCACTTTTGCGGAAGAGTGGAGGCACAAACATAATTTTGCCTAGTGGATATTACCAAGCTAAGAAGTCCCTTTCTCTATCTCAGGAGTTTCTAAAGGGACAGCATTACTAGCACAAAGAAGCAGTCTTACTAAAGAATCTCAGTACAGTAATGTGAAAGATCAGATTGAGTTCAGACAAGTTCTTCCTGGTAGTTACTTGGAAACACGAAAACATCATCTAAAAAGGGAGTTTAAAGTTCCTTTACTGGACACACAATGCTGGTGGTTTTAGTCAGATGGAGATATTATGAGTTTAGTGCTTAGAGACCACTGATACCATCCCTTCATCTGGGACAGCATGGTCTCTTTAAATTACATTTGCTAGGCAACATATCCATCTGCCCATGACCACAGAGAGGAAATAGTTTGAATTCTGGAGAAAAGCTTCAAACACAAAAAAATAGCAGGTAGTAATCTGGTGTGTTAGGAAATTGTCAGGATTGCATTGTAAATGGGATTCATCACATCTAGTTTTAGGCAACTGGAAGTTAGGCATCTAATCTAATCTAGTTGCCTGGGCATCTCTTCTATACAGTAGAGAGAGGCTTCCAGCAAGTGACTCATCTCTTTGAAAGAATAGTACTTAAAATAGCTGGAAGGATTCACTTTCTGTGTGGTCCTGTCTCTTTGTAGTGGTTATAGAGGTAACATGGAAAATGAATATGGGCTAGACACCTAGACTTTAGATGAATGGAATCCCTCCCTATATTCCTTCCCATTGTGGTGTGGAGAGGCAGTGCCTCAGTTGATACAGATGTAGAAGATATTCAGTTGAACCAAGCTAGTCAGAAGTGGTGGTCTAACATTTGTACATCAAAGTCTGTGACACTGTATGTTTCACTTAAAAAATCAGAACAGGTAAGCAAACAGTGCCATACCAAAATATGAAACACACTCCTGTCTGACCACTTAAAATTCTGCAGAGCTGTGCAGCTGTTACAAGTGTAATGGTGAAAAGCCATGTCATTTAAGACTAACTAACAGTTTGAAATATCTTGATTTCTAAAACCACCTACAGTACTTTTGTGTTATGCTTTTGATGGGTTTTTTGTTTGTTGAGCTTGTAATATTGTTACCCATGTCCCCTTGGTGGACATTAATTGTCGTAAGTCACCAACTTCAGGGCCTATCCACAATGTTGTCTCAATAAACAGGGTATTTATGCAGAGCATAAACCTTTGTGCAGCTTTGGAGTGTAAGGAGCAAGAAAAGACTGCTATTGAAGGGACATTTTCTTGACTTTTTTGTATTTCTTGGTAATAAGCAACAGGTGAGCTCTCATCCCTTCCTTTCTCCCCAGAGTATTTGAAATATTAACAGAATCAACTTTTTTTGCAGAATGCTTTTCTCTGTTTTTTATTTCCTTAACAAGATGTCAGAAGCAATTAAAAAGAAAAGAAGCTGGAACAGTTCCCTTTTTGGTCAGACCCAACTTCACTCATGCTACAGTGACCTGGCTCTAATTGATACTTTCTTTGCTGCCAAATATTCCAGATAGCTATCTAAATTCAGCAAAGAAGTACTACACTGTGTGTATAAGCCTCACATATACTTCTGGTGCATCTGCTCTGTTATACCTGCCTAAAAATAACAGCAGCATCTGATGCAGTTGAAAAGCTTGTCAATACTGTAGCACTCAGAACCTGTCTTATGAAGATGTTATGCAAAATGCAAAGAAATAATGCTCAGCTATGTATTTCAACCTTCAAACCTCTACCAGTCTTCGTATACTTGCATATATCTCCTTGATCCACAGTCATGTTCTGAGAATGGGGTAGAGCTGTGTTGCATATTTTACATTACGTTTGAGCTAAAGAAACCATTTTCCCCTCATTTTGATTTCTTGAATTCTTAGAACAGGGTTTCAAAGGCAGTGGATAAATATGCACTAATAATTTTACACTTAGATTTTTTTGTGAACAGAAACCTGTCTACACATCCTGCTGCCATTGGCATATATGAACAAAATACTGTCTGCTGTGCTTGGACAAGTAAAGTTTCCTGCTGGCAAAGGTTGGAATTTGAGATAGGAAGTAAAATTTCTCAGTTAAACTAAGGGTAATTTTGGTGAATGCTTTGAAGTCCCTTTGCAAGCACTGCAGGAGGTATAACACAACATACAGAGTTTCTTACATCCAGATGCCCAGTATTATAGCATTAAAACTGAGAGATAAATGTGCCTCAATTTGAAAGGAATAGATGATTCTAGATGCATTTAGATAGCTCACCAGGTCAAGGGAAAGCTTCCAAATAGAAAATACCCAGCTGGGAAGGGTAGGAAATTACAGTGACGCATTGTGATGTTACCAATTTTTTCCATAGAAAATACTTTGCCTTTCCTCCTATAAAATTGACTGTATCTTGGCCTTCACCAAGGCGATTGCTTTTAGGCACTGATCTGTATGGAGAAAATTCTGATGTGACAGACTCATCAGACTGAATCTAACCAAATTTTTCTCTACCAATATCAGCGTGCTTTAGCTGACCTCAGCAGAACGGTATGGATTCATACCAACAGCAGACATGCCCATTTTTGAGAATATCCTTCAGCTTGCTCTTACCCAGAAGCCTAAATTCTGGATCAGTTTGCTGGAAGTCATCTAAAGAGCTCTTACATCTTCAGGTACCATACAGAGCTCTCTGTTTATCACTCAGCTTTGTTACTATAGACTAGCCAAAAGAAAGACAGGCTTGTACTAGTTTTGTGCACTTAGCCCTCAATTAATTTCTTAATGTTTTTTCTGCGAAGACCAGGACTTGCTAAATACTAGCACGTGGCATGTTCTATAGCTAGATCTGAACTGCCACCGCTGTGGTATATCTCCATGATGCATGCCTCAACTGTTATGTCTTAGCTATGTAGTAGCTAGGCAGAAGAAGTTACATGCAGATGACTGAGTAAAGATGGTAATGCACTGCTTGCTATCACTGGAGAGTTCTCAGTCTTATATACGTATTTCAGAGGTAGGTACTTCCCTTTAGAGGATTTCCAGTAGGGAAGAGACCACAAGCCTACAATTATTTCTGTTTTTATTTATTATTTAAACAAGTGGTTTTGATGCATTTTTTGATGTAATTTCTCAGTTTGGAATTTATTATTTCACCTGTCTTTAAATAATAATGCCACCACATTGCTGCTGTGAGCAATGAGGTGTCTTGTTTCATTTTAACTTGTGCAGCGTGTGAGCTTTGGCAGCCTTCACTGAAAGTCTTTTGGCTTTCCACAGTAATATTTTGCCATAACTACCAGGCACACCTATGTTTACCTATGTTTCCTATAGGAGCTGGAATTTAGGAATAGCAGTACTTTTCCCCTTCTTTAGTGGTACAGGCAGTTATTTTTCCCTGTACTGAATTTTTACATTTGGTGCTGAAACTGAGCACATATTCATGCCCACTTGCCCTTTGAAATAAGGCTTATGATAAAGATTTACGTGATGGGCAAGTGAGGGCATTCTGAAAGTGGTTTATTTTCATGCCTGGAAGAACATGACACATCCACAGGTGAGCTACTAATCTACTGATTTCTATGCATAACTCCTACTTGCCCATATGTCAACACTTGGAGTTAAAAAGTTGAATACCTGTTAGGAAACACCAGAGCTTAGGGTGGCTCTTTAGTTTTAATTTGTGCTTGTTTTTTTTCTTTTTTTTTTATGCATTTCCAAAGTTTTTCATCATTTCTAATTATCTTTTAATTTTACTGCTAACAAAATGATATATAAAAAGTACTTGAATAACATTGCAGGGAAGAAAATATCCAGTGCTATTTCTGAAGCAAGTGTGAGTAAATACTATTTAGCTTAGGGTATACTTTTCCAGTAGATGATAAAGAAAGGAATTTTCCTCCTTTCCATAATGGAAAACATCATTGTTAGTTCTGAATTTGGTCAGCACTGTTTTTTATTTTCTTATTAAAATTCTAATTAAATATAATTCTATAAAACTATAAATTCTGATTTTGATTGAATGGGAGCCGTTCTTTTTTCAATTTGATTCGTGCTTTTTAGCTTTCACAACAGAAAATATTTCCTTAGTTTCTCACATAATGTTGAGGGAAATTATCATTTCCAGACAGATGTTTTGAGGGTTCCAAAGAGATCAAAAAATGACCAGAATGTCCATTAAAGTGTTTGGATTCCAGAATGGTGCTACACAATTACTATGCTTTTACCACTTTACAAAAAGATAATATTTGTTGAAAATTGCTCCTATGTAGCATTTTAAAGCCACTAGATTTGAGGATTTATTATAAAATAAAGGATGTACCTACATATGTTACTTTGTCTGCAGGAGGGGATTAACACAAGTATATGAAAAAGTAAGAGTAGCATGTGAAGTAACTTAAGAAAAGAGATCGAGTGTCTTGTCCAACCTTTCACTTTAAAGTCTAATAGCCAAAGGATAGGAACACAGTAAAATAATATTTATATGTCAAAAGTGCTTTTGGCATCTGTTCTTTATTGATGAGAATAATATTTATTGCCATCTGGATTTCCTAATTCATTTTTCTGATATTGCTTATCTGGGGTTGCCATAGGACACAAACAGCTGGATTAAATTCCATCATGTTTTGTCACTGTGACTCATTTATTTTTTCTTATCTATGAACATTTCTTGTTGTAAATAATGTCTCACTCTCCCTTTCTTAAGTACTTTGCTGTCTTGCAGAAGTAGTGTGATATCTGTCTCCACCCCCCTGTTCCTCCTTTTTGTTATTTTTCTCTCTGTCTCTCTCATAGTCCCTCTCCTTCTTCCTCTTTTTCTCTCCGTATTCTTAGCTTAACAGATGCTAAGTAGCTTAATAAATATGTTTTAGCCTCATCTATGGGATGTAAATATATGTTTAGTATTGCCTGAATAATAATGCATTTTATAATGTGAGAGGTTAATTAAACTTCATTTAAGCTTCCCAACTGAGATTTCAGTCCCCTCAATTCAGAAACTTTAGCCTGATGACACTGGGACAGGGCTTTATGGCTGATTCCCTAGGACTGTATAGCTGTGTGAATATATAAGGGATGGAACATTTAATGGCTATTAGGATGCCTAATGTATTGGCTGTCTGTAAGCTTTTGTAGAGTGTCTGAAGCCCAATAGTCCTGTACAAGATTGTAGTACCTACGCTGAAAAGAAATAATTGCAGAAATATAATGTATTAGTCAAATATGAAAAGTCATAATGATTGCTATCTTGACTGTATTTCTTCTCTAATAGACCAACATCAATGATTTCTGTTTTAAAAAACTGATTCTAGAACTAAATCATACACACAACACTTCCTTTGAAACTGGGGTAGTGTTTTTTGAAAACTGGATATTTTAGGAGTATCAATTCTGATGTAGCTGGAAGTCTTTCAAAAATGTAGATTCAAATCTGCCTCAGATTTTGGGTCAGACCACAGTGTGGCCATTTTGTGCATATTTGTTTGAAAAATGCTATTTTTTCATTGCCAATGGCAAAAGCTAAAAGGAGATTCCTTGTTTGTTTCATGAGAGGGGACTTCTGACAATGAAAGTGGTTATTGTTCCATTGCAGAATCTTAGTGTTGCACAGATATTTTGCTTTCAAAGATTTTGCTCAAATTCTGTGTATTTTTAATCTTTCAAAGCAGCCTGCAACATATTGCTGCAAACATAATAGATACTATTTTAACCACTCAGGACTGATTTTTTAATGTAAAATTGAGTAAAGAGACATTCCTTTAGGTCAGCTACTACAAAACAGAGGGGAAGGCTCTGAATTTGGGGTAGAAATCCTTGACCACAATTTGACTCTCTTCCCCACCTGAAGAGGTCCAGCTCTTCTGTGGTGCACTGAAATCCATCTGAACCTCATCTAACCTTCTCTGTACCTGTCCCAAAGGTACGCCTCTGGAAATGACCCATATAAGCATAAGTGCACCTATTGCAAAGGAACGGATCCAGTATCTCTGCAAGTTGTTCCTCTGTGGGCTGTGATGGGAGCCCATATGGGATGAGTTACCACAGCATTGTAAGGGTGTTGAGTTAAATATGTAAACAGAGGGGGAGCAGAATGTAGGACCAGCTCTGGTGCTGTTTGTGGAGGTCAAAGCTGAGGCACAGAGGATGCAAACATATTCTGTGCAAAGCTGGCCTGACTCTAAGTGTCTAGGGAAGAGATGGAGGAACTGACAGGGGAGAGGAAAGATCTAGGGAGATACGCCTTGTTGGTATGCCAACAAGAACAAACTGGAATTGTCTAGGTCATTGTAAAGGGATCAACAACCTTATATTGGGTGAGAGAACAGTCGCTGCATTCTAGGTGCAAGCCAGGAAGGATTTATCTTGGGAACAAATAAATGTAAGCATGCATGCAAGAGCTGATATTAGTGTGGTTTACTGGATGTATGGAAAACTGGTATTAAAGATACAAACTAAATTCTGCCATCAGCTGTGTGTAGAGGAAAACAAGAGGACTTGTGAAAATACATGCATGCCATCATGCTGCTTCTTAAGCTAGCACTAGCATTACAGTGTTCTCAGAAGGAGCCAACAATTCCAGAAAGTATCACTGGCCTAGGAAATATTTTCTGCACAAGTTGTGACAATATTTAGTCCAGAGAACTTTTAAAGCTTGTTGATAATATGGGTCCAGCATCTGGCTACCAAGGATGGAAAAGAGGAAGGAGTGTTGCAAAGGCACATCAGTGGTGGTTCTATGCACCTTCATCCTAGTTCAGCGTCCTGTTTATACTGGCCTGAATTTTACTGTACTCCTGGGTAATGGTGCTAGAGAATATGTCATGAAGCAGGAACCTGAATCACTCTTGTCAGGTTTCTCAGCAGTGTAAACTTCCCGTTGTCGTGCTCTCACTAGTTGCTTACTACCCCATTCAGTTGTTAATCCCCTCACAATCTGTGGCTCCTTGTAGAATGATGCTTTCATATTGGCCATTTTGTTTTCCTTGGCTCTCTGACAGGTGATGTTGCATGAGGAGAATTTGGAACTGGAAAATCTAAATAAAATTCATAGTAGTGCTTCATTAGAAAAACATAATTGGATTGAGGTTAGGTTGTTAAATGGTATACACTAAGCTACAATCTACAGTATAGAGTCTTCTCCTGTGTACACAATCTACTCAGATGTTAATGATGCTTATCCCACTGACTGTAGACATGCATGCATTTGAGAAACTGCGAACCATGCTGATGTGATGGTTTTTTGAGTGTTTTTTGTGTGTGTGTGTGTGTGTCGAGGTTTGGTGTTTTTTGGAGTGGTTTTGTGCTAATTGAATGAGCAGATATTTCATCTAACTAAAATCTATTAACTTTTGAGACTAGAAGAAAACATTTACTGACAGTCAGTCAGATGTGGGGCTGCCTAAGCTCTTCCAAGAAAAATTCTCTTTCCCCAAAAGACATATGCATACAAAGAGTGAAGGGAGCAGTGAGTGGCCAAACCAGGTGCACGTACAGATTTTATCTTTTCGGTATATTCTAAGAGGTGCTGAAATATGTGTTTATCACTGTGGTTACAAAGATGGTGTTGTTGTTGGTGGTTATTGATTAGGGTTACTTTTGGCTATTTCTGAGAGTCAGAAAAGTAAACAGAAAGGACCATTAATATATTCCCATAAAAATTTTAGAGTGTAAGGCCATGGCAAGGATTTACGATCACTTCTTAGGACAGAAGTACGTTGTAAGCATTGTAAGCCAAGCAATGGATACTTGATGTTTTATTCAAAGAAATATGTTCTTTATATTTCTCTGATATCCCTCCCTGCCAACTCATTTTACTTTTTAAACCTGTCACTGATTGTTCTTACTTGTATTGAATTTCTTTTGGGATCCAAGATTTTTTTTTTCATTTTGTATTGATCCTAGTATTTTTGGTGCTGCTTAGTGAACTCCTCTATGACAAATGAAAAATATTCAAAAGAAAGAAAGGAAGGGCTTTTTCTCCTGGGGAATCATTACAGTAGCAGTCATAGTCAGAGGCCAGTCTCCCTGCAGCCTCTCTTGAAGCCTGGGATGAGGCTGCTGACGGAGTCCCACAGTGGAGGCAGAGCTGGGATGCGGAGGGGAGCACTCTGCTGTCACCACAGTGTGTCATGTTTGACATTAGAACAAACATAACAAGGGGTAAGAATTCTACTCAGGATCTGTAGTACAGATCTGCAGAGGTCTGTAGTCAACATGAGTGTTTGTGTGTACTGAGGAGTACCTATCTGCATAAGGTATAGAAACAGGCACCTCAGCATTTATTCAGTTTGGCAGCCAACAGAAGTAAACATAATGTCTTATTTCTTTGATTTCAAAAAGAGAGAAATTTATTCTGGAGGATTCCAGGCCCTACATTCTGCTGCATTTAAGCTCTGCATTCCTTTTTAAATGCTACTTGCCTTTACAGCCTGAGTACCACCGTTAAACTATGCTTGAAGACACCCTTCTCTGAGCATCAGGTGCACTGGTCCCTACCTATGCAATGACTGGAAAAGCAGGCAGCACAGAGTAAAAGGCCACTGAGCAAACTGGTATAATATTTCTTTTAAGCCTCACCTAATAAGAAAACTTGTCTCACAAATTAAACTTCGAGGAAAAGCAAGAATTAAGCCTCTCTTTTAGCTTTATGACATATCTTAGTAAAATAAACACAAAAGGAAGTGTTCAGTTGTCTTTAGGATTTCTTCTATTACTTTTAAAGGTATAATTTCCCCTACTGTTTCAAGTCAAAACAAAGCCAGGTTCAGATGAGGAGTTACTAAATACTGATTTTTCCTCTTATTAAAATCTGAACAGAATGAATTACAAGGATCTTTCCATAACGGCAGGCTAAGGACATGCTCTCAACTTATTGTGTGGGATCTTGACAGAGGCTTTCCAGGAGTACTTCTGTGAACTAATTCTGTTCTTCCATGAGAGTATGTAGGATCAGGAAAGGAATTGTACAGGAGTCAAACGTGTGCAAAAATAGCACTAGAGGCTGTTGCAAATAAGATTTCTTCCCTAGTGTTGGTGTATCATAACTACACTCGATGTGCCAGATATATTCCTGCTGGAACTTAATGAGTATTCTGGCACATCATTTTAGTGCCAAGTCACATAGGGATTTTAATATCAAATCCTATGAAGACTTTAGGAAGAAAGGTACTGTATCTTCTAAATACCAGCTAGTTGTACTATTTTGATTTTGTTTCAGAAGTTCTTTTCAGAGCCTTAGTGATTAGAACTTCACCTTGGTATTGGGTTCTACTTCCATGATAATACCAGGGCAACAACAGCAGCAATGCTTTCTGATGGATGAGCAGGATCAGATGAAGTAGCATCCAATGTAAGAACTGACACCCCTCCCACACCTGCAAAAAAACCCCAAAACCAAAATAACCACCTACCCTCACCATGCCCAAACCCCAAAAGTGAAAAGAAAAAAACCTTGCTGCTTTTTTTCCTAGGCTTTCAAAAGCATAATTGACTTTTTTGTTTGTTTGTTTTCTTTTCAAGTGGAACTATTAGATGTGCTGAACTAGCATGAAAACATTGCTTCTAACATAATTTCTAGTTTGGCTTTGTAAGGTTTCTCTCTCAAGAAAGGCATTATTATTACATTGGATTTGTTAGGCTCTTCTTGGAACTCCCAGCCATGAATGAAACACAAAGATCTAACAATATTGTTCAGACATCAGCAAATAGAAGAAGACAAAAGTGACCCTAGCTTTGGATAGCAAGAATTACTTTGGAGTTCAAAGCTCCACTGTGATTTTCTGTCTGCTTGTTGCAGTTCAGACATTCCCCTTCTACCAGTGTATCTGCAATGTGTGCTTGTGACCATGCTGTTGCTCCCGCTTGCCCTGTGTCTGCTTGTTTTGGCAGTTTTGACAGCAGAGAACGCTGGGCTTCTTTCATGTGGTTTGTGTCACATGTGCTGCTGTGTGAGACACGCGCGGCTCTTCAGGAGTGTTTGCCGCTTGCTGCTTCACATGCTCTCTTGTACACTTCCTCTGCAGATGGCTTTCCTGGCTCCCATGGACCATATGTTTTTTCAGTTTCTTTTAATGTGTGTACACCCACCCCATGCAGTTCCAGTGAAATATGTGTTGTTTGTTTCCTCTGCTGTCCAGCTCTGAAGGTTTAAGTCTAGGAATGCAATCGCTGACACTAAGTGCAAGAACGATCCTTAACACAACCTGCTCTTTCTCTGGGATGCTTATTTTCTCCCTCTTCGAAGTCTGGAAGTCTGCACTTGTTCTGTTTTTAACCCTGTAGTGCCTAATTTTAGCTATCTTACCACCAGGCATCCATTGTCCATGGAGGGAGGTGGATGAGATATCCTCTGAAGGCAGGCATCTAAGATAGGTGGACAGACTTGCCTCTCTCAGATGACTCATCTCCCCATTGACACAGAGGATGCCTAGATGACAAACCTAAGCTAATTGCCCCACTTTGAGATAGCAATATCTAGGTGAGATATATCCTTCTCCAGGGACCCAGCCTTCATGGTGGTATGCACAAATGCTGTATGCTTGCAAACTGCTGGCTGGGATTTTTTTCATCAGCTAATCCCCTTATCAGCACTTTCCATACTGCCTTGCCTAGAGGACAGAGCAGAGAGCTGAGTGTCAGCAGAGGGGCATGTGAGTATAAAAGATAAGGACTAAGAGCTTCCTTACAAGCGGATCAATTCCAGACTCACACAAGGTATTTCTTCATTATATAAAACAGGGTAACAGACTGGCTTAGGTAAGAAGGGTAGGGTATTGGTGAGAAACTAGGGCAAAAAATCCAAAACCTAATATATAGAAAAAATCTGGAGCAGTAGAAGGACAAATCTGATGCAGAATATTTCAAATTCAGGTGGGAGATTTAGCAAATCCCTATAGTTCGGACTAAAGGTCAGGCTTTTCATAATTTTAGTGGTCCCCTTGACTTACTGGAAAAGCTGAAGTGTGCCATATACTTTGTTCATACCAACAACTATTAATTCCCCATTAAGACTGATGTTTGTATTAACTACTCTGCTGTTTTCATTCAAGAGCAAAACTATCAGAACCCTGATACCAATGGTAAGTTTAAAGCATTTCTGCTGAATCATGAGATTTCTCCACAAATTGTTTTCAGAATTTGTACCACTTGTGTATTTAAAGGTGTGCATTAGGTAAACTAACCCACCACATCTGTGAGAAAGGCTTCCTCACATCAGAAGCAAAAACTTTCTTTTGATAGAACTGTTAAAATATTCCAGATTTTTATGTCCTGAAATAGTATTGCATAGATAAATAAAACAGTAGTAGCAACAAGATTTTTATTTTGGCTGTTGTCCAACAGTAAGAAAATTACATAGATACAGATTAGTTCTCATTTTCCTTAGGATTAGCAAGATGATCCTGTATATGAACTATGTGTGATTGTCCCTGTGATGCCAATGGGAGCTCTGCACATGGACCAACTGCACAATCCTTTCCTACATGTATGACACAAGGGTATAGGGAAGGAGATTTTTGGAGAAAAACTGGCGTTACCCTAACTCTGCAAATCCGTAACTTTTGCAATAGAAGGCAAAGAGCACAAGGCAGTAAATGTGGACCTGCGAGATGTGAGAGAAACAGTAGGCTCAGAAAGGTGGTTTCTGTCTTTGCTCTGGTAAGAAAGCAACAATAGTTAAGAGATATGATATGTAAGGGCAGACTTACACCACTTCATTTCTGGTTTGGTCTGTATTCATCTCTTAGGAGTTTCCTGTACGAAGTTGAAAAAAATTCCTGCGTAGTGTGAATTATATGTAAGGATTCAGTCCTATGCTCATGCAGCATTCTATTGTAGTCACTGGAAGTTAAGCCTGTAAAAAAGGCAAGACTGGGCATGTAATCTCCCTTTAAAAAATGTTCATTCTTTCCCTGAAAATTGATTAAAAATAAAATAAAAACTAGTGTTCTCTGCCACTGGCACCAGCTCTACAGGGCATCAAAGCAACTGACTGCTCATAATCTCTAGACATTTCCTGACTGACTGCAAAGGTCGTCTTGGAGTGAGCTGGGGAAACTGAAAAGTTATCTGAAGGCCAAATAAGGTGAAAGTTGCTGTTGCTAAAGTTCAAGTTTATTTACACAGAACAAAAAAGAGAAGTGAAAAGTTTGCTGACTTATTTACTTTTATTTTAGAAAGCTTTGGAGTGGTTTGTTTAAAACAGAATAAAAGGTGAAAAAAAAGGAAGCAGAATGTACAGTGATATAATAGAAATAGTAGTTAATGATTGTCACTGGCAATCTTTACTTTTCCATTATTTATCTCATTCTAACCCAGACTGGTATCTGTGATGTTGCTGTTATTTTCTAGCTTAGGAAATTTCTGAGGCTGGGACCTTCTCTCTGTTTTCCTCTCGGAAAAATTGCTTAGCACAGTCTTGCCACTATGAAAGGAATACAAAAGCTCTATATAAGCAGTGAAATTAAGGAAGTACAGTTTCATGTAGGTTTATGTTCTAGTTTACATTTATAACCTAACCCTCAACACCAAAATAATCTTAGATTCTCCTGCATTCCTTAGAGCATCCACAGACTGCACGTGCTGAGTATTTTGGTCTCAAACCCTCTGCTGACTGTCTCATTATCTGCTGCCAAGCAGAATACAAAATAGCTGAATTCTGCTTGCTGGTGTCTCCCAGGGCACTAATTTGAGTGTCTCTCTTCTACCCACTTTAATGAATTTTGTAAAAATTCATCTGTTTTTAACATGTCCCCTCGGTGTTCAAACTTAGCTGAAGATGGGCAGAAGGGTCAAAAGTTCCTGGGGCAAGTGCAGACAGACAGTGAAATATCTTGATATTTCCTTGATATTATCTTGAAGTTGTCCCTTCTTTAGAAAACCAGATGGAAGATGGTGTCAGATTACTGTTCGCTCTGGAGATTATTCATTAGCTGTGGCTATTGACCGTAAACAATCCATGAGCATTCATCAACCTGTCATAAACTATAAGCAAGATTAAACAAAGAGATTGGTTTAAATATCAAAATTATTAATTTTATTCTTTATAAATAGCATTGAATCCTATGCTTGCTTTTACAGATGCCTAACAATTCTCTTGCTAACAGCTTGTTAATCATGTCTTGGTCCATGTTTGTTGGAAGCAATATGTCCTAGTGAACAAGATGCTGGAAGGAACCCAAGAGCTCTGGATTACATTTCCAGCTCTGTCTGCTGTGATCACTCCTGGTCTGTTTTGCTTCTATTGACTGCTAAAATCACCGTGCTTGCGTCATACATAGGGCACCCCCAGTCTCGTCTTGACCCTACTTATATCACACTTGGATTGCAAGTTTGCAGGTGATCTTGACCATGGGTTACAGGTGGGTTACAAGCCAAAGAGCTTGAATATTCTGGCAATCATTCTTGGGCCACAAATTTATCCAGTCTTCCTGAGCAGAGACTCCTGTTTTCTGCAGTGATATGATTGGCTATATATGAAAAAAGAAGACAAAGTTTTAATTTTTAAAAGCTAACATCCCAGGATGAAACTAAAATGAATAAACACAATTATAACCTAACCATTCCAAAGTTTGTATGCTTTCACTGGCATATAGTGTTGTTCTGTTTTATTAAATAATAAATATCGAAAGGGTCCTTACATCGAAACATACATGATAATGCAAATGACAATGATAAAATTTCTGTATTTTATTGACTATTTATTTATTTTTTAATATGGATTAGCTGTAAAGGAGAATAGGACTTCAGTGTTCCTGTATGTTTGTTTTGACTACTGTGATAACTACAATTTAAACTGTCACCTTAGGAGAAAACCTGTTTTGAGTCTTCAGGGAAGCAAAGTTCAGCAGTTTCAACAGGAAATTACTGTTTTAAGGGATAATGTTAGCTATCAAGAACTCTAATTGCTGGATAACTCCTTATTTCATTATGACTTATTTTGTAGTTTTTTGGGATTCTGTCTGGAAATAATCCTCAAATTTGATGGGGATTTGGAGCCAGAACTGATAAAAAGGGACACCAAAGATAGTTCAGATAAGCTATGCTAGTGAAAACAGTTTCCTCTGTAGTGCACCAGCACACAGTAATTACAACAGATTTTCCATTAGCATGATCATGGATATTAAAAAAACCTGTTTGTATTGTAGGTTGGACACATTAATATCTTGGGACTGAACATATAGTACCAGATATTCAAAACTGTTGTTCATCTTATATTAATTGATTGATACTGCACTATAAGTGTTCAAGAAAAGAAGTCAGTTGCTTGAAACTGACTGCAACAAAGAATATAACACGCTAGTATGCTACAGGCTTCACAAAACTGCTACAATCTGGCACCACTTGGGTCTCTGTTGTATTAAATGTTTTACAAACAGGAGAAATAGTCTATGTCTTAAGAGCCTTCTAATCCAAGCAGTTAGGTCAGCATGAATGACATTCTTCCTGGAGTGTGATATGGCTTGATTGTACAAGTGTGTAACGTAGCCCTTTCCTACACATATGCTTGTGCTCTGTTGAGACACCTATACTGGCAGAAAAGAAAGTGTCAAGGACACAAGAGCCAGATTTTCTTGCCAGACATTCTCAGTTTGTCTCCTATTGCTTCCAAACCCGTTTTCATTAACTGAGATAAAACAGTGGTAAATGATATCTTCTCACAAATGTAATAGGTGACTGGATATTGGTAAGAACTCAAACCCTACTAGTCAAAAACAACCAGGACTGCAGAGGAGCATAGAAGGTATCTTGCTCTGCTGACTGTGATTTCAACTTGTGAACAGCAAGCCTTACGTACGTTCTTGATGTAGTGGTTTTAGTCCTGTTTTCTGCTTGCCAGCTTACTATGAACAGGCTGATTTTTCTGAATTTGTGAAGTGTTTGCAGCTGTTGAACAAAGACTGCATCCAGTACTAAAGAGAGACTTCAGCTGAGTAGTCACCTACTTATGTGACACCCACAGCTGGTGGGTTGTTTAGGAGCAGTTTACAACAGCTATTCATTCACTATTTACCACGAGTTGCAGGTTTGGCTGTAAGGTATGGTAGTGGAGCTTCAGCATTTACAGCGTATGTCTTGCTCTTACCCTGTTGACCAAAGAAGTGACAAGAAATATGAAGGAGTAACAGAGCTTTCATTTAAGTTTATTCATGTCAGATCATGCCAGTCACAGCTGCCAGACAGTTCCAAAAACATTAGAAAGAGAGAGAAACTGAAAATGATCCATGGTGTTACATCATTTCATTGGATCATCTAGGAATGGCAAGCTTTTGAATTCCAGGAAACCATTTTATGTTACATCACAATAGCAGTGTCTACAGAGTTGAACAAAAGGGTTACTAATTTTTTAAAAAAATCTTTATAAAAGGAATGCAAAATATCTGGGCTAAGGGCTAAGGTGAAAGTAGGTGTTGAGAATATGCATCAGGAGGAAATACAAATGGAAGGAAATATCTGGTCTTAGTTCTGTTGCTAGAAAGCAGGACCAAACCCTTTATTTAAATTGTATAAATGGGAAGAAAAAAGCATGATAGTAAGCATGAAGAATTAACGAGAATGTTAAGATCTAGTGTTTCTTCAAAGTTAGACAATTTGTAGCAAGAACAGCAGTGGGGATTTTTCTTTCTGTGTAGTTCCATGAATTAGCAAGAGAAGAATCAAAGATGTCTGTGTCATCCAGTTCTCATCTTGTGTCACTTTTCATTGGCAAGCAGCTGGTAGAAAAGAGAAGGCTGTGAGAAATTAGTGAACAAGGGAATGGGGAAAGAAATAAACAGAAAGGCTAAAAATGGAGAAAAGGGGATGGAAAAGGGGAAAAAGATGGATCAAATGGAAAAAGACTTATAGATAGAGACCCAGCAACACTGGTCTGCCAAAGCACTCATGTTTTCTAAAGCTATTTTCATCAGCATGTTGAGCTTGCATCTTGTCTTGTATGGTCCTAACAGCTTTTCAAATTGTTTCTTGAGGACTCGGGGGCTTTCTATAGAGCTCAGTGGAACCACAGGGGTGGACACTAGCTGAAGATCCCTACCATGAATTCTTAAACATCTGATCACTAGGATTAAATTCTGAAAGGTCATTACAACATGAAAGTGTGCTTCAGAGTCCTCTGGCTCTTTACAGGAACCTTACTAAAATATTACGTGCATGGGCAGAACTCATGACACATACAGGTCGTATCTGTAGGAGGTATTTATTTCTATAAACCCTTGCTTAATCTTGTAATATGCTGTTGCAAAATTGCAGGCAACCTGGTGAGAAAAGCACATTTCACTGTAGTGCACGATAGTAACAGCAGGCCAACAAACAGTATAAACACCTCAGGTGGCAAAGCCTAGTTGGTGTTAAAGACACACAGTGCCCGAAGAGCAGGATTGCTATATGAAATGTCAATGATTGTGATATATTAAGTAATTTTTGGGAAACAAAAGAGCATCTCTCTAACAGGTACAGATGCAAACATGCAAAAAATCCCTCTTAGATCTAACAATCCTCTGAGTACTCCCCTCATTCTACCCCAGGGCCCCTTTTGTCCTCTAAACTCCTGAAAATGGGTTTTTCCCTTGGCTTAATACAATGAATGCAGAACAGATGGCAATCATGAGCCCAGTCCTGGGCTTGATTGCTGCTGATCTCTACTTTTTATCTTTTTGTCTATTTTACATTCATGAGTGGCTTGCACAAATTTTGCCCAAGTATTCTTTTTATTATATAAAATCGTAAGTAAGGACAAATCACAGCAGTGAGGAAATTTTGCCTGATTTAAGGCCGATTTTCTATACCAAAGACAGAAATGGCAGAATTTAATAAATACTAGTGATTTCACATGAGGTCCTGTCTCTGACCAAATGTTTGTGGCTGGCTGTTGCACAGGTGTTGTGCATGGAGTGAGTGGCAAGGGAAGGGCTAAGTGGTGAGCCCTGAGGGTGCCCAGCTGGCTACTGTGATTGCTGGAGGGTGGTGCGAGGGAGCGTGGCTGGGCTTGGAGAGATGAGTTACTGCCTTTTCCAGCAGCAAGGATAGCCAGTGCTTAGGAGAGTCTCTGGGTGAGCTGAAGTGGGGTCTTGTTTCTGGGGCAAAGGGGAAGCTTAGCCATACCTGGAAGTCTCCAAGAACATCTGTGTCTTCCGAGGCTGTATGCCACAGCACAGGGTGAGTGGAAAAGCTGCAGGGATGTTTTCACTGAGCCATAGGTGGACCGGAGTAGCTTTGCTCATCCCTCTTATTCCCTGGTTGTGGAAAAGTGAAATTTGTATGTGACTCTTGTGGTAGGAGGGAGGTGGACTTGTCTGTAGAAGTGGAGGAATCCAAGCTGTTGTAGTCAGCCCAAGTAACTGAACAGAAACCAGCTTTTGAGAAAGCTCCTGGGACTCTTGTGTCAGGTACTGTGCTGGAGCCGGGCTACAGTAGCTGCAGTCTGTGTGTCTCACAACTATAGTAATGGGGGAGCAGCTCTCTGACCTGCTACAGCTTGCAGGTACAGGTAGTTCAGGCTCTGTCACACACCCTGCTAGGGGCTCCGCAGAGCTGAGAACAACTAGTATCTGCCTTTTCAGGCAGGTGTATGGGGCAAGAAGTCCCACTCCTGGTTTGAATGTGGACTCTGGGATGGGAAGGAGCAGCAAACTACTTTAGAAGAAAAAGGTAAACTTCTGGTAATGAACTTTGGGGCCTGTTATTGTCTGAGGGTGGGCCTGTGCACATTTGGCTGTGAATCCGTAGATGTATAGGAGGGTGTTAGGGGTTGGTACTCAGAATAGAAAAAATGTTTGTGGCTCTCTGTAGGATCAATATAGATCTTGTTAATTGCTGATGGCTTTTTGTTTTGGAGTCTTTATCACAAGTCTTTTATCAGCTTGATTTCACAGGAGATAAGCACACAGAGTGTGACCAAGTTGAGCTGTATTTCCAAGACACTCTTGTATGATTTGCTGCCTTAGATATTCCACCTCAGTCACGTAGCAGAGAGCAGAATGGCTGCTGTACAGCACAGAAGCGTTGTTGCCTCTGGAGAGAGGTCATGGTTCTCGCTTTTACTCTGTTTATATATATGCTGGCAGCTAACAGCACTTCTCACTCTATCTTCCTCCCCTGGCAGGCTGCTGTTTGCGCCTCCAAAGCTGTCTCTCATGCAGGCTGAATGTGGCTGGTTCCCTTAGCCTTTTCTCGCTGGGCAAGTGCTCCAGCCCCCAGCCATCCTGGTGGGTCTCTCTATTGAACTTGCTGCAGTTTATTGATGTCTTTCTATATTGAGTCTGGCTGACCCCACAGGAGCCCTCACAGCGCTGTGCTTGTATTGGTAGCTAGAAGGGTGCTGATAACACACTAGTGTTTTGGCTACTGCTGAGAAGCGCTCGCACAGCATCCAGGCTGGCTCTCCAACCTCCTCCAGTAGGGTGGGGGTGGCCAAGATCTTGGGAGGGGACACAGCCAGGACAGCTGACCCAAAGAGACCAATGGGATATTCCATACCATATGACGCCTGATCAGATTATAAAAGCTAAAAGAAAGGAGGAGGAAGGGGTAGTTAGTTACTCTGGAAGACAAACGTCATAATTGATATGCACACTGAAGCCCCGCTTCCCAGGAAGCGGCTGAACATTGCCTGCTGATGGGAAGCAGACAATAACATCTCTTGTTTCTCTTTGCTTCCATGTGCACAACTTTTCCTATTGCTTTCATTAAACTGCCTTTATGTTGACCCACAAGTTTTTTTTCAGCCTTATTTTCTTCTCCTCCCCCAACCTATTCTGCTGAGGAGGGGAGTGATAGAGCAGCTTGGTGGGTACCTGGTGTCCAGCCAAGGTCAACCCACCACATTTTCATATACAGGGGGACTCAGAACTAGATTCAGGATCTAGATATGGTCTAACAAGTGTTCTGAGTAGAGGGAGTGATCATTTCCCTTGCTGTTCTGACTCTGCTCCTGTGAATACAGCTCAGGATGCTGTTGGCCTTCTTTGCTGGCAGGGCACACTGCTGGCTGGTGTGCTTTTTGACCCCCTCCTTGTCCACCAGGTCCTTTTCAGCAGTGCTGGTTCCCAGGCAGTCAGTCTCTACCTCCATTGGTGCAAGAGTCTCTTCCTTCCCTTCCCAGTGGCACATCCCTCCATTTGTCCTTGTTGAATTTTATGAAGTTTCTGTTAGTCCTTTCCTTCAGCCTGCTGAGGGCTGTCTAGATGGTAGCCCTGCTGTCAAGCATGTTGACAGGTTTCCACCAGTTTGGTGTCATCTGCAAGCTTGATAAAAACCTGTTTGTTCCATCATGTCCTCGAGATTGTCAGTGAAGATGTCAAACAGGATGATCCCAGGGCAGACCCCTGCTCTTCACCCATCTAGCCATTCAGTTATTCAGACAGCAATGTCCCTACTTGGGTACAAGAATATTGCAAGGGAGAGTGCTTGAAAGCTTGCTAAAGTTGAGGTAACTGATATGTCCTGCTCCCCCTCATCCACAAAGGCTGTCATCTTATCATAGATGCTTATTTGTTACCTTTCTTTTTTTTTGACTTCATTTGTAGTCAGGTTTTTTTCCACATTATGGCATTCAGAACTAAGATTTGTTTAATTTTGAGAGTGAAATTTTATATGATTTAATTACGGAGGCTTCACTAAACAAAACTTGTACCTTATTAATTGCATCTCCTTGATCTCCTACTCCTGTAATAGATTTTAAAAACAAATAAATGAATACTATCCTTATAAGTAATAAGGCCAGAACTCTGAAATGGTGGTGTCAGTATCATTAGGTTAAATCTGCAACAGCTGTTTGGTGTCTATGTGAAGTTATGGTGTAAGCTGAACTAGCCTTGACCCTGAGATTCTTTCACCTCTGAAATGCAACCAGCAACAGAGGCACCAGGGGCAGAAAGAATTTTTACAATAAGTAATATTTATTATTACTTGATAATAATTATTACTTAACAAACAATAGTTATATTTGCAGTAAAACAGTAATATTTGATACTCTGAGTTTCTTTTCCTTCATTGCATCTGACAAATGACTAAGGACCGAATAGAGAGACAAATTGGTTTATTGCATTAATTAGTGACTCCCTTACTTTCAGGAAAAAAAGCCAAAGCTGTATTTTCTTCCTACTTTCACCTGTTTTTAGTCAGAGGGACTGTCCTTTGATTTGCTTAATGAAACTGTGGTAAACTTGCCGAAGTAATTATTGGGTGTTATGTTTTCACAGTTCATTCTCAGCATTTGAGAGGCTGCACTGGTTCACTTCTTAGAACAACAAAGACATTAAGATATTTTACCTGCCCTTTTGTTTTGTCTTGCTAATGAGGAATAAAGTAACCACAGAAGTCACAGAAGAAAAAAAATAGCAGGCTACAGAATGCTGATTTAGCAAAATACACAAGCCAAAGAGCTCAGTCATGAAAGATTGTCTGCTTGACCTATTAGTTTGAGAACTGCCAGTACCCTGCACTATGATTTAAATAAAACCAGTAGTCTGGACAGGTAGTCTAGAAAGGAAAACAGATAATTAGGAGACAAAAGGAGAATTGGTAAGAATCCTGTTTAGAGAGGAAACAGGAGAGGGAGGAATATACTTGGGTATTGATTTGAGAGGCTTATGATGTGAACAACCAACAATGAAATTTTTGCATGTGTTTGTGTTCTGTTGTCTAATTAATTAGTGGAATTTGTCATACCTTGTTTTTCATATGTGAACGTCTTTCACAGGTTCAGATTTCCAGTATAATTTTAATTAGCATAGTAAAATTCCAGTGAGGTTGCACAGTTTTGAAGTCCATAACTTCTCAGTACTATTCACCCCTGCTGTGCTGAATAGCTTAGATATACTGTAATAAAGTGTTATGGGGGTTACTTATTTACTTTCTTTGTCTTTTGAAGTAGTCAAATTGCAAAGTAAATGAATATTCAGCATGGGTTGATTGTTTCTGCATTACGTTAAAACAGCAACCCACTGGAATATATTATTAGAACGTCCTTCTTAATATTTACCAAAGCAGAAAACGATGAAATGTTGCATTTATTATGATAATGAGCAAAGAGTGAAAATTATATGCTGTATTACTGACTTCCTTTGTTACAAATTGTAAGCTCTTGACTAATTTTTTTTTTTTGCGTCTGTGTCATTTTTTTCCCATCTGGAATCGTTTGATGGTCATGATAGATATATCCTGAGCTTCCTTGCTTCATTATTTCAAGTATAGCATAATCAAGAAGCAGTCTTCAGAGACACATATACTCTGGGACAGCAGATTTAAAAATCTTGTTGAGACATCTCTTTGGGGAAAAAAAAGAAGCAAGCTTCCTTCTGGCCCAAATCCATGGCAATATTTGCCCTGCAGTACACAGTGAAGTGTTAGCCTTGATAAGTGTGAAGTCTGGTGAGGTCTCAAGCACTGGAATGAGTTAGTGTAGTATGCATAGTGACATTCCTTACATCAGAGAGTGGGCAGCAGCCTGGTACACTTGATGAGTTAAAGGGAAGGCATGTCTGGTAGCATGTTGCACGTCATAGGAAGTTACAGCCTGTTTCTACATATAAGGCCACAGTTCCAGTGGAAGTGGAGTATCTGCAGAAAAACATCACAAAAAAAATCCTCCATTGTTGAACCTTTGAGCATTGCCAGATTACATCTGTACATTTTCCAACAAACAATTGGCCTACGTGTTTCCCTGAAATATAGAGATTCTTTGTTTGTGTAGTCATGCCTTGGCTGATAGGCTTCCTGTGAAATCTGTAAATCATCAGAACTGAGATAACAAAAAGAAAAGTTAAAAAGATTATGTAAGTTAGCTATGTAGAAGTACGTGTTCTCCCATACAGGACATCTCCCTGGTGCATTAATGTATTCATATACAATATTACAGCTGTTCTACTGGATCGGAAGTGGTTTGTGACTGAGGAACTGGCAAGAATAAAAGGAGAACAGTAATGGTTTGATGACTCTTGTCTTAAGTAGCAGCTGCATTTCCTTTTCCTTTGGTTATATGTGTTGTTTTCCACATGAACTAGTTAAATCCCATTTTACTGCAGTCTGATAATCTCAAAGTTTTTTTCCTAGAGCTGAGCTAATAGACGGATGACCTCTGCCTAGCTCTCAGTCTATTCTCAGCTGGAAGTAATTGCTGTTCTTCATGTCAGGCTTTGAAGAAGAGGATGACCAAACAGTTGTTGAACAGTGCTCTTACCCCAGAGGCAAAACCTCTGCTTAGAGATGATAAATGCAAGGAGAGGCCATGGGGAAAACTGTTGTGGCTTGCTATGCTGCCTCTGGAGAGGACTTCAGTCTGCAGTGTTGGTATTCTAGAACCTTTAATTAACAATCAATTAAGTAAAACATTACTCATTTAAATGAGAAGAAAATATTAGTTGTGGAGTCCTTTGGATTTAAGTGTTTTAGCTGAAGCCAAGTGAATGGACTAGCAGTGGAAATAGGCTGCGGTAAATTCTTGGCCACCACATTTGTCACCCCAAATGTCTCAGGAATAAGTGTGTTGACAGATAAGCTGCAGAAAATCTTGCTTGGTGGTTTGAAAAATTAAAGCTCTAGCACTCCCATTGCCTGCTGGACGTTGCAGTTTCCGTAATAGGGTCAGTGGGAGAGAATGATCTCGTTCTGCAGCTTGGAGGAAACAGCTAGACTTTGTACTGGGAAGGCTGAATGCGTGCTTACATTCCATCCTACAGCAAGCAGTGGGACACAATACTGCCTTGAGGATGGAGGTCCATTTGGTAGAACTTACCTGTTTGTGTATTAAGACTAAGAAACCCGTGCTGTGATTACCTGGATGTTTGATGTTTGTCATTCTGTGTTAAGGTCTGATCCTGATTAAAATAATACTCCAGCTAGTACCAATCCTATTTAAATCAGTTTGGGAGGTATTGTATATTTAATCAAAGTCAGGTTTAATTGCTTTTCTGACACAGAGCCTAAAATTTGCCATTATATGTTAGTAATACCAGTGACTAAATAAAGTGAAATTCTTCTCTGGGTAACACAGCTACCATGGATGTCTTACAACCTTGCTGGGAAATTACCCTCTTGAAATAGAAATCTTACCACACGTTCTAAAATATAATTAAGTTGGTAAATCGAACACAATTTTTAAGAGCTCAAGTGTGCAAATGTACAGTGCTCAAGATGTAGCATGACCCTAAATAGTAAAACTTTTGACTGACTGTTTGAAGTTTTAAAATATCTCACTATATCAACCTTGACTTGAGCAAAACATGCTGCTGTGATATAGTTATGAGATGGTGAAGAGCTACTTTTCTACTGAAAATTAGAATCTTCAGACTGCATTTGACTTTTGTTCTCTAATATCCAATTCCTACAATTTCTGTGTTTTAGAAGAGTAGCACGGTGAACAGAATTTACTTATTTGTTCACCATGTATCCTTGTTGTTTGCATAATGCTGCTAATGTGGACCTGCTTGATGAAAAGGTTCATAGCAGTTTATTAAAATACAATTAATTGTAGTAAAATGCTGTAACAAAACAGGTCTTTTTGCTTGCAGCTTTCTTTAGTAGGATATTCTTTTTATTTAAGTGGTAGGTATGATAACATGACTTAGTGAATTCCAGGGTCTGGATTATTACAGCTGTGATTTTAAAGAAGCAAAACCCAAAACCTCAAGAAATCCTGTACCCGAGGCTAAAATAATGTTGTGCAGACAGCATGAACTGAAGAAACCTTTGTTTAATAAATAAATAAAAAGACAAGGCAGTGTATTTTCCCAAACATTTTTTCCCTTGCTTCTGCTTATTAGGACTAGCTAATGTTAGTCATTAATGAACAGGAAGAACTTTCACCATACATGGTTTAAGCTGTTGAATATGTTGACTCATCTGTGTTGAATGCATCATGCCATGACTTATCCATGTTATATATAGATGTATATTTGGGATTCCTGATGCGTGGATAATCATTAATGAACTTCTTGTAAACAAAGGTTGTAGCTGTGGAAGGGAAATGTCCCAATTATTGTCTGTAGGACCTGGACTTTACCTGTGAATGACCATAATCATGATCATAAAAATCTGGGTGTAAATAGCAGTTTCCCAAAATAACTTTGTCTCTTTTTATTCATCAGAAGAGTCCATTTCACGCTAAAGTTCTCAAAGTCGTTCCTTTCCTTTCACTGCCTCCTTGCTCCATGGCTTAGGATGGCTTAGTGCCAAGTCATATAATGAGTAAAGGCTGCAGTTACCTTTTTTGTTCTAGTGAGATTAACTGTTAGCAGTGTACACAAGATTCCAGGATCACTATCTTGTTGCATAAGAAAAATATTTGTGAAATTTTTTGAAGTTTTTTGAAGAAAGACCTTGTGTGGTAATATGGGTATTAAAAATGTCTGACTTGCTCTGCAGCTGGCTATGTCTATATGACTTCTACTTTATGCTATAACTGATGCTGTGTTCAATTCCCTTTTCTGAAGTACCTCACATGCTGACTTACAGCACACAGCTTGGTTATTGGTAACTGCTCCCACCACTAACTATACCACTCTTGTTTTGCTTGATGTCAGGACAGGTGGTTGTAATGAGGTCCACAGTGAGTCTTGCCTTTGAATGGCTCTTCTTACCTTTGCACTGGAACATGTTTGGGTTTAATCTGTTGATTAATTTTCTGTCAGTAAGATTTACTGAAAAAACTCTTGAAGGTATAGACAAATGCCAGCATTCCTACAGGAATTTTAGTATACTGGAAATTCTTTTTTATCACATAGAAAATTGGCCTTTCTAACCAGGTGGGGGATGGCTAAAACCACTCTTCTGTCTGGGACCTGTATTAAACTGAGCCTGTGATAAATAGGTCAAGCTCTTTCCAGTATCCAACTCCTCCTTTTTTCTTGCCCAACCAAAGAGTAAAATAGCTATTTCCCAGAAGCGAAATGTTCTCTAATCCAGTTGTGTGAACAACATTATGATTCCATTGCCTTATTTAAAAGAAGTAAATTCCGGGAGCAACTCATTAAAGAAGGTCGTCAGAGGAACAGTGCCTTAGCACACTTGCTGGAGAACTTGCAGTCCTTTCCTGTTTGTGGTTCAGCGTGGTTGGAGGAGTCTGGCATGCAGATGGTGTGGTGCAGAGCTTTGTCAGACAGAGATAGCAAGGAGGCCAAGAGAGTCTAGAAAGAATGACAAAGCAGCATGAGCAGACCAAACATCTTAAAGATGTCTTACATATGCTCTCACCATATGAGATTGTGTCAGATGTTCTTGTGTCCCTTAACAGATAATTTGGTGAAACAGATTATTTGGAGAGACTTCAGGGGAAAGGTTTTAATCTGTAAAAGGATTCTAGAACTCTGATCTTAACTCTCCTTCACTCCTTTCTTTTTCTTTGAGTTTAGTTCTTGTGTGTTAAGGGCTTTGACTAAAGGTGGTGTGAATGCTGTTCTTGCGAAACAGCCTAGTCTTCTGAGAAAAGTAATGAAAGTCATATTTGCTTTGGTGGCAACAGGCCCGGGCTGTGTTTAGTTGAAGTGTTTCTCATTTTGCAGTATGAGGGAGAAGTCTTCATTTTACCAGGATTGTTACTAAACCCACGTTGATAGCCAGGATAGATGTTGCCTACTATCTAAAGGGCCTTGAAAAATTGATAAAAATATTGGGCTGATAGGAAGCCACTGTGGTCTGGTTTTGTATGTGTTTCATGGTACCAAATGTCAGTAGTAGTATAGAGAAAATTTCACTATCTTCTTGTTTTAGAAAACAAAACCAACTATCTGGCATAAGCCAGATATATATTCGGGTAATACTGCATGTGTTACTGGTGCAGTACAATAGCAGCCAGAAATACAGTCGGTGCATCTGTCACTTCTTGTGTGACTTATAGTATACTGGAAAATGAGTCAGTTGATGCAATAAACGGTTTTCTAGTACAGTGCTCTTCATGCTTTCTGTTGCGCTGTATCCTGTAGCTGGCAGGAGTGTCCCATAAACGTCCTCAAGGTCACCTTCAATTGTGGCCACCAGACTTTGTTTTTTCCATGACATCCTCAACTTCCCTACTCTTCCCTACCCTGCCCCAGTAACCTTTCAATTTCTGGATTCTAAGGTTAATTTCTTTCACATCTACTAGTCTTCCTGCTTTATTGTATTTCTAGCATTCTAGCTCTTGTGTTGTCCCATGCTCTACAACAATTACTAAAAACATAGGCTCTATAAATGACTAACATATGGGAAAACACAAATCTTTAATTCCTTTCCATGTCTTTCAGTTTTCCTTCAGGAGATATTAAAACAACATATTTACAGAAGTGTTTTTGAACTGGATACCTTTGTCACTTTGTACAGATCTTATGAAGAGCAAATACCTGTGGAAGGAGCTCCTCTCCTTTTCTTCTAGATTGGATTTTGGATTTTTTGGTTTTATTTGTGTTTGTGGGTTTTTTTAAATTTCCTTTTACATACTTGCAGTAGCATCACAAAGCACAGCTGAAGTATTCAAGGCAATCATTGTCACAATTGGCACATTTTCTATGATATTCTGAACTTTTAGTTTCCCAGGTAACAAACAGCAAGCCTACTGCATCACTCTGAAGTCTTTCTGTTCTCATGTTGTCCTCAATTTTTTCCCCTTTTGGGGTAAATATGAAATCTACCTGATTGCGCTGAAGATCTGAGTGTTTTGACAAAGTACTATTAAAGTGATGTTTGGCAGATTATTTAAATGGTGTTTCTTTTAGTTATGAAATTGCATTCATTTCTTGAAAGGAATTAAACATCTCAGAATAGGTGTACTTCAAATTTGATCATCTTACAATTTGGCAAAGTGCTTGTTTTTATTGGGTAGTTAGTATAAATTAATATTAACTTTTCGGTTACTGTGAACAGTTCAGAACTTTGAGTAGTGTTTGTGCAGAAGGTGCAGGGACTCCTGTAGGTAGACAGGGTACTAGTGCTGTCAAATGAAGATGGTTGCAGTTTGAAAACATTTTCCGTTTTAAGTAACTTAAGAATTTTGCTTGCGACTCAAGATGGCCAGGTAGCCAGAGGATGTAAATTGTCATTTTTTCATTGCCTTCAGTGATTCTGTGCCAGCTTACACCATGGGACAATCTCCTTCAACTATCTCTGTCTATACTGTAACTCACTAACTAAAAAAGTAAGGAAAGTACTTATAAATCTTCATACAAAAGAAGAGGTGAAAGGAAACAGCTTAATGTAGATGCAATTTATATTGCATTTAATCAGATGTCAGAGCTTTCATCAAATAAATCATCCATGGCTGCTTTTTGTTCAGTACTTTGTAGTATGCAGTGAGTTTTTGGAGTGGCCAAGTGGGACAAAGAATGTTCCTCAAATAGTCAATCTAAGAGGAACTCCAGCATTTTTAAGTACCAGCAGCAGCTGCCAACTCCAGTGGATATAGAGCCAAGAATTTCAGTAGTCTCTTGGCTTCCTTGGTATTACAGATCTGAGATCACTTTACAACAATCCATATCAGGTAGATTGCTATTTTTTTCCTATTCTACAAATTGTAGATGGCACAGATGTTAACTGCTTTGCTCTAGGCCATATATTAAAAGCCCAACTGTGCTCATTTCCAGTCTGAGTGGTCCCATTATGGCAGTATTTGCAGCATTGAATATTCTTCAGCTTCTGTAAGGTAGATATTATTTTGGCAAACCCTGCAGCAACTTCAGAACTGGATACTATTGGCCTAATTTTCTAGAAATGTAAATCAGTACAGCCTGACTGAGGCCTTAGCTAGTGTTTCTCCTTCATTTAGGCTGATAACTTCACTTTTGTATTCAAGGTCACATTATGCCCTGATATTAAATGGAAATTATTAGAGTAATGGACTTGATAAGCCCTCTCCTTTGTCTGTTCCTTGCAAAGTTAACAGCCATACTGCATGCATAGCATCTAGCTGCTTAATCTGTTCGTAGCATCTGGCCACTTGCTCTGTGTTGAGGAATTTCAGGGAAAAGAAGCCCTGACAGGTGATCTGAAATAAAGAAGAAAAATCTAGAGCTTTTTTTTTTAACACGTTCCTTGAAAGTGTTAAAGTGAAGAAGCTGGCAGAATAACCTTCCTATCAAATGATCTTTAAACTTGTCTTTTCTTGTATGCATCCCACTCTGCAAAAGCAATTTAATCTGTCTGTCCTGCTTATTTTTAGATGAATCGCAACCAGCAACTACTTATTTTTCCCCTCTCTCTTTTTTTTTTTTTTTTTTGGCAGTGAGATTGAAAGCTGGACCTGGATTGCAAGTATGTCTCTTCCATATCAAGCCCTCTACAGAGGGTCAAACTAAAACTGCTGTGTGTGTGTGGATGGGAGGAAATGCACTGAAGGAAGTTTCAGTCCAGTGTGGAAGTCAGGCGAGTGGGCTAGATGGATCATTGACCCTTTCTCCTTTTGTCTTGAGGGAATTTTGAATCCCCTATCTAAAGCTGAGGCTTTGGCCGAGGCTTTGGCCATTCTCTCTTTTTGTTACCATTTCCTGGTTATTTGCTGCCAAGGGTAAATGTCTTGCTAATTAATGCACTTATTCAGAAGAGATGTAAAGGGAAGATAATAGCAGAAAAGGTCTCCTGTTCTGCTTGCCTAATTTGTTTCGCTTTTCCTATGTGAGTATCCAAAACCAGCTACTGTCGTAGGTCAAAGGGGAAATTTGACTCAATTTCGCTTCCCCCCCCCAGCCTGAGTTCCATCCATGTGCTTAAAAGTATTTTGATAGGTGAGAAGCGTGGGGCAGTGAGAAACCTGGGGGCATAGCTTGCGAAAAACACAAATGCTGGGGAAAAAAACCCTAAACAAACAAACCCTAAAAGAGAATGGAGACTGTTTTATCTTTTTTCTTGGAAAGAAGTTTCAGTCTTTTGGAGGACTAGTAGTTAGAGGGAACATTTGAATCTAGATTGAGTAGCAATATAGGAGGTAGCTACTATGTAGGTAGTCCTTACAAAATAATTATTTGAGGGAGGGGGGGGATTAGATACAAAAATGTAAAAGTAATATAAAACATTTAAATAATGTAAGAATACTTATTATTTTTATATATTTGTATAGACGTAATTGCCTTAGAATTTGCTTCTACAGCTGTGTTGTGTACAGATGTTCAATGTTTACTCATATGCAGTAAAATGAAAATGCGTAACAATGCAGCCTTGTGTTGTAAGGATGTGTAGGAAAATTCAGGTTGGAAAGGATCTCAGGAAGTCTCTAGTCCAATCTCTTGCTCAAAGCAGGGTCAACTACGAGGTTAGTAACTAAGTAGCTTGGGGCTTTATCCATTCTCATCTTGAAAATGTTGGAGGCTGGAGATGACACAACTTCTCTGGGCAACCTGCTCCACTCCCCGACTGTCCTCATAGTGAAGATGATCTTCCTTGTATGCAGTCTGGACCTCTCTTGTTTCAAATGATGCTTCTTGTCTCTTGTCCTCCCTCCACGTACCACTATGAACAGACAGGCTCTGTCTTCTTGATTCCTGGATCCCTGCTCCAGGTACTGGCAGGCTGCTGTAGATCCCCCCCAAGCTGTCTCTTGTGCAGGCTGAACAAGCCTGACTCTCTCAGCCTCTCCTCACTGGGAAAGTGCCTCAGCCTCCAACCATCTTGGCTCCCTGCTGAACTCCCTGCTGCTTATCAGCATCTTTCCTGTATTGGGAAGCCCAAAAGGCGTTACCATAAGGAGAACAGAAAATGAGACTGTGCTTTACCAGTTCCTTCTCTGTGCTGAATTATGTTTCTTCCCTCTTATTCTCTACTAATGCAGGAAATCAATTGTTCCTTTTTTTTTTTTTAAGCTTTCCTTTGGTTTAATAGCTATTTAGGTCCTTGCTTATTCACTGCTTGGTTTTGACCAACAAATTGGCTGACGTTAAAGTTCTTAAATTTGAGATACTGTGCTCTCTTTTCCCCTCTACAGTGGATGTACTAAGGGGAGAGCTGGTCATGAGATCTATTATTACCCACTACTTGGTTTGCAGATGCCAATGTTCTGTAAGCATGTACATGACAATAGACAGCTGTTAACAGCTGTATGCATTTCAGCATTCTCCCATTGCCAGAAATAGTTTTAGGGCACTCCAGAAAGACTTCACTTCTTTCTTGCAATCTGCAGGATCTGCACAAGCGATCTGTCCTTTGCTTGTAACTTTTTAACAGTAAGGACATCTTACTGATGTTGCATGTCTTGCATTCCTAACTGATGAGCAGTAATGTGAAAACGTTTGTGGGAACTGAACAACCTCTTACCTTTGTCAGCCTGTGAACAAGCCTGGCCTGAGTCTCTTCATGTGGTTCATGCCTGTGATGGCATACTGTGGAACCTGGACCAGCTTTCTGATCCTGCTTGAAGTAGAAGGCAGCCAATCAACCCTAGCTCATCAAGTGCACTTGCACTCTAGGGAAGATTCCTCTAAAGCCTGGAGTCAGCTTCCTTGGAAACAAAAATGCTTGACTTTAAAAGTGTCACTACCTCACATTTACCCACACCCACTTTTTTCCCACCTTTCATCATGTCATATCTACATCCAGGTCCAGCTCATTTCTGTTCACTTGCATTTGCTCAGCTTTATCTCATTTTGCCAACGTCAACACTTCTACATTAGAAAGAACTGTGATACTCTAATGACAGGAATACTGTGACAATCTGGACCGGGGGAGAAAACTCACCGTGTGCCAGCTGTGATACGCCAGTTGTTTGGGATCTGGTTGTCTCTGAAAGTCCCATTCTCAGAATTACTGTGTGTTCATAGCTGGAGTTCACAAGTTAGTAGTGCCACTTCCCTTACCTTTGAGTTTTCATGGTTTCAGCAGTGCTGCGTGATGTCATGTGGAGCTTAACAGAACTCTGTAGAACGCAGAGGATGATCTCAGGAGTTGTAAAGTGAGGAGTTTCATTACTACTTCTGTAGCTGCCCTGTATAATGCTGGATAAATCCTTGTCCCTGTAAATTGTCCTTCACACTGCAAGAGCTTTATTTAGTGAGTAGGTGAGCTTGCTTAACTGCTGTTAGAAGGCTTAAATTTACTGCAACAGTAAGCTTTTTGCCTTTCCTGAAAAAAGCTGAAGAAAGAAACTGAAAGATTTAAGAGCAAAAGAGGTATAGTATATTCACAAAAGAGTATGTAAAATCTTGCAGGCGTAGGTTTCGTAAGAGGCTTGGCTTGTAATCAGTTGGTTTTCCATACTAAATGTAAACTAATAACTGAGTATTTTGCTGCTGATGTGACCTTGCTTGACTTGATCTAATATGCTATATTTCACTTGGGGTTTTTTATGATGTAAAAAAGGGTATGCATATTTCAGTAATGCTGTCATTCAGAAACCTCATGCCTTTATAAGCTGTTTCCTATTTTTGGCTAAGAGTTGTGTGGAGGGTGAGCGACACACCAGAACTTGACTATCTACCCAGTACATTCTGTACTTTGAACGAAAACTGCAAAAACCACTTCTCTGAGATCAGTTTCAACTATTTCAAGCAGCTACTAACACAGATTAAATAGTAGTATGGATACTCCTTTCTGAACCATCTACATGTGTTACACTTTGAAGTAATGTATTTGAAACAAGCATTGCGCAATACAGAAGATATGGAAAGGCTTTTGACTTGGGATCCCCAAATGTTCAACATACTTTTGCCCATGAATGCCACATTTAAGATTCTGGAAGTGTTCTTTACAATGTGCTCCATTTTGTGTAGTGTGTGGGAGGTGTTGACTTCAAACTGAGTGTCTGAAATGACCTTCTGAATTCAGCTTGAAATGATTAAACTGATACTCTCTGTCTAGTCTTCAAGCACCACAGTCTACAATACAAAGTACTGACACTTCACCTGGCGTTCTTGATGAACTACATGGACAAGGACATAGACTATAGATTGCTTTTCCTCAGTGAAGGTCTCTGCAGGCATGCACCAGTACTGAAAAGGACCTAGTCCAGTAGGAGATTAGCAATGGCTTATCATACTAATAGTGCAGTAGCTTATGGAGGCTTGCTTTTCTAGTACCTGCAAAACACAGTTTTGTGGAAAAATGGGTTTTCTGCATTTTTTTTTTTAAAGTTATGTTTCTTTAATAGCGTTTGTGATATATAACTGTGCTTCAGTGTTCCATCATGAATGTTACCCTTTAGAGACAAATGGAAGAGAAGCACTTCCTGGCTGCTCTCTGGCATAAAACCAAAGGCATTTCTGGGAAACTTGTGTTGCTATCAGCTAGACTGTCTGGAGTGCTTTCACCCTCACCTACTGAGGGTAAAATACAGGAAATTTGGTCTAGATACTGCAGTGGGAAAAAGGAGTGCATGCCCAAGAAGTGAAGCAAAGTGAAGTTTTTCTGTGGGTTTCATATCCCTATGTGCTGAAAAATGAGACTCACAATTTGCTTGTTGAACTACTGGACCTTTGGCTCTATAGTGGCAGTAGGTTGCCATGACTTACGTCAAGGCCTCTGAGTCTTCAGTTCTCCTTTCAGAGAACCTATTATTGATCATCTTAGTAAAAAGATGAAACCAGCACTAACAAAGAGCTGAAAAAGGAAGATACTGATAGTAAAAAGGAGACAAAGTATAATTTACACAGAAGTCTTGTGATTCCTTGCAAAGTTCATACCCATCATGAATTTATAAATTTAATTAAGACTTTCCTTTTCCATTTCTGATCTCAGCAATACTACAGATAACTTTTGATCTGGATTTGACAAAACCCCTGAAACACAGCTTCAGAATACATAGTATCACACTGTAAAAGGGTAAAAAAAACCCAAGACATTTTCAAAAAGCTATAAACAAAAGGCTAAAAAGAGCTTATTAAAGACATCTGGCTCCTTCTTTAGATAGAGATTGTTAACCCTAAGCATGCAATAGAGACTAATTTATGGCCACCTACCTGTACCAATTGTGAAATGATGGGGTAAGGGAAAAGGTATTTCATCAAGATAGTATAAATTACTACAAAGTACAATGACAGTATGAACAAATTGGTTTGGGAAAGTTAACGAGCAGCTCAAATTTTCCTTTCCAACTTAGTCTCTTGAATTAAGGAGAACTAAATGTTTCTTTTGCTTTATTCCAGTTTCCTCCTTTCCAGGAATGCCCTGTACTACAGAATCCAACAGGAAAGAGATTAACTTCTTTTTCAGAGCATTTGAGCAAGTCTGTATGGAAACTATTTTAAATATTTGAAAAATAGAATGGACATTAATAATCTCAAATTCATTACGTAAATCATCAATCTCTGAATACTGCAGTTTCACTTAAACCTTCTGAAGAAATGTCTCATTTATTTAAAAAATAGGGACTTCTAGGCCTTTCCCTCAAGAGCTGATTTGTCATAAAAATGCAAAAAAAATATGATGAATGGCTGAAACACTGGGAGAAAGGCTTTGCTTGAATCACTTCTAAAGAAAAACAAACAAAAAAATCCAAAACGTTTTACAGAGATCCCTGTAGAAAGCTGGATCTGTTGAATTTTCTAACAGTTTTCTAGGTCTAGGAAATTCTAGTAACTACTTGTTTGCAAGCAATGGAAATTTTTGGAAATACTTCACTCATGGGGATTTTTGTACAGTCCAAAGTGATTGTTGAGCTGCACAAGGAAATCATGAATAATGCAGATTTGAACAGGTCTTTAAATCCATGTACAATGGCTTCAGAATACATGAATGCATTTCTAATAACTATAAACTTCTGAAAACATCTATTCATCTCAATGCTGCTTACAAATGGTGATAAGTACATTTGTCACTGTCCACCTTCTCCTTCATGTAGTGTTTTAAATAATTCAGATTCCATCTTTAGTTTACTTTAAAACCATATTGTGCTGGTAGTACTCTTAGAAATGGGATTTATTTCTTTGTCCTTATGGCTTTTGTATTTGACAAATGAAGTCTTCCCCATTGTCTTTGAATACAATTAATGGCTCATTTGGCTGTCTTTATTTAACACTATCTTCAACTTATTACAATGTATGATCATGAAAAACATTGTTGTTAATTTTACAGCATCATCAGTTACAGCTACACTTTTCTATACCTTTTCAATAATTATTTTTGTAGAGCTTGCTTATTGAACCCAAGGCACTGCTTTACACTGTGTCCTTAAATACAAGTAGATCTTATATAGTGTAAAATAAAAAATCTGAGCAAAATGATGGATTTAAGAACAAAAGACTTTCAGGTTTCAGTGCAATCATCTATGTGGGACTATACATACTCTCACATTTGTCAAGATGAAGACTGTGCAAGCACTACTTTGTGCTTTCAACCTTTGCCTCTTGCATGACCTCTGTGGGAAAGTTCATCTACAACTTGTATTGCTGAATTTAAGAAATGTTGTCAGGAAGCAGCTGCATGGCAGAATATACCTTCCTTATGTGTTTAGGTTTTCTAGCCTATAATCTTGCAAGCATAATTCTGCAAGGCTACTGATGTGGTATAACTTGCTCAGACTTTTCATCTTGCTTTGTAGATGTGGATAGGCAAAATTGCCCAATAGGTATTTCAGTTGCTTATTGTGTCTAAGGGAGAACTTGAGACCAAACCTAGATGAGATCTAAAGACTGACTGCAGACATGGATTAAAATTCACTTTCATAAATATTGCAGAATCTGGCATGCAATTGCTTTGGAGTAGGAAATATTTAATGGAATTTTGTAAAAATGGAAAATATTTACAATTAAAATGCTGTTAAAAGTTTGATTTTTTAAATTATTTTTTTAAAAGGAAAATTTGCAAAGGTTTTGGGAAAATCCAACAGAAATGCAGTACAAAAATTTTTTTCAAGCTGTTGTAAGGGCCAAATATTTTTGAAATTGTATAAAATATACCTGAACTCACTGTCAACAATTGTACGTTTTGGCTGTGTCTGGTCAGGATGAATGGCAGAGGTGTAGTTTGGTCTTCTAGTGTATTTAAAATGTATCTGATGTTTTGTTTATGCTAAGCCCCAGTGTTTTCAGTAGAAAACCAATTACGTGGAGTGAATTTGGAGTACTTTCCAATTCTTACTAGTCTGAGTCAAACGAGCAGAAAACTTTTAAACTGCTGAGCACATGGTCTAGACCTTATGGAAATTTTATCAAGCAAGAAATGGAAACTAAGCAAGGTTGAAAGAAAAACGAGAAATAAGAATTGTTTATTTTAAAAGAAATTTTGTTGACAGAAAAGGGCCAAGCATTAGACATACAGGTATCTCTTTGGAGTTAATATATCTTTTCAGGTCTCATGCTTAAAAGCTTTGCAGGAATGGAAATGTAATGTTGGGAGAAGGCCTAGCTGAGAAGCTGTGTGTGGACCCAGCAAAAATTCAATTATATTATTTAAGCCTTAGAAACCCCCATCTCAGAACTACTTTAGGTATCATGGAAATGGATTTAATCACTTTGCTTCTTCATGCAGAGAAGGCAAGAATACTATTGCATAACAGAAGAGTGAAAGGTTAGGATAACTGTTCCAGAACTGTTACCAAATACATAACCTTTTGAAAATGTTAGACTGAATGTAAAACGATACTTCCTTACCAATGTAAGTCGTCTTGCACTTAAAATGACGTTAAACCTTTAATGAATGGGATACTGGAAAAATGGAAGGGAAATACAAACTAAATATAGATCATTGGTGCTGTCAGTTTCTGTCACTGAAGATCAGACATGTTTTTCCTGGAATCCTATTGAATATGACTCTGTTTTTACCCTAAAAATCCAAAGGTATCTGTAACCTAACTGGACATATCCAAGGCAGGATTAAATGCCTTCTGATACTGTACAAGGATTTTTCAGGAATTACTTTTCTGAAGGATACATTTGGCTTATTTTTTTTTTCTCGCAGATGGAAAACATGGCTTTCCTCTTAAGAGAACAAACTTTTTATTTCCTTTGTAAATTGGTTTTGCAACTATTCAAGTCATCTTGGTTTTCAACATTGCTTTATAAAGAATTCCACTCTGTGCTTGAGAAAACAAGAGCTAACTATCTCCCTAGTTTAAAGATTGCTATTTGAATGGAGTTAAGGCCTGATGGACAGGATGCTAGTTAACTGGGCTTGTTAAACCATTAACATTTATTAAGAAAATTTCATTCTGTCTGGTGTGGGTTCTGTTGATGAAAGGCAGGCATCACAAAGCATGCAAGAATTAAGAATATCCTGTGAACTTTCCATTCCAGATCCCAAATCTGCATGTAAGTCATGGTTCAAGAGTAACAAATGGTTTCTGGAGAGCACAAATTTAGGCATTTGCCTATTATTTTTTTTTCATTTTTTACTGAAATTTTAGTTGTATCAGGATTACTTGTTAATGGCTAACGTATGCATGGGACTTATCCACCCCCACGTGAATCTTGAAAGAAAAGAAGAAATTTGTTGTTGAATATATATCTAATGTAATTTCCACCTGTTTCCCCAAACTCTGTGACACAAGTTGTGGCTATTCAGCTGCACAGCTTAACCTAAGCTGTTCCCAGCCTGTGTTAAATCTCCACTATACTTGCTTAGCTCTTTGTGGAGTGCCAGATCATTAAACTGATGCAGGTTAAAATAACCTTGGGGAATAAGGAAGTACAGGACAGGTTGGTTTTCTCTCAGAAAATCAATAGGTGTAGTAATCCCCATTTCTGTACTTGTGTCAAGAAAGTGATTTGTATGTGGAATAGAGTTGCAGGGACTGCTAAAACCAGCTGTAGCTTGTTGTAGAATGATGGACTTGAATCCTGTGGAAACCTGGTGCCTGATGTTTCTATGCTTTCTCCCACCCATCAGTTGCTGAAGTGTTTCCTCAACCTCTTATTAGAAGTTTACTTCCACTAGAATTCTTCTCCAAGCAGTCCTTACCTTTGGGGACCCATGTGGCCCCTGGCATAACTCTCAGGTTAGGAGGAGGGTTAGTATTTTTAGAAAGCCAAAAGCTGAAGTTTAGCCTGTACTTTGAAACTCAGACCATGGGCACTGTGAACCACCAGGGCATTCAGCACAGATGCTTATCAGACTGAAGTGGTGAGACAGAAGAATATGTGAATATAGTTGAACACTGACAATAGTGGAAAAAAAAATTGCAAACCAAAAGAATGTGCGTGAAACTGAATGTATATCAAAGACTTATCATGTTAAATTACATATAACAGGGAACAAATGAAAAAATTCTCCACGGATTATGAAACTTGGAGTTATTGATGTAAACTGGTACAGCTCCACTGACTTCACTAAACTTATTCCACATTATACTAGCTGGCTTTCTGAACTGTGTTACAAAATGTTAATAGAACAATTAAAATTGAAGCACACTGCCAAGGAAAAATCTCAACAGCTGCTTTGTTGTCCTCTCTCTCTTTCTCTTCCTCCAAAATGCTAGGATATGAAGTCATCCCATTCTGATGAAAAAGCGAGTACCATATTTAATTTAGCACTGTCTGTGGACAAGGTTTAATTAAAACCATGAACTGAAAGTGTACAGCCCTGCAGAGGCCCTGAGATCAGTAGCAGTCAGGGACTGCAACTTCAGAGATGGAGTTGCTGAGGAGCTCTTCAGCTCTCAGTCTTCAGAGACAGCAGTTTCCATAAGCACCAGCCATTTCTTGTAAATACTGGCTTACACCTTGCTGCTCTGAGTGGTCTGCAGTTCTCAGAGTTGGAGCTGTTGCAAAAACATTGCTTCAAGTATCAAGAGATTGCAGAGTGTATTAAGTGTTCTTGATGTGGTTGTTCTCAACCTTTCAGTGACTTGCAAGTATGTCATACCCAAATCAGGCATGGCACCTGCATAGTCCTTGAAAAAGGATGCTGTAGAAGGTCCTGAGAATGGTTTTTAGAGGGATTTTATTGAAAAGTTTTCATAACTTCTTTGTAAAATCATTATAAGTAAAACCAAAATTAAAGCAGTCTTTCCCTACCTCTTTAAAAAACCCTGTTCCCCTGTGTTTCTGGAAATTGTACAATAGCATCAGGGTAGTTCAGGTAGTATTATTTTCTCAGAGCAGTATTTTTTTATAAGCAAGGGTGCTTTACCAGTGTTCACAGACACGGAGAACTAAAAGTAAAGAGCCCTTGTATTATTATCATTAAATGCAACAGTCTGTAACCTGACTTTTTCTTAAGGCATAGAGAAATTTAATCTAAACAATGCAAATAAAAAAACCCAATGGAATATTTCATGAACCAACCAGTGAAGTTAACATAGAAAAATTCCACGTAGCCAAACAGCAGTTAGCAACTAACAATAATATTGCTAAAATAGTACTGAGACCTTCTGGTTTTTTTACAAGCTTCTGCCTGATTGCACAATAAAGTACACTATTAGAAGCATAGTGTGTGCACACTAAACCACTATGATCAGACATATAATACAGAATTAAGAAATAAAGAGTTGCAGGACAAAATGTAGTCAATTGGCATTTTATGAGTAGGATAGCTCCAAGCCCTGATTCAAGGATCCATCCCCACAAAAATGGTAGTCTTTCCTCGTTTTGACGGCTGTCAGGTAGGAGTCATACAGCTGCAAGATAAGCAACCACATACATGAGAGCTCCATCATGCCCTAATGCATCCAGTACATGACTGGGCCTGTGTTCCTGGCTGTGCTTCAGGGTAAAAGGATCACTGATAAATCAAGACAAGCAGCACTTCCTTGCTGTGTTTTCCAGGCAACAAACTGAATGAGTCATGCGTATTGCCGATTTGCTGGATGCTCAGAAGACACCCTGGAAACTGAACGCAGCCTAGCATCACAAAAATTCTTTCTCCTCACTCCAAATATATTTTCGTTACCTGTTAGTATAGTGGAGATCTGCTCTAATATTCTTGATTAGCTGCTATTTATACTAATTTTTTAAAATAGATTTTTCTAATTCCTGTATTGAACAGGGGGGCTAACAATAATAAAATAGTAAGTACTTGATGTGTGTTTTTATATGCAATTCAGAGTGATCCAATGGCTCTCTCAAAGGGAGCCTGAGCAGTCTTGCAAGCATAATTCTACAAGGCTATTGATGTGGTATAACTCATGCTTTGGGAGTTTGCTTTGTTCATTGGAATTTAACAAGAATCAACATAACAGCGTCCATTCTACTGGTAAATAAAACTTAGCTTTTGGACAAAGTAATTTGAAATGCTTTAGAGAAGTAGAAACTGAAGATCACAATGCAGAGGGTGGTTTTTTTGGTTTTGTTTGTTTTTGGGGTTTTTTTTTTTGGTCAAGAAGTTGTTTATACTAGTAGTGTTTGAATTAAGTGTCACCATTTTCTTATTCAAGGCTTCTGGAGGGTCGTTTTTCTTTGAAAACAAGGGCCAAAAAATTCTACACACCACCTAAGGTGAGTAGTAGCAATGAGAAAAATCATTTGGGAGCCACTGAATCATTAGATGGTTAGGAAGAGATTCTGTACTGTGAGGGTGGTGAAGCACTGGAACAGGTTGCCCAGAGAAGCTGTGGATGCTCCATCCCTGGCAGTGTTCAAGGTCAGGCTGGATGGGGCTTTGAGCAGCTTGGTCTAGTAGAAAGTGACCCTGCCCGTGGCAGGGTGTTGGAACTAGATGATCTTTAAGGTCCCTACCAGCCCAAAATATTCTGTGATTCTATCGTTTGGAGAATTTCATTTCAGGTATTTGGCTCACCAGCTGTAAAAATGATTGAACTGAGCTGTAATACTCTTCAGGGTTTATTTTCATCTTTCTATGAAAGCGTTGAAAGCAAAATACACATCCAAATGATCATTCAGACCCTGCAAAAGCAGTTAGACTTTTTCCTGGAAGTAGGCATCTCCTGATGTGGCTGTTACAGGTAACTTCTCCCCCACACACACCATGAAAAGTTGTCTGAAAGACCCCTTTATAGAAGAGACCACAAGTAATACTGTGAAACATTCCTGCTCTCCTGCTTTACAGTCTCTGTAAACAAACATTAGCTTAGATCAGAGAGTGTGGACACAAGATAACCCCTTCTGCAAACAGTTTATGACTTCTAAAGCTAACACAGCAAATATGTTGCCTCTCTCTGGACTCTTCGCTCAGGAGAAGGGTGTCTCCTCATAACTCAGCAGTCAAAGGATTCTTTGATGGGTTTGATCCTCTGTGCTGACATCCCTGCTTAGTGACATGGGAACATTTAGAAGCTCCAGTTTTGTGAGGTTGAAGTGTTGGGTCAGGCTGAAAGATGATTTGCAAAGTTTGCTGAGACCATGTCTGATCTCAGAGTGCCTGTGGAACAGCCAAAATAGTGCATCTGATGTACTGATGTGCACATAGCACTGGAAGGGTGAGTGTCTTTGGTTGCATAAAGGGGTACTTCGCAGACTCCTGTGCCTGTGACTCAGAGCAGATACTTTCCAAATGTCTGGGACCTATTCTTTTAGAAGGAAAAAAATGCAAAGCATTTTCCTTCTATAAGTCCAAAGGAACATTTCACAATAAAAAATAATTTTTTTTTTTTAAACCAACTCACACTGGTATTTTTAATGTGGTTCTGAGCTCCTGATTAAGAGCTTAATCCAACTCTTACTGAAGTAAGGGGAGTCTTTGACTGTCTTGAACAGAAATAAGTATAGCTCCGAAAATGCAAAATTCTTAAATGTGGTATATTGTTGAAAGGACCCTTGTTCTTTATTTATGTATAGCCTTGCATTTTGCTTCATTGTAGTTCTTTTTGCTTGCCTTTTAGATAAGAAACCTTTGGGTATTGGTTCGTTTTATTTATTTATAAGTAGGATTTTAAAGTGTGAGGGATTATGAAAAACCTAGTCCCAAAGTAGGAATCTGAAGTTTGATATATTTAGCCATGTATAAGTTACTTATAGAAGTGACAGGAATGTTCTGATTTTCCCTGTAGTGCTAGCACTGCAGAGAACAACTGAAATTATGAAGAGAAATGGAGATTTAACAAAATTTTAAAAAAGCATCTATTTGTTAAGCAACAGTTATTCTTGGGTAAGGGTTTTAAAAACCACTGTAAAGAAAGGATAACATGGAGTAACAAAAGAAGATCTTTAGATTGTTGTTAGAGGTATCCAATTCCTCTGCCTCTGAGTTAGTCTGGTCAGTAGTGTCAAGGCTCCATCACCGTTTTCTGCTTCCTCATGCTCTAAGTTCATCAGAGCTTGTGAACTTCAGAGTTTGGAGCCTCCATCATCTAAAACTGGTGATTTTAAAGGGGAAAATAAATGAGCTATTTCTTCTTTTGAGTGCAAGTGGTTTGATATCTGTGAAATTATGTTGAAGATTATTTTTCCCTCACATAACCACCTTGCCTTTCTACTGCTCTGATATTCCTTTCCAAGTATTCTAGGTTTATTTTCATTAAACAATGAGGTTTCTATAAAAACAGGAAGATATATTATATCCTAAATATGTCCATAAGAGGGGTCTGTGAATTTGCAGAGTTGAAAATAGAACATGCCATACGTAAAATCCGTATGTGGCTGGATGTGAGCCTTCACGGACTTAGAATTCCTGAACCTGTGTTAATGCAATTCTTGCAGTAAATTGCCTTGGAGTATATTTCCATCATCATATAATCTTCATTATCTTGTCCCTGGTCAGGTCTGTTGGAACACCTGTTGAGGTATTTAGAAGTTTTTCAAAGCTGTCACTCAAAGAGCAGCATTGAAAATGTCAAGGCTCTGCTCAGAGCCTTCGTGCTGCAAAAGCAGAGCCAGTCCTGTGAAAGTGAAACTGTACTTAGTAGGTGGTATTGTGTTGATTTCTCAAAGCCAACAATCTTTTTAACCCTTGAATCATATAAAATCTGAGATTAAATCAATGCAATCTCCTCACAAAAACACTTTGAAACATGCCAGGCTGCAGCATACTAGTAGTTCTGCAAACTAATGAAACTAGCTACATGGCTTTGATTTTTTTATTTAGAAAATTACATGGAGTTCTTTTTCACTTGGCAGCTCTTCCTGGTGAGCTGAGCTCATTTGCTTCAACACTGTGCAGTAGGTAAGAGAATGCCCTGCTTAAACATCTTGGGAATTGACACATAAATCTGCTTTATCTTTGTTTCCTTTATCTCACTTCCAGCAAAAAGACAAATAAAAGCTATATACAAAGCCAATTTCAGGATATATCCCCAACAGCTACTGTTACTTCTGCAGAAGCTTTTAGTTAAAGAGACAATATTGTCTAGACAAAAAAAAAAAAGTCAGTTTGCTTTTTCTTTAAACAAAAATAAACTCTAAAAATTTAAAAAGCATTATGGGATCTGACCAAAACTAACAAAAGCTAAGTAATTCTGAGATAAGGATGATTGAATTGGAGCAACTTTACTCAATTCATGTTGGTCAGAAGTACACAAGTGTATCACCAGGTAGCCAGAATTTACTTTGATTTGAAAGGTAGATCTTTGCTTTTAACTGAAGGTCTCCCTTTTATTTTTCTTTCAATACCCTCACTATCTTGAGCTGCAGAGCTTTTGATATTTGGGGGTAAAGGTGTTATGATGAATGGGAAGTAGATACATGCACCAGCTGCAGTAATAAGACTTAGCTTCAGTGATTCTAAAGGCTAATGAGGTCTCTATTTGCACATGTCCATTATTAAGTATTTTAAATGTCTTCAGTAGCTATTTCCTACACCTTTTATAAGTACTATATAATGATATGATTCTTAAATTTGTAAAGATGCCATCGAATATTTACAAAATTATGTTATTTTCTGTTCAGTTCTATTGATTTTTTCCATGGGACCCATGTACTGCAGGGAGGAAAAAAAGGGGGGCAGTATCTTAATTATGAAGAAAAAAAAAAGGTAGAAGAGCACAATTAAACCCTAGGGCACTAGACAACATTTTCAGTGTCACAAAAATATTCATGTTAAAGAGCATAATACCTCTTTATATCTGAAAAAACTTCTAGCAAGTACCAGTGGTGACTTTGTTAGCTTCTGACTGAAACTAGTGTGTGCTATGCAGAGCATTCAGCTCCAATATTAGCTTAACCTAGTTTTTTTTGCCAGTTTTCTTTAGCTGAGTATGTTCTCCTAACAGTTTATAGGGCTGACCCACAAGAAGTTACATCAATTGTTGCAAGCTGTGGTGTGGGAATGTTCTTGAGACCAAAATGTTCTTAAGACAGAATTGCTACATCAAGCTCTCATATGAAATTACAACCTCTGCATCAATATAAGCTCTTTTTTTTTTTTTTTTTTTTTTTTTTTTTTTTTTTAATCCAGGGATGCTCTCACCACAAAGTTGACTGTGGTTATGACCCAAAGATTTCCTCTAGTATTAGCTTTGTCCTTATGCAGCCACTCGTGAGTATAATGCTGCCACTAACAGGAATAGGCTGGTCATTTGGGAACAAAGGGTATTAGCTGCTCAGGCTGTAAGATCGCATTAGAACAGTTTGTCAGCAGTAACACCATCATGCAGTGTACCTCAAGTGAAATTCTGCAGTATGAATTTTCTTACCTAGCTTACATCAGTAGTTAAATCGAGTCCTTTGCAGGGAAGAAATACATGCATCTTTCCTGATTGGCTTTTGTCTACGTTTCCCATTTACCCAGCTCCCATTCACAGGGGAACAACCCTCTTCCCCAGACACAGTGGTGCTTTAAACTTGGAGTAGCTGGCCTGGTTTGGGGTATAAATTAGAGATTAAGTACCAACTTCATGTAGGATAATAATTTTCAGTGAAGAAACGGGCCAAGATGTTTACATGTTCATAGTGATCTGACTGACTCCCTGCTGCTGTTTTCTCTGAATAATCATGAACTAACTGAGGTTGGAAGGGACCTTTGGAGATCACATAGTCCAACCCTTCCTGCTCAAATCAAGGTCAGCTAGGGCAGCTTGCTCAGGGTTGTGTCCATTTGGTTCTTATTATCTTCAAGGGTGGAGATTTCAGTTTGAGGCCATTGCTTTGAGTCCTTTCACTGTGGCTCTGTCATCTCTGGTCACACCATTAGGTATTTGTACACATTGATATGATTTCCTCCTAAGTCTGCTCTTTTCCAGACTGTTCAGTCCCAACTCCTTGTATGAAAGACACTATATGAGAGATGCTCCAATTTCTAAATGATCTTTGTGGCCCTTTGTTGGACTCGCTCTATGTTCCTGTTATACTGGACTCAGCACCCTTGATGTGGTCTCATCAGTGCTGATTAGAGGGGAAGGATCACCTCCTACAGCCTGCTGGAGATGCTGTTCCTAATGCAGCCCAGGAGGCTGTGGGCTGCCTTTTCTGCAAGGGTGCATTGCTCACTCATATGCAAAAAATGTTGAACATGAGAAAACATTGAAACCTTACTAAACAAATTCAGTGGAAATTTTAAAGCCGCTTGTTTTGCTGAAGATCAAAGAGATGTTCCCAAAAGTTGTACCAGTATTAGGTGGATTTCATGTGCATTAATATGTGACTTCTTTTTTTTTTTTTTTTTTTTGGCAGAACTACTCATGCCTTGGTTTGGCTGCTCTAGTGATTATCTGTCTAACAGTCTAGCACTAGAGTCGTCAGCATGTCTTCTACACTGATGTGTATAAAAGGAGAGGAAGAGGAACACTTCAGGTGTTCCCTGTTGCATTTGCTTGCAAAAAAATCAAACAAAGACTAAGATCTGCTTTTTATCTCTATCTCTCACTATCCCTTGCTTCTCCTTTATTCTGAGATGAGGTCATAGAAGCAAGTGTGGTCCTGTGCTTGCCATTTGACATCAAGTCATGCAGAGCGAGATTTTAGTATTATTTATGTGCCAGACTGATTTTTTTTAAAATATCTAAATAGTGTTAAACTGTCTTCTCCCCCCGCCCCCTTATGCCTCAGTTTTAAACTATAAAATGCAGGCAAGTATATGTCCTTACTACAGAGGAGCAGATCAGAAATTATGAAAAGCAACTTTAACAAAATAGAGAATCTTTTCTGTGTCGGCTTGTTGGACTCCATCTTGTTCTGAAACAAAAACTTTGTCAAAATACTGCTTCACTCTAGTGCCAGGATTTAATCTAATTACTTAAACTCTGTGTTGATTTTTAAAGACTTTCTAATAAAATTTGTTCAAAGTTTTCCCCCAGGACAAACTGAGTAGGATCTTCAGTGTCTAATCTATTATTTTGTATTGATATTCTTTAAATCTCTTGAGGGTACTTTGCTCCTAAAGGCATGTTTGTTTTCATACACTAATACCACAGAAGAGCTTATCTTTAATAATATTTTTATTAGACTGTTTTATCATTTTTAATATTTGAAACATCTAATGAAGTTACAGAGTGGTAACTCTTTCACCCCTTTTAACCAGTCACTCTATGTGAAAAAGGATTTTTTTTAGAAAGGACGTAGACCCATCCTGCCCCTGCTAATTATAGCTGGGAGGATAATGCCTCAACTCTGAAAAGTCAGGCTCTTCGGGCTTTCTCTAAAGCCAGTTGAAGTCCATACTTTATTGAGTCCTGAAACTGGAGGTCTTAGTGCTTATCTTGCAACGATTAAAAAGAAGTCAACCTATCCCATGGGTTGCAGTCTGTATTAAATGTTGTAGTGGATTTGCATGGCAAGGTTTTGGTAGTGGGAAAGGCTACAGGGAGGGTGACTTCTGTGAGAAGATGCCAGACCCTTCCCCTGTGTCCAATGGAGCCAATGCCAGCTGGCTCCAAGATCCAGGTCTTTTAAAAATGCTTTAAAACATATTAATTTACCCTAGTTCTTCTTTCTTTGTGCCATAGCCTGCAATTTTATGTTTACAGCTGTAATAAAACTGGCAGACATGAATTTCCTACTTATGACATCTCTTTCCTACACTGAATTCCCATATTTATACCTGAATTACAGATTTTAAAAGTGTGATGGACTATATATCTATTTTATTCTCCAACTAGATAAATACAGTTACCATGTCTTTCTCTGTATCTGCTTAAATTACTTGACAGCAGTATTTTCAACAAGACTGAGACTAGAACTAGGTTTAGAACCACAGGATATTAAGGAAGGAACTGCAAACTGCTTAAATAATTCAGTAGACAAAACCTCTTGAGTAGCTGCCACATCCTCTGTTAATTCAGATTGTGGAAAAGTCTTGTCACTTAAACCATCATTAATAAGGTTTGTTTTCTAATGAGCTGCAACTCCTGGATGAAAAATAGTCCCAGTGAAACCAAAGAGAATTTGTTTTCATTTGAAGTCACTGTCATAATTTTCTGATGTAACTGAACTCTAATAGAAGGCTAAGTTTTCTTTTCAGACTGGAAAGCCAGGGCCTTAGTCATTTATACTAGAATGCCTTTGTATCACTTTAGTGGTCTGAAGGACTTTCAGTATGGATAGGAAGAAAGGCTCCTAGAGGTCAAAGAGTATTACTATACAAAGCAAAATAAAGACATGCAAAATACATCTCTTGCAAAATGAGGGGTATAACAATAAAGAAAACACTGTGCTTTGCTGAAAGTAATAAGTCATTTCAGAGCAATGAAAATCTGAGTCAGAACAGTCCTGCTTTCTCTAACTGGGGAGAAGATAAATAAAAACGAGGGCTCTTGGAAAATTCTCCAGTTTCTTCTTTGATAAGGCACTAGAGCATTCACCCTTTTAAAAAACCCCAAAACCTCCTTCTTAGACTACGTATATTCCGGAAATGGATGTCCAAGCCTCAGGACCCGTAGAAGCAAAAGAAAACCCTGACTGATAAATGAGTTCACTAAAATAAAATCCCACAAAAAAAGCTTTTCTAATTGAAAAGGTTCATAATTTCTTTGACATCCAATGACTTGATTATTTTTTCCATAATCTAAGCCTCCTGTTCCTGCTATCACAAAATGGTATCAAGACCTCTAGATCTGCAAGACTAAATATTGCTCAGTGTTGCCATCAGGCAAGGGTTGTTTTCTGAGAGAAATTTTGTATTTAGGGGGAAAGTAGAAAGCATTTTTGTGGCATGCTGATGTTTGGAAAACAATGGTTGTTTAGAATTGCTCAGAGGACTGGAATGTCAGAAGCAGTCTGAGAGAAAATGGATTTGTTGGCAGAGGGCAGACAAAGTGGTAAAAGTCATGTGCTAAGTGCAGTTTCTGACATGGCTTTTTGATTTGCACTATACCTAGTACTAGCACACCTGTGGACCTGGTTAAAGTGCAACAATATGTACCTGTCTCCATAGGCTGTATTATTACAAAATGTACATTTTAAATGTTGACTGTCATAGCCAGCAGCTACATGTTAAATTCCTGTAACATTACCAGCCTATCTAGAAAAGACCCAAAAAACTTTCTGGCTAACAGAAATTTTGAATTGTCAGTAAACTTGATTTGCAGAATGCTTTTTCAACGTGTTTTTCCAACTCCTTGTGCACGATGAAAAGCTGTGGTTTTTTAAATGAATAATATACGAGATGGCTCTAGTTTAAACACTGAAAGTTCCAGCCTGCGGGATTCTTGGTGGGGCTTCAGTGAATGATCTTATTGGAAATAGATTAGTTCCATAAACCTAAATTTGGAAATAGGAAGAATAATACTAAGTGCAACCAGATTGCGAAAGTGAAAATCCAACCAGAATTATATCAGGGCAGCACTGGACAAGTGTAATTTGTTTTTCATTTGCAAGTCCAAACAAATCCTCAACTGTTTCAGAAAGTAATCGGGGCTTTCAAATCAGAAGGTTGCTGATAAGAAGAGGAGATTGGGGCACTTTGGTAAAATACTGAGATGGCTTCTTCAATTAGATAACTGGAACAGTGTTTTGCATAAAGAGTAAGATTGCTTAAAAGGTCTTTGCTTTGTTGTTTGATATCAGACATGAGAAAGGCAATGACATGCAAAATTTGAAAGTATCTGAACTTTATCTTGTTTCTGATAGAGCTAAAAGCTCCAAGCTGAGTTGGTAAGAATTTGTGACTTTTTCTAACAGAATCATGTCTGCTTATGATTTTACATGGAAAATGTGTAAAACTTAGAAGGAACAAAAAGACATAGCTTTTTATTTCTCATATTTTAAATTTGATTGTATCTCAGCCTCAAAATAGTATTCACGAATGTGATGATATCTTGGGAGAGGCAAGAATAAGTTTTACATTGACTCTTGAAAAATGAAAAAAAACTTCTTTCAGATTGCTATACTATGTTAACCAGCATCTGCTAAATCACAGTAGATGGGTGAATGTTGCAGAACATGAATCTACCCATCTAAGGCTTTGGACATACTTGGCTCCTGTTTGCAAACTTCCAAAAAAACTTAGCTGTATCAGCTTCTTTGCCTGTCCCTTTATACAGCTGCTGTGCTTAAAGAAACATGATATTGCTGTGGAGAAGCAGACTGTATCATTATCTTGCCTCTCTGATTATCTATTTTTTCTCACTAGGCAATAGAGAGAAACAGGCATGTGGGTGGCATACAGTAAGAAAAAAGCAAGTGATTCAATATGAACACCATTGTGAAGCAAAGTGGTGCTCGGGCTATTGCATACGCAGTGGCTGCCTGGCTCTTGAGTCTGTTCATAAATGAGGAGATATGACTGTGTCTTGTGGAACACCTTTTGCCTGCTCTGCAGAATTCGCGGCTGAGATTGTAGGCCATCCATGCTTGCTAATACTTAGGTTGTACTTCTCTTTAACTTGATTTGCATACTTCTTTTTAACTTGATTTACACAGCTTTTATAGCTGTCTTCTTCCAGGAAGTCACTGGTGGTATTTTGCATGTCTTTCTAATTCAGCCACACATTAGTGGACCAATGCCACTCACTGTTCAAAATTCTGAGTCGGGTAGGAACTGGAGCCAGATTTACTTCCTACACAAAAAAAAGATGATGCTAATGTTTCTTGGCCTTTGATATTTCTAGGCACATTTTCTTCAGTTTTGCTGAAGATGAGCTTGGATCAAGCCCTACTTATCTTTTGAAGGCTTTGGAATTGCACTGAAGTCAGTATTTTCACTTCTGGGGTAGAAACGTAAAAAAATATTTAAACTGCTTCTCTCCAAAGCAGATTTGAGAATCCACATGTAGAAGTGAAAGATTTTCTTTTATATCACTGCAAATAAATGTATCTTTGCTCTGATGACTGATGACACCTGTCACTGCCCAGGACAACTAATTTACAAACTGAGCAAATACACTTAGGCTGCTGCAATCCCATACAGCTGCCTTCAGAAGTAGGTTCATGTTTTGTAGGTGAAACCTGTTGTCAGAGACTTAACTGCTTTATGGTTCTTTGGAAAATTATATATGACATGTAGAATGTGAAAGAACTCTTGGAAGTGTAGTTCATCTAGGTTTGATCTGAAGTGGAAAGGCTATACAATTAGAACAGACTGAAGAGACAGACCTCTTTTATAAAGTTTGCTCCTGTGTTTTTATATATTCTACAGGGCAGATGTCAGGTACAGCTTCAAATGAGAGCATTTTCAAGTTTGGTTTGCTTTTTTTTTTTTTAAACAGCAATCTCTTTAGTTTTTATTGCTTTCTTTTGCTGAGAAATTGAGACCAAGTATATTATGAAGACATAAATGGAATTTGTAACTGCTAATGGTAATGGGAATTGGTTTGCTGCAGTACTATTATTAAAATGAAGGAAATAAAATATGAAACAAGTAAAAATGTGATTAAAGTTTAAACATAGTAGAAAGTAGGCAGCATAAGTAATTGAAGGACAATCTTGTTGTATCACAAATATTAAGTAGGATTCAAGGAATTAAAGAAAAGTATATTTAATAAAGTTAGTGTCAAGAAACTGGTAAGATTTTATTAATCTCGTTTCATCCATAGTAAGTAATAGAAAGCCAAAATTCCTTCATTGATAGTGCCAGGTGCAAGGGATTACTTGTCATTATTGTCATTATAGCTATCTCTAAAAATAAATCCATCTATAGATAGAATTTGCTCTGGTTCTCCAGGAGGGAGATGCTCTTAAAAGCCAAGGAAAAATTGAATACTGTTCATAGACAATGAAAATAAACAGTCTGTCATCAGTGCATTCTAATAGTCGCAACTGATAAATGGGAAGAGGCTGCATTTGTATAGAGAGAAGTAGGATAGAATAATTAGAGGTGAACCATGGTTACTGTAAAAGCTGTGATAATGCCACTGAAACAACACATCCTCCAAGACTCTATGCAAAGACATTTGCCAATGCACTGATGATCGCTAAAGTCAATTCAGTGGCACTATAAGAAGTTGATGTATCATCCATCATTATCTGCCAAAACCTTGCATTACCAGAACTTTGCAGGTACCTCACTGCCTGTGTCTGGAAATTCTATGTAAAATACATGAATTCTATATATTTATTGTATGTAATCTGAAATGCAAGTCAAGCTTGTTTGAATTTGTTTCTTTATAACGTTTGGCAAAAAGATTTAAGGCTTTCTAAGGAAAAAAGACATGTTTTCATAGCAAAATTAAAGTCTCTCTGACAAAATGTTTTGTTTTAGATAATCCCTCTTTCCACATACACAAAAAATTCCTAACCATCCCTGCAGATGCTTATTGAAACAGAAAACATTTTTTTGCTTGTTTTGCATAAAAAAAATCTGCTGAAATCAGGCTCCCACAAATTTTTTTTTTGCTTGTTTTGCATAAAAAATATCTGCAGAAATCAGGTTCCTTTTCCTCATATTTCCCCTGTCAGATTCATGCATGGACACTTACCTCAGTATTTTGAAAGGTATGTGATGATTCCTTTACATTTTTTTAAACTGCATGGTCCATTTTGGGGCACTTTTGAGGGAGGGCTTGGCTGCAGAGCTGCACTTCTTTAAGGTGATGGAATTTCTAGAAATGCAAACACCATCTCACCAGAGAAGCCATCAGCACTTCCAGCATTTTTCCACTCTTTCTTTCACTCATATTTTTTGAGGCTGAGATACAGAAGAGAATAAGTCCCCTCAACCCTCTCCTCTGACAAAACCACAAAAATAAAACAGGAATCTGAAAAAAGCGAGGCACAAAATGTAGGTAGGGGATTAGTATTGATTCTCCTACCATCATCATCATCAGTAATCGAGGTAGTATTGTTACAATTGTTTTTCTGTTTATTATCAGTAAGTAGGTGTGTTGGCTATAACAATAAGTAAGTATGACTTTAACGTGGTTTTGCTCTGGACCTTTCAGCATGCAAACACAGTCACCTAACATTTGAAGAGCGGCTACATTTTTTTAGTAAGTCAAAGGCCCTGCTTTACCTTTCAATTGCAATAGTGCAAATCTTTTAGCCTGAAGGCTGGAGGAATCCTCACAGGGTAAACTGAAGGCTAGTGAGTTCTGTGGTTTTGGAAGAAAGCACATGGACACAGCTATTTCAGGTAACCCAGGTTTAAGTTCTGAAGAGCCTCTAGATAGGTCTTACCCAAATTTCTGACTCGCAAGAAGCTAGAAATTCAGCTGTTCCCTTCCGACTCCCTTCTCTGCAGTCATTAAGTTACCACTAACTGCTCTTTTGCAACTTTTGCACTTGCAAAACTCTTTTCCAGTGTACTTGTTTGTTAGTTAAAACTTCTGTAAGTGGGAGGGGAAAACAGCTTCAGCAATCCTGAGGTGATCTTAGGTTTCTGTATGCAACTTCTTTCTTTCTTCAGTTGATTTTTTTTTTTTTTTTTTTTTTTTTTTAAATTTTTTGTTGTTCTCTCTCCTGGAGCTGTAACTGTCATTGGAGATGTGGTACATCTTTATATCAGCTAAGCACAGCAGCTATTCCTGCTCTGGATTTACATACAAAGCCTGAACTATTTCAAGACTAGGAGAAAAGGGTTTTAAGGTCTCTAAATACTTGAAAGAGTTGGAAAGCCATCCCAGAACCCAGCTTATGTGATCACCAACTGGTCATTATTAATCTAGAAATACATCATTTATATAAGATGGGACAATTCTCATCAGGGTCTAAGGGTTCATCTCCCATTTTCTCTGCTGGGCCAGAATTGCCTGTGAAACCGTATCTCCTATGATTGATTGTAATTATTGTTTCCCATGACAAATTGGTGTTCATACAAGGGAAAGAGATTCTTACATTGTTTGTATCATGCAAGCAGAACAAACAGGGCTATAAAGGAGAAATATAGGCAGAGGTCTGAAATGGCAACATTTACAAAGCATTTTTAAAAGGATATTTCTTTTCTTTTAGAACCAAAATTGACTTTCACTGAAAAAAATCTGCCTTGCTTGGCATGTTGCATTGATTTGGTATTGAGAAGAATCCACCTTCACAATGCCCCCCAAAAAACCCAAAACAGAACAGAACTAGTGGGTATATGGTAGCTGTCAGGGTGCTGCTCCCCATGGGCTGGGGAGCTGGGAGCTATAGAGCATCCCTGTGTGGGCAGGCAGGGCTGTCCCACTGCTCCAGCCAGGAGCGGGACAGCGGGGGCAGCCCCAGCCCCAGGGGTTGGGCACTTTCCTGGGGACAGGGATGGGCCAAGGCCCGGAGAGGATGTCAGCCTGAGGGTGGGGTGGGATCTATGTGCTGCTAGGCTGGGGCATGGCTGTGGTGCAGCTGGAGTGGAGGCTGTGGGACAGCCCAGCCCTTAACCAGGCTCTTACAGTAACTGTTTTACAAAGATTAAGAGCTCAATTAATTCCATTTCTTTTTCATGGGGCTGCTTAGAAATAAGAACGTAGAATGTGGAATTACCTTCATTCCTCCTTCCCTGGGTGACCTGTAGGAGTGCCTCAATGCCTTCATCTGTAAACAGTCCTCACAGGACTATCCCTGTCATGGAAGTTCATACCACACTTTTGTTACAAGAATTATGGAATACGTGTTTAAATCCAGTATAGTCAAAAGCTGTCTGTTTGAAAGTGACGTTTTAGAGTGGAAGTGTTTAAATAAATGCACTATGAATAAAAAATGTGGATCAATTTAGAAACAATGTTGCATGTTACACCAACATCGTAGGATGCTGTACGGATGTATCTACAACACTCCATATACTGTTCTGGCTGAATGGCTTCCATAGGGCATTCTTAATCAAAAATGTTGCATTGCAGGAATGATGTTTATACCAGGTGCAGGAATTTCTTTAATGGATGTTACTTTTTCATCTAATGAAAATGCTGAAATACTTTGTCCTTTCAAGGTTGATGGCCTTAGAATATTTTGAAGTTTAATGTACAGAAAACTGTACTGGATTTACTGGTACTTCTAAACATAGTCATTTGTTCTTCCCTGGTTATCGCATCAGAGTACAATTCTTGCTTCACATTTATGTTGCACATAAAAACCCCATTCCATTTGTCATTCTTGATACACATCTGGTTACACTTCCTTAGAATGAATTGTTTTCAGCTAAAAATAACTCCTGGCTTAGATATTTTAATTACTCAGTAATAGTTAATATTTTTCTTTGGGAAATTAGTCCTTGTCTTCAAGACTACTTTTTCCTAGATCACTGCAGATCATTATGATGTGCTAAAACCACAAGTTGTTTGAATGTCCAGCATAAGCGGCAATGGTTAAAGGTTACTTATTTTCTAGAAAAAAGAGGTCACTTGGTTCCTACCAATATTATAAACACTTTACCTTTTCAGTGTTGTGCATTTTCTTGATGCTTTCAAGCATTTGGTCTTCTCCCCCCCACAAATAAATTGAAGGGGGGTATAAGTTGTTGTTTACAAGGCCTCAAAAGATGAACATTTCAGCTTTGTGTTTGTTATGGACTTGCGCAGTCACTCTAAGTCTAAACGCATACACGTATGCAGGATATCTGATGTTAAAGGAGCAGTATGACACTTGCAAAAGTTAGGTAATGCCAGAATTAAGCTTCAGTGTCTTATGTGTGGGCACACATACATTATTTTTAATCATATGGAAATGGGCTGTTTTCTCCAGAAGATTTCAGTCTCGTTTACAGTACAACCTAAGTGGCCTTCACTTAATAAAAGGATTATTTTTAATTTTGCTCTTACTTTTTGTTTGAATGGATGGCCCCATGTTATTTTAATGTACACTATAGAAATCCTGTTATGTATACTGAGGGGTTATTTTCATAGTGGATTTCTTCTGATGTTCACAATTGTAGTCCTGGAATGCCTCATTGGTTTTCACAGTATCTTGGTAAGAGGGAAGAGGGTATTATTAGAGAAAGGAACTTGGACTATAAAGTATTAAGTCAGAAGTTTCCACTAATTTTGGGCAGTGTTTGAGAATGTGGCATGTGCTTTCACTTCCCCTACAGGTGAACATAGTAATCATCTGACAGAAATGGGTGAAAGTAGGTTCTTTGTAAAACTGAGTGGAAATACAGAAGTGTATTTCCATCATCTCAACACCTACATTGTTTACAGGCTTTTTGCTGATGAATAAATTCAGAAATCAGAGAAACAGTGGTATTCAGAGGCCAGGGTTCCAGTCCAGTCATGCACAGGAGCATCCTTAGGAAGATGTCTGCTTTTCTGCCCACGTTATGCTAGCTTCAACTCTGCTGCTTGTTTCCTTCTGCCTGTCTTTGTTAAATTCCTGTTTCTCCCCTATTACAACTTCTTGTCTAGTCCCATTCCTTTCATGTATTCAGGTCCAACCTCTGCTTCTGTGTTTCTTCGTTTCAGTCCCATTCTCATTGTTGTCTTGTCGTAGATCTCATGCAAACCCAGGTCTCTGTTCTGGTCCCAGCCCTTACATGGTCACTACTATTTGATTTGTTCTTGTCATGTATCACCTCCCTCTGACCCACCCAGCTCAGTTTAATCTCACTTCCAAATTCTTTCTCTGGGTTTCTCACCCAATTTTAATGTTGACCTTTCTTGCCAGTTTGCATTCAGAAGGCATTCAGTGACTATCCACCTTTGCAGTGCCAGGTCCCATAAGGAGCGAAGATGTCCAGAGCACTGTATCTGGGAGTGTGTCTGCTGAGCTCTGCCTTCCCACTTAGGAAATGTGAACTATGGATTTTTATTTTAGCCAAATTTGAGTAGATTCTTGGGAAAAATGTGGTTATAAGTCACAATAAAAAGGGACTTAAAAAAGAAACCTTGATAAATAAGCATCATGGTAGAGACACCTATCTCAGCTTGCTCTGCTGTCTGCGTGCTAAGCCATCCATCCAGCCAGTACTGTTTCTACTCTGCCTCAGAAGTCCTGAATGGAGGAATTGTGTCAGCTGTCAGGAGAGATCCGCAGTTTGGGCAGGAGGGACCGGAACACCCACTTACCCTTGTCCCTGCTCCTTCCTCTCCTCTCCCCTCCCAGTGCCAGCCTGCGCGGCCCCTCTGCTTGCTAGACCCTCGAGCTGGTGGCAGAGCTACATCAGATGTTGCTGCTGCAGGTTGCCCCTGCAGATGACAGCCTTTCTACAAGCCGTCATTAAGTGGTGTCAGAATTTATTTTAAATAAAATGGAAACGCCTCATTCATGCTGCTTTTTCAAACCACAGGAGATTCTGAATCTGTTATTATAAAGAGGAGAACTTCAAAGCCCTAAAAGAAAACAGAGGTCAGATAATGACTGCAGGGAAGGGGAGAACAATTCCTGATCCAGAAAGCAGACCAAATCAATAAATGGTTATTTTTATTTCCCACAGTGTGTGGATAAAAGATACCAAACCTTCAGGAATTATCAGTGTGCAAGCACTTTAGGAGGTGTCTCAAAAGAGAAGGAAGCTTCAGGTGTCTGCTTTTATCAGTCATGCATTGTGACAGCTGACTTGAGATATTACTTGGTGTTTCTTTTACTGTCAGGCCTCTCAGTCATGTGTGCATGCTTGGCTTTCTGAGTGATACAGGTCAAGGGCAAAGTGCCATGCAACAGTTTTAAATTTAGTGGTTCCCAAAACACACTGCTGTTGACAAGGTATCCAGCATAATGCTGTGCTTTGTCACTTTATAGAGTAATTTAAAAGAGATTAAAGGCTCTTAAAATTTGGACGGGACAGTAAGACATGAATGTTTGGCAAGAATTTCCTAGATCAATCAGTTAGGCAACCAGACTAATTAATTTTGTTTCCAAGGGCGTTTTGTTTTGTTTTGTATTTTCGTTAAGTGCTGCTGAAATCTCCCAGATTAAAAGCATTTTGGAAACTGAAGTTCTTTATTATTGAACATACATAGTACCATACAAGACCCAACAATATAGATCAATTTTTCTTTATTGTACTCTACTACTGTTTAAGAAACTGCCCTCAGTTTGACAAGCTTGAGGCGTTGACCTTTGGGGCATTAAATAAATAGATAAACTATTGCTAAGGTTACCAAACACTGTATTTGAGTAAACAGATGCTTCCAACAGCCATAACTCACATACACTTTAAAAGAAGTAGTATTGCTCAAATCCTGTGAGTACGTGATAATCTTACATTCCTGTTTTAAGTTATGCTGTGGTGGACAGCTTTCTGAATTGCTTATTTTTGCCTATTAATGCTTTATTAATAAATTGAAGTCTGGAAAACTGATCTGTTTGAGATTAAACTATTGCCCAATACTTACATAGAGAAACAATATAAATCACAAAATACATTACTTTCCTAAAGGAGGCCTTGGCATGTACAGTCATCCAGCTTCTTTTGGAATGAATCACACATAGCAGCTGAACTGCTCACTTCTATAGTGACTCATTTTAATATACTTTGTTAGACCTCAGCTCATGAAACAAACAAATCCCCCAGCACAAATTTGTCCCATCCCCACAGTTTATTTCAGTCACTGTTAGTTTTTACCATGCCATGTTTTGTGTGATGGAGGGACCCAGGTGCCTGACAATGGGCATAAAATGGTATGTAGTATGAATGGAATGAAACCTTGACTCCTTTTAAATTGCTGCACCAAAGCACAAAACATTTCTTCTTGTTCAAAAAATTCAAGGAAATGTTGACCTGGCTGGGTAAAAGGAGCATCAATTGCCCTGTTGAAATGAGCACAAATTATTTTGACTTTACTTCAGTTCAAAAGCAGTTTGGTATCTGAAACAATCTACATCATGTGGTCAGATATAACATGTTTTCTGTTCCACTTTGTTTTCAGGAAAAAATGGGGGAAGATAACATCATTAGGTCACTGACAAAAGCTCTAGCTGGTAATACTTTCTGATGCTGAAATTCACAGAATTTATTGATTTGGATATTACTACAATCAAAAAACGTGAGAGACTAAGTTAAACATCCAGTCACCTTTTAAACCCTTCCTAAATCAGCCTGGTGTCGGAGATGCTGCCATTGTTTTCTATTCTGTGTAAGCAGCTGAGTGGGGGAATCTGGATATGAATAATTACTTATGTTTACTGACTCTTTTATTCTCTGATCTTATTATTTTTGTGTGTTTGAACAGTTAAGTAGGCAACAGTAAAGATACCTGGAAAGGCCGTCAATTTTGTAGTATTTCACTTCTAAGGTAGTCCCTTTAGTTAGCTACCAGAAGCCAGTAGAATTACCAGTTATTTCATGTATTTTAGGGAATCCATGAAAAAGATGATGTTTTTTAAACAGAATAATACTCAATATTGTTTTGTATTTCTCTAGTATCTTTCACTGAAATGACCCAAGTATACCATCTCTTTACATAAAGCCTTACATGATGAAAACTGCAATGTTGTGGGATACATAAGTTATACATGGGAGTCATGTAATAGCATGGTATGCTTATTAATCTTGTGTAGAATTGTGTCTTCTATAAAATTATCACATTTACTTTTTTTGTTCTCATTGTAAATTACCGGTTACTTATCCTTTTAGTATTTTCCTGTAGAAAAGAGCTGTTTTACTCTAAATTTATCTTTCCTGCCCCATGAGATGGGTGACTATAGGAGAGGTTGTTAGAAGAGCTGCTTAAAGAGATGCGAGGGGATAGGGACTCTGAGATGACTGATTTCCATGCCAAAGGATTACAGTACAATTTTCTTTTCTACTTCAAATAAGATGCCTTGAACGGCAGTGTTGGATTGTGCTTGCTCCACAATTGGATTGTATCCCTTTCCTTGTGCAATATGCAAATCTCCAGATAGTGACAATATCTGCAATAAATAACATCTAGTTACAGGGCCTTAAATTTTGAGTAACTGGGATAATGAACTGCTCAAAAGAATTTCCAGCAAGACTTACTCATATTTTTGGGTAGTCTGATGAAAATCTGTTAAGTCTAAAGGTTGTTCATTCTGCTTCCAGGCTACAAGAAGGACACAATAACTTGCAAGAGGTGAGGGGAGGAACACAGACATAAGGATTAACGTCTACAATCAAAAGATGTAGTCAGAGTGGTTTTTGTAGGATTACAGCTGGTTCCTCTTGTATCTTTCTTGCAAGCTCACCAACTGATTTAGTAACACTTGGCTTAGCTCAGAACTATCTTCAATCGGAATGCAGTTGTGAGTTTGGGGGAGATATCAAGGATTAAATAGCCTAGAGAGTTAAGTCCATTCTCTTTCTCCAAGATATCTCCAAGATTTGCCTTGTGGTGTAGGTGTATATTCAGGCATCTCTCTATTATAGGGTGCTGGCCAAATATGACTCCCCACGAAAGTACTGCTTGTATACGCTGACATTAGCGGAGAAGATAAGGATGAAGTACGGAAAGGAAAGCGCTGTCAAAGCATATGTGTTCAGGTGTCCCCAGTCTCCTTTCTCCCCGGTGTACTGACACATATTCCAAAGGTTCATTCTACCTGATGTGTCATTTCCTGAATCATTGTACTCTCAGTCTATGAAGAAATTATGATAGTGAAGAGGATGTTTGTTTTTCTGATTAGGGAGAGACATACATGATTTCTTTGAGTTTCCTTTGTTAATTTGTTACTCCTTGCTCAAGCTGGCCAGACTTGGCATAGCTGAAGGTGACCTGATTTTGATCGCTGCCAAATTCCATTGACTGTGATAGAAGGAAGTGCTGCAGGAAATGTGCAGATGAGTGGCAGCCACTACTCCAGCCGCTCAAGCTGCTTAGGCATAATGTCTCATCTTAAAGACAACACATTTGCTCCTTTAGTTTGCTTAGTGATTTTTTTTCTGCAAGTTTCCGAATTCCTAGTGGGACAATTCATCACACACAGTAGAAGTTGCAGACTATGTAGAAGGAGGAGCAAGAGTCTTTGACTATTTCTCAGTGTAATTCTATGTCCTGTCTAGCCATAATCTTTGAGGTCTTAATTTGAGAGGGTTACTACTAAAAGTCTTTTAATCAAGTATCTGAAGGTTACACATTTTTAAAATTACATCTGACGTGCTGACGAAGGAAACTGCAACCGAGAGCCACATTCTTGTTCTTGATCCAGAATCATCCTGCTGTGAAAAACAATTAACAGTAATTAATTGATTAGAAAAATGTTAAAAAGAACCTTTTCTAACACGTGCACTTACTGAAGACTGTTTAATTTACAGTACCTTGCCCTTCCAAACATTCAGAGAAGTTACCTGCAACATTGGTTTTCTCAAATCTCATGGACTTTAGGTACGGTTCTGCTTTTAAAAGTGACTATTACAAGGGTATAATTGGACCCATATTTTCCACTGCCCTGTTGTTTTGAGTGTGCTCAGTTTAGTCTTTCTCCCTAAAAACAGGCCAATTCATTCAGGACTGAGAATCACTGTAACTTTGCAATTTATGCATCGTGTTCTGTAGGAAAGCCAAATTTTGACACCCAAAGTGCAAACATTTAAAAAAAAATCTTGCATGCTACTCTGCTGCCTCTTCTAGCTGTGGTTGTGAGAAACCGTTAACGTACATTTTAATTCCAAGAAAAAAAACACCTTAGAATTCCAAGAAAAATCTTGAAAAACTGACTCGCATTCTCCTTTTAGTAAAAAAATGCCTCAATCCTGGAGAAGGACTGTAGTTTAAGGAAGCATTTCCTTCTTAGTTTAAATGCCTTCCAAATGATGCGCTTCTTTTGTGGAACTCCTTTTTAGTTGCTTAACTGCAACACCTTGAAACAGGAACTGAATTGCCTTGTTCACAGCTATCAATTCCCTGAGGTAGTGGAAAGATAGGTGTTGTGACAATGATGCTAAATCCCCTTTGTGGATCTGTTCCACAGTAAATAATTGTTGATGATGGAGAACATTGTACAGAGGATCCTCGTCTTCCTCCAACTCTTACCAATCTTCTGGCGTATGATCTCATTCTCTAAGTAGATAAATGTTTGTTCTTGCCCCTTGAGGCAGCTTCCCTGCAATTCTTCATCCTAGAAAGCTTGTATGCTTTTATGCTTAGCATCTGGGCCTAATCTGAAACACCCAACAGATTCTTTAGCTGGGTCATCCTGTTTCTTTGTAACCCATTTTTTCTGGGCTCAGGAGAATTTTTATTTCAAATACTTCAGTGAAGGTAAAAAAAAAAAAAGAAGAGCTATTGAAAAATATGACGTTGCTTCCTCTTGCCAGAATTTGAGTCAAATCAGTGGTTAAGAAAGCAGTTCCTTCCAAGCTCTTGGTGTAGGCTCGTAGCTCATCAATGAAACCTTTCATTTTTCACATTTTTTTAAAATGTAAGATATAGGGGGTGAGGAGGTGTTGTAAACTTAGTTTGTAGCAGCAGTATATGTCCTTCACGTCATTTAAAATCCAGTCTTAGTAGGGACCAGAGTCTATGTTCAGCAGAGCACTGTCTTTCAGCCTGATAAGGGTATATGTAAGTGCTTTCATTGAAACGGAGTGGTTTGACTCCATGCTAAAAATAAAGCATGTCTGTACATGTTTTACTGAATCAAGAATGGTTTGCTGTGAGATAACCCCAATACTGTTTTATCACTGCTGTGCAAGTGCTTGATAGTAGGTAGAAGAGCTCAGAAATGTTATTCCTTTCATTCCCAGCCAGATGCAAGCTTATCCTCTCACCTGGAGATGATTTCAGCTGTGCTTTTTTATTGATAGAATTAGGCATAAATCTCTCCTCTGTAGCTTCCTGCTGACAGATGGTTCTCCCTTTTTACACCTAAAATCAGTGTATGTGGTTCCAGCCATTCCTTGTTATACAGGTGCCAGAGATTACTAGAATTGATAATTTGTCCCAGATTGTGATTGTTTTTTAAACCAAGTTAATATTGTTTATTTCTGCAGAATTTTAATTCTATACTATACTCTTGTAATATTCATGTTGTGTTCTCATGAATTTCTGTAAAAAGAGAACTTAGCTTTACAATGCTATAGCAAAACAGATTGCTTTACATAATCGTCATGAAATAGAAGTGATTAAGCCTGTCAGAAGGATATGTAATATGTAACTCAGCAGCTGAGATTATGTTAGAGTGAAATAATTTTCAGATCTCACCAAATTAAATCTGATAAGCTGTGGCTGAGTAAATAGAATGGTTACAAGTAAAACTTCCTTTGAGAAGGATTTTTTTTTTTTAAATATTCATATATATTTTGGCTGTCTCCTGGGAAATTGCTCAAATAATTGCAGGTAGAATAATGTTCAATTCCAGAAAGTGCTGAAGTCATCTTCACCATGCATATATATATATATATATATAAATATAAATTTGGTTTAGTATTTATATGAAAAGGTTACTTCAGACTTAAAATGAGCATACAGATTTAGTGTCCTGGTTGAATTTATTCTTCCAGATTATAGAGAATGAGCTGTTTAATTATTTTTAATTAAAGATTGGGAGGAAAAAACAGTGTCTTATTTTTGTTACTTAAATTTGTTATTTAAAAATGAGTAAGTAGTATCTATATAATGCCTTTACACATGCTTTTCCTGTAGTCCATGTTACATGTCTGAAGTCTGATTTCATCTTAAGCCCCCTAGGCTGCATGGAAGATCAAAAGTAACATCAGCAATATAGAATTTATCATAGAGCATAGATGTAAGTGTGGCAGATAAGACACCGAAAGGATTAAAAAAAAAAAAAAGGATAGATGGAGTCGGCTCCAGCTCACTATAGTGTAATATTAACCACTCTTACTGCCCTTGAATCCACGTATACCATTGTGCATACAACTGGAAAACACTGGTAGATGGTGACAGACCATTCCTGTAATTCAGAAAATGACAGATGAGATGCCATTTTCAAAACAATAGTTTCTTTTAATAAAATAACTGATAATAGTTTAGGTATTTCTTCCTTGCTGCTTCAGGTACTTCTCAGGGTAAAAAACCCATTTACTAGTGTTTATACAATATTTTTAAAAAAATTATTTCAAAATCATAGTCAGGGACACTAAAGGCAGAATTTATTCTGAATCTTTTTATCCTAACATTCTTAATTGTTTGTTTATCACATCACAGCTCATTCATCAGCCTAAAATCATGTTACTGTGGTGGCAAGTAGTACTTTCATGCAAAAACAGGTAGACCTTTCTTGTGTACTTCCATTGTTCAGGTTCTTTTAGCAGGTAATCTTTCAGTCACAAAAAAAATTTCAAAAAAAATCATAAAAACTAAAAAAAATCAGAAACTAGTTTCTCATATGCTTCAAAAATGAGGGGAGGAAGTCAGATGCCTGATCCTGATCTGGGACTGAATGGTAAGCAACCTCTGGCAGAGGTACCAAAGGCAGAACTCAGATTTTTGGGTGAATAGCAGAACTAGTGGAGACATAGTGTCTGGAGCTCATCAACTTGTGGGAGGCAGCAGCTACTAGGAAACTGGCTTAGAGTAATTCTGGTCTCTGAAGGTGTCACAAACTCACAGTGACAACACACCATCAATAACTGCTTGGACATGTGTTTGTGTGAAGTTCTCAGGAGCATACAAGCCTTTCATTTAGGAAGAAAAATGCATGCCCAATACACTACCGTCGAAAGGGCATGAGCCCACTAAGGCCCTGAAGACTGAAGCAGCCGTGGGAACTACTCTTCCAGTGTTGGCAAAAAGGATAATTTACAGAGATGTCCCATCCCTCACTTTCTGTGCTGCAGCTCTCTGTCTGCCTGAAGGATATTCTTAGGAGCATATCCTTAGAGTGGAGTATTTGAGTTTGTGCTTTTCTATGTTTACTTCATCTGAGACTTGTCCTGAAGATCACACAGTGAAGTGAAGAACATTATGGTCTCTTTACAAGAGAGGACACCTCTCTAGCTCCCTTCCCCTGAGGGTTAAATATACATTTTGCTGAAGTCTTTGGTAACAATTTAGACATTTTGAGTGTAAATAATATAATAACTTTTTTTGCAGATGTGGTTACATCAAAACAGATCTATTTTTGAAGCTGGTCCTAGGATCTTACAAGGTTCATGTTTCTTCTTTCCAAATTTTGAGGAATCCTTACATAGTTGAGGTGCTGGAGATGACCTCAAAGCCACTAATTAATATTCCAGAATGTTAATGGCATAGCATGCGGAGGAAAGTGGGTTACTAAGGAATGGCAGTAATCGCTCAGTAACTGAAGTTGTAACACAACTCTGATACAAATTTGAATTTTGACACTATATCGTCATCTCCGCCCCTGCAGCCACAATATCCTGCTGAAAGAGAATCTTGGCATTCCTGAAATTTGGCACACTCCATCTTGTCCTAGAGAAGATTGTTAAAAAAGAGGCAAATAGGTTTAAACCTAGGAGGAAGAAGGGATATGAAGTCTCATTGGCTTTAGCATTTGCAGGATATGAGTAGAGTAACATGAAAATTTAGTTGCCTTTGATTTACTTGTCCTCACCCCCGCAGTGGTAATTGACTGCAAGTATGGGAAATATAGCAAAATTAATTAAAACTTGAAATAGAGTACACTGGCCTATGCAGAAATTCAGCTAAAAGGTGAATGCTCTGTGGGGACTGAGCATACCCAGTACAGACTGAATCCTCTGCAAAGGATCTATTGTATTATTACAGTCCTCTCTTCAGCATCAGGGAATTAATGATTTTCAGAGCTTAGAATCTCTCAGAAGGTAATAACTGAATCATCCTGAAGAAAGCATCCAAAATTTCAGCCAAAATAGTTAATATTTGCCTAATTCTGGAAGAATTAAAGTAGTGTGAAATGCTGGGGAATGTTAATTTCAGGAAGTAATTAAAACTTTGACAATTCTAAAAGGACATAAAGAGGTTTGTCTTAGTAATTTCATTCATTAAATGATTACCACAGTACAATAATTTTTACTTGGGCTCTTAATAGTACCTTTTTCTTATCTTGTGTGTGTGTTTCATGTGTGTGTATATTTCACTAGGTCCTGGAGGTCTCAACTGGTACCGTAAATTCTTTCTACTTGATATAACTGTGCTACAAAATAATCACAAGGGCCAGAACCGGAAGTGATGTAGATGATCTATTGTTTTCCTCCCTCTGCAGGTTGGAAAGATGGATGATCCCTAAAAATGATAGCCTTATATGTCTGCTAAATTGCAAAAGTGATCCTGTTTCTCCTTAGACCCATTACACTGCTTTAACCTCAGACCTATTCTTCCTCCAATGACTGCTTTCAGTCCTTTCTTTGAGGAATTCTCAACACAAGGCTCATCAAATTCCAGGAATTTTCAGACAATCCCCAATGCCATCAGAAAGCAAGCAAACTTCCGATGACTGTACACCTCATGTCACTTCAGTCTTAGACTTCCCTGGGAAACTTGGTCTGTAACCAGATTAAAATAAACATTTAAGCATTTTGCAAATGTCATTGCAGTTTTATTTTTTTAAAAATTCTTGTCATGTTCTTGGCTTATGATATCATTGACTTGACTTGGTCATGTTTTTTTAAGTTGGTCTTGTTGAGGAGAAATACAATTTAGAATTTTGGGAGAAGGTTAAGAGGCTACAAGAAGTTGTTTTTGAATGTATAAAGAACATTATTTGTCCTTATAAACAGTGCTAGATATGAACTGATCTCCCTCTAAATCCAGCTGCTGGGTCATGGAAAAGCATTGGTTTCCTGGCAGAAGAACCTGGAAAAATGCAGAAGGAGGGGGTGAGTGAGTGTGTGTGTGGTGACTAGAATGGAGATTTCCTGAGAGGTCATACACTGCAAAGGTTACAAGTCAGATGGGATATTGGAAGGCCACGAGAAAGTGATGTAGCTATAACTTGTCCTGATACAGTAACGTATAAGGGACAGGGCACGTGTCTGCCAAGGACCTGTATAGCTATACTTACTGGTGAGGAAATGCAAACTACATAGTATATTTGTGTCTTCTTTCTGTTCCTTTTTACCTTCATTCTTTTGACACCATTTTTAGAAAGCTTAGTCGTTGTGTGGAATTAGCAATACATTTCATGGGAGTTCTGGGACTTTCTGGGTGTTGCAACCTTAAGTGTTTCTTAGGGAAGTGTTTTGTTTATGAAGCATCTTCAAGTAGACAAATCAGTGTTGTGATTTTGAGCCAAATCTACTCTCTTGTCAACATGAAGCTGTTCCTGCAATATTAGGTCATTTTCTCTTCTTCACTTTAAATATTCTTCATGAGGACAGTAACTTGCCTATTGTAGAAGAAATGGGTTATATTCCACTAGATGGAGTTTTGAGGAAGTAGCAAGTAAAATGTATCAGTCAAGATAAAAACGAAACATGGTTAAAAGTTGCCAAGTTTATTTCATTATAACTGTATGTATGTGTTATGCATTTTAAGTCCTCCAGATCTGATGTCAGAGGAAAACTGATGTCAGAAAGCTACAAGATAGGAGTTTTTGTTATTCTTTTACACAGAAGTTCTACCCCCAGACAACTGCTAGGAAAGAGTCAGTATCAGACATACATGATTATTTAAAATGTTATATATTTATTTATAGGTTATATATAATATATATGTCATATAAAAATATGACATTTCCAGGAATTGCCGTGGAAAAAATTAATACTTGATACAGAATGTGGTTTAATTAACAGTAAAAAGTGTCACATACAAGCAAAATCAATGGAGAAGTACTCTCCAGCACTATCTGCAACACACTTGCCATCTGCCTTTTCTGCAACAGTAACAGTGTTTAGTTTTCAAAACTGAATGTCTACTATGTTTTAGGATATAATAATAAATTATACACAAATGTACTGAGAACAGATGCAGAATATTTGAGTGAATCTTGTCTCTAATCCAAATTTTCATCCAGGGAAGGCAAAATTGTGGAATCATAGAATAATTTTGTTTGGATGGGGATACAATGGATCATGTGATTCATCTGCCTATGGGAAGCAGGGCTAGCCAGATTAGTCATGTAAAATCAGACAATAAAACCCGTAAGGAATAAAATTATACTGGTTTTATAGCTTGATAAATTGCTTTAAGTGAATTTGAAGGGAAGGAAAAGAAGGAGGAGTCCTGACAGAGTGGCAGCTTAATCATCAGTTAATCGGATGTGATTGGAAAACCTGAAGTATTGACTTCTGAAACAGAGCCTTCAGTGCAGTGTTTGCTACACGGCCAGCAAGAGATCCTATTCTGAGTGAACTGGAATTGGCAACTAATTATTGCCATAAAGACATAGGCTATAATTTTCAACGCTGAGGATGCTAACATCCTTTTCTGAAACATACTGCTATTCATAGAAACTGTATTTTCAATTGATAAAATTTTCTTTACAGTTGCAATTACATAGATGTTTAAGATGCTATTTGAAATCCACTTGGCAGTATATATTTGATTGGTTGTGTGTTCTTTTGCAGAGGTGGCTTTAGAGGTACAGAACTCTCACTGACTACCAAAAGTTTTGTCTGGCATAAGAAGATAGAAATAAGGTCCATCATTAAACTTTAAATGTAAAAGCATTTCTGGCACTATTGTAGTTCTCAGAGCCATTCAGAGCTGTGGATTTTTAAGGACAAGATACATTGCTAAAATCACTCCCTAGATGAAACAGAATTTCTATATAAAAGAAAATTTTCTTCTGAGGTCTGTTATTCTCTCTGTTTTCTCTTAGCAAATTCAAGCTGGGGCAGTGTTGACTGCCTGGCCATTACATTCATTAAAATGACAGTCAAATTCCAATACCAAACATGTAGCTGCCATGAAAGATTGATACAATTGTTCCTTAGAAGTCATCAAAGATATATAAAAACATGTATATAGCTGCAGATGCATGTAATGAGTATTGTTCAAAGGGAGCTGGTACAGTGTTTCCATTAAACTTCTGAAAGACTGCTTGGAAATATTTTCAGAGAGAGTTTTTCATCTTTGTCTCAGACCTACATGAATAACAGTATGCATTTCAGCAGAAGAAGTAGGGAAGACTGCTCATGGGGCAAAGAAGGGAATCTCAAGCAAGACTTGGAGGATTGCTCATGCTGATATTTTTTTCATTGCAGATTGTTTGCATTAGGATGCCAAGAGTTTTTAATATACATTAAGACGAGCTGTGTGCCTGCCTACTGTCTGCACAGTCAAATCAGACTTGTATGGTTTTGGTATTACAGATTTCAGATGGTTTGTTTATTATAATACAGCTGGGCTTCTAAAGTCTGCAGCTGAAATTACCTCAAGTGGAATAGTATGTTCCTTTTCACAACTTCATGCTGTATTTCACAGGAGCTGTTAAGCTGTGCTGCTTACAGATTTTATTGAGGCATAGATGCAAGAACAGATAGATGTCTGTTTATTTGCAGAAAATGAGTTAGTCACTTTCTGGAGCCAGAACCTCAGGGGTGGGTGCTGTTTGGCCTCAATGACTTTAAACTTTCCTATCAATGTAAAAAAAGAGTAAAAAAGTTATTTGTCTCAACTAATTTTTTATTTTGGTATGCTGGTGGGATTTTTTTTTATTTTATTTTTTTTATTTATCAAATCTGACAGCAGTATAAAACAAACCAGGCCACGGCTGTCAATATCAAACTAGTAAACATAACTGACTCCTGTTTTATAGAAAAATTAGAGGGCCCAAGAAAGTTTAACATCAGCTGAGAAAGTCATAATTAGAGAATCTCAGCAAGAAGGCTGATGATTTTTACAGGCCAAGAAAAGCTAAAATCACTGAATAGTAAGGTCTTATCTGGAAGAGAAGGTGAGATATAGATGTATGAATCCATGAGACAGACAAGTTCAGATATTGTGGCCCTGCCTGCTTTACAGATGTTTCTGGCAGCACACCACTTTTATCCTCCTGTTGCCAATGGTGTGGAAAACCTGAGTGCAACATCACAGTGAGCCTGTATGTCTTAAACATCTGTTACAGGGGTGTATTGAGACTAATACTTCTTGATTCACAAATATGAACAGGAATGAGTACATTGGTGCTTCCGTGTTAATGATGTTTAATTTGGTGGTCACCATCTGTGAGATGGTGCTTCATGGAGATAGATTGGGACTGGACCCACAATTGTGAAGGAATTGGGGTTTTTTTTGCTCAGGTGGGCACCATGGGCAAAACATACTTGGGGAATTTGTACTTAATTTATTGCCCATTAACAGAAACTTCTGATCAGTGTTTTGTGTAATAAGAAGAAAAGAGCATAAGCAATGAAACAAAGAAACACCTTTCCTCCCGCTTCCCTCAACTTCAGCCAAACACCTATCCTCTCCGTGTTGAGACTTCCTAGTCTCAACTTCTCTCATTTTCATTGAGGGTTACACTTGGTCCGTACAAATTCCTCCAGCAGGGCAAGGAGTGGTGCAGGAGACTGGTGTCGTAGGTGCAGATTTTGGTCTGCAGCTCTGAGCTTCTTACTGGTCTGCTGCTGCTGCTCTTTTAGTAAGTACCCCTGCCCTTGTGTACGTTGCCTGTGCACTGCAGCCCCTCAGGGGTGCCTATGGCCAAGTGTGGGTTGCCCATGTGCTGCAGCCCCTCAGGGGCATTCCTTGGCATGACATGGCATGTTGCAGCTGGGGACCTGCCACCCAACATGCAACACACACACACATGACAGTGTGTGCTGTTGAAGATGTTAATTTTATTTGATACTTAAAGCGTTTGTTGAGTGCAGGTAGGGAATAGCTCCTCAGCCCAGTTAGAGACTTGTGTGCCAGAGAGGTGATGCAAGTTCTGTTCCCCATCCTGGCTTCCTTAGAAGAGCTTTAGCAGTGGAGGCTGAAAGGGACTTGGCCTGAGTGATTCTTGTAAGGATGGCTGAAAGGTAGGAGTCCTAGATCCAGACATGAGTCTGAGACTGAACTTAGACAGGAATTCAGAGTTGAGTCACTGAATTCAGACATGAGTGATTTGATCCCAAATCTTCCACATCGCATGTGAATTTTTTCTCATCCAGCTAGTTAACAAAGTGCTGTCAGTCACCACCATGACTGTGTATCTTCAAGGAGCCTAATCCTGTCATTCAGCGTGCCTTTAGTTCAGCTATTGGATTTAGGTGCCAGGTGGTCTAATCACTGGTTTTCTGGAGATGTCAGGTGGGAGCCAAGTCCCTTGCCCAGGCCAGAATATTTCAGGAATGCCAATGACACAAGACTACGGTCATGTAGGTACCTTTTGAGCCAAGAAGGGATATGCCAGTGTTTTCAGGCACTTCGAACGTGAGGTAGATGTCTGAGTTATTCTGAGATGCACTATTGGTCCTGAAGACTTAAAATCTTGTTTTAAGGACTAAATGGCATGAGTTTGTACATGGGATTAATTTAATAATTTCATATTAAAATAAAAGAAGAAACTACAAAAGGCTATGGAAGAATAGGGTCCTTTTGAGAGGTCTAATGATAGACAAACTGTCCGTAGTTTCAGATATTTCTTGATTAGAAGAGCCTCATTATATCCCTTTTTCCTGGTAATATATTATATCAAATGTAATAGATCAAGTTGCTGAAGATTTAATTCATTTCGTCATCTCTAGAAATATCTGGCAAAGTTTTCTGTGCGTGGGTGAATATGTTCATAAGTAGTACTTTGCATTTCTTCATACTTTCAGCTTATAAATATAAAGAAAAAGAGCAATAAAATATCAATGTGATTGTCCAGAACACTGCAGTAGTTGCAATTCAGTGCACTGGGATAAATCACACACAGCTTCTATCTGTTAAGGTGACAGGGACAGCATAAATTTGTGGCTAACTTTAGATATTTTGCAGTGGAATATGCTTCTGTATTTTAAGTTGTTTGTCGGAACATTTGTTTCTCTTATTTTGGCTTACTGGACCAAGACTCCTTTCTTTTTCCCTAAAAGAATATTCCAGTTCTGACTAAGCTGCGTTTAAAAAATATTATCTGTTATTTTCAAACCACTCACATCTCACACAGAGAGTACTATGTTGTAGTTACTTGTTATTCTTAGGGTAGATATACACTGAAGATCATTGTATCCCTTGCTCAGTGCTTGTGAGCTTGCTTTGGTGACTGAATTTTCAAAGTGCTAAATGCTGCTGCTGGTAGAGGTAGGCATTAAACCACTTAATTCCACTGAAATCTATGGGACTACTTGCGTCATTAAGGTTGAGCGTGTGATTCAGTATTTTGCTGGACTGGGGTCAGAAAGCTCAGTGCTTTCTTTGCAGCCTGGCATATTGAGCACTGATAATGCAGGTTTAAAGTCTTAATTTAAAGCTTAGCTGGACGAGGCAAGATTTCTATCAGGTAATGCAATCTGCTGAAGTCATCCTCTCTTCAGTTTCCAGTGTAATGTTAGCTTGTGTATAGGCAGAAGTGCATCAGGGCCATGTGCATAGTAAATGAAGGGCTGCCCAAGTCACAAGGGGAATGCGTTGCCAACGCATTTAGCTAACAGATTTAACTTTGGTTTTTAGAATGTCCTAACTGTCTATCATGTATAAACGCAAATATGTCTGATGCCCAGCATGACTCATGTTTAGTTATTAATACAGTACTGGAGATAAGGTATTTGACAAGAACATGCCTTTATGCATGCTGGAACTAAGATGGTTATATAATACCAGGAGTAGCAAACAACTTTTTCAAAGTCTCATGGAAACCATTCAGGAGTGGGAACTGAATGCCAATTCCATTATCACCTATAAGGAGCCAAACAATGAGGCATTGTAGGCTTGCAGACTGTGCTCAGAACAGGAGGTTTAAGTGCATCAGCCAGTAGGTAAACTTAATTAGGCTAAGTCCTGTCAGATGGAATATGTCTGTTAACAAAGCCATTAAGTGTATTTTAAATGTTAGTTAAAACTTCTTTAAGGAATGTTTATGAGATGAATCAGGGCGGATGCAATGAGCCAGGCAGTAAAGTTTGGAGTAGTCTTTTATCCACTGGTCTCAGGACATTTTACCATGTAAGCAACTGTTTTTATGTGCATTTTACAGACCTGAAAATGAAGAAGTTAGGGGCAGTGCTCAAAGGGAACAATAACTTTTTAAGCTAAGGAAAGAGGATGGTAGAGAGGAAGTGCTGAAAATGCTTTCTGATTGCAGTGTTTTTCTGGGGGAAAAGAATTGTGATCAACCTAGTTTTGAATAACTACTGATGTTGCAATTTACCAAGTTACCAATCTTTTGTTACCGTATAAAAGTACTGATAAGATTTTATTTCTACAGTTCTCTTAGGCATTTTTCAGAAAGTTCCACTTTTTCCCTGAACAATTCATTGAGAAACTGTGAGAAAAAAATCAATTAAAAGGGTCAGTGGACAAGGATCTTCCCTTTGCCTAGTTACATCCAACACTTAAATAACAATAGGAAGATGCTGGATTTAAGAGAGAGAAGAGCCAAGGTGGATCTGACTACATAGAAGCCCTGCCCTGAGTGAGGAACCTTCTGGAAAAGATCTACAATGTCCTTTAAATAAATCACAAGAGAAATGGTGTCTTGGTTAATGATAAAGGGCTACAACTGTGATAATTCTGATTATAATGTAATTATAACATTCTAATGATAGTACTTTTCTACTTGATAATACAAAATTAGAAAGTTTTGTATGTCCTGGTACCCTCTAAATATGCAGAATTTTTGTCAAAGACATTGCAGGAGAAAACGTGTTAAATCAACACTTCCTTCCTTTTGCTGTGTACACCTTCAGGTAAAATGAATTCCTTTCAACTTAACAAGAATACAGATAGCTGTTATTCAGACTGAAACAGTGATTTGGTGAAGGAGTCAGAATTTTAATGTTTGGAGTCTCTCATGTTGGTGGAATGTCTCCTTTAGGCACTTCCTGAAGAGGACAGGAGCAGAGCACTGCTGAATAATACATGTGGTCCTCCTTGGGAAGTGCTGCCCAGAAGCTCCATCTCTCTCTTGCAGAGGTGACAATAAAGATTTTAGTCTTGAATTTATTTCCCAGCAGTGTTTAGCTTTTACTTCCCAAACAGAGCAGATTGCATTCAATAAAAATCATGTTCAAAAACATTGACAAGCAGGAAGGATCCAACCTGCTGAACTTCCACAGGTGTATTGGTACTCACATGCATCCACTACACATTGCAGGTCTAGCAGTTATATGTAATAAAAACCAGACTGTCCTTTAGTGATGTGATCCCAGTGTAATTTTTTTCTACTCGTACTCATTAAAAGGAATAGTAGGGCATTATTCCTTTATGGTGCCCTTGGAGTCTGTAATTTGAATCTAATTGTGGTGAATCCTATTACTCTTTGCAAGCCCCCTCTTTACAGGCAAGAAAACCTGGAAAAATTTGTAATTTGTAGCAGGTGTTATACAGCTATGTGTGATAAAACCATGTGCAGAATTTGATACCCTATTCTTCACCAGCATGTCCACAAAGCAGAAGAGTGGGAAGTGTTGTGGGTGGGATTGTTCAGTCATTTCTAGGGTTTTCCAGTGAAAATTCTGCCATACCAAATATAGGAATTGTCAGTCTTTAAAATAACATCATGTAAGGGAATTTCCAATACACTTTTGTTTCTATTTGTTTTACTTGCACAGGTTCTCCAGGGAATTTCTTTTCTTCACAATTCCCAGGATAACAGTAGTCCTTGGTGACAAGTTATTACAAAAGTTGCCTTTTCCTTAGTGCAAATTCATATGTGACAAAGTTTGAAAATATTTGTTGTATTGCAACACTTAGACATTGTGGAAGTTAGGAAGGCCTAAAGGGGAAAGTGAAACCCAGCTAACATCCATTTCACAATAACAGTAGCATCTCATTTTGAGGAAGATGTCAATTCAGATCCAGATTAGTACTGACTTCTAACTAGCTGTAAACTTTCTCAAATTGTTGTCTGTTACTTCTGTAGATCCATAAATCCCCATTGCCATGCAAGTATAAAGCAAAATTACTACAAACCTCAACAGTAACATTAAAACAATAATATCTAGACTCCAGTCTGGCAAAATGTACCCCCTACAAGATGCCACTTGAGAGGTCTGAGAGAATTTATCCATTCAGCTAGAAACAGAACTCGAAATCCTTGTGTTTCATGTACAGTCTCAGTATTAACACACCATGCAGGCATTGTGGACACTAGGATTCATACAGTATAGTAGGGAGGGCCAAAAAGTCCATAGTTTTAGACTAAATTTAAAATTTACATTGGGCTATAGTAAGTTACTTTGTAAAACGTCCTCATCTCTAATTGCTTCTAGTATCATCTGAGTCCGCTTCTTAACTCAGCCAGAATAACACTTCAGGTTTTTATTCCTTGAAGACCTGCCATAATGTGAAATGGGACTGAACTATTTTCCTCAGCTATGGTCCAGATTTTTTTCAGTTTTGAGCAACAGATGCTAATGTTAGGACCACTTCTCATCTCCTTACTTTTCCACATAGATTTCATAGACTCATGGTTCTCAGACTGGACTTCCAGCTTAGATGTTCCTGTCTGTGACCTAGGGAAGCCATAAAATTTAGCTGCTTTAAAAAGAACACACTCTTATTCTGTCGCTACTGAGTTAAACAAAGCTAACAAATGATATTTTCTTCTTGAGAAAGATTCAAATGTAATAATGTAAAAGAAGCAGAACCCATATGTTTATTTCCAAGATACTAGTTACGTATTTCATGGAAAACTAGCAATCTGTAAGGTGAATTAATCTTTTCAAAACTAATATCCTTATGTAGGATCCTCCCATGAAAATGTAGTTTGTGCGCCTGACCTTTGAAGCCACCTTATTACAGATCTCTGACTGAAATGCTGGTTGTGTAATCAAGCTAGGATTTGGTTTGTTTGTTTCATTCTGTTAGTCATGAATGGGTTAGGAATGAACTAGCGTGGTTTGTGATGACAGATTTAATATGTTGTTGTCCTCCAGCTTTTTCACAGCGTTCTGTGTGTGTGTTTACACGTACATATGCTTGCGAGAATTAATAAAGCTACAGAGTCTAGATGTTTCACAGTGAGAAGTCAGTAGTGTCTCTGTTGGAGACTGCTCATGTTTGTTGTCAGTTATCAGTGTTTCTGTTTAGCCACAAAACAGAATTCACTGAAAATGCTTCATTTCAATTAAGAGTTTTGGCGTGTGTTCTTAGACCAATTTTCAGAACATCCAGATGCAAAGAAATGTTGGTATTTGCCCCTGAGTTTACTCCCTGCACCTGTTTCCAGAAGACCAGTATAAATCAGAGTTTTCCATACAAGTCAAAAAGTGAAAAGGGAGCAACTTTTTAAGCATTCCTGCTTGGCTTGGGAACTCAGCCATACAGCTGACTATCTCCCTAGGTTACGAACATTCTACTGCCATGTGTGTGTCGTCCTTTGAGCTGAGGATTTACTGGTGTGATAACACTGAATTTGTGTAAACAGTGTCATGTGAATTTCAAGGTCTATTGTTAAAACCCAGCCCTATGTAGGAATGTAGGAAAAGCCTTTTTATTCCTCATGCCAAATTTTCCTTGGGAGGGAAGTTCTAAGTACATTGTTGCTTTACACTTTTAGGCTTGAATACCTCTTTTTATAGCAGGTAGTAGATCTATCTCCTTTTGTTTACTGCAGTAACTTATTTTATCAGAGATCTGTTTCAGCATATATGTGAGGTAGGTTGGCAGCAGTTTCTGTCAGCTGCTCACACGATTTATTTTCATCATTTTGTGCATCTCTGTCTAACTGAAGTTATGTCCTAATCCAAGCCAAAATTCATTTTGCTGAGACACACATGGTGATGTTATGATTATCTCTTAGTATTACTGGAAATACGCGTCAAATGGTGTGCAATGTTTTTTGAGTTCTTTTCTATAACAAATTCTGTAAGTAACGTGGTATTTGAGGTAAATCAAGATTATTTGTAAAGTGTGTGTCACTAGAAGATAGTAAAAATTGCTCTTATTTGTGCTTTCCACATTCCAGAAACGTATAATTCATGCTTGCTCATTTTCGTCTGTGTCAGCTAGTGATGACAAACCAAGAGAGAAAATAGGAACACAACAGGACTTACATGGGGTCTTGAACAGTGAACTTTTCTCGTAGCATGGACTTGTCCTTTATGTTGTTCTGCTTCCCTTTTCTAGGTCCAGATGAAATACAGATGAAAAATGTAATGTGATGGATTCTTTTCTACTCTTAACTTTTGAATGCAAGCTGAGAGGCAAGACAATGACATGTTGTTGAACACTGTGGATCGCTTTAATTGCAATCTTATTTTTAGTGGGCAGTTTTGGAAACTTCAAACCTGAAAAATGTTTTCAGCTGAAGATGGAACGACTGAACAGGCTTCACAACTTTATTTGTCCCTTCAGCAGTAATGTTTTTGTCCAAGTAGAAGTATGTAGAAGGTAGCCTGCAGTAGCCTCGATGTGCAGTACGTAGCTTGAGTTTGCATTGTGAATGTTCATCCTCATAATTATTTTCCAAATAATGTCTAAATGTATAGTTATGAGAGTTATAGTTCTCTAGTCCAGGAGTGCAGATCTATCTCATTTTCCAGCCTTATGTCAAGGCCAGATCTGTGTGCCCACCAGTACTTCCCCCTGTGCCTACACTTGACTCCTGTGGAAATGAAATCCTGCGCATGGGCTGGGAGGCAATTGGGGCCATATTTCAGCAGACCCCTAGGCTGCATAATGGGAGAACAGTGTTCCAGGGATCTGGAAGGAACTGGATCTCAAATCTTGATGCAGATTTTCCCAAAATCTTCTATGGGCAAAGGTAAACTTGGGAAGGGAGTGCTTTAAGGGGAAAAGTGAAAAGAAGTGAAGTGGAAGCAGGGGAGAAAAGGGCAGATGGAATTCTGTAGGAAAGAAGGAAAGATGAGCATGCTGGGCAGTGGGAGTGGGATAGTGAGGTGAGGAGAGGTAGATTGTGTGATTCCCTCTTCTCTATGGGATAGTGTTCAACAGGTGGACAGTAAATGCAGACAAAAGTGACAGAATGTGCGCCGAGTGGCCTGATAACACCAGCGGACCTGAGGGGATCCTCATTTCCTGATGCTTCTCCTGTTGAAAGGAGCTCTGGAGCTTCCTCCCAGAGTATGGGACCTTGTCTCTTCTCTGCTAAGCTCAAAGCGGTGACTTCTTTGAAGGCTTGCTTTAGAGTTTTGAAGTCTTTATTTACTACTGATAGTTACGAAAGAAACTGGAGTAAGGTTTAATTCTCTTCATTGCCATCACTGGATTTGTTTAGTAAATTCCAGGCTTCAAGCAGGCTCTGGTTCTTGTAAGAAATAGTCGTCTGAAAGCCAGTGACGTTTTTGTCTTGATATGGTTATGACCTAGCGACTGGGAATGTGGTTCTGGTCTGGGGGTTTTCTTTTGATTTAAATTCAATATTTTGTTCTAGAATGTACTCCACCTAATTTCTGATCCTTTTTACAGGTGTTAGATGCAGTGCCATATCAAAATATGCTGCATATGGGAGAATCTCAGCTTTCATTCAGTGTTATTTTAGTCCTGGTGGTCTTAGGAGAGGGCAAAAATACTAAAAGGTGAAAAAAAGCTATCAAATTAACATCCCCCCCAATTATAGTCCCAGAGTCATGCAATTTGAGTTAGCAATAATATATACTACTGGATTTTCTGCAGCTGATACTTTCTGACATTGCACGTGATGACACCAAGTACTGAGATAAGATTTCTTGTGATAACAATTGTATCTAATAGGATCTAACTGTTGACTAAATACTTTCATATTGTAAAAGCAATACATCACTTAGTGGTTGCTCAATTAAGGAAAATTATGTTATGTCATCCCATTTATCTCCTTGACTTAGAACAATGATCAGTAGAAACTCAGTATAATATACTTGTCTGTTATGAAATTCTTGTCTGTGATTGTACCCATCCAAGAAAAGGCTGCTTGAAGTTAATCTTCTGGATAGGGAAGGTTATGACTCATAAAAACTCTGAAATATAAGCATAATCAAACATTCTTTGATGAATATTGGAAATATTTTTTAATTATTCTTGGTGATCTTTTATTAATCATTTCCTGTCTTTGCATAAATTTTTTCCAACTTGCACGAAGTTCCGATTTCTTTGCCAGGTAACAAAGCCTTCTGTAGTAATGAGTGATGGCACTTTTTACTACGCAAATATTTAAGAAGTTCTGACACTTAAGAGATGTTCCAGGAAATATTAATCTAGTTGGATGTTTAAAATCAAACATACAAAAATGTGGCAGCTGTAGCTGCTGAAGTTTTTCCGAAGAAATGAGACAGTGAGATTAGCAAAGTTAAAGGGAGACTATATTAGTGTATCATACCTGATGTAAAGATCAGCCTATAAGGGATGATGAAGTAGGCACAGGAAGTGGGAAAGCTACTGCGCCTTCCGTCATCTCAAATAACGTCCTCTGTAGTGTTCGCTATCCCCATTCAAGAGATGAGAAAGTGTGCAGATGGAGTGTGAGAGATCTTTAAGAAAGCTGTATTCAGTTAGGTCTTCTCAGCTTTTCCAAAAGTACTTGTCTCAAAATAATGGAAGCTGAATGCAGTTCTGACATCATTTGAACCATCTGACTGGCAAACATACAGGGGCTATGGCTGTAGAAATGCCCTCCATGGGCCGAGTGAAATGTCATCACCTTAAAAGTCAGACACCTTTATTTATAAATTAAAGTAACCTTAAGTTTATTATGAGTAAAATTCCGCCGTCCATGGAGGCAAATTTCCCATTGAGATCTGCCCAAATCAGAACTTGCAGAACTTGGCCCAGTCACACGATTTGCACGGGGTATATCTCATTGGGTTTGCGTGGCAACGTTTTGGTAGCTGGTGGGCTACAGGGGTGGCTTCTGTGAGAAGCTGCCAGAAGCTTCCCCCATGTCTGATGGAGCCAATGCCAGCCGGCTCCAAGATGGACCCACTGCTGGCCAAGGCTGAGCCCATCAGCAATGGTGGTAATGCCTCCGGGACAGCATATTTAAGGAGGGGGGAAGGAAAGATGCAGAGCAGCAGCTGACTGAGAGGAGTTAGAATATTTGAGGGGAACAGCTCTGCAGACACCCAGGTCAGTGCAGAAGAAGGGTGAGGAGGTGCTCCAGGCACCTGAGCAGAGATTCCCCTTCAGCCCGTGGTGAAGACCATGGTGAGGCAGGCTGTGCCCCTGCAGTCCATGGAGGTTAATGGTGGAGCAGATATCCACCTGCAGCCCGTGGAGACCCCATGATGGAGAAGGATCCTGGCAGGACCTGAGGAGCCCAGGCAGGAGCAGGGTTGCTGGCAGGGCTTGTGACCCCACAGGGGACCCAGGCTGGAGCAGGCTGTTCCGGAAGGGCTGCACCCCATGGGAGGGACCCATGCTGGAGCAGCATGTGAAGAACTGCAGCCCTTGACAAGGACTCATGTTGGAGATGTTCATGGAGAACTGTCTTTCATGGGAGGGACCCCACAGTGAAGCAGGGGAAGAGTGTGAGGAGGAAGAAGTGGCAGAAATGAGGTGTGATGAACTGGCTATAACACCCCTTCCCCGTTCCCCTGAGCTGCTGAGGAGGGAGGAGGTAGCCAAATCAGGAGCAGAGTTGAGTCTGGGAGGAAGGGAGGGGTGGGGGAAGATGTTTTAAGATTTGGGTTTATTTCTCATTATCCTACTTTGATTTTATTGGTAGTAAATTAATTTCCCCGAGTCAAGTCTATTTTGCCTGTGATGGTACTTTGTGAGTGATTTCTCCCTGTCCATATCTTGACTCATAAGCTTTTTGCTGGTCTTTCTTCTTCCTCTGTCCTGCTGACTAGGGGAAGTGGTAGAGTGGTTTTGGTGGGCATATGGCATCCAGCTAAGGTCAAAGCCACCATACCTTTTCATTTAATTTGTAACTCTTCGTTATCTTCAGCTATCCTGGACAGACATGTAAGCTGTGCACACAGAAGTTAAAAAGGAGAAAAGCCTACTTGTCTAAGTGTTTTGCTGTGGTGGAACCTGTGTAATAAATGAGAAAGACTGGAACAGCATGGTTGAGAAGGTGGGACTGTCACAGAGAGAGACATAAATTCTGAGGAGGGGTTATCATGCAAACACAGATTTACTGGGAGAGGCAAAGGAAACTTTTGCCTGCTCATTAACACGATGCAGCACATGTTCATGCAACAATGAGACATGTCTGCCCCTGCAGCATTGTACACACCAACCTAGAGGCCCTTATGTAGGAGCAGCAATCAGTTCGGTGAAACTTATTTACCGTCATAAATTAGATGTACTCACATCCGCTCGTTTCAAAGCCAGTAAGTGGTGTTGGTGGAGTAAGCTCTTTCAAATGTGTTCAAATTAAATATGACAGCAAGTATTAATGAATGACAAGACCCATTTCAATCCAAAAGCTAAGGTAAACATATCAGAATTTCCTGAGGGAATTTCCAAGTTCTGAAATCTATTCTCTTACTAGTAATGCAGTATGAAAACAGTGGGTTCTACTGGACTCCAAAAAATGAATTCTTTGTGTTCTTTTTCCCCTCGCAGGAATGTTTGAATGGCCTGTTAGTGCTGGTAGGCTGAAAGTGGGGAGTCAAATGACTGCTGGAAGCACAGATGTTCTTGAAACATGTGGGCTTACCTTAGAATAAAATTTGCAAAAATATTTAGACGCTGACGTTCCATCAGTTTCATGTTGGTGCCTGAATATCTTTGAGGATCTAGCCCTTAATTAGTATAGTGGAGGTAAACAGAAATATATAAGATAATACAACCTGAGTTTTAAAGAGCCTGAACATCTGCAGTTACTATCAACTTTGATAGGAACTGCACGTTCAGTGGTGGGAAAGTGGAGACTAATTAGTACATGAAGAAAAATGATAGTCCACTGTAATAAATTTGTCCATATGAATAATTTCTGCAGCTTCACTGTTTGATAGTGATCCTCTGCACATCATCCAATCCTGTCGCTTTTCTTGTGAAGTGGAGGTTAAGAAAGAAAATTATTATTAAGATTTTGCTGTCTAGATATTGGTCCCAGGTTGTGATGCAGAAGATATTTGGAATGCAGGAGAATAATAAACTTTAACTCAAAGCTACTTCCACATTTATTTAATTTGTAGTGCTCCTTGTTTATTCTCATATTTTTCAGGTGAAATGTGTGCTTTATGGTTCAATTAAGAAGACTGGCGTTCCCCCTGAAAGTAATTTCACGGGCCAGATTTATCCTTTCCAGTGCTTTCCTGATTTTTGCACAAATTCTGTAAATTTGAGACCCACTTCAGTGATGATTTAGAGTCAGTATCTATATTCATCTTCCAAGAAATCCCACCCCTCCTCTATTTCCTTAATTTTTGAACAATCTGTCCATGCTGCTATTTGGTATGTAGAATGTTTTCTTTTATGCAAAACAACATATAAACAGTTGCTCCTTTTACACATCTGATGCAATAATAACATTGGTATCAGTCTCAGTGAGCTGGAATTTCCTGCATAGTGGACATACCGCACTAGAAGCGTCAGTTAGTTAAGCCACCAGATAAACTGGAGACTTTCTCAAAGCTGCTGCTGCTTCCATTACAGAATATACACCACTTATACTTCCTCCCTACGGCCTGTCCTGGGCAGACTTTAGTATGCGCTTTCACAGCCAAATTGCCTGAAAGGCTGTCACTTCAACCTCATGAACATCTCTGCTTCAAAACATAGGTCCATGGTCTCTAGTAGTAGCATGAGGTTACACATACACATAATTATAGTTTGGAAACGTGTCTGTGAGATGACATTCATTTCAGGACAACACTACTGGCTTACTTTGAATAAGACATCTCCTCTGCTTTGTTAAGATTACTAATGAGGCTGGTTCTGCAGTATTATGTCCTTGATGTAAAGCCAGAAAAAAGGCTCCACACTTGTTCTTTCTGCACAATATAATCCATGTGTATTTATCCTGTCTTATTTTCTAAACACATTTCTGACTTTGTCTAGTATAAAAACCACCCTGGCTTCCCTAGGGAAAAAGCATTGTCCAACACATCTGTGCAGAAACAGTTTCATCTCTAATGGAACAGCAAAAAGAAATACATTCTTCACATTGATTGCTAATGTAACTAGACTTGCTATAGCCCAGTAGCAAAATATTTGAGTTTGTTACGTGGAAATTGTGTTAGTATTGTAGTTCACTTTGTTATGAAGTAACTACTTTCTGAAAAAGCTTGAAAAAAAAAGATAAAAAATTTCTATTCTTATCCAAGTGAACAATGCAGAGGTATTAATTTAAATCACAATTAGTGCCTATTTTCCTGAGATTTACCAGTTGCAACTAGCAAAAAGCTCATCTCCATCAGCTTTGCAACTCCCTTTAAGTAGCTGTAAGTTTCATTTAGATTCCTCTCAGCCTCCTGTTTGCATTTGTTCACCAGTTCTTTGCTCTTTTGAGCAACAGGACAACTGGAGTATCACCCCGCTTGTTCCCTCTAGCATTTATGTTGTGAATGTCATCAAGAAAATGCTGTTGCTCTCCCAGTAGATGGCCGTATGGGTGGAATCATCTATAAAGATGAGAGCCTGTGACTGGGAGAGTTCTGCTAGTTATTTGTAGAAAGCTTCATGCTCTCCCTCTTGATCAAAGAATCTGTAGTAGACCCTTCTTTCTCTTGATCTTGACCAAGAGCCTCACAACAGACACATCTTCACTTTCTTACTACAGCTCCTTGGCACAAGAGCATGACTCCCCCTCCTGTTGTTCACTGCCTGTCCTTCTCACTCTTTGCCTATCCATGACCTTGTCCCACTTTGTGCACTATCCCATCAGGTCTACCAGATTCTGCTCATGTGACAGCCCTACAGCTGGCCTGGACTTGCAGTTCTTTGTTTCCCAGGCTCTGCACATTAGTATACAAATGCCTTTGGGAAGGCTTCTCCTTTCTCAAACAGCAGTGCGATCAATGAAGATGTACCTTTGCTGGTGACATATACTGGGTAGCTGTGTGTTCCTTGGCATCTGAATACATCTGCTCCTTCCTGGACTCTTACCCTTGACCAGAAAGACTAAAGATAACACCATGTGAGCCCTCACCCCCCTAAGCTTTGTCTCCAAAGCCCAATAGTCATCTTTAACCTGCTCAGAGTTTCCTTTGACTGTCGTTGGTGCCTGAAAGGATGCTTGTCAAGGATATTAGTCAGAAGGTTTGAAATTAGAAGTCTCTTCAAGTCTAAAAGAGTCCTAATGAAACTGCGTAATGACGTGCACATCTGGAAGAAGAAAAGTATCTGCTGAAGAGGGTGAATTCCATCCATTTCGCACCCCGAAGGAAGATAGTTGCAAATGCAGGTGACTGCATCTTATGTTGCTGAGCTGCAAGACAAATCAAATCATTAGTTAGGAATATTGAATTCACATTGCAAACAAGGAAGCTAGGAATTATGTCTACACCCCAGGGAAGCATATTTACAGTGACAGAGACTGTGTTTTCAGGGAGGTACAGAGAAACTGAATTAACAGTAGCCTGTCGGCAAGAATTCAGTCCATAACAAATAATGTAATTTAGCAACATTTAAAAAGAATGGTGGTGTTTCGTTGGCTTCCATTATATTCTCTAATTCTTGTCTGAAACATCAAATTCTGATACATTTCGTGCTGAAGTAGTAGAAAAGAATAACAGATACAACATTACGACATTAAAGCATCAGAGTGACAACACTTTATATAAGTATAGAGACGCTTATATAGAGCTTTGCAAAAGGAACGACATCACAAAGCAGAGTGAAAAACTCATCCCCACGTAACTGCACAAACAGCTGAGAACAGTAAGCCAGTAAAACCTCTAAACAGTTATCATCAGTGAATGCTGTGTGGTAGAGCTGATTTCAGAAAGCAGAATACTTTGTCATTCAAGGGGGAGTTATGCAATACAAAAGGTGCATAACTCTCCTTTCTTTATGTATACACATATTGAGATGGGTAGGTATCTATTTACATGCCCACATGAATGCACATACTCCATCTGATAGCCCAGAAAGGGTTAATCAAGGGCATAGTTACCTCTCCAGTTGGAATTAGCTTGCCAGTCAGAGAAGAGATATGAAGAAACCTGTGGCCTAGGGCAAAACAGGGGCAGTGAGTGGGATGTTGTGTTATTTTCACAGCTTTGCTCAGCCTGTGTCTCAGAAGTACTGCTAAAGGCAAGGTGAGGTATGCAGGGGGAGAGCATCTAAGAGCATAGGAAGGAGTACGAAAATCTTTTGTTGGTGAAGTTGTGATCCTTGAACCGTCAGTCAGAAGGTGGCTTTTCCTTGGTAAAAGAGGAAATGGTAGCTCTTGATATGACAGAATTAGTAAGCCATGGGTGTGGAAATATGGCCATTTGGACTTGGATATGACTTCTGATTTTCTATGATGGCTAGTGTCTGCTATTCCCTACAGATAGTAAGATGATAAAATAGCCAGCCTTGCTGTGGAACTCAAGCGGAGGCTGAGTTCTTAGTCATACCTTTCTGTAAAAATTAGTGCCTCGGTGGCTGTAGAGTCTTTTTATATTTTAAATTCCCTTTTCATCCATACTGTTCATAAATAGTGGGAAGGATGAGAAGGGAACGAAAACTCCTCATGAAGTTGCATTGAGATATAAGTCCGGGGGTATCAGAGGGGAGATTGAGCTTCATCTTTTTCGTTATGTTTAACACAGTGAATTCCTGTAGAATACCAAGTTTCACAGTTTGGTAAGAAGAATGTGAGATATGAACTGCTCACAGAAATATACTGCACTTTGGGTTGATAATGTTTCTACAACTTCAAGATGATACAAGGTGCTTTATTCTTCCCTATTGAATAAACTCATAGAGCTTAATGATGCAGCGCATGGGCTCCATAGTGCTGTAGGTGATGATCATGCCAATAGTGGGATCCCTTCTTTAGGAATGGACTGGTGGTAATCAGAGTGGAAGTGATTATGTGGTGAAATAGTTTATTACTTCGAAGTAAGGTAGTTATAAGAAAACATATCTCTGGAAAAACTACTTGAGAAATCATCCTTCAGAAAACATGAGAAGCTGATACATAAAAGTCTTTGGGAAGGCACACTGACAGAGAAAGGAGTGAAGAACGGTTGTCGTCTAAGAAAAGCAGCTGTCATAACAGTATAATAGTAAACTATTTCCACAGAAAGTGAAATTAAGGAACAGCAAAGCATGTAACAAAGTTCTGGAAATTCATTATAGAAGGAAGAAAAATGCATGGTCATTTACAAGGAGAGGAGCAGAAACTGCAGTTCATACTGAAAAAGTGGTGAGTAATTTCTCTGTTTCCATTTTCACGCATGGTGTGTAGTTTAAAAATTAATGATATAAGTATTTTTAAAAGGAGACAGAACAATAATCATAATAAAGAAGTAACAGGTTGAAAGATGCCCAGATTGAAATAAATGTGGTCACATTGCATGGGCCTAATGAAAATCAGTGCAGCATACTTAAGTTGATAATAAAACTAGTCTCTGAAGCATGAATAATTATCTTTTAAAATCTGGATGATTTACAAAAGGAGATCCCAGGCATTTCTAAGCATGGATTCCAAGAGAGATGCTGAAAAAAATTATTATTTCATGACAACAGGGAGAATAATAAATTTATAAACAACATGAGTTTGTAAAAAATGCATTATAGTAAATATTTTCTGTTTTTAAAAAATCTAAAATAAAAAAATATTCTGTTTTTTAAAAGGGAAATTATCTAATGGAGCTGCAGATATGATGTATCTTGAGCTTAGAACAATTTCTCTATTGTCACGTCAATTCTCAGAATTAAGCTAGAGAAGTCAGGTCTGTATAATGTTTTCCCCACAAGTTTTATTGCACAACTGCCTTGGTGAGAAATTATTAAAGATTCACTGTCAAACTGGGAGAGTATTTCAGGGAGTCAGTCTCCTTTTTAAAGCAATATTTTAATGTAATGATTCAAATTTTGGAATAGAAACTAGAGTCAATCTAGGGTCTTTTGATAGTGGCTAGGGAATGAATGCCACTGATGATTTGAACATTTGTGCTGTTTTACGAAGGAAATGTTGATAGAGATAACTCCAAATACCACAGAGAACTTTTTCTATTGCTAAAACAGTCCTTGATGTCAAACCTTTTACAAGGTACTGAAGGAACTGGGGTAAGGCAGAGGCCTGTGATGGTGCCTCACTTGCTTATCACGGAAGAAAACAGAACAGTTTGATTCTGATCCAGGTAAATATCAACGCCCTTCTGAGTGATCTGTGTTAAGGCCTTATGCACCAGTGCTTTAAAAGTATCAGCAGACCTGTTTGCAGCTAAGAAGCTGTGCGGAATAGTAAACTGGATTCGCCATTCTGCAATTCACTGTCTGTCTTGTATTTTAAAACTGTGAACGAGAATGGTAAATTATGGGAGGAAACACTGTTTCATACACAGGGGAAGGAGACGAGGGCAGGGAGATGTGGTCCGATGAGATGTTTTTTTTTCATTTCTAAAGGTAATGGAAAAGATCTGGTCTCACTCTATAATAATACCCATCCCTCCAGATGGAAGAATAATATAAACAAGTCTGTAAAATAGTGCTGCTAACCATCCCAGCTGTATGATAGAACTGAGTCTTTCATCTGTTGGGAATGAAGAAGCTAAAATAGTGCAGATCCTGAATATGATTGTTGGCAGGATCATTGCCATAAAAATAAAACTCCTTTCTCATGTCTCCTGGCATGCATGTGGCTCAGGCATTTCAATAAACCCTTATTTCTGACAGACCTCAGGATAGACAAATACATATGCATATACTGGTGTAGATATAGGAATAGTTATATGTCTTAGCAGTGGCACTGAAAATTCCCCTTAATCAGATGAAAACAGAAGCAGCTCACTTTAATGGCTCTACAGCCTTAATAACAAAGAAACAAGTTGTCTTCTGGTCTCACAGTGCACAGGTATATAAAATATACTTAGGTCAATGGTTACATGGATGGATGGTCTTCATGGATTAACTTGACAAAGAAAGGTGGCTGAGTATGAAATAAATGCACAACGTATTCTTTAAAAAAGTTGTTTTTAGGGTAACATATAAGGTCTTTGGTTTTGTGTCCACATCATGCTCTCAAAGGTTCATGCTACGTGGATTTCTAAAATTCAAAATGGGATGAAAAGAGCTTGAGTCTACACAACACTGGTGAATTTTTCATAAAAAATGTTTCTGCTAATTATTTCAAGACTAGGCAAATCTAGAGTAATACAACATGTGATAGCAATGCAATACAGAGATTGTTGATGAACAGATAGAAAGAATTCCAGCCTTACAGCAGTGTCCTCTGCCTTGCACTAGTTCACTTCCAAAGTTCACTACAGCATGTAATGGTTTCTGTATTATACTCAGCTAGAAATTCCATACTTCTGACGGTGCCAAAGCCACTATAAATTGAATTAAATATGTCCTTTATCATAATTTATTGCTCCCAGACTGTGAATTGCTGCAACAGTTTCAAACATCTGGACTTGTCATATCATATTATCTCAGAACAATAACCATAAGCTGAGAAACTGGTCTGTTTAATAGAATGGTATCTGTGTGGGGCCACAAAATCACAAGAAGAACATTCATACTACCCTACTTAGCACCTTATGCTAGAGCAATTTACACTGTATCATTTTTGCCTTCCTCTTAGATCTTGTGTGGGGATTGATTTAACAGAAAGGAGTGCTTTGTTTATGGCTGAATGTTCTTTAAAAATAGGGCTGGACAATGCTTGACCAGGGCAGGAAAAGAGAGAACTTCTCTATTAAAGTTTCAATCACTGCTGTGTGGTTTATCAGCCTTTTAGTAGCCATTCAAACAGAGATGAATGTCGATCTCTAATGCAATCCATGTTTCGTGGTCTTGACAAATGCTGTGTGGAAAAACAGCCATTTACTGAATTACCTGCATGGGGTTTTTTTTTCTTCATTTTTATGAATTATGATAGATACCTAAATTACTTGCCAACATTCTTTTAATAATTTATTATTGTTATTGTTACAGTAACAACCTACTGAAGATTCTTCTGGACACATGGAAACCTTGTATAACCCCAAACTTGGAACGTGCTGGGGGAGTCTAATGCTGGATTGTCCACAACCCACCTATAGCTGCCATCGGCCTCCTTCCCTACTGATGGCAGGTCTGGGGAGAGCTAAGAGCAAGTTCATCCCTACAGAATAACTTCACTGCTGGACAAGGGCATACAGGAGCCTGCGGAGGCACTTAAGCACCACGTGGGAGTGCATTTTGAAAGGTAAGTGGGAGCTGTGTAAGCCTTAGCTAGGGTTTTGAGAAGTGCTGATCATATGTGCTGACACAGATGTATGCACATAGTTTCTTTCTCTGCCTGTGCTTGTGGCTGAACAACGTGCATCTTGTTGGGCAGTTGTGGGCCAAGGCTACTTGCCTGTGCTGACAGGATATATTAGGTCAAATGCAGTGTAATGCTAATGTACCTACCTGGCTTCTGGGTTGCATCTGACTCGTATTTGTCTGGGCCAACGTGCAGGTTGTAAACATGTTTAAACACCTGCGTGTACAGGTTATGTCATAAGAATTTTATTGACTGTAAATCTTCAAACAGCTTACACATCTTTGAAAATCTTACTCCTTGTAGGCTATGAAGAATTTGATTTTTGCATTTTCAGTCTGGAAGGCCAGAGTACAGTAAAGAACACAACATCACACAGATGTCATATAGCCTCTGATCAGGTTTTCAGTTTAAAGGCATTGTGATTTGTAACTAGAAACATTTCTGTAACTAACTGAAATGTATATGGGTTTGCTTTTCAGCAGTTAGAAATGGAGAAAAATTGTATTTGTACAGATAAATATAGATATCATCAGTATTGCCCTTCTTTTTTGAATAATTAATGAGAGCCTCTTCTCAGAAGTAAACTTATTTCAAGTTTACATTTCTTCTGCCATAGAATATACAGTACAGTTTGTTTCTTTAAAATGTTCATTTCATGTTATGTGCCATTTTTATCACCAAATTCCATTATGCATCTTTTAAAAAGTCAATTGGTAAATGTTGATTAAGTGCACAACTGAAATTAACTTCAGTTTGAAGCTCAGATTTGAAAGCATCAGTGTGGTGTAGGTTTCTGTGGAGTACGTAGGTCAACACTGTTTTGCCCTGCTGTACCTGAGATAGGGCAAAATAAGCCCTACCCAGTTTTCAGGTCTCTTTGAAGGAGACAGAACACTATGATGCTTCTCCTTACATGATTACTGAAGCATGTATATTTGCAACGTATGGAATCTGTCTTTCTACACAGCATACTTTACTAAGATGGTATAACTTTTTCCTTTTGATAGCACTTATGATTTCCTCAAATTTCAGCATTACTCAAAGGAAGCCGTTGAATTAATTTAAATGGTTTTGTTTTCTACAACTAGTGAAGAAAAACCTTTGGGGGATGAGCACTAATGGTACAGCCAAGTTATTCTTAGTTGTTTTCCATGTTCAGATCAGATAAAATCTCAACCAAAATTGTTTGAAATGATGAGAAATCTTCACCTCAGTTCTTCCCTGAAACATACCCAGCCCTGATTCTAAGCTCACAGGCAACTCATGTCACAACTCATCTTTCCTACCTTCTAGAGATCAGCTCTGCAGTTCAGAATATACCAGTAGCCCAAAATTACAAACTCCCTATGGCTGATGTCCTTTTCTGGTTTTGTGGGTTGTGGAACTGGAATGAACATTTTCTGAGACCCCCTTAAACTCTTTACGTAAAATATTCTGCACCCTGGCAGAGGGAATGGGTGTGCTCTGTGTTTCAAAACGTACAGACTATCACTTTATCCTACAGCCTACTAGTGCTGATACAAAAAGAAGTTTCTTCATACCTAGCTAATGATGAACGTTACAGAAGTTTTTCCCTTAAACACCTTTTCCTTACCTGAGCTTCAAGTGCAAAACCAGAGACACAAAATAATTATATGGGTTGCCAAGCAAAGTCTCAAACAAAAAGCCACACTTAGAAGTTTTATTTCATGTGTACTACTCGGCGCAGTCTTACAATGATGTGAAATCAGATCAGGATTGTTTTGAGCTCTGTGGCCAGGTTTTGTTGAAAGGCTGAATCTCTTCAGCCTGAATTCTGCATTGAGAACAAAGCATACTCTGCCATCGTGTTTCTCAGTGTTGCAAGATTGAGTGAGTCAGCCTTCGCCTGCTCATGTGATGTATGACCAGATTAAGATGTTTCCTGAAATGTGGTCCAGGGCTGGTCACCATAAGGGCCAAATGAAAGAAATACAAGGGTGCTTTTAAGATAAGATCACTAATGTTGAAAACGCCTATTCTGTTGTAAAAGAGCACTACACTTTCTGCTGAAGAGTCCACCCATCTTGTGTTTACTACAGTGGACACGTGTCGAATTATGAGAGTGCGTGCAGTATTGTATTTTATTTTTTTAATTAGGACATATAAGTCTCTCAAGTAAGAGCCCCAAACTCTGTGTTGTAATGGAATTTAAACTGATATATTAACGAGTCTCTGGTGTGTCTAGATGAAAAGCACTGAGATGCGCTAGAAACCACAGCTGGTTGCTGCCCACAGCAATGGTTCTTAGACTAGTGGACTCACTGTAGTTTTGCCATTTTATTTTATTTTGTATATCAACAGCTCTTGTCTGTTGAATACTACAGAGCAAGCTCACCAATGGGGCCAGATAATTACGTTTCTGAGAACAGCAATGAAATAATTTGTGTACTCTTTGTGCCTCTACAAGGAAGCACAGAAGAGTAACAAGCAAGAACTTTTTTTTTTACCAAACAAGTATCTCTGCTCTGTAACAAAAGTCTCTGTTCTTCTGTGGCCAAAAAAAAGTTTAATTCAAAACATTTTCCTTCAATAAATTAATCCAGCTCTGGGCTGGGTTTACTCAAACACTACACTAATGCAGGATGAAGAGCTGATGATAGACTACTGGCAAACACCATGGTCATAAACAAAATTTTGTTATGCATGTGTAGTTGCAAGGCTGCCTACCATCATTTCAGTGAGTTCTGGGGAGGGAGGGAGGCTTTGGCAGGTGTTTGTTCATGCCTTGACAGTGGTCAAACTTCTAGCAGAAAAAATCATAATTATAGCTTTAGAGGTTAGCTGCTAGACATGTACTGTGGTCCAACTGACTCCTAAATTTTTGGCATTTTGACAGGAAATAGTTTTACACAGAGCATGTTGAGAAATCTGCTATACTGTGTCACATTCAAAGGCTGTCTTCTAAACTTGTGTCAAGAGCTTGGTGTTATCTTGCTAGCAAAAATCAGATTTACTCATTTGTTTCATTACTTTTATACCAGATACTACTTTGACAGCTGCTGCTGAGAAACACTAAAATAGCTTAAAAATAATACAGCAGTAACATCAATACACATGACAGAGCTCTGCTGCAGATGCTTTGGGATGAAATACAAAACCTCCCAAATAGCTGCAAATGAAAACAAAACAATATGTGCTGATTTATGTTGCATTCTGACGGTCAATAAAGCTTGGATCTGGCAAAGAGCACATGTGAGCAAATTCCATAGGAGACATCTGCCACTGATAAGTGGTGTTGCCAGTGCTGCAGAACTCAACAACAGAATTTGACAGTAAAATGCATGCTTACTGGTGTTTAACTGTTTAATTAACTGCTGATAGGCAACATGAGAACACAAGAATGTACTTAGGCTTATGTTGGTGAAAAATATCTGATCAAATGGTCAATCAAGCAGGAAATATTTATAGCTTTCAAGGTTATGTCACACCCACCGCATGTGAGTGGACTGTGGAGGACTAATCTCTTTGGGACCTGCAGCGGCCAAAACCCCAGACCTCAGCCTGGATAAGTATCATGGAGTCACCTGAGGATAGTCCATTAAGTCCAATTTGTGTCACTCAAGATTAACACCTGGTTGTGCGCAGCAAAAAAGAATTATTCCACTTCAGTTAGGAATGAAGACAAGGGATGGTTCAGCTCTTTTCCCTGGTCCCTGTCTTCACGTGATAAAATACACTCTTTAATGGCCACAGTTCTTGGTGGCCTCAGCAGAAGGGCCAAAAATAGGTTAAGTTCGGGGCTTTGATTTACTTTTTCAAATTCCTTTTGGAAGTGAGGCCTGTGTAACCCAATGGAAACATGTTGGAAAGAGAAGCTGGAGGAAATTAATGTTATTCCTGCATGTGGTACTTGGTCTGTGACTGGACGATGAATCTAATTCTTGTGCGTCGTCACTGTCAGACTGGCTATAGCTGTGATATGTTTGGGTAGGCTCCATGTGCCACACTGGGAGAAGTGAGTATGTGGGGAGGCCAGAGGTTTCTTATTTCTCCCACCAATAGTAAATCTTATGTCATTGTCATATGGTGGCAAGGGGTGGGAGGAAGCAACTGAAATATCAGTTTCTTGCAGTTCTCCAATCCACAGCAGTATCCCTGCCTGCACCCTTACATTTTGCTAGAACATTGATTCGG
>JAVJGI010000063.1:54643927-54755514 GCA_035590275.1 Ibycter americanus
CCCCCCCCCCCCCCCCCCGAAAATAATTTAGTGCTTCATTTCCTGGTTTGCAGTATTTTTAACTGTAAAAAGGGTAATGAGAAGTGAAGACCTGCAGACATGGAAACAGGCTCTTTCCATCACTGAGACTGAACTGTGGGTGTTTCCTTGGCAAGCTGCTTTGTCTTGTGTTTAAGTTAAATTTGGAATAATCTGTACTTTTAGGGTCTAATTTTATAAATAAACACAGAAGTAAATGTACATGTGTAGCATCAGAAACATTATATATATGTTAAGAAAGGGATTCTTAAGTGGTCAATATTTGTTAACAGTACTTTGAATGAATAACATTCTAACTAATCTTCAAAGGAAATGTGGCAATTGGTGGTACATATTTTAAAAAAACTATATTAAGAAGTGGGAGACTAAATTTCTTCAAGAATCAGTAATTGGAAAATAGAAAGTGAGGCTAAGATTGCTTGACAATGTTTCTGTAATTTCAATTATGATGGGACTGCGGACAATTTATTTTAACCTTATCTAAGAGCCTGTCTGTCTGCCTGTCTGACAAGAGAGCAAGGTAAATAAGAGTTATGCTGTAGTAGCAGCATACAGAAAATATTCCCAGCTTACTTGGTTTTTCTTACTATAATTGTTAATTACTCTTTTAAAGTAATGGCTGAAATCGATTTTCCCCTCAGACTCAAAGGATTTAAAATATTGAAATACAAAAGAATGAGATTAGTGAAAGGTAATCCTTTGACAGAAAAAATCTGAGTGCATGTGAGGAAGCCTGTAACACCAACGTTCCGTGGGAGGAAGCCTTTTAACTGCAGACATTGTTACAGATAACACAGAATTTGCAATCTGCTAAAACATCCCTCACCACAACAAATCCAGAATGCATGTGCACAGACAGAGATGTAATCTGAGCCTGTGCGAGGAACTAGGGGCCAGCAAGTGGGTTTATACTCTGAGTCTTTAGCATTACACTTTTCAAACATCTGTATTGTTGGCTCTTTGCTTGTGATCAGCTAAGCTTCAGAAATGCTGAGTTCACTATAGTTGCTGGTAAACTGGGCTGTAGTAGCCTTTGGTATGCCCAAGAATCTTTGCCTGACCCACAGGAATGATGCAAGTGAGAACTTGGGCGCATGAGACCCCTCTAACAAGTTCAGGCCATATCCAGACATGAGAACATGCTTGCCCGTTGGGCAAGTTGGTATCTGAGAATGGGCTCAGACTCCCACTCCGTTAGGAATTTAGACCAGGAGTTTTCAGCCTGTGGCTCATGAACTGTTTTTGACTTACAGCCTATAGAAGGCAATTAAAAAAAAAGAAGCCTACTGCTGCTAGGCTTATATTTGCTTTACAGAGGTCTGGTCACCCCTGGAAGATTTGCAGGGGTGTAAAAATTAAAGAAGAGAAAAAGAGAAAAAAACCCCAAAACCAAAAGCCTGATTTGCGAGCCCTACTTTTCAATGGAGATTGTGATTTAAATGGTGCAGTCAGTCACAGGAAGACATTTGAACTAAATGCAGGGAGCTGTGAGAATGACGATTTAAGTGGCTGGGAGAGAAAATTCTTTAGGTGAACCATATTAAATTCAACGGGAACAAGTTCAGGCCCCAAACTAGAAAAGATTAAAGAAACTATGTGTATTCTAATGCATGTTGTGTGGAATAATATATAGTTATTTATTAATCAGAGAAATATGAAAATTTTTGGAAGGGATCATTTTAAATTAACCAAAGCCTTAAATACCCCAGAACTAATCAACTGGAAGACCTAGTTGTTTTTCTTGTGAATGACCAATAATAAATATGCAAAGCAGCCTGTTTGTGCGTGGACCACAGCAGTTTTTCTTTCAGATGAAAACAGATTGTTGCTTTATTATGGTACATACTTTTAGTAGTAATAATATTGGGAGATTTATGAGGAATCATTATGAACATAATTAAAACAATCCTATTACCCTTGATATGCACTTTTGCCAGTTTTGATGTGTGTTTCATTTTCTGATGCATCTGCTTCTGAATACAAGAAGTTAAATTAGACCCCACAAGATTTAATTATAGGTGAATTTGCCAAAGCGGAATATAGAGCTTTCTAAACTGTTTGAAGTGCATTATGTCATTTAAACCTTTATATGGTGCATATTCCAGGTGAGTCAATCAGCATGTTTTTCCAGAGATAAGAAGAGTGGTAATGAGAAAATTAGGGTACAGACTTTTATTAGTATTTATAAAGGACGTATTTTAAAGATATAAACCTATTCAAAATCTTCAGAGCTTTTGTATTATTCATAAAGTGGTTTTAATTTTTTAGAGTTAACCTCTTCTTTTTCAGGAGTAGCAAATATGCCTACAGATAAAATCAAACAATTCTCATTAAAATCTCACAATTGTCTATAGTCTGTGTTCAAAAACTCCATAAGAAACTTGTGAAGACTTCCTTTTGTGTACCACTGAATGACTAACTTTTATGAATCTTTTGTACAAGCTTTAGAATCTTAATCACTTTGCAGTTGGGATTTATAGATGAATAACATTTCCCTATATTAAAGGAAAAAATACTAAAATTTGTGGCCCAAATCCTACTATTGAAAAGACAGTGGTGGATTGTTATATTTGTAGATTTGAAGGATTTTTCATTTTTCACTCATAGGATTAAGTCCTGTTATATAATTTCTCATTTGTCAAGAGTCCAAGAAGTTGTTGGTATAAAATTCAATCTAGAAAAGGTTCTAGAAAAGAAAAGAAAAATAATACAGAGAAGTTGCTGAGTAATTGCAGGAGGAAATTAGTCCAAATTCTTCTAGTTCTAGAAGAAAAAAGTCTAGTTCAACATGCATTAACTGTGTAATTTCCATGGACATGATTTATTAACAAATGTACATCAGCAAAGAATACACATATATAAAGTGATTTTAGATCAAGTGCTCCAGGAGGTTAGTACTCCAGGTGTGGCCTCACCAGTGCTGAGGCCACACCTGGAGTACTCTTTCCAGTCCTGGGATCACCAGTTCCAGAGAGCTATGGACATACTCGGAAGAGCCCAGCAAAGGGCTACAAAGAAGATTATGGGACTGGAGTATTACTTCTATGAGGAAAGGCTGAGAGAGCTGGAGCTGTTCAGCCTGGAGAAGAGAAGGCTCAGGGGAGATCTTATCGATGTATATAAATAAGTGAAGGGAGGGTGCAAAAAGGATGGAGCCAGGCTTTCTTCAGCGGTGCCCAGTGACAAGGCAGGAGGCAGCAGGCACACACTGAAACACAGGAGGTGCCATCTGAATGCCAGGAAGCACCTTTTCACTGTGAGGGTGACCAAACACTGGGACAGGTTGCCCAGGGAGGTTGTCCAGTCTCGCTCCTTGGAGACAGTCAAAAGCCAGTCCTGGACAACCAGCTCTAGCTGGCCTTGCTTGAGGAGGAGGGGTTGGACCAGACGGCCTCCAAAGGTCCCTTCCAACCTCAACCATTCTGTGAAAAAAATCAAGACATATACAATGTCTCGGTTTTGCTCTTGTAGGCTTCAGAGAGCTGGGTTGTTTTTTGGATATTTTTTTTTGTTGTTTGATGAGTGGGTACAGTTCCCGCCTTTCTACATCTTATTATGCAGTCTTCCAGTGGACGTGTTGAGTTTAGGTAGGAGCATACGGGGAAGGAAAAGAATATGATAAAAATGTGAATTGATGCTGTCTCTTCATGCACCCTCCCTGGGCATTTTGGTTATAAATGGACACAGAATTCAATGCTGTCACATCATGACAAAACAAAAGCAGGACATAATTTTTCTTCCCACAACAAATTATTTCTTTAAAGCACAGTAATTTTGTATTTATGGATGTAATTTTCAGTTAATCTGGATCTAAAAGTCTAGGTAATGTTCACTGCGTGGGTATATCTTCTGGATAACACTTTTATAGCAGGATTTAATGTAAGTTATAACAAGATAAACAGAAGCAAAAGGAGATTGCTGCATATTAGTAATTTTCAATTATTAGTGTTATCTAGCCCAGTTGTATTACTGCAAAATAATTCACTTCCCAAAATGTTTCTGTCTTAATTAGAAGTAATCTGTCACAGTTGTGAGACAGCTCTAACTAGCATTACCTGCATATCATGACATGAAAGTGGCAAGGTGTACACCTCCTTTGCATTTTCTGGAAACCCAGGATAATGAGTAGGGAGGATGGGTCAGAGCTTGAGTTTTCAAGACTTGTAATTTTCCAAGATGTCTAGCACAATCCCTGGCAATTCCATTAAACAGCAGATCCAAAAAACCAGGCCCTCAGTAGCTATTACAAATCTGCATAACAAGCTGCTTGCCAGATTGGGTGAAGCAAAGCTGGCCTTGCTATGAGCCCTACTTCCCGGGGCTGGTTTGCTGTTTGACTACAATGCACACAGTTAAAACAGTGGAGAAAGCTTTTTTATGCACAGATTCTACAGCCAAGTTAAATAAAGGCATTTGTAGTTGACAGCAGGCCATAGGTCACTTGGCTGGTGGCTTTTTTTAAAGTTTAAATAAACTGGAAATGACTGTTGGAAAATCACTGTAAGTGTGAAATAAAAGCTACTTATGATAGCAGTGATACCGCAGTAATATTACAAATAAATAAATAAGAAAATTCTATCAAAAGACAAAGTAGTTTGCTTTTCATCAGGGACAAGTATCAGCCAGCAATTAGATCACTAATTAGATCTGCTTTAATAGAATCAGAATAAAATGTAACTATTTAAACCTGTTACCTGTTATTTAAATGTAAGGTTCCAGAATAGCCTTCTATTTATTTATAAAATTAAACTGCTCAAAGTATAAAATAAAAAAGGTTTTGAATGATTTATAGTTTTAAAATGTACAGTCTTGGTCTTTTCCAAAAATCCGTAGTCCCTTTTGTTTTAGGTATGATCAGATAATGCCCTATCAGCTAAAATCTTTAATAGTAATAAACTTGCACAGATAAAATGTGGCGACATAAACCACTGACTATGATCATGCAAATGCTTGCTTGGCATGTTACTTGAAAGGAGTTATTTTTCATGTTTACTTTTACCAGCTTTCCTCTTATTTGCCTGGTCACCATCTTAAGTCATCACCAAGGAAAGGGTATATAGTAAGAGATGCTTTTTCCATTAGATCTAGTATTATAAACTTATGCTGTCTGCTCCCCAAAGGCCATGATTTCGCCATCTGGGAATATGAAAGCTTTGTAATGGGATGTGCAACCAGGTTTTCTTCTATTTTACTTGCTTAAAGTTATCTCGTCTCATCCTGGGGAAAACAAAATGTTCCTAGATCAAATCACAAGAATTACATACAAGAAATACAGGGACAAAAAAAGAAGAATGTAGAAGTACAAGCAAAAATTAAAGCTGGTCTTCCCTGTTCCACAGCCGTAGTTTAAAATCTTAACGGATATTTTTGTAGATTAGTCATTGTTGAACAAAAGAAACTGTATGGGATTGAACAAAATTTAGGTTATTTAGGTCTAATTCCTGAGTCCCCAGCAAGCACCTATAAGAACCTGGCTCAAATCCAGGTGAAATGCTCTTGGAAATGTGTTTTGGTATGGAGTATCAGAGCTGAAGGAGAGGCACATTTGACGAGTAAACATGTGCAGCCCTGCCATTCTCTTCTATGTTCATTTTGTCATATTCAATTTATTACTATTTCGTCTTCATGTCTGTATGCAATTGAACGTCACTGGTCTCTTTTACTTAATTTCATTTGGGTTTTTTTAATCCTCATTTCATTTTTGTGTGGACTGTAAGGTCAAACATTAATATAATGACTAGAAACAGCGTAGGTCTGTGTGTATGTCAGAAGATCTATCAGTTCCTATAAAATATCTTGTATTACTCTATTGTTACCCTTAAGATAACAGTATCTATAAAAATGAGGAATGGAAAGCTATGGTTTTAAATGATTTGTTACTTGCAAATTATGAAAAATTTCCATTTTGTATAGAGTTTAATGAATCACATTATTAAAAGTTGCATATTTTCCACCATATCACAGCACAGTGCACAGCCCTACTGTGCTATTGTATCAGTTTTATTAGCAGGCTACAGAACATGTTCTAAGAGCTTTATCATGTTAACAAGTATTTAGAAAATAATGACTATTACATGACGGGATTCCCATAGGTAATGTCAGCACAATGCTCTTACTACACTGAGAAATTTTCAAGTGCTGCTTTTCTCCTTGTTCTCATTGGCTGTGTGCACTAGCTTTTCTTCTCTGAGGGGGAAAAATTCAGTTTGTAAGTTCTTTGTATTGTTTCCATTGTATTAGTGTTGCGCCTAGTGTAAATGGAAAGAAAGTCTGAACTAAAAAAGTAACTTTTTTTTTTAATACCTCTGAGCCAAGCTTTGATTAAACTTCTTGTTGTGCTGAACACTGAAACAGACACAGAACATCACTTATTTTTCTCTTCAAGCTTATACACACCCATCCTTGGTTCCTGCACACACAGAAATTTTTCTGACCTATTCTCGCTAAATGGAAGTGAAATCACGACAATAATTTGTCATTCCCCCCCCCCCCCTTTTGTTGTAATCCCCCAGTTTCATCACTGGGGTGCTGTAGCCATGGAAGCTTCTCTCACATTCTAATAATTGTCCCTTAAGGTCAGGAGGGCGTGAAATCACACCTAACAAAACTTGCATGGCCACTGCATCTTACAGGATGCACAGTGGTATAAACAGATAAACCTGTGTATGTAGTGGTATAAATACCACCAGTATATTAACCAGTACTAGTCAGTAGCAATGTAGAGTCCCACAGGATTTCATGTCATACAGAACATTTAGAAGTGCATACAGAGAGTATGCAGTTTGCCAGGAGACCCTACCAGCGGCTTGTGGATACCACCCATCTCTTGGCAGTTTTAATAAGAATTATGATTATCATTGATGAATGATAGTAATTCTAAATTCTATATTAGTTACAGTAATACATGTTAGTCACCCAAAAATATAATATTCAGCAGTGTTCTCAACTTGCTTTATAACTGGTAATTGCTAAAGGTGTCATTTTAGAGTTGATCAAGTTTTCTTCAGAGGATATGGAGTTTTTTCTTTGGGTAGATTCAGGAACTGTTGTTCCCACAAAATGCATTCAATTCAATCCCCATTTTCAAAACCCAAAGCTAGTTCCTCAAGTCTGGGAGAACTTCTTTGACATTTGGCAGAGCAAGGGACTAATAATGCCTTGAGATCCATTCTGACCTACCTTTTCATGACTCTTTGGTTGGTCTGTTACTCTTTCAATTGAATCAGAAGCTCAGCCTTTGAAGCTCCTTTGGATCCACTCCACTTATGGAATCCTAGTCAGGATACCAGATTGAGGCCAGGTTGGAAAATCCTGTTGAGACAAGAGGTTGATGTTTTAGTGGCCTTGCCTTGTGTATGTTGCACATACTTTCCGTATAATCCCATATTTTGGTAAATTCTGTCTCAGACGAAATATTTACTATATGACTCAGAAAAAATGCTTGAGAAGAGTTTCATCCTGTAACAGTAGCTCACATTGGGACAAACCTCTTAAATATGTTGCATTCTGGGGCCTTGAATTTCTTTCTGGTTATTGCATTCCTCCTGTAATTATTAATAAATAATTTATCTATCAGAAATTTCAGGGAACTGGATTCTTTGTGTTTCTTTGAAAGGAGTAAGAAAGGCTATTTAAATTCTATGAGTTCATTTTTGGTTTTGCCTTTCTCCTCTGGGGTGATGGCTTGCAAACATCTGAACACTGATTATTCCTTAAACTCAGGCTGTTTGTCACTAAACAGTTTTGGTTTTAACTAGAAATGTCTCTTCTGGGAGAAGCAGGTTGTTAATTGATGGTCTCAGTTACAGATGAAATGGTTGAATACTGGCTTATAATAACTACCTCAGGTGAGAGTAAAATCTGCTCTACCTAAAATTCACTTTCTTCTTGTGAGTGGTTCAGTACTGCAATATCCATGCTCTTAATTTAAATCCTCTGCATATAGAATTTCATTAAGTCTACCATGTGTATGTATCACAGGGATCTTTACAATGCCCTAACCTGATAGTTATGACCAGTCAGTCCCTGAAGCTGTACTTTTCCCGCTGTTCCATGATACGCTGTAAGCACAGATCATGATGTCCTAAACAAACAGCACGGCATTCCTGAAAGTGCCTGAAAATGCACCATGATTACATAAGAGGTAACACATCACTCCTGTTTATTATTGTTTGTTTGGATTAATTCCTCTTTCTCAACTGATAAAGTTTATGGTGATGTGTATTTCTGAATGTACAGCATATCCTACAAGGGGATTTATTTAAAGGGTGACTCTTTCCCTAGCTTTATCAATTGATTCATAAATTACATAATATATTAAGATATTATGAATGCCAGTAAACATCGTCATTCAACATCAAACACCTGTCACACCATGCACATAAAATAATATGCTGAATTTCTAAACTTCAGATATAAGAGAACTTCAGCATACAAACATCTGTATATTTAATGACATATTTAATGTTCCTGTGTGACTTTGCTGAAATCTAATGATGAAACATCAGCAAGTTGTTACATGACTAGCAGAGCTAGTAATTTATTTGTGATGTAAATGGGAAGTTATTCCATAATGCATTAATAAGTTCTGTTTTCTCTAGCTGCTGGCATACCTCTGCGAAGCTTGCAGAAATGCAGTGTCTTTACCATGTCTTTACCTCCTGTCAGTTTTGGTTGAAATCAGCTTAGAGAAGTTATTAGTACAGTGTGAAAAAGTCAGTCTTGTTTCTTAAGGAAGTTAGGCTAAAATACTACTTTTTTTGACAATTGTAATATAGTACATAAGCAGTATTTTATAAACAGTGTGTTTACTTCTCCTTTAGCTAATATCAGTATCGGTATACTGTAACATTTAAAATACAAAGTTAAGACACATGAAATCAGATTGTTGAAGAGTTTTCTACTCTGGAAGTAATTTTTTGCTGAAGTGCATTAGAAGTTCATGTTACATCTTGTCTTTGTTGTCCAGCTGCCAGTTTGCCACTGATTTACCTGAGCAGCAACATCTCTATTGTTTTGCTCTGTGAATGGAGATGCAGAAATCACTGTAGTCTGCCTTCCAAAATTTCAAGAAAAAGATAATAGATTGGCTGAACTTCTTCCTTGCAGCTTTTCTATTGGGAGTTTTGAGGGTTTCATTGAATAAGCAGAAGCAAGGCAGGTTGCATTACAACGTTGAACATGTGTTCTTTCATTAAAAGGACAAAGGCTGAGAAAGAACTAAGACTAAGAAAGACTGAGGAGCTCACATATCCTGACATTTCCACTAAAAGCATCAGGTTTTATGGAAAACTACTGGCACCTAATACTATACACTATATGGAAAGAAGAAGAATATAGAAGTAAGATTAGGAAGCAACTTTTTTGGCATATTTCAGTAAACAATGTTAGTAAAATATGAATTAGAATTAGTACAGGATAAACACGAAATTTTAATTTTTCACAGATATCTAATGTAAAGTAAGTCTGAATATGAGATAAAATAATTTAGAAAATTTCTTCAAAGAGGTATCTATAAATCCAAATAAAAAGATATGAACTTGAGAGAGTGGGATTCTTAGAACTGCCTACAAGACTGACTCATTATGATTTTAGAAATTTCATAAAAATGTCCTTTCCTCACACTACTTGCAGTAAAAGTTAGAGATCACAAGGTAGACAAGATGCTTGAAGACTTTTTAACACTGAACAAAAAGTCAGCTGGGACATTATTTTATTTAAACCAGTTGCCCATTCACCTCGACTTTAGGTAAAACTATGCCTAATAATTAGCCACATCTGATGTCGTGTGATATAATCCTAACCTGTTCTTCTTCAGCTGAGACTCCAGCACTGAAATTGTAAAGTTCAGGGCAATTTCTATTACTACCCCAATTTTATTCATTGCCTGTGGGTTTTAATGCTTTGTTTGCAGACATTTTATACAAGTTGAATCTGAATGTTACTTTATTAATGGAGAGTCATTGTTTTAAATGAGTCATGCACTGAAACTTTCTACCAGGTGTCCAAGTATTAATTAAAAAGAATATGCCAAAGTCAGTGGCAGAAAAATACCATAATGATGAACAATTATGAAAGGATAAGAACCTTTTCTGGCAGAAGATACATTCTTTGGATTTTCATGTCAATGCCTAAAGCAGCAAGAGCTGCCACAGTTAGCTGTTGGCAATTTAATCTCAAATTGCAGGAGGCTTGCCAGACAGAATTTTTATAACTTCAGGAGTCAGAGGCCCTGTATTGCAAGCTCATGCAAATTAAACCTATTGGAACTTTTTACCAAATCTTAATTGTAGAAAATTCAGGAAAAGGCAAGATCACTTATTTACCCCACAAGTTAGGATGGTAAAACTATCATTTTGAAATGAAAATCCTTTAATGAATATTTATCACCATTTCCCCCACACACAGACCCAAAAATTGCTTTAGCATTCCTTGGCACCAAACATATCCCTTATTTTAGGAGGTGATCATATTTTCATGTCAAAACAACTTGAGGAGGAAAGAACAGTACGTCCTATGAAGTGTGTCAAACCCAGTTCCAGTCAACAATTCAAATTGTTACAATCTTATATTATGCTTCTTAAAATAGGTGCTTCTTTGTACAAGTTATTTCCCATTACACTATGGAGAGGGACTTCCAATCATTTTCAACATAGTTGTGAGTACCATCATTGAATTAATCTGCTATATCTGACTGAAGGCTTCCTACCAATGCCTAGATCCTAATTCTGGATCTGTACAAATAAGCCATCAAATATTTGAGTTACTATAGATATGCCTTGTTTCTGAAGGATCAAATTCACTTTCCATTTAATGGCAAATCTTGCCTTCATGGGGTGGAAGCCATAGTGTTTCTATCAAGTGGTAAAGACCATTACAGGATATTAGGTAGAAACAGAAGATGAAGGGTGCAGTTTAAGACTCATTGTTTCCTTTGAACAGCTTATTTTATTTTGCAGTTTAATATTGTTCAATAGGCATCTGAGTGTAGCCTGTTCAGATTGTTTTACAATTTCGAGAGCATCCATCTTGCAAAAGATTGGAAGTAGTGGGGTCAGTCATCCGGGTAATGACGTAACTTCTCGCTTTACATCACGAACACCAGCATTCCCACCTTTTCTGCTGAGGCATTTGAAAATACTGTTTTGCTCTGAAAAAATTCCTGTTCTGAAGAGGACACAAAGTTACATTGTTTTGTCCTTTGAGATTAACTCAGTTCACAGTCAGTGACCTCAGCCTGCTAAGCTCTAGAACATTGTGGGAGTTAAGGTAGCTCAGATGAACTATTAAAATGTTAGCTTTTACACCTTTCCTATACCATCACTGGTGATAAGGACTGTCAAAAAATTTTAGATGACAGCATCCTTGATGATGGATTACTGTCTAGATAACGTACCTGTTGCTATCTTGACTCTGGAAGCTCAATAAAAGTGAAAGGTTCCTTCATATGTCAGTGAAGGATAGATCTACCGCAGACAGGCAGTCTGACTTTAGGAAGAGGCTCGCTTTTCTGTAAGGACCTCAGGGTCTTACCAGTGCTGTTGAACCTACAGTATGCCCTGACAGCACAGATGGCCAACAGCAGCATCTGGGGCTGTATGCACAGGAGGGGAAATGGGAGAGCAAGGGAAGTGAATAACCACTTTACTTAGAGCGCTTGTTAGACCGTACCTAGATCCTGAATCCAGCTCTGGACCTGCCCCTCACCCCTGATACAGGAAAGGTGGACAAGAAAGCAAGGGCATTAAGTTGAAGCAACAGGCGTTCACACTGAATATAAGGAGAAATCATGAGGGCAGTCAAGCAGGATCAGCTTGCACAGAGAGCTTGAGCTGTCTCCAGCCTTGGAGGTTTTTGAGACCCAAGTGAACAAAGCCCTCAGTAACCTGGTTGTATTGTGTTTGCATAGCAAGGTTTTGGTAGTGGGGGGTGAGCTACAGGGGTGGCTTCTGTGAGAAGATGCCAGAAGCTGCCCCTATATCTGACAGAGCTGCTGGCCAAGGTGAGCCCATAGTGACAGTGGTAGCACCTCGTGATAACGTATTTAAGAAGGGGGAAAATGCTGCAGAGCAGCAGCTGGAGAGATGAGTGAGAATATGTGAGGGAAACAACTGTGCAGACACCAAGGTCAGTGCGGAAGGAAGGGAGGAGGTGCTCCAGGTGTTGGAGCAGGGATTCCCCTGCAGCCCCTGGTGATGGTGATGGTGAAGCAGGCTGTGCCCCTGCAGCCCGTGGAGGTTAACTGGGGAGCAGATATCCACCTGCAACCCGGAGCAGATGGATGCCCAAGGGAGACTCTGGCCCCATGGGAAGCCCACGCTAGAGCAGGCTCCTGGCAGGACCTGTGGCCCTGTAGATCCCAGTCTGGAGCAGGGTTACTGGCAGAGCTTGTTGACCCCGTGGGGGACCCACGCTGGAGCAGTGTGTGAAGAACTGTAGCCCATGGGAAGGACCCACATTGGAGAAGTTTATGGAAGACTGTCTGCTGTGGGAGGGACCCCATGCTGGAGCAGGGGAAGTGTGAGGAGGAAGGAGCAGCAGAGACAAGATGTGATGAACTGACTGTAATCCCCATTCCCCATTCCCCTGCGCCGCTCGGGAGGAGGAGGTAGAGAATTCAGGAGTGGAGGTGAGCCTGGGAAGGAGAGAGGATTGAGGGGAAGCTGTTTTTAAGATTTGTTTTTATTTCTCATTGTCCTAGTCTGATTTGATTGGTAATAAATTAATTTCCCCGAGTCAAGTCTGTGTTGCCAGTGACGGTCATTTGTGAGTGACCTCCCCCTGCCCTTATCTTGACTCATAAGCCTTTTTGTTATATTTTTCTCCCCTGTCCAGCTGTGGAGTGAAGTGATAGAGCAGCTTTGGTGGGTGCCTGGTATTCAGCCAAGGTCAACCCACCACACTGGTTTGACCTATAGCTGACCCTGCTTAGTGCAGGAGTTTGGACCAGAAACTTCCTGAGATCCCTTCCAATCTGAAATACCCTTTGATCGTATGATCTGTAAACCCTAATGTAACATGAAATGAGAAATCACATCAATGCTCTAATTAACCATCCTATGTCAGAAAATTTATGATACCTGGTTTTGTTCCTAGGACAAATTTTGAGAAAGGGTGGAGAAAGACATTTAGTTTACAAATTACCCTAATTATAACTTTATTTTTCATGAAAAATAATTTCAAGGTCAGAGTTGGAAACTTCAGCCTTCCTCCATCTAACCCTGATCTCTCTCCTTACTGTGCATTAACCCCTCTGATGAGGACTGCCAGACACACAGTTAGTCATAATCATGGTTAACCATTGCTTTAGCATGGAAATGTCTAGCTTGCTGGTGCCTCAATAGGAACTGCTGTGTCTTCATGACAAACCAAATACACATGGAGTAGTATCCTCTTCCATCAAAGTAGATAGCATGGTTAGACAGGGCATATTCCATTCATAATCCATCTCACATATGCCTTTTGTCTTTACGAAGGAAAATGACAGACACTGTGTGAGATTTTGTGGGGGTTTTTTTTGGTTTGTTTTTTCTTTCTTTTTTTTAATTAGGCAGTTTAACAAATTTAATGACTCAGCCAATGTAGTACGATAAAACGATTTCATTCTAGTGGTGACAAATTAAATCCAGAAGAATTTACTGGTTAAGCTAATTTTGTAAGTGAAAAAGATTTCAAGCAAGCTGAATACTTTGCAGATTTAGTTAGGGTTTTTTTCTTCTTGTTGCTTTTCTGGTCTTAGTTCTGTTATCTTGCCATTTCTACCTTATCTGTATGTTTTAACCTTTTCTTTATACATAAAACAAGAAAGTGTAAAAGTATATATGACAAAATGTACTTTTTTGCCAACACTTTTCAAAATTTTTCTCAAAAGCAACAGTTTTTGCAGAATGTGCTGTGTTTCTCTTGTAAAAAGCCTTCAAATATTTAATGAGATGTTGTCATGGTGTAACCTCAGCCGGCATCTGCAGCTGCTTGGTCACCTCTCGGCTCCGCGCCCCGGTGGGACAGGGAGGAGAATCGGGAAAAGGTAAAACCTGTGAGCTAAGAACAGCTTAATAATTGAAATAAAGTAAAATATAACAATAACAACAGCAACAACAACAAAAAAGGAGGTAACAAAAAGAGAGAGAGGAATAAATCCCAAGAGAAACAAGTGATGCGCCATACAATTGCTCACCACCTGCTGACCAATGCCCACCAGTCCCCGAGCAGTTATGAGCCCCTCCTGGCCAACTCCTCCCAGTGTATATATTGAGCATGATGTTCTGTGGTATGGATTATCCCTTTGGCTAGTTTGTGTCAACATGTCCCTGCTCACTAGCAGGGCATGGGAAACTGAAAAGTTCTTGACTTAGAGTAAGCACTACTTAGCAACAACTAAAAAATCAGTGTGTTATCAACATTATTCTCATACTAAATCCAAAATACAGGACTGTACCAGCTACTAGGAAGAAAGTGTGTGTATGTGGCAAGGACACATAGTAGTGTGTATGTGGCAAGGACCATAGCAAACTGGGACTCCACTTAACTTGGAAACAAAATGGATTATACAGGATTATCAAATCCTGTGTTGCAAAATCAAATTAATTGCATAGGTGAAGACAGATAACTATGTAGAAATTCAGGTGTCACCTTTTTCTCTTTCCCTTTCCTTATTCCTCAAAGAAATTATGATTACACAATCATTTAAATAAGTGATGAGAAACTTTTTTTTCCCTTCTCTTTTTGTGTTTACAAATAACTTGAAAATAGTTTTCAGTTTTCTTGAATCGGTTCCCTAGGCAAAATCACCTGCCAGATAATTTATTTGGGTAATCTTTTAAGTCTGTTGTGAAACAGTTGATTGCAAATATTCTCCAGAAAGATGAGAAGATATGATCTATTTGTATTAGCTACACTAATCACATACTTCTGTTTCCTGATGAGACTAGATCATTGAAACTGGTTTCCAGAGCAATATTTCTGATTACAAAATTGAAACCAACAGTATTCTGAAAAAAATTCCTAAAATCTACTGTTCCTATCCTGTTATCAATCTTGTTTGCTACAGGACCATCTGGCATCTTGTGAAACAAAAACTGTATTTTTTTTTCCCAGTGTGTACCTAGCAGTTGTTAAATGAGACATTTTGTGACTAGATTTAGGGTGGGAACAGTAAAGGAAGGGTACGAGCATAGGAACATACCACTGTGTGTATGGATGTTGCGATGTGGTGGTTCATTAGGATGTAATTCTGGCAACAATGTACTGCTATACAGTTCGATAATCATCGCTGGAAGTTTTTCAACTGAGAAAGGCAGTTATTCCTGGATTGCCCAGTGTGCGTGTAGTGAAAAGATGTGGTATGCCAATAAAGAGCTACACACCGAAGAGAAAGCAGAGGATGGATTAAACCTTTGCATTTTTTTGATGGCATGATTTTATCTCTGTAGATGCTAATAAAAAGCAGTCATGGCACTCAAGAGAATAACATAGGTTCAGGACTTGTGGTCTTCCCGAAGGGAGCAAGGAGAGCAGGGTGCTCTTACCATGTCCCATAATTTCAGCCAGTCCAAGGCTTTGCCCACTCATCAGGACAATGTGACTGCACCATGAGGAGGGGTGGATGAGCTGGCTTTGTTAGAGTCAGTTTGGATAAAAGTAACGATGAAGACATGACAGCACAGGCTCTAGTCACCCAAGTAAATGCACAGGCAAATGTGTGTAATGAGTGCTTATGTCTATGCCTTGTTATCATCAGTTCTGCTGTTATCCTAATAGTATACTGTTCTGCTTATCCAGCAGAAAAAAGCTAGTTCACAATTACCATAACTGCATAACTGTAGACATAGCCACATCCAAATGTAGCAACTTCAGTAGAACATGATGCAATGCAATGGGATTGGTTATTTTCTTGTTATTCTTTGTTCCATAATAATTGTAGAAATTAATATTTGGATGAATAACAGCACCAGCGATTTTGACTGTTTATCAGGATCCATTCTCATGGCAAAGACTCTTTAGAGTAGTGAAGTTTAGGGAGAGCTAAGTAGACATACTGTCAGACTAAATTTCCTATGCCTATTCATACAGAACATTTCAAAATGCCTTCAGAATGCTAGACCTTACTGTAAATAATAAGGTAAAATGTTTTCCTGTTGGCTCCATTTATTAGCTATTATTTCATTTTTGTATCTGTGACAAAAGAAAATAGTAGGGAAGAAATAACTAGAAGAAAAATAATATGTTCATTTTCTCAGGATTTAATTTTCTCACTTCATCTGTTAGAGAAAAGGAAGTACCTTAGCATCAGGTACTAAGGATATGTTAATGTTTTGATCTCACTTAAGTCTATTTGATGACACATGTTGTCTAAAAATATGTAGGGCTTCTTGAAGGCTCTATTATGAATGTTAGATTCTTCATAAGATGCAGATAAAATCCGGTGTTGCAGAGTACAGAAATCTAGTCTGGAATAATTTAGTCAAATGCAAATCCCAAGCTCGACTGCTTCTATACAGATGACAAGAATCAGCAGCTTTTCCTTGTGATTTGATGACAAACCTGAAAATTTTCAAGTGACACAAACCCAAGTAAATGAGTTCTGAAATCTGTTGGGCCGTGGCACAGTGCGATATCTTTATCAAAGAATGTACAGGCTTCACATTCATCCCATGGTTCATTCTAACAGTGTTGTACCATACCTCCTTTAAACCACCTCAAAAATTTCCAGTCAGGTAATGTGACAAACTACTTGGAAATGAAAACAAAGTAAAAAAATGTGATTAACATTTAGCACTTGAAATATTTTTACTTTGGAAGATAAAACAAAAGCTATATCTGGGCTAGAAGATGACTTATCTAAAATTGACAGGTGCTTTTTCTCATAAATTGAATGAGCAGATTTTGACACATTCGTATGTTTTCTACTGTAGTGATGGACAGAAAGATTTGAAGTTAATGGGCATTAAACTCTTTCCACAAAGAGCCGTATAGATGGTAGTGCTTAAAAATCTCTAGTATCAAAGTCTCTTTATCTTTAAAGAGAGCTTTTCTTTATGTGAAAAATTAATGCAGGACCTCAGGCCTCACTTACACCCTCAAGTGGAGCTGAAATGACAACCTGGTACCTGTCCCTCTTACAGGGGACAAATTCATACTGCCATTGACAGCTTGCCATAGATAATGGTCTGCTAAAATTTTCGGAATGAGAGCTTTTTTCTGTGAAGAGCTTCATTTTTCTAGCTGAAACAGAGGTTATTGACATTCCATGTTAAAATCTCTCTTGACAGAAGTTGTACATGACAATCAGTACTTTGAGTCGGGGCAAAGAATGTCAAAATCACGGCCAGTTAGTGAAATTTGAATTAGCTGCTTTGAACGTGCATTTGAATGTGTTATGTTCTAAGGTTTCTTGTGCCTCTTGGCATTTGCTCACAGCTAGTCAGATCTCTTTTTTTTTCCCCTGAAATTCTTTTTCTATTCATCCATGGTTCTAATGTGTTGAAATTGACTCCTTTTTCAGATGGGAATGCAAAAGCAGAAAGAATGCATTGTATCTTTGCTGAAGAAATGAGTAAGAATTTCAGAACTTGGCCCAAAGATTGGTCTGCAGCCTGTGGACTTATTGGAGGAAAATGTTTAAATGTCATGGGAGGCTTTTTATCATTATTTGATGTCTTTTTTAGCCAGATATACATATGTCCCAACATCTGTAGCATAAAATAAGAAAGGTCAAATTTTCAGTCAGTTTTACTGGAACCTCCTGTATGGACTGCACTTATCTGTAGGAAAATTCCAAGGCTTTTATTAGTGGCAATTAGTCTAGTATACATTTTATAAAATAATTTTCCATCACTGCAGTTTACAATCAGTTATGTACGTGTTACAACTACAGTCAGGGTAAAATAAAGATGTACTATTTAGTTTTCATTTACTATACATCATATAAAAGAAACAAGGAGAAAACAACATTCTGCTTATGAAGCTTCAATGATTCAAACTGAAAATATGTCTTTGAAAATTCTGTTTTCTGGGATGTAATTAAAGGTGTTGGAGGCTTTTCTGGAGCTGACCAGAAACCCTCCACTTGCAGAGGCAGAACCATCAGGTCTCAAAGGCAATGCTGTTGCTAATGAAACCAAAAGTATGCAAGAATAATTCTCCTTATGAGAGAGAGAGCCAAGAAATGGGAACAACTGTAGGAAAAATGGCTACCAGCTACAGATGTTAAAAGACACTTCAACCAACCTGTGCCAGAAAGAAAAGAAGAAACTTGCTATTAGACACAGGATGGGCAAACAGAAGGGAACACATCATTCCAGCATAGCCTTTAGATATGTCTCACAAATTTCAGTAAGCTCTAATTGTTATTTAAGGGTAGATGTTTTCCACCTATTAGTGTCTCTTCCATTTTGTTTGGATTGATCTTTAGCCAGATTACTCCAACTTACACTCTCACTTCAGGCAGGTCTGAAGATGAAAGGCTTTTTCTTTATCAGCTAGAGAAAGGTGATTCTCACTATGCTCGTGAAGTCTTAGTCATTTCTTAGTCTTCCCAATAGTTTTACAGTACACCCTGCAATAAAATTAGATAATTGATGGAATGTACATGTAGTGGATGTAGTAATTTATAAAGCCTGTGGAGTCAGATGTAACCAGATGGTTCTGTCCAGCAGTGTGTAAGGTGATGCAATGCACTCGCTGAAGAGGCATCAAATTTGCTTGAGCAAGTTCTCAGTGAATCAAAAGAATCTTTTCCTGATTAGCCCAGAAGGAAATTTGACTGAACAAACACATCTGGATTTTAGGTTCATGGCTGTACCTCCTCAACACCCTCATACAAGGAGGAAAAAAAGACGTGATAATTGGCAAGGCTGGCAATTTTACGGGATGGCTTCTGAAGGATGGGCTAATCAGCTACTTATTTGAGGTTATCTGTCCACTGATCTCCTGCTGACAGGCAGTAAAAATCATGGCTGCCAAATACTTTTAAATCACAGATCACTCTCTGGATGCCAAGCCTGCAAGGCCTGTTATTTTGATGCAGCTTGCCTGGATTTAGAAGGCCTGATTTGGAAATCATTCTCTTTGATAGATGTTGTTTTCCCCTTCGGCTTCCTAGGAAAGCAAAGCAAGTAATAAACATAATAAAGTCACAGCACTTAGAGGTAAGCTTTCAAACTAGTCCAAGAAAAATATTATTTATATAAAATAATTCTGAACCAAAACCAGAATCGTCTCCTTCGACAGATATATAATTGTAACCCATACCATTCTCTTCTGACTGAACATCATATGAATTTTATATTTTCACATTTACTTCCTATACATTTTGGGAAGTAAAACCTCCTGGGTTCAAACCTGCCTGGGTTTTAACAGTGAATATTTTAAATCCAAGGCAATCAGGAAGACATATTTAATGGTCAGTTCTAATTAACTGCATCTGTCACTTCTGGAGCATTTGGGAAAGAGAGAGAGACCACAGATGTTGCAATGTTTTGTAAAATCTTGCAGTCTTTGAGCGTATCTATTATGGCATTTTTTAAAGTTTGAGACTTACAAATCCTCTCTCTACTTCATCTGCAATGTTGTATTGGGTTGGTGTGGCAGGGTTTTGGTAGCAGGGGGGCTGCAGGGGTGGCTCCTGTGAGAAACTGGCAGAAACTTCCCCCATGTCCAATGGAGCCAATGCCGGCCGGCTCCAAGATGGACCCGCTGCTGGCCACGGCCGAGCCCATCAGTGAAGGTGTTAGCGCCTCCATGGTAACATATTTAAGAAGGGGGAAAAAACCTGCACAATCGCAGCTGCAGCTGGAGAGAGGAGTGAGACTATGTGAGGGAAACAACTCTGCAGACACCCAGGTCAGTGCAGAAGGAGGGTGAGGAGGTGCTCCAGGCACTGGAGCAGATATTCCCCTTCAGCCCGTGGTGAAGACCATGGTGAGGCAGGCTGTGCCCTGCAGCCTATGGAGGTTAACAGTGAAACAGATATCCAGCTGCAGCCCACAGGGGACACCACGCCAGAGCAGGTGAATGCCCGAAGGAGGCTGTGACCCATGGGAAGCCTGTGCTGGAGCAGGCTTCTGGCAGGACTTGTGGACCTGTGGAGAGAGGAGCCAAGGGTGGAGCAGGATTGCTGGCAGGGTTAGTGACCCCGCAGGGCGCTCACACTGGAGCAGTTCGTGAAGACTGCAGCCTGTTGGAAGGACTTGCGTTGGAGAAGTTTGTGAAAGACTGTCTCCAGTGGCAGGGACCCCATGCTGGAGCAGGGGAAGAGTGTGAGGAGTCCCTGCTGTGAGGCTGAAGGAGTGGCAGAGACAATGTCTGAAGAACTGACCACAACCCCCATTCCCTGCCCCCCTGTGCTGCTGGTGGGGAGGAGGTAGAGAATTCAGGAGTGAAGTTAAGCTCAGGAAGAAGGGAGAGACGGGGGGGAAGGTATTTTAAGATTTGGCTTTATTTCTCATTATCCTACTCTGATTTGTTTGGTAATAAATTAAATTAATTTCCCCAAGCTGAGTCTGTTTTGCCCGTGACGGTAATTGCTCAGTGATCTCCCTGCTCTTATCTTGACCCACCAGCCTTTCATTGTATTTTCTCTTCCCTGTCCATCTGAAGAGGGGAGTGATAGAGCGGCTTTGGTGGGCACCTGGCATCCAGCCAGGGTCAACCCATCACAAATATTTAGGAATGTCATTGTTAGGTATTTTTCTGTTTGGGGTGCCAGAGTTAGAACTTAATGTAGACTCTGAAGATTACAAAAGCTGACTGATTTTATTTGCTACATTTGAGCAGGTTTATTGTGGTAGGGTTTGGGGTTTTTTTTGGTAATGCTGCTTATTTATATTTACTATGACCTAATTTTTAAAGCTTTCTTGCACAAGCCAGTTCAAGCAATATGACGTAAAAGCATAATCTTTTCTGAAATCATGGGTCAATCAGAACAAGTGGCTGCCTGTGACACTAATTTTTCAGGCTGTGGATTGCAGGCACACACTTAAATTACAAAAAAAAAAAAATAAATCTCCTTGTGCTTTGGTTTATTTTAGAACCAGAGGTGAGGAAAACACACCTGCCTCAGACAGACTGCCTAGACAATCTTTGTCTCTTTGACTCCAGTTCACCTAAAACTCAGGATCATGCTTATGTTAAACACAAAGGCGGATGCTTTGACCTCAGAGGTATAACTCCAGCACTTAAAATTAAGCCAATTTTCTAAAACACATGTGGCTTAAGGGACTAGAGCACAAAGAAAAATGAGGCAGATTATTTCCCTTCTAAAACCAGCTACACTAAGAAGACCTAGGCAATACATCTGTAATTTCCTCTCCTTTAAAAATTCAGTCTGGCATGCAATTTCTTTCTTGTTGGAACAACAGATGATACTTGCTGTGCTGTTGGAGAGAATGCAGTATTGCTCGTGATGAACAATCTACTCTTCTTTTCTTGCATGACCCACACAGTTGACTGCTAATTCAGGATGATAGGGTAATTCCTATTGGATGGGATCTCAGGAGATCTCTAGTCCAACCTCCCGCACCTAAAGGGTCAGCTATGGTCAAACCAGTTTACTCAGGACCTTATTCAACTGGATATTTGAAACCTCCAAAGCTGGAGATGACACAACTTCTTTGGACAAGGTGTTCCTCTGCTTGACTGCTGTCATGATGTCTCCTGTATTTTGTCTGAACCCTTCTTCTTTCAACTCAGTGTCCGTGTTCTTGTTTACCGTACTGGCAAGACTGTTGTTAGATGTCCCCAAAGCCATCTGTTCGCCATGCTGAACAAGTCCAGTTCCCTCAGCTCTCCTCACAGATTAAGTGCTCCAGCCCTCAACCATCTTGATGTCTATCTGCTGAACTTGCTGCATTGTATCAATTTTTTTTCTGCACTGTGGGAGTCCAGAACTGGACATGGGATCTACATGTAGTCTAACAAGTGTTAAGTAGAAGGGGTAATCACTTTCCTCACTCTCCTGGCTCTGCCCCTGTGAATACAGCCCTGGGTGGTTTTGGCCTCCTTTGGTGCCAGAGCACACTGCTGGGTCATGTGTACCTTGCCCTTGCCCATCCACCAGGACCCTCAGGTCCTTTTCAGCAAAGCTGCTTCCAAACCATTTGGTTCCCAGACTTCATGGGTGATAGGGGTCTTCCTTCCCAGGTGCAAGACCCTGGATTTATCCTTGTTGAATTTCATGAAGTACGTGTCAGTCCGTTCCTCCAACCTGCCAAGGTTTCTCTGAGTGGCAGCCCTGCCCTCAGTCTTTTCTCCCCAGTTTGATGCCACTTGCAAACTTGATGACAGTGCAGTTCTTCACCTGCAGCTTGTTGATTACTGATGCTAAACAGCACAGGTCCCAGACCTCTTGCAGTACCCCACTTCTAACTGGCCCAGTAACCGCTACCCATTGAGCCCAATTATCCAGTTTTTAACCTATCTAGCTACCCATTTATCTGGACTGTAACATCCTAATAAGGATGCAAGACCCTTATTTCTGCAGGGTCTCTGTGAAGATCTTGTCAATCTCTTTTTGAAGTTCCCCAGTGTTGCGTAATCTGCACAGCTATTCAAACAGTTCCTTGACTTGGGGACACAGCTCCTCAGCCAGGGTGTGCCTTCTGCAAGCAAGGACATCTTGCCTGCCCCAGCCTCTGCCCCAGGCACTGCCAGCAGCCTGGAGAGGTGTGTTGTCCCTCTGCACCTCTGTTTGAATCTACTCATTGCTGTGCCAAGGTAGTTCCAGTCATAGTCCTCTCCCTAGAATACGATGAATGGGTGTTTGACCCTCCCTAACAATGAGTCACCTGAAGACAAAAGCACAAAGCTTTTGACAGAGGCTGTTAGAAACTGATAAAGTTCCCTAAGAAGGAAAGGCTTTAGTAGCTACCCTTTTCCAGCAGCAGCAGACTAGAATTAATTCAGAGAGTCAAACTATGTTGTTAATTATACAGCCTCACTAATACTGGAATCATGTTCTTCCTCTGAATCATCTGCAAAAACCATCAAAAATATATACCAATAGGTGTTAGGGGAAGTGATGCTGATGATTCTGTATGGGAAAATCCTCACACTTGAACCAATTCTGAGTCAATGTCCGTGATACCCCTTCAGGAACTGTGTCAACTTTCTAATTTCAGAGAAAGCTACCTGGAGAAGAAGAAAACGGTGGATAGTTTTATGCTGGATGAGTAGAATATATTGAGGGAAGAGTCTCAACAAGCAGCAGAGCAAAGGATCCATGAGGATTTTCCATGAGAAATGAGGAAGGAAAAGGGAAGGAGCAGTGATAAATGAAGGAAGAAAATGAGACTTCCTAATTTGGCCATGGACAGTTTTTCTAACCTCCTTCAAGCTTGTGTAACTTCATTTTGAGTGGTATAAAATTGCAGTGTGTCAGTGGCTCTGCAGTAAGTGCTGACTCCTTACCCAAAATAAGGACATGCTCCTTTAATCCTGTCATGGGCTAGGTTGTATGAGATTATATTGACAGGCAATTCTCATTTGTCTATTAACCAGCGTCCTACATCTGTGACCTACAAGCAAGGTCATAGTCTGGTTTATCCTTGTAACTTGTTATCTGCCCAGACCCTCAGACATTTAATAGTTGAACATGACTGTTGAATTGTTGAGTCTGACCTTCATTGCACCAAATGGAGAAAGTAATGCTATAGGTACATTTAATTAAAACTGAGAAGTGTAGATTTGGGTGTAACCCTAAAATATATTAGAGGAAATTATGGAGAAAGGCTGAGAGAGCTGGGCCTGTTTAGCCTGGAGAAGAGAAGACTCAGGGGGATCTTATCAATGGCTACAAATACCTTGAGGGTGAGTGTCAACAAGATGGAGCCAGGCTTTTTCCAGTAGTGCCCAGTTACAGGACAAGGGACAACAGACACAAATTGCAACACAAGAAGTTCCATCTGAACATGAGGAAAAAATTCTTTTCCTTGAGGGTGACAGAGTACTGGAACAGGCTGCCCAGAGAGGTTGTGGAGTCTCCTTCTCTGGAGACATTCAAAACCCACCTAGACATGACTGTGCAACCTGCTCTGGGTGAACTTGCTTTAGCAGGGGGTGGGGCTAGATGATCTCCAGAGGTCCCTTCCAACCCTGTCCATTCTGTGATTCTATGATCTTAACATTTTCTAATTTCTGATAATATTTATGATGCTAAAGCCATGTAGAAATCAGGTATGTATCTCATGAACTCTCTTACTCTTCTTCAAGGAATCTGAAAAACTTGATGTTAATTTCTGTCACATCTCTAAAAGTACTGTATACTTGGTATACTTCTGATTGCTGTTATGGTTTCTCTTATTAACAAACTTGAGTCATACTTTCAATGACAGGTACTTTATGAAAGTAATAAGGAGGCATTGAAGATGCTGTTATTACGGTTACTGGTAACAACAGTGAGAAAGCAAGGATAGAACCATGCTATGCTTTCTTTTTGGTGATGACAAGCACTTCCTTTTCCTGTTCCTGTGAGAAATGTGATATGTATTGCATAAGTAACAAACCAATGAATATGTGGTGGATATAAAAAGAAACTTAATATGATATTTAAAATCAATGTATGATAGAAACTGGAAATGGTAACTTCTAAATGGTGACCAGTAAGCACTGAGTTTCTTCAGCACTGGGGAGATTCTTGATAAATACTTCAGTAATTAGGGTAATAAGTTATTCTGGTGACTTATCGCACAGATAGTGAAGGTGTCAAAAAGTCTTCTTGTGCCATTTGAGTGGCAAGAAGCATTTCTTTGTCTCTAGGTTGTGCATGGTACACAGAGGAAATATGAAAATACCTCTGAGGACTCTGGCTGGGAAACTGCCAAATGGATGAACAGAATCTATACCAAAGACATTTCTTCCTAGAACTTTCCTTTCAGACTATCCATGCCCCTCTCACTCAGCTTGATGGGTTGGACAGGAGAATAGATGCGTAATCAAAAAAAGATGTTAGCTGGTGGAGAGAGGGAATACTCTATTGATCAGGTTGTGTCAGTTGTTCTAAGCTGTTAATGACTGTCCATTTGAACCACTGAAAAAGGGCCTCAGAAGACTGAACAGAAGAGTGAGCCTCTAAAGTGGAAGGTTCGGCAATCAGGCCATCACTCCTTGTGGCCAATCTTGCGTTTCCCTGCAAAAACCACCAATACTACATTCTGGGCCTTATATGTATGGAAGGATGATGGCAGGAACTGACATGTATGGAAGGATGATGGCAGGAACTGATAGAACTGGTACTGACAGACCTGCAAAATATGAAGTGCTTATTAAAACAACATTTGACACATTGCCACATTATATGAAACCTTCTGTGGTGAGAACTAGGAGCTATCTGGAGCACTACACATTTCTTTCTTTGTAGGTGACCTGACAGGCCTAGGAGATATATCGATGGTACTGGAATGGAGGCAGGTAGCAGCTTGATTCTGTGAACCCTGTAAGTCCCAAAGCATCAATGAGCAATCAGTACCAGCCAGAAAGTTGTCAAATTAATATATGACACTGAAGCATCTGATAAAGAAATGCAGATGTTATAACCAAAACCTAAAGCTGGGGTGACTCTGAAATGGTTAGACTGCCAGAGTGCTCCTTAAATTACATCTTGAAGTAAACCAGAACTTACAGATAGGTACAGGCTCAAGAACTCAACTTACATTAGTGACATTGCAAGTACTTAGGGCATGTATTTTTTTTTCTAGGCTATGGATTCCATTGAATGTAAATTGCTGAAGAAACATCTACTCCCTCACTCCCTGTTTTTGGCCACATCAATTCTAGTAGATAGTGACTATGTTCTGGAGGTACAAAGCATTCAGGAGAAATTTCTCTGGGATATTATGGGCTATTTTCTGCAATCACCATTTGCATGTTCATCAGTGTTTAGAAAGATAAGACTTCTGGAGAGGAAATAAAAGAAAACAGAAACATTATATTTGTATGCAGATTCATGGTTCACCTCGATATTAAATACTACATGCAGCCAGCTCAAGACACACAAGGATATAATAGAATTTTAAAAAAACAGCCCCATACCAGAGAGAGTTTACCAAGGAATGGAACAGCTATTGTAGAAGGAAATACTGAGTAGGCAAGGACTGTCAGTATTAAAAAAAGAAAACAGAGGTATGATACAAGTCAGTGAATGGCAGACAATGAAGAAGGACCTTTCATTCTTCACTGAGCCTGATGACTAAGGGGTACCCAATGAAGTGTGTGGACAGCTTGTTTAAAACAACGTACCACGTCACACAATATGTAATTAGATTGTGGAATACATTTCCTCAGGGTATTATACAGAGAAAAACAAGTGGCTTCATGGAGAAAAGGAGTATAGATGGTAGCTGAACAGTATGACTTGAAAGCAACCTTTGTCTCAGGAAAAGCCTGTATCAGTGATTTCTTTAAACTGCAAGGGTAGATGAGAGGAAGGCTCACTCTAAACCTGTCCTATTTACTGTTAGAAAATGTGATTACAGGCTTGCCTCCATGAACACAGAAGGGCATAGAGGCACAAGAGCAGGGAGGGGAACCCCAATAACCTACTCAGAGAATGGAGCCCCTGCCCCAACCCGTTCCCAGGCTGTTGCAGGGGACTCTCCATTCCATGGGCCAGGGGTGGCCCCATCCATGAGTCTGTGGGAGAGGCTCTGCAGGTCTCCTTTCAGGCTGAGGGGATCTAGCCCAGGGGTGTGGGAGACATTGTGGGACACAGGAAAAGACCATTTTGGGATTGTTCGAAACTTATTATGGAGTGCTTAGTGTAGGTAGCAAAGGTGAGGAAAGTGAGAATTCAAAGTGTTTTGGGAAGGAACAAGTGTGGAAGTGTACAGGAAAAAGGGGATAAAAGCCATCTATAAACTGGCATTTGGTCAGTACACTTGTCTGGCCATGTCTTGCAATCTGGTCAGTGCAGTCTGTCCCATCTTCTCATTAAGTTCCATTCCTGCCTCTTTTTGTGGGTGAGGGACTCTATTCTCGGTTCGACATGTGTGTATGGAGGTCTAAGTGCAGCATCTGCGGTGGGGACCATGGGTCGTCAGGGCCTATGCCTTTGGGGTGCCAGAAGCTGGAGTAAGGGCTAATGTCAGCACGTGATTACTAGTGACTGTCAAGCTGAACTAGTCAGTGAGTAGGTGAGGTGGTTTGTGAGCCAGGTGTGTATGTGTGTATGTTTCTGTGAGTGCGATGACTAGAGGAATTTGCTACTGAAGGAAGCAGGGGATCCAGGCTAAGTGCTGAAGAGACCATGGGGTCTGGACAGGGTCTCTTGAAACGGGAGACCTGTTTGTCTGTGTCTGAGTGAGAGGGGTCTGGACCAGCACCTGGAGTGGGGCTGCAGCCTTGGCAGCTCATTCGTCCAGGCACTGGGAATGAGAGATACCAAAGATCCTGGGGCTGGACACTGGGCAGCCCGTGTGTCTGAGCCCAGCCGCTGCAGGTGCCTGTGCTCTACATACGTATGTGTTTCCTACTAACAGACCTTCATCCTTATCTGCCAGAGAGGGTCACTGGATCAGGCCATTGTGCTGTTTGTACTTGCATGACTTCTGTGTGTTTCTGCCTATACTGATCTGTACAGCTGGCTGTGTGTATGCACGTGTATGTGTTGTATGTGTGTTTGCGTGTCTGCCCATTAGGAATACATGCTCAGCTTCATTATTGGTTGGACCTGGGTCATGGAGCTGCAGCAGTCTTGCCTTTTTTTAACTATCAGGTTTGACCACTACCTAACATTTACTACCACTAGTTTCTACCAGAACACATCGAGTAAGATGGCTTTTGCTCTGACCCAGTATAGCAACCCTGTACAGACAGTTAAGGATGTATTGTAAAATTTCAACAGCTGTGCCTAGCAAAAAAATAATTAAAATTAATGTAATAAATTCCTTCTAAATTCCCTTTACTTCATATTTTCCTTATCTGATTCTCTACTTTATCCTCCCTACATGAAGTCATCTGTTGTCTTTGTATCAACTAGCCTTACCTTTATACATTCTGATATAACATTTTAGCTTTACTGTTTTTATATTCTTTGAATGCACCTGAGGGAAGAAAAATCATCATAAATTTAATAGTTCTTCTACTGAACATTGAAAGAAAAAATCAAGAAAGGATCCAACAAACAAAATGAAAACTAGTGCAAATTGTGGCTGAACACTTACTTGATCCCTAGCCAAGATGATGTGAAGTGTGAATTAGCATTTTGTCATTTTTTTTTACTTTCCATAACAAATCACAATAAAAAAAGATGGGAAGCTGACATGTAGCTATTTACATTTCAGGTTGCTGTTCTTAATACCAAGTGACATTATAGCAGCATGCACCTATGAACGTGAAAAAGGTGGTATATGTGTTCTAAGGAGTTACTATACTGTCCCCTTGGTTTTTAGCTTTTAAAAGCTTTTTAAAGTTTTTAAAAGGAACTTCTTCCTCTTCCTTTATCCATGTATGTAAAAATAACTCTGACCACAGCCACCAAAGATATATGGTGTGATTCAGTGGAAAATTTAGGGAAAAAGTTCAGCCTAAGAAAGAAAAAATGCATTGTAACCAGTTAAAATTGTGATGAGACTTTAGATTAACGGATTGCAATTAGCAGAAAGCAAATTTCAAGCACCTTTATACTGGAGTTAGTAACACCAGGCTAGTCTGTCCACTAGAAGAGTCTGTGGATGGGAAGTTAGAACAACAGCTGAGCTCTAGCAGAAGTTTTACAGCCCCAGGAGCATAGGTCTCACTAGTGATGCGTTGAATCCTGACTCGAGAGAATATTGTCTCTGTTTCTTCAAGAAACATGTGAGGTCTGCTGTGCAGCTACTTACTCACAAGCACTGAGTTAGAGATCAGAGAGGATCAGAGCCTGAAGTTATATGACTTCAGGTTAGAAATGAGCATGAAATTTCTTAGAAGCAGCCGAGTGTCTTTTGTTTTATTTGACAGAACTATACATAATCAAAGACATTGCAATAGCTTAGGGCTGTGTATTTAAGTTATTTTCCTTGTGAATAAGTTGCACACAATTTAACTGCCTAAGTATTTACATATTTTCTGAGACTTCCTTATTGCAAAAGAGAAACATTTGTCTTCATAATTGTCAAAACATGCTACTCTTTAATCTGGCATAATATTTACCTCTTCTGGTACTGTGTGTCAGGAATTCAGGCTCAGGTTGTAGATGGTATCAAATTTTAGTAAGTGATAATGACATTAGGGAAATGTTGCCAGAAGAAACATCTGAACTATGCAAGTTCAAAATTGCCATTCAAGCACTGATTTAAGGTGCTTTTGATTCTAATATTCCTTTGAAATGCCATTGAAATTCTTAGGTCTATTTGTACTAGGCAATGCCTTTTGTAATGAGGTACAGTGTTTTCTCATCTCTGAAGTTCAACTGAAGCACACTAAACATGAATCAGCCTCAGAGAGCATTCATCTCACATTGTTTTACCTGTAAATCCTTTTTCTTTTTTATTCCCCTGGCAAACATACATAACACATGCCTGGTGTTATTAACCTCATTCTGAGATACTCATATGAAAGGGCTAGAGATGAAGAGATGAACACAGACATTCTTAGCTGGCTAGAATATAGATGCTGATCTGACTAGTGAGTGGACCATTTTAGAGCATCTGTTCCACCTGACTGGTACAAAACTTTCCAATGTCATTTTGACTAGCTATGAAATTAAATTATTCTGCATGAAGTGTTATGTAGCACCGAACTGTTCTGCCTGTGTGATATTGTGAGTAACCCTTTGTACCTGAGACTTCATTTCTGTAACTGTCCTGGACAACTGTTTTATCCTAAGCCACTAAGATTCAAAAATTGCCTCCCTGCCTAATCCTGGGTGCCCAAGTCCAAACTGAGCCCATGGAGTGCCCATTGAAACTCTGTTAGTGTCCAGATCCCCTGGGCATGCTTAACACTCAGGGACAGCATCTGGTACTTTGCAAATGGGATCATTTGTTACCGCTTTTAGAGGATGTCAGTGTAGCAATGATACAAAAGTCTCATCTGTCTAACAGCTAGGGATTACAGTACTCAACCTGCAACAGGAGACCTAGGTTCAGCTCACTGATTAGTCTGGACCCATACCATAGACATTTCTAGAAATACATATAAAAGAAGAGAAATATTCAATGAATAATAAGTGGATGAAGTTGGAGATAAGGACATGAAGGAAAGGTCAAAGGGCAGGTCCAGAGAGGTGTGTGGGACAGGACACAGGTAGAGAGAACAAGTGAGAGAGAAGTAAGACTCCACAGTCCAACAGGACTTCTCCCCTGGGAGCACTGAGCTGAGCCTGCTCTTTTCAGGCATATTTGTCTGTGAGTATTTATTGAAAAGACAGGTTCATGGGGCCATGTGATATCTTGCATTAGGTCAACAAGTAATGCTGAAGAAAGCTGGTAGGGAGATACTTGGGATAGAATTACAGGTGTAAATCTCAAGCAGTTGAAGGCACCTCTCGGCGGGTTTGGGCAAATCCTTGCCTTTCCTGTTTCTTATCAACAAAGAGCCACTCTTTGCTCGGTGTGCTGGGTGGCTGGAATGCCAGTCTTGTGCAGGACTCCTGCTCCTGTGGTGGGCAGAGAGTACAGGCACTGCACCCACCATGATAGTACCACTCCAGGTTCAGGCGCTGAAGCCATACCTACAGTCCTCACTGGAGGTGGCCCTGAGAAACATACCGAGAGCAGAGGAAACCTGTGAGATTAGGTCAGCTGTGACCAGAATGTACCTGCAGGAAAATGCGGGGACACCCTCTGCAGACATTATTCAGGCTGTCTTGCCATAGGGATGGTGTGCACGGGATCCTGGGCTCGCTACTGTGTTCACAACTGTCTTTTTGACAGGTAGGTATATGACCAGAAATTGTTGCCATGCCTAACTTTAAAGTGCAAAATTCCATTACTGAAACTACCCTTTAATCCCTAGGACTGTAACATGCCTATAGCAGGTATTTGGAGTAGCTGTTGGATTTGCATATTAAAAAAATGTTGATTGTACTTTTTTTTCACAGTGCCATTCAGATGATTTTGCAGTATGTTTAGTGAATTTATAATATGACCAAAATCAGTGAAGAAGTAAAGCAAATAGCATTATCAGTGTGTGATACAGCAGACTAATTAGCCTTTAAGAATGTTTTGTCCCATTTTTAGATTATAGTCATACTATGATTGACAAATCCTTCTTTTGTTACAAGGCTGTTTGGAGCAGTTCCTGTAAGAAAATATCTAACCTTATATTGAACTAAATGTGAAATTATGGATTAGTACTGCAGTCAAAATATATTATTGAATGTATTTCCTAAAAAAACTTCTAAGAAAAGCAGTTGTTAGCTTACTGTAAAAAGAAAATATAAATTGTCTAATGAAAGCTCAATCTCCTTTAAGTTACCAGAGCATATGGGGGAGAATGATCAGAAATACCCAATCAAAAACCTATTTGTTAAATTTTAACTGGAACAAACCCCACTGATCTTGCCAAAATTTCTCTGTCTTTATTAACTAAAACAAAATGAAATTATTTACATATAGTAACTATATAGCCATATAAAAAATAAAGAAAATTTAATGCCATTTCTCAAAAACTGTGTACTGTTGATTTTTATATGCAGTCAGTATATTCACAGTTAACTGCTCTAAGGGCCTTTAAAATAAAAAGAGATTACTTTATAGCAATGTCAATAGTGTCTCCAAAACAGAACAGAAAACACATTTTTTGGTCTGCTCACAGCTCCAGATGGCATGCTGATTTAGAAAAGAGAGATCTAATAGGATATGAGATGAACACAATGGGGAATTGATTTGACAAGTTTATTGTACTCTGTTTCTTTTGTCTAATGTAGGATTCTTTAATTTATTGCTTTTCTTCCCAGAAAAATCGACAGTAATATTAGAGAAGTGCTGATAGTGTAAATACACTACAGTGAGCCACCTGTAGGTAATACTGATGTGACCTGTTTCTCACAGGTATCAAATTCTCTAATTACCCTAAAAAATTTCAGCTCAGATGTCTTCTATTTGCAGCTATCATTCTTTCTTTTGTTTGTTCACTCATTCTCCCTTTTTTCTTCTTTCCCAGTAAATATATGAGTCTGGACAGAATTTTAGAAAGAAAATTAATATTTTGAAAAATGTTAGTAACACTTTGTAATCACTGTATTACAGTGCATGAATCTGTCAGCTGCTGGTATCGCTTAAATTCTGTATGTAAGGGAAAAGTTGAAATTTGTTGAGAGGAAGAAATCCACAAAATAGTGGTGTGTGAGAGTAATTAAAATGGAGGAATAATAAAATCACAGTTGTTTACAGCATTTCTACCTTCTGCTGTTATTCTGTTATTCTAGTAGGTCAGAAAGAAGACTATGGTCAATGTAGAAACACTACAAGTGAGTGTAAGCCACAAGGCAAGTGAAAAAGACTACCAGATTGATTCTGGCAAACACCATTCAGAATTGAAAATCATTCCTATATCATGTTTACAAGTCTTCCTTTCTGTAATGAGTTAAAAGCTTCATTATGCTTCCTGTCAGGCAGGTTACTGAATATGAAAATCATTGTCAAAATTGGTATTGAATATCATCTTCTGGGGAAAACCTGAAGGAGAAGAAAATGGTTATGATACACTTTTGGAAATATGTTTTTTTGATATTCAGCATATGGTATTCAAAATACATTTTGGCAAATGTTTAGCTTTATCGGTAACTCTAATGCTCTTACAGCTTTTCCGGTGATAAATTGAAGATCTTTCTTCTATTCCAGGACTGGAGATAAAGGTATTTTAGGCAAATTTACTGAGAATCTTTATTTGAATAATAAAATTTTCACATTATCTGCTCCTAAGATTCCTATGAAGGAATTGCATATGAAATGCCAAGTTAGAACACTGGCTGAAATAAGAAAAAACCCAACACTACAGCTAGAGTCTGAGTGATACCTTTGGGTTTAAAACCACTACTAGTTTGTGAGTCCACATTACACTGGGTGCTAATAAGGAATGCAAGGGATTACGTTCAGGTATTGGTATCACTCTTACGCATTTTTTCTGGCATTTTAAGAACATGCTGTTGCTGTCACAATCTGCTGTAGCCTGAGTTGCAGAGAATAAATTCTTTTGGAAATCCAGTTGTGTCCTGGCATTGTTGGTCCCAACTCATCACCATGAACACACCTCTTGTTTTGCAGACCTGGCAGATGTTCTGTTCTTATATTAGCTTAGGGACAGCTGGATTGAATAAATGGAGGGTCAGTGGAGAATCTGGGCAGTTGTCCCCTGCTTGAACTTCTGTGGCCTCTTAGCTTTGGAAACAGTAAAAATAAAAAATTCTGAAAATATGCAAAAAATCTTCATACACACTTGCTAACAGATATTGATAATATCTATTGATATACTGATAAAATTGATCATCTTAAGTGATCAATCACATCAAAAGGTTGATAGTACAGACTCTGCATGTTGACACTGTTCTCTTCCATTCTTTGGTAGACATTTCTGGCCTAATCTTTTTGAGAATTTTTATTTCCTCTTGACAACTTCCTTGAGATTATTTGAATTCAGACAATTCAGAGGATTTCATTCACCAGAGTCAGTGAATCTGCATCTTTCAGATACATTATCCTGTTTAATTATTTTTTAAATTTACATAGCCTTTTTTTTTCCCCCCAATGGTTGAAATTGACATAAAATGAAATTTTACCAGGCCATTTTCCTTAGAGAATTTTGAAACATAGGTTAAACATTCTTTTGCTTATATTTTAACTGTCAGTATTTTGGAGAGAAGATAAGCAATTAGAATCATGCAGCTGAGTCCTCACATGCATGGTTGTGGAAATTAGTCCTCTTTCTGCTGTAAAATGTACCCTAGGCTGTGATAATTGCTAACTATTTCAGAAAAGCCACTCTTTAATCAAAGAAGTGATTTACCATGTTACATTGTAAAAAGCAATTGATATGTTTTGAGACCAAAATTCATTGGATTTGTAGTTTTTCCTTTTATGGTATAAATGAATGGTCATATATTTTTCCCTTTTCAATAAAAACTAAAGAGGTTAAGCCAATAAGAAAATATTTCCACACTGAACTGGTTTGTGGATATCTTTCCAGTGGCATTTGATTTAACACTGCTAAACTCATTACCTTCTTTTTTTCTATGGTGGATCAAAACCAGGATTTCCAAAAATATTACTACCATTCTCGGATTGCCTGCTGACCGTATGAAAGAAAGAATCAGTTTGAGGTAAACTCCTCCTAGGTATCACAGCCAGCTTGGAGACTGGCCGAGCCACATGCCCTTTGGTATCTTCTTAAATGGAGAAGCCAAATTTGCAATTTGCTCAAAAAATATGTCTGGGACTTAAATATTTTCAGAGCTACTTAGAATGTCAACTTTTGGCGTGTTTAATCTCCAGCTGTGAAACACAGCATAACACATCAAGTGATAAAAGTGGTGAATGAATTAGACAAGTCTCTTTGGTCACTAAATAGACTTTCAGACAACTTCTGACAAACTCAGATTATAGATTTGGGGTTTTTTTAAATCCCATTGCTGCAAACCAGCTCCTTTTCAAATCTATTCTTTCTTTCTCTTTTTTCTGGATTGCTTTAGACTTTGTACATGACTGTACCTTTCTTTGCTGTTTTACTGATTTCAGGTTTGAATCATTTGGTTTAATTCTAAGCCATAATTTACCAGCAGTAGCCTGGCTGTCCTCAATTTTCGTAATTTCCATCACACACTGGTAAAGCTTGAGGCATCCAAAAATATATTGACTCACAGTCTAGGTATTTGGTAAATGATCTGCATCTTTCCTTTCAGTTTTTCATTGCCTAGGTACGTGTGACCATTCTTCACATAGCTGTCATTATGCAACAATAAAAATGTCTTTAAAACATATAAATGAGAAGCCAAATGAGTATGATCAGATGAACAAAGTGGATGGAAGGAGAAGTGTCTATGTGAAGTTTTCCTCTATAAAATTTGCATTTGTTTTAATGGCTTCATTTTATTATGTTCATGAACAAATTGTCCCTTGTCTTGAAAGACAAGTATGTAGTGTAGCAGCAGTGTGTGCCCCCTTAACCCCTGTTCTTAGCAAAATGAGCTTTGCTCACACCGTGTGTTTGTTCAGCTTGCTCATCTATGTAAACTTCAAGTATTCATGCCAAAATGAAAGAATGTCTACGAAGGAGAACAGTTGTTTGGATACACAGAATGTGTGTCAGTAAATCACAGAATTATAAGGTGAAGTAAAATAGTTGTGCTGCTGCAATTCAGCATAGGTATTGTCTAATTTACTGCTGTGTCACAGAATTGTAGTTCCATAAGAACATAAAACAGCAGAAGAAGTTTCATTATTCTGATGGAACTAATGGAGACATAAAACCTACTAATGAAGTAGTTACAATGCAAATTCTGAATGTTTTACCCAGACATCCAATTTGAACTAATAATCACATGCTAACAGATATTTTAATGAATTGCTTATGTTGGTCTTACTTACACAGATGTAAGTAAGTAACATGTAAGTAAGATGTAAGTAACAGTCCTTATTCATTTGGCTTCTAGATTGGTAATACCTCCTCAGTGTTCTCCTAATATTGCTAGTTAATACTGATCAAACTGAACACTAAAATTTAGCTAAAAACCAATCTACAATTGATTGCTTTAACCAATTCCAATGTGTGTGTCCATGGGTGACATTTATCCTAGGTAGCTTGAGTTACTTTTGATGGTATTCTTTTCCAGGTTGGTTCTTTTAGTCAATGGCAATACAGAGGCAACTTCAGAAGGGATGTATCCAGTTCCAAAATCAGGTTTGAAGAAAAAAGGTGTGATGAGTCATGTGCTGAAGATGCTTATCTTCCTCTGCTGACTGTTGACAAGCCCTAAACCCAGAGTAGGCTGGTAAAGATAGAATAAAGGGTATCTGATTCATTGAGACATCTAATCTCACTCACTAATGGAGAGATGCGCATCTAGACAGCACTTACCTATTTTAGATACTATCTTGGAAGATCCTTTTCATTTTCTCTATTGACTTTAGAAGTAGTCTAGTTGACTATTGTAAAATAGAGGCCTAACTTCTTGATAGTTAAGTTAGGTGAGATGAATCACACCTTGAGTTGTATTCTGAAATCACTAAATGAGGCATAGTTAAGAATGGAAGTAGAGTTTGGCTCTGCCTGCTCATTAGCACAGACCTCTGCTTTTAATCTGCAAGGTTATTAAGTGACTCTTTTTTCTGGTAAGTCTGCAAGAAACTATAGTTATTACAAAGGCGACCAAATCAAGATGTGTGTTATTCTCTTCCCACAGGCATGAGGAGTAGGGTTTTGATTTTCAGTGATTTAAATATAGTGGTAGGTTAATCCACAGAAGTTCAGGTTCTAACCACAAAGATTGCCTTGTGTAAATCTGAACTGGCATGTGTCAGTATGCAATGGTATGGGAACACATAGCCAAGAACAGCTTGTGCTTTGGTGCCCAGTCCCGGAATGTGAGCAGAAAAATGGTAGAATGGCAATTATCTGAGGTAGTATTACTGTCTCTCTGCACAGTCTTCTGGAATGACACTTCTATTAGTTGTAAAGTTGGATTTCAGGCTGTCTGCAGGCATAGGCTGCCTTTTCCTAATATGGTCATTCCTGGCCTGTCTGAATTGGAAGAAATAGTATGAATTACTGGGTTGGATTGACATGTGAACTTGGAGAGACATCCCCGCATCTGTAATATGCAAATCATTCTCAAATTAATAAACATTTCCATATTGCTCAAAGTAGTTGTCAAAGAAGAGTTCAGCTGGCAAAGTTTCACAAGAGCTAGCAGGTTATAAACTTTTAAATTCTGAATATTTTATACTTGGCCTTTTTTCCAGGTATCAGATAACATCCTCAGAATGGTCATATAGTGTAACCTGATAAAAATCAATAAGATCAGTCTCCACTTGTGATATCCATTTCTCTTTTGCATTGTAACGCTGCCTATGGGTAGTCCCACTGAATGCCATTATTTAATGTCCTATGGCAAGTCTTGGCGATGTGATCAAAAATGGAAAAAAATAAAAAATGCATGTTAAATTCATTGGACCATAGAGGACTGCTGGAAAAAGCTCGGGCAATCTCAGGTATGGATATGGTACCAGCTATATCTACAGCAGCTTATTTTTCTCAAATACTACTGTGGAAATTAGTCTACTACAGGTTTTACAGCTTTGACTTCTATTTAAGCTAACAACGATCTGCTCTTATGGGAAACTATGGGCCACTGTTTACCACCTTTCATTCAGTTTTGCATGACAGATGTAGAGCCAAGAAAATCTTTCAGCTGCCAAGCAGATATTAAAGCGTTTCAGTGTGAGATGTTACCTCAGTGAAGCATTCAGCACTTATGGTGGGCTGCACTTCCAAATAAGTTGATATGATAAGACAATTAGGTTGTTAGGCAGACAGTTAGGTGTTTCTAATTTGGAACTAGAAACCTTGTAAAAAAGTGGGTGACTTTCTAATGGAAAGCTAGCTGATGAAAGAATGTTTCTTCACGTAGATGAGATTTAATATTTATAAAACATGATAGAGATATAAAGGAATATTTAAATGTTAAATATTATCAGTATTGCTTTGTTCATTCATTCAGAAGGTTCAGTGAATTGAAACGAAACAATGCAAATATGCACTTATTTATGCAAATATGGAAGGGAAATTATTACTGGCTAATTTATGTACTTACAAAGGACAGGTTAAAAATGCCAAGCACACCTAATAGTGAATAAAAATTAAAAATCCAATCTTTCTAAGAGTAGTTATTTTTATTTATATTTTTAGGATATATAAATTACAGAAAGTGAAAACATTAGTTACTTGTGTGACTTCTCTGGCTGTATTTTTCATTTAAACTATGCTTCCAGTAAATTAAAACATAGCACTGGAATTTTTTAAGTTTTGGAATATGGTTACAGAGAAGCTTTGTTTCCCTGGACATTTTGAACAAATGTCTCAACTGTTAGATTACTGAAAAACCAGAAGGAATCTCTTGTAGGCCTCCTGACTTTGCCTGTTCAATTTCTGTTACTTGGCTACAATGTCTTTACCTAGAAAAAGAGAAAGAAATAATTTTTCAAGACTTTTTCTTGATTTGTTTTGTTTTCAGAAAGAAGAGACTTGCGCTATCTTTATAACAGTGATATCCAGAGGTGTTTGCTCTGAAGTACTTTAATACTAGTTTTAGCTACTACATAAAAAGTCTTAATAGAAGTTTCTAGACAATATTTTTTTTCTTTTTGATTCATTCACCATAGGTTTAGAAATGTACCGTATATTCAAAAAATTTCCAAAAGAAAAATCTTTCTTGCAGTAGCCAATAGGGTATCATGTAGGGGGTGAGAAGGGCCAGACAGCAGAGACCATTTGTGAAGTCTGCTTCTATCTGTTACATATAATTGTCTGAACTTCAAGTTTCCTGAAAAGGGAGAAGTCTTCAGACTAGAGGCTGATCCAGGACTGACACCAAATCTTTACTGAGTGCACTGTGATTCAAGGAATCCATGTGTCTAGGATTCATGCCAGAATTACCCTGTGCTTCTGCATAATCCCTAAGTGCTCCTTTTGCTGAAGAAGCTACATTGCTTTCATAGTCAGAGGTTTCCTCAAAATAGTAGGAACATAGACTTCCTTTCCTCTAGACACTGATTAAAACCCTCTATGCATTAATTTAAAAAGCTATTTGTCAATCAAAATAAATTTATGATTTATTGAAGTTCTTTGTTAGTTTTTAAAAAATGTTGAAAATATTTTAATATAAAATATATAATCTTTATATAGTACTTTTCATAGACTTATAGAATCTTTTAGGTTGGAAAAGACCTTTGAGATTGTCAGGTCCCACCATTAACCAAGGACTGACAAGTCCATCACTAAATCATGTCCCTAAACATGGCATCTACATGTTTTTTAAACACCTCAAGGGATGGTGACTCCAGCACCTCCCTGGGCAGCCTGTTCCAGTGCTTGACCACCCTTTCAGTGAAGAAATTTTTCCTAATAGCTCCCCTGGAGCAACTTGAGGTCATTTCTTCTTGTCCTGTTGCTTGTTATCTGGGAGAAGAGACCTACCCCCACCTGTCTACAGCCTCCTTTCAGGTAGTTGTAGAGAGCAATAAGGTCCCCCCTGAGCCTCCTTGTTTCCAGACTACACAACCCCAGTTCCCTCAGCCACTCCTCATAAGACTTGTGCTCTAGACCCTTCACCAGGTTTGTTGCCCTTCCCTGGACATGCTCCAGCATCTCTACAGCCCTCCTGAAGTGAGGGGCCCAACACTGAACACAGGATTTGAGGTGCGGCCTCCCCAGTGCCGAGTACAGGGGGACGATCACTGCCCTAGTCCTGCTGGCCACACTGTTTCAGATACAAGCCAGGATGCTCTTGGCCTTCTTGGCCACCTGGCACACTGCTGGCTCATGTTCAGCCAGCCGTCAACCAGCACCCCCAGGTCCTTTTTCTGCTGGGTAGCTTTCCAGCCACTCTGCCCCAAGTCTGTAGCACTGTGTGGGGCTGTTGTGACCCAAGTGGAGGACCCAGCACTTCTCCTTGTTGAAGCTGGTACAACCGGCCTTGGCCCATGGGTCCAGCCTGTCCAGATTCCTCTGCAGAGCTTGCCTGCCCTCAAGCAGATCAACACTTGGTGTTGCCTGCAAACCTACTGAGAGTGCACTCAGGCCCTGAGCCCTGGGGAACACCAGTTATGACTGGGCACCAGCTGGGTGTAACTCCATCCACCACCACTCTTCAGGCTCAGCTGTCCAGCCAGCTTTTAACCCAGCACAGAGCACACCCATCCAGGCCATGAGCAGCCAGTGTCTCCAGGAGAATGTTGTGGAGACAGTGTCAAAGGCTTTATTAAGGTTTGGGTAAAGAACATCCACAGCCTTTCCCTCATCTACTAGGTGGGTCATCTTGTTGTAGAAGGAGATCAGGCTCGTCAAGCAGGACCTGCCTTTCATAATCCCACACTGGCTGGGCCTGATCCCCTGGTTGTCCTGCATGTGCTGTGTCATGGTGGTCAGGATGATCTGCCCCATAACATTCCCCAGCACCAAGGTCAGGCTGACAGGCCTGTAGTTCCCCAGATCCTCCTTCCGGCCCTTCTTGAGATGGACATCAGATCGGCTGACCTCCAGTCTTCCGGGACCTCCCCAGTTAGCCAGGACTGTTGATAAATGATGGAGAGTGGCTTGGTGAGCTCCTCTGCCAGCTCCCTCAGTACCTCCAGGTGGATCCCATCTGGCCCCATGGACTTGTGTGTGTCTAAGTGGAGCAGCAGGTCCCCAACCATTTCCTCCTGGGCTGTGGGGACTTCATTCTGCTCCTCATCCCTGTCTTCCAGCTCAGGGGGCTGAGTACCCAGAGTGAAGCTGGTCTTGCTATTAAAGACTGAGGCAAAGAAAGCATTAAGTACCTCAGCTTTTTCCTCATGCTTTGTGGCAATGTTCCCCCACACATCCAATAAAGGATGCAGATTCTCCTTGGCCCTCCTTTTGTTTCTAATGGATTTGTAAAAGCATTTTTAGTTATCTTTTATGGCAGTGGCCAGCCCAAGTTCTAGCTGGGCTTTTGTGTCTCTAATCTTCTCCCTGCATAACCTCGTGACATCCTCGTAGTCCTCCAGAGTTGCCTGCCCCTTCTTCCAAACGCAGTAAACTCTCCTTTTTTTCTCTGAGTTCCAGCCAGAGCTCTCTGGTCAGCCAGGCTGGTCTTCTTCCCCACTGGCTCATCTTTCAGCACATGGGAACAGCCTGGTCTGGCACCGTTAAGGTTTCCTTCTTGAAGAATGTCCAGCTGTCCTGAACCCCGTGGCCCTTCAGGACTGCCTGTCAAGGGACTCTGTTGACCAGGCTCCTAAACAGGCCAAAGCTGGCCCTCTGGAGTCCAAGGTAGCAGTTCTGCTGACCCCCTCCTTAATTCTTCAAGAACTGGAAACTACCATCTCATGATCAGTATGCCCAAGATATCCTTGGACCACCACATCACCCACCAGTCCTTCCCTGTTTGTAAACAGCAGGTCCAGTGGGGCATCTCTCCTGGCTGGCTCATTGACCAGCTGGGCCAGGACGTTATCTTCCACACACATTTTACATATGTATAAATATATATATATATATAAATATTATTTATAGATAATAGTGAGTATATTATACATTATTTATATATGAATGTACTTAATATTCAGTTTGACGTGTGTAATGAAATCTTAGATTGTGATTTGCAATGTTGCAGGATTAATTATAATATAGAGCTAATTTGCGTAAGGACACTAGTTTTTGTAGTATACTGATATTGTTGGTTTTGAATGAATTCGCAAATAAAAATAGTTTCTAAAAAAAGACAAAAAGTTGTCAAAAGTGGTGACAAAGTGTGACTTAAGTTGTTATAGATTTTATTTGTCTTAAATCACTGTCTTCCAAAATTTTGCCTTTCGCAGCTGAAAGAAACAGCTTCTCTACTCTGTTATTTTATGTTTGACTTACAAGATGTTGTATTTTTATTAAAGAAACTCATCTTGCTGCCTTCTCGGAAAAATAATATTCTTGCAGGCTGCTATGCTACATATTATGAACTCAAATATAGCCTTTCTATCCAGTGGCTCTTTGCTTTACCACTAATTCCAAATCTGAATCAAAGTTCTTTTGTAATTTGATAGTCAGAGTGTACATGCGATATTCCAGGAGTTGAAGGAATTGTAAAATTTTCTCTTTCCACATACTTCACAGTTACAATGTCTTTATGTTACTGGTCACTTTCCATTTAAAAAAAAAAGAAAATCCAAACTGGTTTGTAAAATTGTTTGCAATAATTCAACTGAAGGAAAAAGAAAATGCTAATAAATCTTTCAAAAAATATTGTAAGGTTGGACAGAAACACACACCTATCAAGTTGTTGCTTGGTAATGTGCATAAGAAAAGAAAGACCAGAACCACAGATGGACACAGGAAACAGTGGGAGATTTCAGCATCTTTTTGATGCACATTTTATATTTGTTTTCTCTTCAGATTATATATCCTTTCTGTAACCAAAATATTTAAAGAGACAGAAAAATAAACAATGCGATACTGACATAAAAACAGCTGTTTGTGTATTCTGCAACAGCAGGAAACTATTACTGTGTGTATTTCAAGCCTTCTAGCTCTTGTGTTTTTGATGTATCTCATCCGGCTACGTTTGCCAATGAAATTAGTACTAAAATGGCAATCTCCAAAGTATGCATTTTAGTTTCATACAAGTTCAGACTGAAATATTTTTGTGTGTTTACTTTGTGATTTCTTCATTTAACTTACATATTATGAGTTGGTTAAGCATACTTTTTTTGTAGTCTTCCAAAGCATAGAAAAAAAAAGGCAGGATAAATACACATAGAATAAAAGGCTATCAGAAAGATAAATAAAATTAACAACCCGTATTTCCTCATGGAGCCCTTGAATCAGCTCTTTCCAGGTTCCAAAAGGCTTTCTTTACAGCCTGCCTATTCAAAAGTTAATAAATCATGATATCAGTTAGTGTGACTTAGACTTTAATTAGGCATTGTAAATCAATGAATAGCTCTCACTTTTTAATGAGTTAACAAGCTTCCTTTTTTTTTTTTTTTTTTTTTAGGACATATTGGAACATCATTCCATTTGCCACAATGCACGATGTCATAGAAGTCTGCTCAATTGGTCACTGCAGTCACTTGTACCTTCTTTCACTCTTCACACAGACACTGACCTGGCATTTAGCTGCACAATACCTAGTCATGGAGTAAAGTAAGTTAGTAACTTAGAGAAAACATGATTCCAGCGTCATGATGGTTGCTCACTAGTAAGTTACCAATAGACATGCAAGTTCTAGTGCTGCTAAAAGTAATGTGCTGTGGAAAGGCTTTTCTTAAGAACTGAAAACAATGTGGTATGAATGCCTTAGAGCCTTTTGTGGGAGATATTATCTTGCTTAGCAGAAAATTAGATCAAAATTGAACTAATAAATAAATGTTTTTCATAGCTTTGTGTGGTTACAGAATACCATTTGTAAATATCAGAATAAATATATCTCATCATAGCTTTTCATACATGGTACTAACACATATGAAGATCAAAGCCATAACAGTTTTTATGGGTTTCCACATATTTTCTTGCCCTTATGGCAATGAGAGCAGAATTTGCATCTCTTTGCCTTTCTGTATAGGTTTTTGTACTTGCAGGAACAGAAAATGTTTTCAGAAGTGTTTCATAGCATATGTATGTGTTCATTTAGTCTTAGTGGAATCAAGTCACATGTAACTGTTCCTCACTCGATGCTTGTTCTTACCATCTCTACTCATAGGATACACTCTCCATGTTCTGATCATCCCATTTGTTCTCTCTTTTCCTTTTGTAGTTAAAATAACTTTTTCTGACAGGAGGATGGCAGAACTGTGTGCAGGTTTCCAGTTCAAGTACATTTCTCTCTGCTTTGGAAACATTTTCCCAGAGAGCACTAGCACTGATCTGTCTTTTCCACTTTGCATCACATTAACATCCTTACTCATTCTGTTATTGAATAGAGCACTGTGTCTTTTGGGCTTTAGCAACTGGTGATTTCTTTGCTATAAGCTAAGAATAAATGCCTTTTATTTGTGTTTGTGTCCAGGACCATTCATTATTTTGCTATTGAGGTTATACCATTTCTGTTATTCCAATCCCAGAGCTCATCCATTCTTCCTGTATCCAACCTCCTCTGCATATATGATGGCTCATAACCTTGTGTCAGACTTTTTCTGCCGATGTCACAGATGAAGCACTGTACTTAAACAGTCCTTAAAGAACTGCTTTAGGAACCCCCTTGCACTGTCCATTTTTCCTCCCTTTCAAATACCTCATTGTTAGTTCTTTACCTAATTTAGAAAATTTATGGTTAAATGTGTAATTGCATGAAGTGCTTGGCTGAACTCTGAAGTATTAAATCTAAACCTAAAGATATAAGGTCTACTCCACCTGTCTAGAAAATTAAATACACAGTTTTCCATGTGAACTAATAAGTGTACTTCTGTCCAATGCTATACTGAAATCTAAAGAGATATGGTCTACTTTATCTGCAGACCAAATAATTTCAAAGAAAGGCTCTGTATTAAGTCTGATCTATTCTACCTTTGTTGAGTACATATTTCAGTTTATTCTGTCTTCTGGTTTCATCACATATGTTTATACAAACTAAGAATTTGTATCTTTGGTTATAGCTGAAACTAAATAAAATTTTTGTCAGCGAAACACAGACACTGTATTATCTAGTCCTATAAATAGGGTTACCTATCACGAAAGTTTTAGAATCACTTGGGTTTATTCTGTAACTTTAAATAACTCCTGCCTATGGATAGTCTCTTTCCTCAAATTCTGGAAGTGTTGGAACCTTTATCTGTGATTAATTTAAAACTGAAAGTTGTTTGCAATGAAGAACCGCACAATGAAGAAAGACAGATAAGCAAGTACACATTTTCGTCTGTAATTTCAATGAATTAAGGCAGTTTACACAGTCACTAAGAATCATAACTGAATAGATATTTTCTGGAAGGAAAACTTCTAGAGTTTAAATTCAAGTTCTCAAATTTTCAATGCCTTTTGTATTTCAACTTTATTTTATATATTGAACCAAAGATTAAGATTTTCATGTGCATGCTAGCAGAAGAGAAGTTTTCTTTCCTTATATTCATAAATCAACTGATGACTGAATGACTAAGATTTGCATTTCTAATATAGTCACCAGCAGCATTTTAAAGTAAACTGTATCTGCAGTTCCTTGTGATTAATGATAAGCTATTCATGATAAAAGGTGTTATGACACGTAACAGTAAAACATTTTGAAACAGTCATAAGACAAATGAAATGATTCTTCTGGTCTGACTGGATAACTCATAGGGTATTCATTCTCTGGAAATACCCTGTGTGTGCAAAACAAGTCCACACCACTATGCTTAACAAAAGTATTTTGCAATTTGGTTCTCTTTTTCTTATGATCTGACATCTCTGATAGTGAGACTATGGTGCTAATTTTTCTTTCACAAAGATCTTCCAGACTTTGAAAGAAGAGACTGGGTCACTAGATACCTTTCTGCTAAGACCACTCAATTTACAAAGACCCCCAATGCAGCACTAAAGCAGCACGGATACCCATCTGGAAGTGAAGACCCACCAGTTGTAGGAGCCTGACGTAGAGGGAATCTTCTAATGCTTTAGGAATTAAAAAAAAGGCCAGATTTCCCACAAAGTACCAGAAGTTCCCTTTCAGACACCTAAGGCAGTGGCCACATATCCCAAACTGCTCAGCATCCAGCAGTTTCTAAAGTGACAAGAGCTACTTGTTGAAAATCTGGCACCATCTGCTCCAGAACTACACTTTTTCCATTTTATTCAGGCTGGAATATCATACACACGGGGCAATGATTACAACACCATGGGCATCAAGCATAAGTCAGTGACATGGTTTAACATGGCAGGTAGCTAAACACCACACAATCACTCACCCCATGCCTCTCCTCCCTGAGTGGCATGGGGGAGAGAATTAGGGGAAAAAAAGTCAAAATCCTGGACTGAGATAAAAACAGTTTAATAGAAAAGGAATGGAAACAAAAAAATAATATTAATAACAATAATAATAGGATTAGAATATAAAAAACAAGTGATGCACAATGCAATCGCACCTGTCGACCAATGCCCAACCAGTCCCTGAGCAGCAGTTCCCAGCCATCTTTCCCCCCCGTTTATATAATGAGCATGATGTCAGATGGTATGGAATCTCCCTTTAGCTCGGCCGTTCAGCTGGCCTGGCTGTGTCTCCTCCCAGCTTCTTGTGTCCCCCAGCTTCCTCACTGGTGGGGTGGTGTGGGAAACTGAAAAGCCCTTGACTCAGTGTAAACACTCTTTAGCAACAACTAAACCATCAGCATGTTATTAAAATTTTTCTCATCCTAAATCCAAAACACAGCACTATACCAGCTACTAGGAAGAATTAACTCTATCCCAACAGAAACTAGGACAGTGAGGTGATGGGCAGGGTATTTCACAGCTGCTTTTAAGTAATCAGCATTGAAAACTTGACACACTCCTGGATCATTGTTGTCTAAGATTTTGCTAAAGTCCAAAGACACTAGGTAGTGATGAAATAATTTCCTGCATAGCAAATTCTATGGGCAAATCCATCACCTCAGTATGTTCTTGGCATGCTGTGTGCTGTCACAAGCCTTTTGTGTAAGATATGAAAGTGAGAGTGACCCAAGTGGTTGGCAAAGGCCCCAGGGTACTGTTTGCTACAACAGAAGTACTAGCCTCCAAAACTGAGCTATATTGCAACGTAGTCAATTATCACTTAAATGTCTCCAGGGGATTCAGTTAAAAGGAGAAATTGTGTCCCTTTCCTGCTCCACAACCCTCCAAAATGTAACATAGTCCCTCCATCTCCCCAGAGTAGTAGCTGTATTTCATTAGTGAGCAATGTACAAACTCTAGAGAGCAATATAATGCTATGCTGAATATAGGTCACTCCATATCATGAGTGACCTATGGCTCTACATACAAATATCACATAACGTCAGGTTGAGTTTACATCGAAAACAACGAGACTAGATATTCATTCCAATTTGTTAAAGTTAAGTGTGTGTCTGGTTGTAGAAAATGCCTGGATTCTGCCAGAATTTAACTTTTCATTTTTGATCTCTACAGGGGAACATAAACCAGTGATGATTTTTTTTGCAATGCTGAAGTTGTTAGATCCTAAATTTCCAGCTGCTCATACTGACACCTTTTCAGGGGCTCTATGTGAACAATTTAATCATTTCTTTCAGCAGAAAAACTGACTCTACTAGTAGAGTGCAGTGGCCCAGAGGACCAGGAGCAGCTGTTAAAATGCAATCACTGTTGAGCTCATATAAATTGTTATAAAAGTTCTTTCACTGTTTCTGTATTTAAGCGTGCTAAAGTACATCCAGTAAATGCATCCAACCTCTCCTTTAGATGCTTGCTTCTACTAGGGTTATGAAAGGAGGTCTCTCTGTAGCAGTCTTTGTGTTGGTCTTTTATCCTTGGTAATGTTCCAGCTGCTCTGAAAATGGCAATTACTAATTCATTGTGAAAAAAGAACCACTTCTATCCCTATATTCTGATTAATTTTCTTACAGTTTCAAACCTGCTGTTTCTGGCAAAAGCCTTCTTGATAAAGTGAAGGCTGAGTACTTTTGAGGCAGACTTTGACAAAATTAGGTGCCGTATGTGACAAGTTTCAGTTGGTGTTTATTTAAGCTAGGGGGTAGACCACAATGACTCCATTTGGTAGCTCAGGTCTAGATTGACAAAAGAGTATTTAGCTGCTTGATACCTCCCTAGGGACTAATCTCCCCTGGGAGTTTGGCATCTCATACCTCTGTGGACCTGAACCTTTCCTCCTAACTTGATAGGACGAAGTGGATCTCCACAGAGCAGGCCAATGCATACGCTAGTATGGCGCTCATCTGACTGAAATTGCAAAACAGGGTTGGCATGTGCTTAAGAGGTTCCTGACAAATGCAGGCTATTACCCACAGCTGAAAGTTTGTTCCCCTCATCAGGCTCTCCAAGTCTGTAGAAGCTGCAGTTACAGCCTGACAATGTGGATGTGTTGCAAAGCTGGAAGTTAAGTTGTGAATTTATAGGTAGTCAGCTACTTAAGATAAAGGTTTTCTGTGTGAAGACTTATTCTAGGTTACATTTGAAGTAGGTTATGCTTCCCTTGCTGTGGAGGTGGACTACCTGGAATTGCCCGGTATTTACCTGAGGCTAAGAAACACACCTTGGATGGGTGCTGGAAAGCTGCTGATGCATAGTAACCAGTTCATATACTCAGAAGTGCAATTGTCATCTATTCATTTGGAGTTTGACCAAAACCAGCATAAAACTACTTTCACAGAAACTAATGGGCTGCCCTCAAGTAGTATTGTGATGATAATAAAGAAGATCCATTTCTTAGGCACCAGTTTGGACTTGGAAAATCCTAATTCCAGCCCTCTGTAACCCCTGCAGTGATCTCGGGCAGTGTTTTTCTCAGATTCTGCAATGTATTTACACATGACTGATTTCTGATGAGTATCTAAATGGTTTTAAAGAGTCTGACTAGAATGCCTCTGTGCCCCCACTGTTGAATGGGTTATTAGCAAAATCTTATGTTACAGTAATGCCATGGGACTAATGAGATCCCGTGTTAATGAGGGCACTATGAATAGCTAAGACAGATAACAAAGACAGATTATTACTGAACTGAGGAGTATTTAAAGGGAAAGTTTCCTTGTCATTTAGAAACTCTGAGTGAATTCAACTGGTAATAGCAATTCTGAAATACTCCAGGTTTCCCTCCTTAATATCTTTCAAGGTTCAAGTGCTTGTGTTATTTGAGTCCTACCTCAATCTTTGATAAAGTGGATTATGAGACCCTGGCTGTTTCATTACTTCCTGATTGTATTAAATGGTGGTGGTGAATACCGTGTGCTTCTGCTCAGGCTCAGCAAAGCTGTTCCATTGCCACCTTCTCATATGCACAGTATGTAATATCTTTATGGTATATCATATTTTTTCTGTTTGCTTGCAGGTAAAGGTAAACTTTTATATTTGTGTCCTGAGGTTTGCTGATATCCCCAGTGAGGCATAGGGCATTCCTGTATATAACTTAGTTCAAAAACAATTGCATATCAGTCCTTCTGACACCTGTGGGGATTGAGTTACCAGATCAAAGCTCGGAACTGATTTTGTTCTTTGTGGTTACTTCACTCAGTTAGAAATAATTTGTAAAAGACCTTCAGGGCACCTTCAGCTGAGCACAACTGCATCGATTGGAGAGATATGCATACTTTTGTGAGCATACTTGTGCAGATTTCAAAGTGTAAGGTATTCAGACCAGTGTTTTCCTGGAGGAATACCAGTGAACTACGTGGGTGTATGCATTCCTGTATACCTGGAGAGACATCTATGGGCTGTGAGCATAGTTAAAACAAAAAAAGCCCTGTCAGTATTCTAAGTGGAAAATGAAAGACAAATGTGTTGGAAATCTAGTATCAAGCCTATTGGAGCTGCATTTAGTGGGTGAGCAGGAGGAGACAGGACAGGACAGGGGCTTTCCTTTCTTCTACATTGATCCCAATTGTTGCTGGCTTAAACAGTGAAAAATCTCAGAAGAGGGTTGGTAACCATGTGTGTAGACGTCTGCCTATTTCAATAATGGCTAGAAATCCATGGTCAGGTGAAAAGATTTCAGGATCTTCTCATTTGATAAAGTGTTGCAGTACATGTAGAAGAGCTGGCAAAGAAAAAAATGAGACTGACAGATACCACTCGTTTCATCCAGCAATGCACACAGTTGCCATTGACAAAAGGGAGCTATTATACCAATTTTGTTGAAGAAGGGAAGTCTTCTGCAAAACTCATCATTTTCCGAGTTTTGGGGGTGAGGGGGAGAGAAGTACATTTTAAGGGATGGGGAATCAATTTGTTATCGTGTAGCTATTTTTCATTTATGAAAAGTAGACTTTATAATGATATCCATGCACCCAGACCTTGGGGTGAGTGATTAAAAGACTCTGAAGAGTGAAGTAAACCTGCCCCTTTTCCAATAGAAACAGTTTCCAACAAGATAAAATTATGGCTGTGATATAAAAACATTGCTGGATAAAGAAAAATTGAGACCTACAACACAGAAAAACTGAAAAAGTAGTCTGGGTAGTAGAAAACTTTATATTTTTCATAGGACTTCCTCAAGTATGAGAATGCTTAAATTACTGCTCCAACACATTTGATGTACCTGATGTTCATTTCAGAAACTTCTGATTTCATTAACAAATGGAAGTTTAACTAAAACAAAGCAGTCAGATCAGTAGGCAGTGATGGCTAGAAATACCATTCTAAATATTTTAATCCTGACATTCCAGAGATGTTTATCTTTGTGAAGATAAGCAGAACATATACAAAAAAATGAATGAACAACAATCTGCGTTCCATCATTAAAATTAACTTTGCAGATGACTTGCTTTTGGACTCTGAGACCAATTCTTTTTTTAGAGTACAGTCTGCAGAACCAGAAAATAAAGACAAAACCAGCCTGTGTGCAACCTCTCAGGGACCAAATACCACACAGAAAGTAGTTTTGTGGTTTTGTATTTATTTTTAAGTGCTTAGTCTAGTTATTAAAACACCACTTTTTTGTTCTTCTTCACAAGTTTTCTACATCAGCTCTGTGGTTTAAAGTGATACTTAAGATGTCTGTAATTTCATTACAGTTAGAGAATTCATGCCAAAAGCTTTTTGCTTTGGAGTATGTATCATGTCTGCTGTATGTGTCTCTTGTATTGCCCTTATACACTGCTGCATGGTAAAGAGAAAGCAAGACACTTCTGAAGCATCTGCATTATCATTCTCAGATCCATTGTCCATCACTGTAATTTTTACACATCTGGACTGTCATACACCAGAGCTAGCTAACCTGATTTCCCTTGGCATTAAGGCCCCTTTTATCTAGTTTGCTGAGAATTGAGCCTAATGTGGCTGTAAAATTGTATCAATAACTGTTTCAAGGTCCCTAGACTTTAGGAAGTAATGTCGAGAGGACCTAGATCTGGTCAATGTTAACATGTCAGGGAAGATCAAAGTCAACAAAAGCAATGTGTGAATGAGTAAAAATGAGGTTCATCAGACTGTCATAGCTCCAGCCATCTTCTAGGTGACATATATGACTGAATCCCTCACTAGTGATCATTAGGCAAGCATCTACACTGTGATGGACAGCAGCTCTCAGGGTGGCATACAGGTCAGAATTGTTGCTCATGTACAGTACCATCTTGCTAAAGTGACGTTGAGGCTGACTTGGTCTTAACCCTGAAGATTTTCCCCAGGGAAATGCAAGGTCCACCAGGTGCACGTGCTCCAGAGAGCTGCCCCTCGCAGTACAGGTGAAGTCCAGCAGTCCCTGCAGCCTCCAGCTATGCCTTCTGGCTGAGGCAAGAGGAGGCAGCAGGAGTACCTTGAGAGGTTCTTAAAATGACTCCTGTGTCATTTGTTTCAAGCAGCCAGTATCCATAGGGAACCTGAATTCAGCCTGAGTTCAAGCAACCAGTGTCTTGAGAGTCTGTTTCACACACTCAGGTACAATCTGTTTTGCTCTTTGGTTTAACAGTTAAAGAAGTAGCATCAAAACCTACATTTTACCATGCAGAAGAAGCTAATTTAGACTAAATTCAAACACTGCTTCCTCATCTAGCCAGAAGCAAGGAGAGACATACACAGAGCTTCAGCAGTCTTCCGTATTGCGCTTCTGCACACAGCAGCAGAAAAAAATGAGAGCTGGCATGAAAATATGACAAAATTTGATAATATAGTGTCCTTTAAGACTGTCCTAAAGAATATGATGATGACTGTCTTTATTTTTTTTTTTAAAAAATTGTTTGTTTTGTTTTGCTTTTTAACTGACCACTTCAGGAAAGAGAGTATAAATTCTGGATTTAGTTTGTCAGTGGCAAAAGACTACAGTGTATAAAAATTGTGGAATTCAAACTAGCCTGTCCTCAGGGACAGGTCTGTCTGTTCCATTCCTTGGGCACATGGTATGCCTACCAGCACCCTGTGTCCCTCAGTGGCTTCGGAATAATACTTTTGCTAGAATAACATACAAATGCTTTAGGTATTAATGGGTCACTGTAGCCAGCTTCAGTAAATGAAAGAATGGAACTGGTTACATTCCAAAATAAAACTGAAATTCTTTGAACTGCTGGCAATACTGAAAATAAGTGAAGTCCATAGCAAGATTATATCCAAAACCCATACAAAGACAAGCTCAGAGACGTGCTCAATTGCATTTTTGGGTACCAATGTCATCACACTGATTTTTGCTTGAAGGATCCATGTCCTGCCTGGCCCTCTCTTCCGTGATTCACTCACAGGTCTGTACCCAATATTAGGAAATTCCTGAAGGTGTCCAACGAGAGTCTCATTTCCAGTCTCTGTGTTTGTGCCTTCGACCTTCCTTACTGCTTGCTGTAGCCTTTCTCCATTTGTAATTGTGTGTATGTGTGCATGTGCACAAAATTCCTAAGCAGTCTGGGGGATAACTAGCAAGCGCTGCCATGTGGAGGTTTCATTTGTAAAGGGCCAGTTGTCATAAGCGTACCAAAGGAGCACATTGCAGTTGGTAATGGCCTAGCATTAGCTAACTCTAAGTGCTCAACTTTTTTATGATTTGCACCTCCTGAGATGGTTTCCAGTGGAAACATAGAGCAAGCATAAAGAATTCAAGCCTCCTCAAATAGACTTTCTCTTTTTTAAACTTCACCTTCACAGACCCTCAGGAATAGTCCACAACCACAAACTGATAACCATGAGGCTGCATATAGCAAAACTGTAAAAAAATAATCTTTAAAGGAATGTTGTATCCATCATATATGGATCTGAGTGTGACAAGGTTTGTAGAGAAGGGTAATATATTTTTTACAAGATCCAGTCATACTTTAAGGAAAACAGAAACACTAAGAGTGCACAAGCCTCACTTCCAGTCCACAACAGAAGAAATAGCCTTTGAGTTAAGTACAAGCTGGGAATAATTGCTCTGAGTTTAATTTAGTTATGGTAGGATTCAATTAGAAAAGTCTGGATATTATTTGTGGACAGAATGAGATATTAATTATGAGGAATTACCAAAGTTGCTGGCTCTTGATACTGCCTGTGGAAATCTGAGACTATATATTTCAATCAGTCTTCATGTATTCAGTTTCCTTGACAAACTTTCTGCAGATTTGATCTAGTACTTTTTCCTCTGGACAGTATAGTAGAAAATCATGAGTTTCATTCAGTGAGAAGATTTAAATGTGAAGTGCTTTAAGGATATAGTTAAGTTCCACCTAGAATCTTAGGCGACAGTATAGGTAGCTTAGGGCCAAGTTAATAATTTTGATAGATTCGCCCCTTAAACAAAAAATATTTTGCATTATGGCATGAAATTTACACATTCTCACACTGGATCTGAATCAGACTTCTGATGCATTCAGGTCTGAGTTATTAATTAAAGTCCATTCTTAAACAAAGCATTATTAAACCGGATCATGGTAAAGTAAGCTTTAGAACAAGAATAACTTGCTATGATTTATGCACCTTCTATTGGGAGTTACATTTTTTTTTCAGATTATCATGCAGAAGTTACTCTTACTCTTTTTCTTTTTTTTCCTGTGTAAACTAGAACTTCACTTTTGCTTTTCAGGGTTCTCACCATGGGACCATTTTGTGCTGTAATTTGGCAGAGCTGCTTTCTGAGTAGGAGGTTTGGACTTGTTTTCAGGATAACTGAGGTATTCTTTTTCTTTGCTCTTGTTAAATCTTGGTATTTTGCTAACCTTTTTGATGAGAACATAGGGACCTGCAAGAATAATTTCTCATGGAAATGGAAAAATTTCTGTTCTCTGCCATGGGAGTGGGAAGGGGAGAAAATTGTTCTCTTTGAAAAATGAAAAGCTAACAAATGAATTTACAGAGCTGTCCAGAATTCATATCCCAGAAAAGGAGCTGGTTGTACTTTTATACAGTTCTTCTCAGGTACTTCTTATTTTTCTAAGTTATGCTCACTCATTCCTAGAAGGGAATAAAACTCCCTAGTCAGTAAGAGATCTGCTATATGATACCTGTGAATTAAAAACTAAATTGGGGGTAGAGTACAGCAGTTCTGACATAATTTCATGATTATTTTTAATGCATATACTAACCTCTCCAAAACAAGGAAATACATTCATAAAAATATGTAGATGGGTATATCTAGTCATTGGGTGCTCTTCTCGTTGAATCGGAGGTTAGGTTCTCAGCTTCCATTCTGTTCCTTGCCAACAATCTGCTGTGTCTTTAAAGATCTCTTTTCCTTCAGTTGGCTCACATGAAAAATGCATGTTGAGGAAGCAAAAGTGAGGAAAGGTGTATTCTAAATTGTATTGGAATCCTTCTATGAAAAGTTAAATATATGAAAGATGTCTGTGGAACAATAAGTGCATTAAGAGAAAGGATCCATTTCAGCTGGACAACAGAATGAAATGATTACATCTGGTGATGAGGTCAATAAACAGTAACCTTTGCACATAGGCAAATTCTCTCTCCAAGTGATTGCACTCTGCTTATGCTTGTACTCCTGGGGTCATGTGCAAACTCATTCCTCAAAAGCTCAAAAAGCTACAGAACTGCTCCAAATCCTTGTGAAGGGAGATTTTTTTTTTTTTTAAACAACATGATTTGTCTCAGATATGAGGAGCAGAGATTATTCTCCTTCACTGCCCAAGACTTGTTGGGTGGGATTCCAAATTCAGCTAACAATAGACTAACTTTTCAGGTACGGCTCTTATTTTGGAAATAAGAGCATTACTTTTAATTGTCATGTTAAATATCATCATCCCCAGAAGAGTAAGATATATCAAACCATTTCACTTTATTAACTTTCTAGATTACCTCTGTCATTTTGTGTATTCTCTGTACGTTCCTGACTCTCAGGTTCCTGCAGTTCACAAAAGACAATTTAAGGTATTACTTAGAACCTGTAGATTGTTCAAGTTTGTATAAATTGAAATTTATTCAAAGTGCCTTCTAAAACTGCTTAGGGCATCTGACTTTACTTCTGGAGTAGCAATAAAATATATGAATACTACTGAGAAGACCTATACTCTGGGGCAGTGGAACATCAAGACCTTGATCCACTGTTAAAATACCTACCTTAAGCATCCTTAGCTTAAAATAAACCTATTTTCTAATATGAGTTCTAGGTTCCAGTTTATTGAGTCTATTACTAAATTATCTTTGTGAGTGATAGAAAGCTTTTTTTTTTTACATTAATTGTTCTCTTATTCCTCTTATTCTCACATAAAACATAGTTGATTTTGCTTTGCAAAAAGTATTTTGAAGGGATAGCCATTTTTATTCCTGAAACTTCTTTTCACTGTGGTCCCAATATAAGCCCACGAGGAGTCTATGGTAACTATCCACTCACCAAAACAGATACTCAGTTAGGCCTTTATGGTTTGGATACGTATGTTAAGAGCTCACTATGAAATTATTGCTTAGTTCTTTGTCAGAGGACAGGACTTTGGAGTTTGCATTACAATTGCAAAACGAAGCATATTGAATGGCACACATGCTGACTGCTAAAACTTACAAAGCATTCCTGAAAATCAGTGCTTGCCATATATGACTTTCTGTGAAGGTACTATGTGAAAGATACACATGCTAGGCTTTTCAGAATATGTGTGCTTAATCTGGGTATAATTTTTAGAGTGATACAAACAACAACAATGGGAAACGATTTTTTTTATAGTTCTGACTGTAAGAAAGTACATCTAATCTTCAACCTGAACTCAGCAGCAGCAAAACTGCCCTGGAGATGTTTTAATTTCAATGGGCTTTAAAAAAGTAATTAACATCAGGACATTAGGGTTATTCCAGCATTCCTGTAGAAAATGAATGAGATCATTAACTTCCAGATAGAGATCTGACGCAGTGGCAGAACATTTTATTGAAAGTATAGTGAGAAACAGAAAATCTGAATTTTCTTTCATTTGCACTGGTAGAAATTAGAAATATGCTATGTGGTATAAAAGGAAGAATGGGAGTGTAACTTCAAAGACAATAAAATTAATAATCTCTAATAGACAAGCATGTGTTCTGTGGAAAAAAAAGTTTCTGGTGGTTATTTCAGGTTGAAATGCAGGGGCAAAACTGTAACTCTGTAAATACTACAATTGTCCAATCTAACCCCAGTACTGTGTGTGAGTAAATGTGGTTGATAATAATATCATAAATTTAGACATCATTTTCAACACTAAATGCTAAATATGTAAACCTTTATCTATAATGGAGTGGAACATTTTTAGACCATCTGAGTTCTAAAAACACCTTTGTGTGTTTATGCCTGGATTCATCATTTGCTGCCTATCTAAAGTATGTGTTATTGACCACTTTCTAAATGTGATCAGAACTTGTTTCAAAGTCTTTGAAATTTGTCTCAGAAGCTGTGTCTTGTGTGGCACACAGCACTGTCATCTGGGAGCACCGTGACTCTGCCTGCTACCTGGGTATCAGTTAGGTTCTTGCTCTGTCATGGCACAAACAAAGCTTTCTATACTCCCCACTCTACACAATTTCTTTAACTGTGAGAAGATGTATTACCTGACTCATGATAAGATTGCTGCACTGAAACATCCTAGTGGTACTTAACCACTGACATGACAGCTTAGTGGAAGACGTCAGCAAATTTTTGTCAACAGCGCTACTTACTTCTGAAAAAAAATATAAAATTCACTGAGATGCAAGAGCCCGTGTGTTTTGCAAAATTATTCTCTGAGGCTATGTTGTGATTTTACTCTAAATGTATTGCTTAGCATTGTTCAACAAATACATATCATTGCCTTTTTTCTGGAGATATTTGTACATTTATAGTCATGAAAATAAGTTCTATTAGGGAGCAGTGTTTTCCCACTCTGCCGACTTAGAAGATGTGAGAGAGGTTCTTACTTGTGAACTACAATGTATTTCAGGAATGTTGGCTACCAACACAGAATGCGCTCACCTTGGAGCTGGAGGTTTTCGGCAGAACACATCAATAAAATGATCTTTTAACAGCCACCCGTTGAAGCACCCGGGTGTGCTGTACATGCATCCTGTTTCTCACACTCCAGAATACTTTCAAATATCAGGGCTCTTTATTGAAATCATGACCAACCATATTAAGATATGATTTCAGGTAATTATGAATGGAAATAGTATTTATAAAATACCTGCCTGAATAAAGATCATGCTGCTGCACAAAGTCCATGTTTTCCTAGGAGGTTAGTCAACTCCTTTGGTTTAATAAACCATTTGTTGGCAGATTTGTAAAGTGGTACTGGTTCTGTGAGTCTTAGCAGTTTTCTGCAGAGGAAATAATTTTGCTGTTTCAGATTACAAGTTTTAAAATTCTTAACCAAGATGTTATTTGGGAATGCCAGCCTTATCAGATCTGCTGCATTCTGCTTGAGACTCATCTACTGTACATGCTTTATTTACACCAGAGTGTGACAGCCCTCCCCTGCTCTGCCTTATGCAGCTGGCCAGCCTGATCTGTGGTCAGTTACCAAGGATGTGTCTGCAGGACAAATTTCTGCACCTGGGTTCGGGCAACCCCTGGTATCAATACAAGCTGAGGGATGAAGGGATTGAGGACAGCCTTGCTGAGAAGGACTTGGGGTACTGGTGGATGGAAAGCTGGACATGAGGCAGCAATGTGCGCTTGCAGCCCAGAAAGCCAACCATAAACTGGGCTGCAACAAAAGAAATGTGACCGGCAGGTTGAGGGAGGTGATTCTGCCCCTCTACTCTTCTCTGGTGAGAGCCCACCTGGAGCACCGCATCCAGATCTGGACTCCTTGGCACACGAAAGCCTTGGACCTGTTGGAGCGGGTCCAGAGGAGGGCCATAAAAATGACCAGAGGTCTGGAGCACCTCTCCTATGAGGAAAAGCTGACAGAGTTGGGGTCTGACAGAGCTGGAGTTGTTCAGCCTGGAGAAGAGAAGGCTCCGGGGAGACCTTATTGCAGCCTTTTCAGTACTTAAAGGGGGCTTATAAGAAAGATGGGGACAAAGTTTTTAGCAGGGCCTTATTTGATAGGACAAGGGGTAATGGTTTTAAACTAAAAGAGGGTAGATTTAGACTAGATATAAGGAAGAATTTTTTTATGATGAAACACTGGAACAGGTTGCCCTGAGAGGTGGTAGATGCCCCATCCCTTGAAACATTCAAGGTCACACTGGATGGGGTTCTGAGCAACCTGGTCTAGTTGAAGATGTCCCTGATTATTGCAGGGGAGTTGGACTAGATGACCTTTAAAGGTCCCTTCCAACTCAAACTATTCTGTGCTTCCATGCTTCTATGATTCTATGAAATATATCTGCTTGGTCAATAGCAAATTGAGCTGAAACACTGTCTGAACGAGTGTTTGATTTTAGACAACTGTTAAAATATTATTTCAGTGAGCCTAGTATTCTGGAGAAGTATTGGTTGAACTGAAAACTGGCGTTCACGCTTAAACTTGAAGCAGATTGTGTTCCCGCAATACTGTGCCCTTACAGAGTTCAGCATCACAAGAAAAAAAACCCCAGCATTGGACCACTATGCCTCTCTTCGAGACTTTTGAGTCATTGGCAGCCTGACTCTATTTAGGAAAGGAAAAATCAAGCCTCTTGATGTGGTTTCTAGTTTTTCTGCTGAAATACAGAGTTGAGTAATAGGGAAGATTGAAATTTTCCCAGTAAGATAGGGTGGCCTAACTAACTATTGCTCCAAAACTAGGACGTGAAGGCAATGCCAGAGAACTGTAACTCTGAAGTACATAATATTTTTGAGCATTGTCTTAGGATTCATGGCAGAAAATTCCTCTGTGACAAGCATGACCAGCCATCACATGTACTAACACAGTCGCTAGGCAGTGAGCAACATCTCCCTACACGGGGAAGCATCAGGACCAGAGGAAGTGACTCATGACTCACTTTCCAAGGATCCATATGAAACAAATGGACCAACAAGTGGGGATGACAGCTGCAGCTTTGAGTGCCAAGGGCCCAGAAAAGTAATCTGGTTCCCACAGTAGCATATTGCTTGTGTTTTTCTTTCCTGTTGTGATGGCTACCATCTTTGTCTTCTGATGCTTACGGAGTATTTGGTAGAGCCAGGCCACAAAAATGTTTCAAAGAAGATGGAAAAGTGAAGACATGCTGTAGATTTGGTGTTGCTGGTACTCTACAGTTACTTGGTAAGGAAAGCAAAGTTAGCCAGAGATACACCTAATCACACAGTCACAGGAGAAACACCTGTCCTCTGGCAAAACTGTGGCATACGGAAGAGTAAACAACCCTCCGGATAGCCTGCTTGCTGCATGGCGTTGTAGCCTGTTAGGTCTGTATGAAACGTTGAACTTCAGTGCCATAGGCAATACTAAGTTTTCAATATTTTGTTACCTTCTAAATAAGGATGAAGGAATGAATTTGAGCTTTTTCTCTGTTAAGCAAATTGTTCCAAAATATTCGATTTCAGTCCTGCTGAAATTACTTCTTTTTTTACCTTGTCATTTTAATTTGTACATTTGTAATCTTCCGAAGGAAAGGAATTGTAAAGATGAGATGTCTGGTTCTGTAGAAATGAATGTTTTACTTTGGTCAAAATAGTATATTTTCACCTTGGATCTAATTATTACACGGATTTCCTGTAAAATGTGAACAAAATTGGTCCAGTTCATGACATGGTTGGATATGCTGGCAGTGTGACTGTTCAGTGTTACCTCTGGCTTGACACCCAGCAAGCAGAGGACTCCTCTGCCTCCACAGAACAGAAGAGGGAAGAAAAGCCTGTATTGGGGTGTCATACTCTGGAGGAAGGCAAAGTAGGAAAGCTATGGAGACTCCTTCAGTTGAGCTGTTTGACAAGAAAAGACTTGATAATGGGCCAAGCGGAGCCTGGACGTGGAGGCTGTGGAGTCTGGGTGGAGACGTGGCTGCCACTGACACTGCAAAAGGCTGAAGCTGCTTGGTTGTGCTGATAGGGCTGACCCTAGAGACCCACTCAAGACTCACAGCTGTCTTAATTTCTGATCAAATACTCAGTGCTTTTAACGTAAGCAGTACGTGAATTGTCTTATTAAGAAGCTCTATTATTTGAAGTACGTGAACCCTTTGGGAACCTCACCAGTGGCTTTGGCAGCGGTATCTCTTTCCACTGAGACTACAACAAGCCCAGTCCACTGACAGCCCCCGAAGGGGACTGGGGTCCTGCAGTGCTTGCAGAGACAGCACCCAGCAGAGCTGTTGAGGGGGGAGAGAGAATGGAGAGAACCATGGAAGTGGCTGCCAGCTACTTTAAGAAATTCCTCTTGAATTGTTGTGGTCAGGTACTTTTTTCACAGATGGCTTAGGTTAACTTTATCTGACATTAGGCAGATATTTTAGAAATGAAGCCTTCTGCAAAAAAGACCTCAACAAGCAAAATAGCCCCATATAGTTTTAAGCCCTTACATTTGTAAAGAAAAGCGTTGAAGAATATGAAGTGGCTGTAACTGATACAGCAGTGCTTTCCTGTGTTGGTGCCGTGGCTTATCCCCAGCTGGCAACTAAGCCCCACACAGCCAGTCACTCACTCCTTTCCGGTGGGATGGGGGACAGAATTGGGAGAGTAAAAGTGAGAAAACTTGTGGGTTGAGATAAAGACAGTTTAACAAGTAAAGCAAAAGTTGTGTGTACAAGCAAAGCAAAACAATGAATTAATTCACCGCTTCCCATCAGCAGGCAGCTGTTCAGCCATCTCCAGGAAAGCCGGGCTCCGTCATGTGTAATGGTTACTTGGGAAGACAAATACTATAAACTCCGGATGTCATCCCCTTCCTTCTTCTTCCCCCAGCTTTATATGTTGAGCATGATGTCACACGGTATGGAATATCCCTCTGGTCAGTTGGGGCCAGCTGTCCCAGCTGTGCCCCCTCCCAGCTCCTCATGCACCCCCCAGCCCGCTCGCTGGTGGGGTGGGGTGGGGTGAGAAGCAGAAAAGGCCTTGGCTCTGTGTAAGCACTGCTGAGGAATAACAAAAACATCCCTGAATTATCAACACTGTTTTCAGCACAAACACAAAACATAGCCCCATACTAGCTACTATGAAGAAAATAAACTTTACCCAGCCAAATCCAGTATGGTTGATCATCTGATGCAGTTCTTGATACATGTGCCAGTGGATATTCTTTCATCTATTTAGCTTTGACCTAATATTCCCATAACTTTATTAACATTCTTAGCTTTTGAAAACAGCATTCCCAAATATGGTTATTTGGCAAATCCACACTCTCCGCAGCAATATTAAAAACTCTGAATCCAGATGATTTCTCTAACTTTCTGTTTTGCCTCATCAGTCCAGGTAGCTTGTCGTCAGTAGCCAGCAGTTCTAAGAATCAGGGTTCACTCTGCAAACAAAGTTTTAATTAAAACTTCCAAGTGCTTCCAATAACCATGTATCTCGGGAAATATTTGGGATTCAAACAGCTGGGATGTTTGATTTGGATTTTTTTTGAAATGAATGAATCCATTCATTTGGGATTAATTTTCAAGTCTTCATATTTCCTTTGATTACAATGGCCCAGTAACAACCTATAATGATGGCTTTAGTTACAGATGTACAAAACTAACATCTTAGTGCCATCGTAGCATTGATAACAATAAAGCACACAAAAATGTAGCATTTTCTGGAAATGTATTCTTTTCTGAATGTGCTGGACATGCTGACTTAGTCCTAGAGCTGAGGAGGGCAGAGGATTCTGAGAGAGTTTTGACTGGATTGCCAGTTGTTTTCGTGTCTGTTATTGGCTGTTTTAAAAGCCACTTCTATGGATCCTGTAGGTATTAAGAAAAAACAGGCAATTTTTTTGGTCCCTATTAATTATTCTTTTTTCCACCCTCCTTAAAAATGTTAGTATATAGGGATACTGAAGGCAGAGTAAAAAATGTTGAAAGCATCTCTATAAAAAATTCTGTAAAGGAGCAAGTTTGAAATGTCAGTATTTATCTCCATTTGGTACATACAGTTTAAAGTATTTCTGAAGTCCGGTAGGCAAAGGAGGAGTATGGCATTTCTTGCCCATCTTCTTTCTCTCTGGCATCTCCTGGCCCTCTTGTTTGTATCCTGTTGCCTCCAGGTTGATCGTCACATGCAGCAGCACAAAGGCAGACTAAAGATAATTTTAGTGCTTTGTATTCTTTTTCATTCTTGGGAAGCTAATTATCGACTTCTCTACCTTTCGCATCAGGGTGCAACAAGGGCTGGCTGCTCCCTGAAGGCTGGAGAACCATCAGCTGAGTGCAATGTCATGGCCGGCTGGGCAGGGAACTTGTGGGGCAGGGTCTGTCCCACTGCCACCAGTGGGGGAACAGGGCAGACCCAGAGGTGGCAGCCAGCCTCAGCCCAGAGCCTAGGTCATCAGGCAAGTGTGTGGTGATGGGGCAGGTCCAAGGTGTGGAAGCCAGGAAGTCAAGTAGCAGGTCAGGGTCAGAATCAGGGCCAGTGGTCCCCAGGTGGATCCATGGTGATCAGGTGGGTCTAAGGTCAAGCTGTGTGTCAGTCTGTGTGGCAGACTCCAGATCCGTGGGGCTGATGGCTGGGTAGAGTAGGGCTGTGGAGATCTGGAACCCAGCACTGCTGGGGCATCACTAGAGCAGGGACTGATGGCCCCAGGGAGATGAAATGGGGTCCTGGGCTGTGGTCAGGGTGGGGGCAGCCCCAGGCGTCCAGTCAGGGCAAGTAAGGCCTATTGATGTCCTCCAGATCTGGACTTCACATGCCTTAGCAGAATATGTTAGAAAGAGGAATGGAAAATCTAAAGAATCAGAAAGCTCTTAAAGTGTCATATAAAGGCAAGAAAGAAAACCTTGTTTTGGACTGTTAGCGACCAAGCACTCCTTGCTCACCAAGCTTGGAAAAGAAGTGCAGTTCAGGGGAATAACTGGGGATTTTTCAAAACTCCTTTCCCAGGACCTTTCAGGCACACTGATTGATGTCTGTCACCCAGGTTTGTCATCAGGTTTTCTCATTGCCCAGTGTTTAATAACAGATCAAGTGAGGAGAGACTAGAAAGTCTGGAACTCTTCAGCTTGGAAAGGAGATAGCTGAGAAGGTCAGCTGAAAAAGTTTCACAGAATTATGAAAATAGTGACGATGTGACAGTGTTGTTCACTGCTATGTATGAGCCAGCAGACTCTCAAAGGAACCAGTAGGAAACTGGTTTAAAATAGGTAAAAGGATAAAAATACCTCTTTACACCATAAGTAGTAAACTGCTGGCCACTGCTGTCACAGACAGTTGTGAATACAGAGAGCGTCTGCCGGTTCAGCAGGGATTAGATAAATCTGTGAATGAGCAGTCCATACATAGGATATAAGGAGGAGTGCCAGAGGGTTCATCCCTGCTTTATCTGCTCTGAATGTCGGGAGAGAGCAAAGGAAATACATCTCACAAAATGATGGGGTCACGTCCTTTCCCTACATACCCTCTCCTTCGGCCACTGCTGGGGACAGACTTCTGTGCTTCGCCCAACAAGGCACTTCTCATGGGCTGATGGTTTAGACTCCTCTCCTTAATGCTTTCAATTATAATTAATCTGAAAGCTTCAGGTCCATTCTCTGGATTTAAACTCATCAGGGAAGTCAGAGAATACAGGCACACATGTATCATTGGCAGATTATATGACCAACTGTCCACACTGAAACACTGGATTGTGACCATACCATGCATACCATGATTGCTAAAGTGACACAATGACCTGCTGGAGCTCTATTCTGGGTAGGTACTTCAAATCTTACTCTATTCAGATAATCCATAATTACATGAGTCAAATATTCAAGACAGAAAGCAGATAACAGGCATGGAGGCAGGAGGAAAAAAAGACATCAAAGGAGGACTTGAAAACTGCGGCAAAAGAGGAGGCAAAATAACAGAGATCATGAAAAGCACAGTCAGGCAAAATAAGGAGGATGATGAAGCAAGGAATATTTGCTCCACCTCGACCTGAAGCCATGGGAGACCTTTTCTTCCTAATAAGCATCACTTTCCTACATGTTCTCACTCTGCACAGTGAGAACTTTAGTCTTTTCTCTTTTAACCATGAATCTGTGGGATGCAGGATTAGACAGTGGCCATCATGTATGGGCTAAGCAGTCCTGAGTTAGGGACATGACCTATATACAGCCTTTGTTCTTCTCATTATAACTTGTGGCAAATTAAAAAAGTACACCTTCTCAAAGTTGTTTTACAATAAATTCAGTTAAAGTAGAATGAAACCTGATGAAACAGCTATTATCTTCTTAAGCAAAGGAGAGTTGGTTTTATGGGTTTCAGACAAGAATAATAACCCTGCCTTATCATCTTAGACAAAGTATAGACAGTGCAGCACCCTTTATTTGGGGGGGAGGGGGGGGGGAAATCCCACCAAACTCCCCAAAGAAACAGAAAAAAGGAAAACCTTTAAGGGTTCTATTTAATATGGATATAGCTTTTACCTTGTTTAAAAACATTTGACTCTCTTTCTTGTCTATTGATTAAACAGAGGAAAATTTGATGGGCTTGTTTTCTTAACTTGCTCAGATGAATAAGTGAATGAGTGAACAAGTAATGTGGCTGTTTGCTCCCTCAATCTGTGTTCAAAAATACCAAAATGGGCTTACTTTTGGCTGAGGGAAAATATTTGCACAACAAATGAGTGGGCAGCCACGGTGTCCAATACCAGGAGTCAGCCATCTGGATTTAGCATCAGGTGCCCGAAGAGAGAACAAAAAAGCTCTTTGTCCTACATAAATCTCCAGAGGAAGTTTCGGTCCAGATCCTCAGTCGGATGCTGCTTTGGATACCACTGAAAGCTTACCTTCAGTTGTTTATTAGTGTTGTCTGCTTCTGGATTTGCAATGATCCTGCCATTCTGTTCCTATGGTTGGGTTGTTTATTTTCTCTTCATTTGTCAAATCAATAATGCCAGAGGAAATACTAACCTTCAGTGACCTACAGATATCTTTATATCTTCCCTGTCAAGCCATACAGAAACTCAGGGAACAAAGAACCCTCTTTTCAGTCCCATTCCTTTGCCAGAATATTTCTATGTTTTCTGGGAGGGACCCGCAAGATATTCAAGGAGAAATTGCCAGATAAGGCAAGCTGTCACTTAACACAGATCTTACTGATTCAGTCAGGAGGGAAGATTTCTTTTGTGTCAGGTAGAACTGTTACTTTCAGACCAAAATTTGTTTAAATATCCTCAGGAGCTACTGTCCAGGAAGCGTACACTGGGACATTACACACCGGATGGGGAGAGTACACTAAATCATTAAGTCTGCTGGAGTGTCTGGCCATCGTTTGACAGAAACTGCTGGGCCACACAGTATAATAAACTTCAAGCATTATAATAGAGATTCCTTACTGGGGCCACAATGCAAAAGTTTGTTTTTTTTTTTTCTAATAATATATCGCCAGAAATATCTGAACTGTTATTTTTATCTTCATTTTTAAAGCCTCTAAGATTATGCTAAAACCATATGACTTCCAGAGATGTGCCTGTAGTCTAATTGCTGTCTTTTTCCAAATACAGTTCAGTGAAATTACCAGTATATCTAAGGAGCACATACAAAGCCAGTTCCTCAAAAGAGTGCAAATACATTTTTTACATTATTAATTTCTTTCTCTCTTCCTTTTCAATGTGCAAATCTAGTTTCAGAACTTAAGATCAAGCTATACCTCAAGATGTTATATGCAAGGCTCAGGCTGAAGATTTTGTACAGATACATGTGTTTACATATTATTCCTGTTTTGTCTTTCAAACTGAGAATTTCCCTGGAGTGTTAATCAACTACACTCTTGCCACTGCAGCCCCAAGATGATCTTGAAATTTAATGCATTTTGCATTGTTCGCAGGTATAACCAGCTGCAGAATGCAAGAGATACATGACTGTGCTTTTTAAGCCCTATAATAAAAATATTAGATCTTAGAATAATCATAACCATAAAGTTAGTAATTTGAATTCTCATGTATAGCTTGAAATCTCACTGCTTTTCTGGAGCAGATAAATAGCTATACAAGAAGAAACATCATTTTTCAAGGACAGGGGTTAAATTTTTTGCTTTGTGTATGGTGATAATTATTTTCCTGTTATGCAATACATCTAACATTTTATTGGCAAAGTGCCGATGCATATGCCTACCTTAAAAAGGTCATCAATCAGTTAATTTTCTTCCTTTAGATGGCTAGCTGCATTTTCAGTGTTTATAAATGTAATTCAGTGCTGGCACGTTTGAGTTTTCCATAACTAATTACTCAGGAGTACAGTAAAAAGCATGCGGTTTATGTGATGACAATATTCTGTAAATGAATCCTAAAATGGAATCTGCAGTCTGTCTTTAGGAGGGCATCGTATGCTGCCATTGAAATAAGATAAAATGGTTTTCACACCAGCTACGTACTGTAAGTCTATTTTATCTTGGTTAACTGAGATTTCTTTACCATCCTGTTTTAATCTATGAAATACAGAGCAATGCAGGTTTTGTAGGGTAATAACTGAATTACATTAATTTAATAATTCAATTCTATACATATAAAATATTGTTTGATCTGTCATTGCAATCTTCTGTTTCCAAGAGTGCCCAATAGCAGGTAATTGGTGAAAGATATGAGACAGAAAGGTTCTGTATTATAATGCTTCACACAATGATTTCTCAGAAAGATCAAAAATGTCAGATATTAAACAAATATCCATTGAACTATTTTCCTTTTGAGAACACTTAAAAGATTACACTGCAGAAATGTTTTACATTTCCTGTAATATAATTTGCAATGTATAAGATAATGCTAGAAACCCAATTTGAGATGAACACCCAGAAGCAAAACTTTATTGGAGTATGTTTTCAGGTCAACAAAGGATGAAAGAATAAGGGAAACATGCTACTAGAAATACTGTTCAATACTGGGCAGGTCCCATCTTGTAGCGTTTTTGCCTCAACCTAACTTAGAAGCAGCTGAGGCAAGTGAGATAGCAGGGAATTGCCTGTGTTTATTCCTTGAAATTACTGCGGCGTGGTTTGCTACTCTGAGACAAACATGTACTGTCCTTCCTGACCTCCTTTTCTTATAGCTCGGACATTTTGTGGAAGGATGGGCTCTCTGCCATGAGTACTGAGTTGTGAAAACATGCCAACACAACATATGACCTGTTTTGGAAATGACTGTCTATTATAAATTAATATAACTTCTTGTTCTACATGCATTATCTTGTTCTATATTCAAGATTAGTGAAGTAGACAATGTCAGCCACGGCAGGTGTGGTGATGCTCTGGAATTACTGATGCCTAATTACATAGATTTTCTCAGCTACGCATTTCCCTGAACTCTGGGACTATGTGCCTCATTTGGAGGTTGACTCTATGGTTGCTTGACAATAACTACTACTGAAAACCATAGGCACAGAAACACACACTTAGTGGGTCAGAATGCATGGAATTTCTTCACTGTGACATAGCTATTTTAGAAAAATTGCAGCATGAATTGTAGTATTTATTTTCTGTTTGTTTCTGGCTCCATTCACTTGTATGCTCACAATGATTAAAATATTTGCTCTGGGAAGATGCTAACACACCCTTCTCCTCCCAAATCCCCCCAAATCCAAAATATACATGAAGAAGTTGAAAAAAATGCTTCAAACCCACAGGAAAAGGAATTTCAGGCTGCTGAAAATTAAATCATTCAAAAATATTACCTAAAAAAGTCCACAATATTTCCAAATACTTATGAGGAAATATTTGGCCATGACAACTCAGAGGATGCCTCTTTTTTGAGCCCCATGTTCCCTCTCAGTTGGGCACAGACAACATGGAGTAGGAAGATATATGTTATGAAAGCCAAAGAGACAGCTAACCTAGGAAGGGAACAAATAGAGGAGCTTAAGGGACACGTTGCAAGCAGAGGCTGGTAGTGTTGTAGCAGAAAACTGATGCCTGGGTAGTAGCTGGCCAAGAAGACTGGACCTATGAATTATTGGATGAAGTGTAGGAATGGATTAACGTGGGTCCTGGAACCTGGAACTGACTGGGCAAAGACACTGGGCCAAGGCAAAGAGAGTGGGAGAAAAAGACGACAAAACGAATGAAGGTCAAACTGAGTCACAGGGGAAGAAATGTCATTGATGGGGTTGACAAGCCAGAAGTATTGATTATAAATCTCTAGTTGTTTTATAATCTAATAGTAGGCTGTTTTTCTCTCCTAAGAAATTATTATATAATTTGAGTTGTGCTGTGCTGAGAAAAGCCTCAGAGATACAGCTTCTGGTTTTTGGGTAAGCATCCCAGTCATCACAGCGTTTTAGAGGATATGAGCGCTACCCTGTAGATTAAGTGTCTGCTGAGTGGGGCAAGTCAAGCAGTCAAGTAGGGTTCTGGGTTATGGATCCCAGTCTTGGGGAGCTGCCTTATCCAGAAAGGAAAGGAGTGCAGACCGATCCCACTATTCAGTGCTTCCTAATGATTTGTTTCCATTCTGCATGTCTGGTGTTGTGACAACTGCTCCCAGCTGCCTCAGGCTCCCCAGTATACAGGGATCTACAGATTTTCTCTCCTGAAGCCACATTGTAGTTTTTGTGTCAGCAGTAACATCTGAATCTCATCTGAGCCTTAGTGCTTGGACATAAACATTACTCGGCAATCCTTTGGCAGAGGCAGGGATAGAAACCTGTTCTCCTGGGGAACATGTAACTCCCTTAGTCACAGGACCTTCTTTTGCTAATCTCAACACTTCTGGCTTCTTCCCCTGTGCATCTTCTTGTTCCTGAAAAATGGCACAGAGGGCTCTGCATATGAGATACCTTCACCACTGACACTCTAATTCACACCCCCTCCCCTTCAACAAAAAGAAAGAAGGATTCTTCTACAGGCAAAAGATATGGGAGGAAACGATTATCTGATCTTGTAAGTAAAATCTGAATCTCAATACATGGGATCAAATCTAAATTGGATTGGCAGGTTTTGAATTGTTTATTTTTTTAAAATATAATTTCATAACATGGATTATGTTATTTTAACCTATTTTATGTATGTTATGTATAATGTTTGTGAATATGTACATTGGTTTTTATATTGGAGTAACTTTCTACCACCTCCCTTTCTCCCTGTTCACTTGTAAACTATGACAAACAAGCATATACTATAAGTGCTTTTGAGAAAATTTCTTTCAAAATAAATTCCATTTGGATTTAAGTTATTCATTATATACCAAAATGACCAGAGAAAAATCACTTATACAGAACATAGCCTTGTCATTCTTTCTTAGGTCTTCAAAAAGCTATCAGTGTAGCATCTTCATTTGCTTATTTCATTTAAAAAACACTGAAAATGCTGTCCAATGAAGACAGAAGGTGATGGCATTTTTAGGCATATTTTTTCTGGTTTTACTTGTAAATTTTTTATGTCCCTGGGATTTTAGCAGAAGTAATTAAAAAGTAACTTTAGCTTGGCTAGACTACATGCTGCTTGTGTCTCAATTTTATGATGTCAGTGTGTGTTTCACCTACATAGAAGTGATTTATCAGCCTTGTTAGCTGTGTGTCTAAAAATAAAAGTGAACTAAACTTAACACTTCCTCACATGTACTGATGGAATGATAACTGGTCTTGTATAGTTTTAAAGAGGAATTTATCTTGTAAAGAAACACATGCACTAAAGAGAAATAATCCAGCTTGCAGTTGTCAGATTTGCAGGGCGTTTGTGACCTTTTCTAAATCATGGTCTTGCTAGGAAGCTGACCACATTTGCCACAGTTTCCTTGGAATGAGATCACACGTGCTTTAAATTGATACAAGATTATTTCAGAAGCCCAGTTGTAGCTGGCACAGGGAACCAAAAATAGGTGCTTCAAACAGAAAGCCTGTTCCTTTCAGGAGTTTTTGCTAAGATGATGTGGCTTCAACCACAATTTACATCTCACCTTCAAAGTTCAGGACTGTTTCAAAACAGTTTTGCCTACATTCCTCTCCAGTTATGTCTCATGGTTGCCATTCATTGGTATTTTAATGGTATTTCATCAGAGGAGGGAGAGATTGAGAAGATTACTAAATCTCACCAGTTTCTCTGCCGTGAAGGCAAACCTGTATGCAGCAGAGCCACCACGACACAGGTGGCAGAGCACAGGTCTGGAGCCTGTTCCCAGCTTAGCTACCAGTCCTCTGACTGGTCCTTGGTGCTGGTTTCCACAGCCCTGGGCTTATGAATTTGCATCTGCAAAAAGGTGGTAAAAGTCCTGGCTTCCATCATGCTTATTGTTATTTCTAATATTATTATTTGTTATTATATCTATGCTTGGCTATTGGTGTCTATTGGTACATGTGGAAGCTTTTGTATGTTCTTAAATGAAGAGCATCAGCTGTTGTGACTGAGGTCTTTGGGATGTCATACATACTTATGGTAACCACACCATGCATAAGAGTGAGATTTTGCATGCGTTTGGTGTCCTTGCATGGGTGGATACCTGTTGATCATGTCCTAACTCATAGGGCAGTCTTGCTGTGTAAGAGCCACAGGAGAAGACACTGTCTCCAGAGGCCATTTTCTTTTGTCAAAGAAGATTATGGAGAAAAGACAACAGAAAATGCTGTCAGTTTTTAAAATTGTGTTCTATGCACTTGTGTTTGGTGAAAAGGCTGAGATTTGGAGAGAAGCTACAACAGACTGGTACAAACCTTTCTACAGAGTTAATATTGAATTGAATCTAAATACTTGTGTCCATTTATGAATAAAATTGCAGCTGTGTTGTTAGAATGAGCATAAGAACCCTTAAAACCAAGCAACAGCCTTGATTATGTAAAAATTACTAGTCACCCACAATTTCCTTCAGCATTTTACTGCAGACTACTATGTCTGTAATCCTACAAACCAGTCCTTCACTGGTGAGGCTCATCTGGCGTTAATAGTGAAATATAGCAAAATGAGAAGTGTAAAAAGATATTGATTGCACCTACTAATGCACAGTCCAGATCTACAAGCAAACAACTAACTGTTCACAGAAAAATGGCTCACTGTGTACAGTGGAGTTTTAATTCTGTGGTCCTTTTTTTCCTATGGCATCCCTTTGATGTTATTTATATTACTTTAAAAAATATTTTTATTACCTAGAATTGTTTTCTTTATAATGTATTATCTTTTCCATTAAAAAACATTAAAACAAACATTCTACTCGTCATCTAGTTTGTAATGCAACTTGGAAAATACAAGAAGGATATTGTACTGTTTGCACACATGTCCCTTTCTCATTTTCCTACAGCGTATTGGAAATCTGTGTCACAGACTGTCTCTTTGGCTGACATTCAGGAAAACGCCATTAATATGTGCTGGTAAGGAAAGATGAAATATATCGGTGAGATGAATGAACCAGTAGTGAGGCAATAATGTACAGAGAAAGGAAATGAAACTTGTTCTGTGTGAACCTATGACATCCTATAAGTCTTGATAATCAAATTATATGAACAGGTAATAGGCAGTTACAAATATTCTGATTACTTTCATGATTTGAATTTAATTGCTCTTCACACCAGACAGTGACCGCCCATGTTCCACAGTGCAGACTATATCAACATCTTCTCAAATGCATCTCCTATTTGCAAAGGTTCTGAGTGCACAGTGTTCTTAAGAGTTCAGTTAGAGTTTTCCCATAAATTAAGAACAAAACCAACACAAAAAGCACAGCTCAGCTTCTGTGAAGATATGATGTTGCCAGCAATAAATGTGCAAAAGGCCATTAAAATGGGTAAGGAGCCAAATAAAGACCCAGGATTATTGGACTGTTTGCACTGGCTGTACATACAGTTTCAACAAAGTCAATGCCAACATCAAACATAGGACAATTAGGCTTCAAAGACTGCTTGATCACAAAATAGGTGAAAAAACTGTAAATTTCAGAGCACTGCTAGTAGTGTGCATTTTCAATTTCTTTGCTTGGAAAGGTGCAGTTTGAATAGTTTCTGACTGAATTAGGGCTGAATTATTTTAACTCTTAAAAATCAAGTTTTAATTCTGAATCCACTTTTACACATGTAGAGACGATTTTCTGAATTGTCTTCTGAATAGACTTATGCTCCTAGTTTTTCCTGCCAATAAAAAACTTAGTTATGATGCTGTGCAAAAATGGTCATGATTAGGATGCACACAAAATGAGCACAGTCTGGAATTAAATTCCTAATGGACATTCATATAATATTGTACTAGTGTGATCTGTGGTAGACTCCTAGTGATATACTAGAGGCAGGAAACAGCTGATGTGAAGATTTTTCCTCAATTTTATTGAAGAAATTTTATTGAGGAGTTTTTATTGAAGTACTATCAATAGAAGGGCAATCGATTACAGCCACAAAACCCCAGGGGTCTCTTGAAGCATCTTGCTTGTCTGTGGAGAGATGAGTATTCCACTTCTTGCCCACAGTTTTCATATCCCAGACACTACTCGTGCTCCTGCTGGAGCACCTGGCTTTGATTAGCCGCCTTCATCACATCCTTTTTGTGTGCATTATTGTACAGGACTTTTAGTGCTCATGGATAGTTGCTGCTGCATTTCACATCCTCCCAAATGTAATGTATTACAATGGTGGATAAAGGCAGGGAAGGCAATGGAAGGAAACAAGACTATGTAAGAGGAATTCAGTTGCCTAAGTAGAGGTGTCCAGTGCTGTTTAGAATGCCTTCCAGCACCCAAGTTAACTGCAAAGGGCTGACATAGGACTTAGGGGGACTCTGGCATCCCTCTGGAGCAGCAGCAGAAAGTGTGTGATGGCTAAAATGACACTGTTTGGGTAAGCAAATCTCACGCTGTCAGGCCTATTGATGTGCAGTCCTTAGTGCTGGCATCTTAAAATGTGTCAAGCTTTTCATAGGCTTCACACTAGTCAAGAACTGAGGAATTGAAGGATAGTAGTAACAGAGCTTTGTAAATTAGTATAGGACAATCCTCAAAGCAAAACAGAAGAAAAAAGAAAGGATGCTTGCTTGAAATGCTAGACTACAATATAAATGATCATCTGGGATGGCTGATGGAAGGAGCTGATCCCTTGTTTTCTATACTGAATGAGAGACACTAGGTGGTACATGGGACTTAATGACTGGTGAAATTCAAAGAGAAGTCTGATATTGCCAAAAGAGTAGATTAGGGAACTTCTCTGTGTAGGAGCATTGAAAAGAGGCTTAATGAGGAAAAGACCGCATTTACAAAGGACAAAGAAAAGGATGCTTTTGTCCTCCAGACACAAAATTAGGAGAACCTGAATGATGAAAATGTCAAAGGCTTTGAGATGCTGTGTAAGAACAAGTGTAATATTTAGCCACAGATTGGATGTAGGATCTTGACAGATCTGAGTCAAAGATGCTGCCCAGGACTCTGGGCAGGCATAGGCAGACTGGCAGCATTCCCCTCCGGGAATGAGAGGATGAGGAAGTATGCCAAATGCTGCTTAGCAAATCCTTAAACAGTCCACTCCATGACAAATTCATGAGGATGAAATGCATTGACATTGCTAGCTGCTTGCAGCCTTTTCATTTTGCAACAGTTTTATTGGACTGTTACAAGTTTTTGACTACCTTCCTCAGGGTTTTATGTGGCACCCATGCCTAAAGTGTAATCCTAAGTCTCAATTCTGCAAGACTCTTTGTAGGTTCAACAGCACACTGAGCTCAGGTTTCTTGCAGACATAACAAGAAGGTAAAAAAAAAAAAAAAAGAAAAAGGTTATTTGAGACAAACCCCAGTTGATTTACTTCAAAAGGTTTTCTCTTCTCCAGGAGATAGCACATCTGAGATAGAATGACATGAGTGCTGAGTCAGCCTGATGGTTTTCCAGTTCAGCACAGGCTCTTATTGATGCTGTAACACTGTTGCTGCATAGAATGATCTTTTGGATACCTCAAGAATTTAAGACACTTGTCAGCTGCATTTTGTAGATCCTATTTGTAACACAGGACTCTTCGGATTCAAAAAGCTTTACACATTAGCTTTTTGGCTTCAGACAGGAGCTTACTATTGCATTCTTTTGTACTGAATAGAGGCTTTTACAGTGTAAATGTGTCCTTATCTAGTTCATAGGGTTACTTCCAGCCAGCCAACACAACTGCACCTAACTGTGCAGTTGTTAAGAGGTTATTTTATTCCATCTTGAACAGGTTGAGGTTTTTTCTTTGTTTTTTGTCTCCTATCAGGGTAAGATGAAGGAAGGCTGGAGGCATGGGGTATGTACAAACCCACTTTATTTAGGTCTTTCTTTGATATGAATCCCGACATCACAGAAGGTATGCATTAGATCTTCCCATAACATCTTTGTTGCCTATTCTGGCCTGACCTTTTTGTTGATGATTGATGATACCTTTCCATTACATTATAACTTTCATTCAGAAAGATTGCAATGCACTGTTTTATTTATGGAAAAACTCTCAATTTAAGCACCCCGTTGAATGCAGCCTTTTCCTGAATGCTGTGGCTATTCCAAAGCACTGAATTCCCTGTTCTCTTTGCTCCACTGCTCCTTTCTCTGAGCCTAGCCACATACGACAGCTTCTCATTTCTGCCAGCTCTGCCTTTCACCGGATCCCCAGTGAAAAGCTAATTCAGCTTCTGAAGTGACACAAAACTCATTCAGCAAAAGAATGAACATTTTCCAGCTGGTTTTATGAGCTGAACTGGCTCACCAATAAGTCAGAGCTGGCACGAGGAATAGGGCAGGACACTGCACCTATAAACAGGCCCTAACCTGATGAAGCCAGAGCAGAGAGATGAAGAAGCTGAACCACCCTTCTGGGAGGTGTTTTGTTTGCTTGAGTGTTTTAGATGAGCTCAGCTGTCTAAGTGCAGCCAGAGGTTAATTAATGGCAATTGCCTGAGCTGGACTTGTCTTGGACCGGAGTTTAGAGATGTGCCCTTTAATGCAAGCAGCCATGTGTGCAGCTTCTGCTGTCCTTGAAATTAAGGCAAGTTCACTAATGCCGCTTCTTGTTGAAGTCTCCAGGCCAGTTTAACACCTTGGCTCAAATAAGTTATCAACATCCCCTTCTATGGCAGTCTATTAAAAAAATAATCTTTGTTGTTAACTGACAAATTTATCAATAAGAAGTGCTGAGAAAGCAGCTTGATATGATATAGCTGTAAGTAGTATATTATAAAGCTTGTATTTTGGGGGCTCCATCTGAACTGAAAGATCCATGAGAATGTCACACAGACAGGGTAGTGAGTCACTCAAATAGTGAGCTCTGCCCCTTCTGTTGAGGTATTTCTACTGTGTAGAGGGCAATGTAAACAGAGAGAAAGAAAGTACTAAGAGGAGAGTGTTTCTGTAGGCTAGTGGTTAAGCTACTCGTCTAAGAGAGTGCCCTGGGCTCTGGCTCCTGCCAACTGGTCTGCTGATACAAATGGGTATCGATGATCAGCTGCAGATGAAGGCCCAGGCACTGAGGCTAGAATGCTGAACTCTCCAGCCTTGTGAGTGACTGGACTCAATTGCAGATTCTTCATTCTTGGCTCCCTACAAGCACAAGTTCATTGGTGTTTTTGGAGAGTTCTCGCTTTCCCCAGCCCAGCCCAGCCTACTGTCTGGTGATGAGCACACTATCCAGGCAGTGTAGGCTTGGATGCCCTTGGGCTAAAGATTCCAGTGTTTGCCAGCCTACAGATGGTGCAGTAATCTGCTGCTTCCTGGCACCCCTGTCTTCGCATGTGTCTGTGATTCCCTAGCTGTCCTCTTTTGCTGGTCTGAGGCTTTTGTGACAATCATCATGTGAGTGTATCACCTAAAATACAGTCAAAAGAGACATGCTGTTATGATTGGCCTGACCTCTATGTATGCTGTGCATATGGTGGTCAATAGTGGGATAAGGATAGTGGGACATCTTGGGGTGGGGGGATCAGTGTGCCTCATGGGCAGGGAGGAACGGAAAGTGATAGATGAAGATAGCAACGAGCCCCCAGCACTTCTAGGAGTGCTGGTAAATCAGCACAGGGCTCATTTGGAGAGATGAGCAGGGGGTGTGAGACAGCATGAAACTTTACGGAGTACTGCTGGGCCAGATCTGGGTAGGAAACAGAACAAAGCTGCACGGGGAAGCCAGCAACACTCAGCTGAGGCAAATGCCTTTCATCCTTCCTAAAACATGGGGTTATTTCCTTCTCTGGGTGATGAATTTAATAGCACCCATTCTATCTCAGTTTTTTACAGTTAATACAGCTACACACTGATATACCTACAACAGATGTCGCTGAGTCGTTACAGACCTTCTCATGGGAGATGTAGAGACAGGAATGCAGCACTCTTAGTTGAGGCACTTTATCTCCAGAGGAGAAAACTCAGGACTCAGAGGCACGCCAAGAGTCACTGTGGCATGAGAAGTTAGTGTACGTGAGATCTGGGACTGTAGCTGTGGGTATCTCTGTGAACACTCTCAGCCAAGCCCTCACATGTCAGACCGTACATGAGACAGGCTTCAACTGTGGCGCATTGTGTGACAGCCAAGGCTGGCTGTGTTTCTGAACAGGGATGGTTGTTCTGCCTTCCCTCACAGATGGCAACTTGATAATCTACACTCTAGGCCTTGACCCAGGAACTCTTGCAGCGCTCTGCAAGACCGACCTTTTTGATAAATCTCTAGGCTTTGAAAGGCTGTGTGTTCATAACACCTTGTGACCAGCTTGTCTTAGAAATTAAGGAGCGTTTTTCTTCTGAACATAAACATGAATGTAGTGTAATTCAATGAACTTCATTGAAGTACTTCTGGATTTACTTTGGTGTAGTTGACAGCAGAATCTGGCTGTATGTGTGTTGGCATGCGCTCTGTGGGACATTGTGAGAAAAAACAACAAAGTTATCCTTCTTAAACCATGTTTCAGCTTGCTAGTGGATCTGAGCTTTAAACATTACACTCTAGTCTAATGCCAGAAATTTTACCTACTTTCAGATCTCCCCATTGTAAACTGTCTGCCAAGACTTGAAGACTGTAGGTGTAAAATACAGTTAAGGAGTCTTAAGCTCTGAGACTTGCCAAGCAAAGCAGAGTCCGTGTCTCTCCCATATTAATGACTTACATTGTTGCATGTCTGGAAAACTAAGGCTTTAATTAGCAAAAACTAGAAAATGCTTTAAAACATAGCCAATTTTGGTACCTTAATGCTACGTCTTAGGATATAGGTTTGAAAAGGTTTTCATTTACTCTTACCAAAGAGGAAAAAAGTGAATGTAGTATCAAGCTGAAAGTTTTGATTCCTTCTGTTTAGCCAGAGAACAGGTATATGCACAAGCAAGATTTCACATGATGTAACTGTGCACTTAAGTATCTTAACTAGATTTAGCCTTTGTGAGCAGGAGGTTTGTCCTATTTATCGGCTGAAGACTAACCACATACTGGCCTGTATCAATACAAACCTAGCCATAGAGATTGATTATAGTCCTTAGACAACACTCATTAACTCACATCTGGAACACTGCATCCAGTTATGGGCCTCCAATACAAGAAAGACATCGGTTAACTGCTGCAAGATCAGCAAAGAACCACCAAGATGGCTGGAGGCTGGAGCACCTGCCATGAGGAGAAGCTGAGGGAACCAGTGAGAGACTGGTTCAGCCTGCACATGAGGCAGCTCTTAACAGCAGCCTTCCAGTGCCAACAGGGTGGCTACTTTGAAGATGGAGCAAGGCTGAGTGCCACAGTGGGAGAGTGATAATAAATTGAAAAGGGGAGATTCCAGCTAGAGATAAGGAAAAAATTGTCTCCATGGGGATAACTTTTCATTGGAATTGGTAAACTAGAGAGGCTGTGGAACTGAACAAACTGATTTGAATCCAGTGTTCTAGGCTGCCCTATAGACCTCTTTGAGGTCCCTCCTAACCTGAATGAGTCTGTGATCTTACAGACATTTGTATCAGTGAAAGTGAACGCAGCAAGCTACCAAAACAAAATGGGAGTTTATTTTGACTGGATGCAAATTCTGATACATTGTGCAGTTTAAGCAATAACAAATGACTAGACATCATCTTGAATTAGTTTTCTCTGCCCTGCACCTATTGAGTTTGTCATGAAGTCATTAATGACAAGCCAAATTAAATGTGAGTAGACTTAGTCCATCAAGTTACTTCTGGTTTACTAAGCAAATAGCAGTATAAGCTGAAAACTATACTGTCAACTGAAGGAAAAGCATAAAAACCCCCAAATGCACAAAAATGAAAACAACACAAGAAGTGAAAAATGAAGGGCCATGTTGTCTTTATTATTTTCCATAGTGTTTCAATATATTTTAGACATTTAAATTAGTGGTTTACTCCCCTGTTCTTTGGGTCACATTTGAACTTCACAAGTTGTGTCTACCCCATAGCTGCAGTATGAATTTCAGGATGCTTGTAGATCCATAAGCTGGTGTTTGGAACACCAGTCTGCATTTAACCACAGCTCAGATTGACCAAAATTTAGGTAATGCCAGAGTTTAGAATGAACTCTTAAGTATCCTGCAGTGCAAAACCATCCTGAGCTCTTCTGCTTGAGCTTATCATTACAAAGGCTGATGGGATAGCTGGAAGCCTTGATGTGGCAGGGCTGTGATTTAGTGTGAGTTTGGGGTTTTCCTACATTCTCCCTGGAATATAAGCATGGCCAACCTTGAGCAAGGCAAGTATCACACACAGACATTATTTTCAGTCTCTGGTCCACCCCTTAGAACAGTTTACAAAGCAATGCAGATGCAGTAGTTTAAACAACAGTCAATGTTCAATAGTCTTGTGACAAAGTCTTCCATCTTGTGGTATTAATATGTAATGGGTCAGTTGTATATGAAGTTGCACATTTGATTCACAGTTGCATTCACATTTAATTGCCAAAACCAGTCTGATATACTTTTAAAGTTTGCTTGTTGTGTATTCAAATGACATTATTCTTATTGGTCTGACTATAAAGCACCACAGAGAAATTCAACCAAGAATTAAAAACTGACCCTGATATGTCTACAAGTGTTGTACATGGATACAACTGCTAATTTTGAGGGGGGAAAAAAGCTATGACTCACTGTTGATCTTGTTAAGAACAGCAATGCATAAATGGTTGGGTTAACATAGATTTCTAAGAGGGACCCTTCATTTTACTTGGCTTACGCTGCAATTATTTCAAAAACAGCTAGATAAAAAGAACCATTAATCTACTTACCTTCAGTGTCTTCAAACATGCTGCAACATAAAATGCCTGATAAAATTATTATTTATTTCACAGTCTCAGTGCCTTTACATGTCTGAATGGCACCCAGCCAGCAGTCTACTCAGAGCAGTGTTTACTGTGCTCAGGCAAAAAAAAAAAAAAGCAAGCTATTTTTTAAAGTAACTTGCTAGACTATTCTGGTTTGTATGTTAAGCATGCTCACAAAAGGTAAATCTACTGATGTTTCCAGGCAATTCAATGAGCAAGAAACAAAGAATACGTCAAAAAAACCCAAGACACTTTTCTTTTTGATTTTGTAAAATCTTGATAGGTAATGTTTTTCTTTAGGCACTCCTCACCATCATCTTGATATCTAAAGATGCAGGAAAGAAGTGGGGGAAACTGACTTTAAAATGTAGGAATTTCGGTGAAAGGTAGCAGTCCTGGATCAAAACACAAACAAACTGCTTATGCTCCCCAATAGCCAACAATTAACTAACTCACATAGTGTAAAGCTGCTTAGCCAAGATTTTACTTCTTTCACTTAGTTTTTATTAGTCTCATTTTGCCACAGTGGCTCAAAATGAGCTGTACCTTACTCCTCAAGGCATGACTTTGATTCTGGTTGCCCTATCTAAACTCTGCTTAGGATGACTAAAACTTCCAGAATCTGGTTTCATCTGTTATATTTAATATTTTAAGGATAACTGCAGGCTCGATTTTGGTTGCCAAGACTTTGTAGCAAGTAAATGCTGTAACCAGAAAACCAGAAGACAAACCACACATACAACCACAACAATTTCTTAATTAACAGAAACCACCCTCAAGCTGTGTTCTTAAACTGAAAGGTGTTCTCTTTCTTCCCATTTTCAGCATTGTGGCTGCTTTAAATCTCCATGCTCTGGTTACCATAGGGTATATGGCCACAAACACACAGATCAGTCTCAGCATTGGTGCTAGTAATTCAATCACAGTACAGGGTGTGATTCTACAACCCTTGCGTTGTGAATCCATGTACCCAGGCTATAATACAGTAGGACTGACTTAATTATTTTGGTTTAGGATACCAGAGGCTATGGTACATTCTGCGCAGTTTCTCAGAGACCTTCAATATCATACAACTTAGAGGTCTGATTCCAAAAGAGGCCTGATAGTATAAAACTTAGAGGTCTACATTGCTCTGTAAGAGCTATATCATGTCCTCCAAATGGGAGTCACAGGAGCCAGCAAATTAAGTGGCAGCGGCTTATAATAGCCAATAGGAGAAGCTGTAGAGAAGAATATATCTTAACTCATTGAATCATATAGTAACTTACATTGGAATTTCCCTCTGAAGGTCAACTAGTCCACCCTGCTTCTCAAAGCAACTCAAAACTTTTTAGGGCAGATTGTCCAGTGCCATATACAGTTGAACTTCGAATGTGTCCAAGGATGGACACATTCATACAAACCCCCTAAGCAACCTGTTTCTGTGGTTTATCACCCTCACTGTTAAGATGGTTTTTTTTCCTTGCATATATACAGAATTTCCTGTGCTGCAATTTGTGTTCATTGCATCTCATTTTTCCACTGTATAGAGAAAAATTTGGCTCTGTCTTCTCTATAACCCCTTCCATTCCCCTGCAAGTTGAAAAGAATAATTAGATTCCGCTTTGATCTCTTCTTCAGGCCGAACAAAATTGGTCTCTGCTTCTCTCTTTACTTCCCAGATCCCCTGATAATCTTGGTGGTTTTCCACTGGACTCATTTGAGTATGTACAAGGGAGAGTATAACTGGACATAGCACTCCAAACACAAGTGCCAAATAGAGGGGAATAATCACTTTACCTGAATGTTACACATTCTTGCTAATATGGTCCAGGATGCTGTTGGTCTGCTGCTGGCTCCTGTTCAGCTTGCCATCTATGATATCTGGTGGCCTGACCAGGTTTCCATTCACTTTGTAGTTTACTCATCCAATCTGTCTCTCTAAAGGGGAACTATGGGAGACTCACTGTTTATAAAGACTTGCTAGAGTCATCCACCTTACATATACCCAAAACAGAGTTTAGTCAGCGGTTCCCTATGCAGCTGAGTATTCTTTCACTCCTAATATCCCTGCCTGGTTTCTTGCACAATGGCACAAACTGCTCTTGTGCTTTCAGGAGGTTGTCTTTGAAAGCCAGATTGCTTTTTTAGGCCCCTTTGCTCTTCAGGAAACCCTGAATAGCTGAAATCAGATCTCTTGGAGCCTAGGGTCATTATTCTGCTACTTACTGTCCTCATTTCCCACAGGTTCTTAAGCTCTACCATGTCATTGTCATTGCAGCCAATGCAGCCATAAACCTCCATATCAGCTCTTCCTTATTTGTGAACGAGTCCCCCTAGCTGGTTCATCCAACATCACCACCACAAAATTTTCCTCGATGCACTCCAAATGTCTCCCAGACTGCCTGTGCCTCCTAACATTGCCTTTGCAAAAATGTCATGGTGGATAGATTTCCCTATGGGAACCAGGGCCTACCATTGTAAGGCTTCTTCCAGTTGTTTATAAAAGACTTTATACAATTCTTCCCATGTATTGGCATGTCTGTAGCAGACATCCACTACAATGTCCCCTTTGCTGGCCTTCTTCCTTTTCTAGGTGACTAAATGTCGTGGAAAGAACTCATGTCAGAATGGGACTCACAGCCTGAAACAGTCCCTTGGGTTAGATGCTTGCAGGCATGTCTCGGGCTAACCCATCTTAGTGGGTTCACACCTGGACCTGAATCATCTCCCCCCACCTGTGGATATCCATATCCCCCCCATATAGATACACCTTTGATCATGTGCTCTTGACTTACAGCAGCCTCTAAAGATGTGTGTAGAACTGGCTTCAACTTCTTCCTCTCCCTGCCATCTCTTCATCAGCTATGATGTTTAAAAAGTCATAGTGGTACTGACATGTAATTTTACAATTTTCTTACCTCATTTTCCCTCATTTACATACAAAAATCAGAGAGTTGTCAACAGGTGTTAAGTTTTGCCGTAATGTCTCAAGTTCCAGGCACACCACAAAGCTGAACAACAACCTACGGTCCTTGGCTAGTAAAAACCTGGACATCTGTAGACCATGGGTGCCTGTGGGTCTAGGCAGAGTTTTTGACAATTTCACTCTTAGGTTCAGTGCCACAGTTCTATAGCAACTCCACTTTAGGCACTCTGTGGGTTTTAATGCTGGCTTTTAATCCTTTGAAATAGTAAATGAAGACACTTTTTTTTTCAGGAACAACATATTTCTTATATTGACATGGTTCTACTCAAAGATGGCACTGTGAGGCAGCATCTGTACATATTGTCTCCTGGATCTTTAGATTAGTTGGGCTAAATTAACCTTAACCCAAGGCTACTTTTCTGCCTTGAAAATCCAACTAAAGATTGTTTTTTTCTGTGGATCAATACCAGTGCTAATGGTGACAAATATAAGACAAGACACTTGAGGTGACTGCTCTGCCATCCTATTGCTTTTAGTAATTGTGGCTTCAACTGAAACATGGACAAACCAGAAAGAAACCTTCATTTAATTTAGTTGTCTCTGCATTAACTCTGCAGTGCTAACAGAAACTAAGTGTAGTCAGATACTATTTTTGTCTGGGAGCTAAGCAGCTCAAATGCTGAATGCAGACAGGGAACTCTTCTACTGACTAAGAAGCTGCTTTTTATATGCAGTCATGTCTCATAGACAAGGTCGACTTAAAGCAGTAGTTTTGTATCAGTGCTTGACACTGAATTAGCAGAAAATTCAGTATGTCTCACATCATGTGTGGTGATGAGATAGTCATGTGCCTATTTTTGTCAGTGTTGTGGTGTTGCATTTTTGGACATGACTTGACCACGTAACCCTCTTTCTAGAATGAAGTTCCTAGATTACTTTGTCATGTTCATTATAAGTGGAGATGCAGCACATAACTGTGACATCATGAGTTATTTTTTCATCATAATAGTATATTTTCCATATTCTTGATTTGATATGCTGTGTGTAGGAGATGTTACAGTAATTTCTGACAGGTTCTTGTATTTGCAGGCACTATTGGTGTAGCTATTATAGTCCAAGGATTTAAGCAAGACAAGATTTGTAGGCAGTGATAGTACCTCTTCTTAGAGGAACTGATATAGCTAGAAAGATCAGGCACACAAGCCACGCTTCTGGTCTAAACAGAAGTAGCAGATGTCAAAGCTAAATGCAAGCTGAACACAGGGTTTAACTAAATAAGTACCCATGAGGCAACTGTGGGGAAAGGTAGACAGGGAGTTTTATGTTCCAGACACTAACTGCCTACCTCTCTTTCTCCTCTTCTCCATATCATCACCATGACCTTATTCTCCAGGATAAGGTTCCAGAGAAAGGAAAATTGACAGCTTATTAAAAGTTGGTGACTTTTAATTTTCATATTACAGACCTAAGTCGAATATCCAGGAGAAAGCCACTTTACGAACAATAGAGAAACACAATGAATATAGAGCAAGTCAAAGATATTCCAGCGATAGCCAGAAATCAGAAATTATCTTCCAAAGTACAGGAGAAACAAGAGACTTAGAATACAATATTCTTAGACTTTCTTGATGAAGTAAATCCACATAGAGAACAAACTATATACACTACCTGAATTCCCTGTTGTGTATAGCAACCCTGGGGTCAGCTGTGCAGGGTGTTTTTTATCTGGAAATGAGACTGTGAGGCAGTCTTTTTACAAGGGATGCCAAATTGCCATTGCATGGTTGAAATTGTCTTGTGTTGACTGGGAACATTTTGAAGACAACTCCTAACAGCTTAATAATCTTACACTTAACTGAAAAGAAAGATTGAGACACATGGATTGCTGGTGAAGAAATCAGCATCTCTGCCATTACCTAATGGCAGCCATCTGGCAGCCTTTTGAAAGAGAAAAACAGGTAGAGAGATGGTGAATAACACACTTGTCATTAATTTGTCAAGTCAACATATTAATGTGATTTGGGTCAAATTGGTGGTTGCTCGGCCAAGCATTCATGGCTTTGCTAAACCCCGGGAGTAGTAGGAGAAATTGGGGAAGCCTGTAAGAAAGTTTAGTTTGGCAAAGTGAAGAGCCAAATAAAGGAGAACTCCAGGGGGAGACCTTCTCCATCAGCTTATATGACAGGGGGAGTGAGCAGGGGAGTTAGGTTATGACAAGTCAGGAAATCAGAGAGGGGCAGTCGTTAGCCCCAGTAGGAGAGCTCCAAGGCAGGAAACAGGAAAGACTGGGAGTCTGTTGACCTCCTATTTTCAAAGTTCTTCTGTCATGAGCTCATAGGCCAATATCCTCATAGGTCTGCTAACAGCGAAAGACAGAAGTGTTTGTTTCTCAGGTTAGGGGGTCTAGTTTCTTTCATGTGGGTTCAACATTTTTATCGGCCTTAATGAAAGTTTCATTCATATGAGATGAAGAGAGCTGGCTCTCCCTCGAGTTTCCCATGTAATCAGAAAGATATAACTCTGTGTTTGTGTTAGGGACAGAGGGACAGAGCGGTATGTGTCGTGTGTTACTGCCTGCTCAGTCCATTACTTTTCCAGTAATTTGAAGGGATTAAACATAAACAAGAAAAGGAACAACTACAAAAGACAGTGAGTATACTGCAGCGCTGGTATCAGTTCAGTAATGACCATCAGTTTTCTTCTCTAGGTGCATTTCAGAAGTACAACAGGTAAAATTTCCACTCTTCATGAATAATACAGATTAGCTGGTGACAGAATACAGGTGGGTTCTGCTAGCATGCCTTTGGGTATTTCTATTAATCCTATTCCTTTTGAGATATCAGAAAGAGTGTGCTAGGCACTGACATCCCACATCCTGCCCTCAAACTTGTCCCCTATGGTAACAGTGAAAAAGCAAGTCTTCTGCTTGATGAAGCAGCATGCTGGTACTATATACTGACAAGTGTCATACTTTCAACATTTTTTTAATATTAACTGATCAATTCATTTGAATAGAATGGGGTTATTTACTTTACTTCCCCCTTCCTGCTAGCCTTCAGGTACACTGAGATCATTAAAGAGCTAGTTTATGTAGGAGCTTCCTAAAATATGTTCTGCTTGCACAGACATAGGTAGAGCTTTCACATGCAACTAAATGCATTAATATATTTTGCAGGTGAAATTTAAAGCATTCTGTTTAATGTCAACTGTAAAATATATACACAGTAAACATCTATTGCTAATACCTTTCAGCTATGGCAAAACTAAAAACAAAAGGTGTATGTCCAAACTGTGCAATATGGTCCTGCAGAACTTGTGCCAGCCACATTGAAATAGAATATTAATGTAATTTCAACTCTAAATGGAAAAGATCTTTCTTTCTTTTCTTTTTTTTTTCTTTTCCTTTTTTCTTCCCTTTCAAACAGTTGAAGCTTCTATAATGTTGGCACACCAGATGTCATTAATGGGTAATTTAGCGTGCATTGCTATTTATCTATAAGGAAAATACAGGGTTTTGTTTCATAGGTCCTTAGCAACTTGAACTACTAAAAGTGTCTTCCAATGAATGGGAAAACAGATGAAGTAACAGGCCTGTTTTCCCAACATTTTTCTCTACCTGTTCAACTTGAAGTTGACAGACGTGAAGCCTTTACTTACATGGAAAAAGTTGTCAGTGCAAAACCTTAGACAGCAATAGTCTTTGTGGTTCTGATTTTGTACAAAATGCAGAGTGGATGGACAGCTAACCATCTAGACTGAAATATTTCTCTCTGCTGCTCTGGTGCGGCAGTAAGCGTCTATCGTCTCACTGTGGCTGACAAGGCACGTATATCTTAAAACTGGAGGGTGTCTTCATAAATATGCCTGTAGGCAATTAGATAAGGGAAAGTGCTGTTCTTTTTGAGAACTGCAAAGAAACAAGCTTCAAAAGGCATGCCCAGGCTTGTCCCTTTTAATTAAACCTTGGCTTTCAGGATTCCTACAGCAGAGGAAATCTTTGCCTTTATGGAGGCCAGTCTTTATGGAGCCAGGTATCGATTTTTATTGTGACTGGTAACAAAATCATTATGAAGTGTTTTTTCCATAAGAGGCAAATTGTTCATCCATACATACAGAAGGTGTTTCATTAAGGTGAGGAACTAGAAGTTGCAAATTATGGAGGACGTTATTACATTTCTTTGCCTACAAAAGCAGCAAATGCCTTGCCAACTGTACTACTGTCTTCTCATTAGCTTTTATGACTCGTATTACACTACTTCCCAGCCTCATTGTGCCAGCTGATGCAGAAGTGAAGAATAAAATCCAGCCCCTTTGTAGCTAAGCCCCTGAATATTTCTTGGAGGGGTAGTCTTAAACCTGTGAGAAACATTTGCATAAGAAGCAAGATTCCTATATTTCTTTCACAACAATCTGAGCTGCAAAGAAAAATTATTTTAGACTGAGCTAGGAGTGGTTTTGCCTTAGACAACCTCAACATCTAACAGTCTGAGTCAGCAAGAAAACTGATTCTGAGTTCTCCAGCATACTGGAACAATGAATGCGGATTAGTCTCCAAAGAAATATAGTAATAAGGCTGTTCTCCTATATGAACTCTCATAACTTCTGGCAGAAATTCTGCTCCTATTGAAGTTTAGTAGGATTTTCCCATTGGCTTCTGAGAAGCCAATATTTCACTATCAACTCTTAGAGCTATTTCTGCCCCGCTGTTTCCGTTCCTGTGAATGGAGAACACCTGTGCAATTATTGCTCTTTAGAATAGATTCGTTTGATAAAATATGCAAGAGATTTCGATTCTATCCAAGTCAGAAATACTGGGGGCAACTTTTGTAGGGTTGTATTTTGTTTTTTTTGTGTTGATTTTTTTTTTATGTTGACTGTAGTACATAAGACATGCTTGTATGCTGGGTAGTTTTTCAGTAACTTGGTAATATTATTGCTACCTTTTACTCTTTTTTATTCTTTTATTCTCTCTGCTACTATTGCTACTATCATAGCAGAGAAGCTGGATGTAAAAGAATCCAACAACCCAGGATTCTGATTTTCAAGGTACAGTACCCAACTATTGTGATGTCATGTCAGCTGAAATTGCATGCTCAATACTTGTCAAAATACTCTGTCAATACTAGAAAGATAAATCTGACACTTGAGCTGTGGTAGATAACAGCTTTCCTTGGAGTCACTCCAAACCGAAGTTTTCCTCAAAGGCAGAGAGAAGAATGAGAGAAATGAATGAGAGACAGAGGACAGTGAGGTGGACATAGTGGGGGAGGGGGAACTGGATAACCCTCTTCCTACCTGAGGAAAATTACACCATCTCTGCCTTTTCAAAATCACCAGGTTAACATGAGAGAGAAGAGAACCAATCAGTATTGTGACTATAAGCATATGATTCCCACTCTCTGTAGTCAAAATCTATAGAATTAATCCTTCCCAATTTAATTTTAATAGCAACCTTATCGTTATTATGTGTCGTTCCATTGCTTAAAAAATTCCGTCAACTGTACTAGTGATAGATATTCCACAAGAAGCAACAAAATGAGATTTAAGCAATACCAGAAAAAAAAACATCTGTGTGCACACTTGCACACACACACGCACACACATAGATACAGATGAGTCACAAATTCAGGCTAATTCTCTCCCTGTGCCTGTTCAGGAACAGGTATTCTATTTATGTTAGTGGCATGCATGATTTCTGATTAATGCCAGTGCTGTTATTCCAGGCTTTAAAATAAGTATGAAAACAGCCCTTCAGGGAAGATGTCAGCTTCTTTTAACTCCCCTTTAATCTCCACTGCCCCAAGAAACTCCACGTGTTAACACCTTTTCTCTCTTTAGTGTATAGAAAATCCAGATGATGACTGGATTAAGAAATTAAAGTCATTTAGGCTGAGCCTTACAATCAGTACTTTTAGGTCTTTTGGAAATCTTAGAAAAGGAAAATGTGTATCAGCTCATAATCTGAAACATTGAAGTGACAGAGAGCATTGTGTAGTGTTCAGCCAGATCCTGAAGCCCTTCTCGCCATGACTCCTACTGAATATAGTCCTTAGAAGTATTGAATGCCTTCAGCTGCCCTGGAAAAAGTGATTCAGTTTTATCCAGGAATAATGTAGCTTGGGAAAAGATTGTGTCAAACAAACTTCAGCGACTCAATGTTTATGAGAATTCCACTGTTCAGGAACAAAACCTGGGGATATGGATTTCTGGTGTTTCATTGCTAGAAAAACACAGAAAAGGAGAAGAACATGGCTAAAGATGTTGTGGCAGTTTACTGATCAGTAGGTAGACAGAGGAAGTGCAATTTCTGGGATACTGACTCTTCTGAGAGTTTGTGGTTTTATCCAGCTGAGCGTCTGGCCTAAACTTGGCTACATGTTGAAAAAAGCAGATCTAATTTTTTGGCCTACAGTATCTAAGAAATTGTTCAGCAGAAACATGAAAGCTTGCATGAGCTGAACTGGAAAGCAAGAGGACATTGTGTAATAAATAGGAGTCAAGAAGGTGACTAGGGAATACCATTTTCCATTACACCAATCCAAAGCAGAAAACTCAAGTGTGAGTTTCTTTTTCTTCCCTGTACGTTCTTTTTCTCAGTTTCTCAGAAAGGCACTCACTATATTCAGATGCAGATTCATTTTTCATTCCTTATGCAAATATTAGCAAACTGAACCATGGGACTAAGTTCGTCATGTTCAGCACTTTCAAAAGAACATACAACTGCCAGGAGTTCATGATGGTTCAGGGACTTTGCTTTTACAGACTTCTGCAGAGATTAGAAGTTAGCTCCAGCACAAACAGCCCTTTCATTAGTCTCTCACTGTTTGTGACAATGAAATAAATTTTTCAGAAAGCACACCATTAATGAGCAAACTTCCTTGTTCCCAAGAGGGCTATCTGGGTTAAATAAGATGGATGCTGATTTTAGATACTTAAAAAGAGAAATCATTTAGGAATAATCTTTTTAGTAGTCAAGACAGAAGACAGTTTGTTTTCTTCTGCTGATGACTCAGAGGACCTGTTGCTGCATAGCAACCTCTTCGCAGAGAAAAGGAATATTTCTGTTTGATGTCAGTCTTCAGAAACTGCCCCTTTTTTCTGTTTCTATTTCTATGCCCCCACGGTAATTACTATAGCCAGCCCCGACAGTGGGTGTACAGCCCTGGATGTAGATTAGCTTTTAAGATCTACACTGAGCTGCTTCTGTAAGTGCCTACAAACATGCCACTTGATGGGAATTTTGTGTGCAAGATGTGCATCTAACAATTAGAAGCAGAACTGAGATCACAAAGCTATTGACAATAAACCGAAGACTTCAGAAAAATATTCTAATCCCAAAATAACTAGGCTTCCAGATCACAGATGCAGCTACTGCTTTTTTAGAAATGCAGTTCTACTTACTCCAAGCCAAGTCATACCCTTTCAATGCTACAGCATTCTTCCCCTTGCATGGAGGAGCCTTTAAAGCTTGCTCATGTAGTTCCTGATCCCCTTCCTAACTGGAATTTCCTTGCCTTGCACTGTCCTCATTGTTTTTTATAAATTCTAAGGTACCTTGTCAAAATCAGTTTATATTACTTTTTTAATGTAACTTTTGCAAATTCATTCATCATTAAATTAGTGGTGAGAGAATAGATTTTTTTTTTTAGATAAAAAAGCAGTTTTACAAGGTTACTAAAAAGCAGATTTCATCGTGGCACAATATATTACTGCTCTGAGATTCTCTGGCCTAGACAGAATCCACTAGACCAAAAATCAGAGTCTGTGTGACCACAAAGCTGCCATGCTTTCAGCGCAGGAACTAGCAGCGCACTGTGCAGAGTGCTTGCAGATAAGCTGGGTATCTCAAACGTGACGCTGCTTTATGTAATGCAGACATTAGGGTTTTCGGTCTTCTTGAAAGTGGAGTAAAGCTTCTGTGACTGAATCTTAGTGCATCAAATCATCCACAGGATTACAAAACTGTCATTATGAAGGTACATCTTCTTGGAAAGCGCAGGAAATGTTTAGTCCTGTAATTCTTTTGAAGGCCTGGGTTTGTTCCCTTTGCAGGACTAAACCAGGCAATTTACTTAGATTAATAAAGTCGAACGGGAGCCTGACCCAGCTCTAGCTGTCTCCCACAGTGTTATGATGTTCTTTCAGTACATGCACTGCTCTGAGCTGAAAGGTTGTGGTGCACGTGTGAAGTGAGAGTGCCACTGGTACCTCTCAATCAATATGCAGTACCTTGCTTATTGATTGCAAATCACTCTTGCTTATGTATTTATGCCAACAAATCTGGTCTTATAAGTGGGTGACAAGTAAGATCATGCATTGTTAATCCTTATTCATCTCCATCAGCTTCTGGCCTTCTGTCTAGACTTTGTTTCTCATCTGCTGAAACATTAGATGACAAAATGCCCCCCGGGCGATACTCATGAGACCACTCTTCGTTGTTTTGTCCACGAACAAGTCAATTTAACTTCAGAGCATATTGCTTTTTTCCTGATCCTCTTTGACCTTGTATGGGTACCTCAGCATTTTCCTTCAGCTTAAAAAGTTTACGGCATGTTGTTTCCGTGGACTAAATGGCCAAACTCCTAATATTTTTAACAAACCCAAGCTGATACCCAGTGGCACTTCCAGGTTAAAGATCTGTTTCTTTTCTAAATGGTACCACATTGATTCAAGCCTTGGCAGTGGCGATCTAGGCAAGGTGCTGCCAGTGTGGGTAGACATACAGCTGCTTGGCATTCCTTAAGCATTGCTCTGTCTCTTGAGGTCATGAGAACAGTTTCCAGCTGGGAGGCATGAGCAGAGAATGAGTTAAAGTTGCTCTACAAGAGAAGAAATGTGAGAATCAATGGAAGCTGAAGAGATTCAGTTCACAGTTTTGGAAACAGTACAAAACCATGCCCAGAGTGTGGCTTCTGCTGCCTATTTCATTCTGTTATTTAACAGCTAATGTTTTGAAACACTTATTTCTCTGTAGTTTCTGGTAAACTTTAGCCACTTTATAATTGTAACTATTTTTAAGTGTAGACAATTATGCATAAAATAACTTTTTCTTTGTTACTGGCTAGCTTCAGAAACCACTAGGGGATGCACTAAATAAATTCAGCCAAACTGACGCTACATGCTCTCAGTAAGTGAAAGGTTTCTTCATCTCAGGGCCACCTGACCTGTGCAAACCAAACTGAGTTTCTCAGTTCAGTTGCTGTTGGGTAGGGGATTGTGGCATCAGCAGACCTGATGCCATGGCAGAGACTAGAGCTTTCTGGACACAATGAGAAAATCTCATCATCAGTATAGCTTGCTCTTCCTGATCAAACTAGAAGTTCAGAAGTGGAATAATTAACATGCAGCCATTGCCTTTGGGCATACACCATGGATTTCTTTTTCCAGAAATCAAAACTTACACAAGTTAGCTTCTCTGCATTGACTTTATATCACACAATTTAAAGATGTCTGAAAGTCCCTGAGCATTGAAGTATTAGTCAGTATGCTGACAAGTGCTGAAAATATGTACAGGGATTACTGTTCATACTAAATTAAGCACTAATGTAACAAGTTAATCAAGTAAATTCCATTTCAAAAACATCATCAGGAAAAAAGGTTACATTAGCCCTGAATAAACTGCTTTTTGAAGAGCTGAAAGAGTGATCTTAAAAAAATGTATTCTTGAATTTGCCATGCAAAATGATACGTGAGTATAAAGGCTCTTTTTAGTGGGTGTATGAATGTATAAAAATTGTCATCTCAAAACTAATGCTGATAGTATGAAATTGCTGTTTATACAAATATATCTTGAAGTAGTATGAAATGTCATACTTGCTTCTTCATATGAATACAAATAATGTTCAGTGCTATCTCTAGTCCAGCTGTCTCTGGCAGTAATTTTAAAGCATTTACTGCTTCTGGAACTGCATCAAAAGTAATTTCTTCTTTTATGGAAATGTTTGTCACAGTGCAAAGGATGTGGACAGTCTTGTAATTACGTGTATTTGCACATGCCTAATCCCTCACCTGCTCATTCCTGTAAGACATCCTTGTACTCCTTATTTGGTGAAAGTCATGTTTCCAGTGATGTATTTAGTTGTGTTCAGCAGTCACTTGGAGTATTCATGAACAGAGCAAATCCAAAAAATTTGTACCAAACTATTTCTAGGGGATAAAAAAAACCTCATAGTTAGTGATTTCCAGAAAAGTCATAAAATTTTAAGTACCTTTTGTTGTAGATTGGACTGGTGGCACCATCTATTAAAATTGCCCAGAAGTTCCATTACAAAACCATTTTTCTGTTGCTTATAACTTTGCCAAAGTTTAACTATTTGGCCCGAAATTTTGCATACTGGGTATCTGCCTCAGGCTGAATCTCTCTGGAAAATTTCAGTCAAAATGACTATTTCCAAGAACAAAATTAAGGGAAAATACATCATTCTGTCCATATCAAAATATTCTGTTTACCTCTTGTGTGTGAAATTTTAATGATTTGAAACAGAAATGTAAAATTTGGCAGGGGTGACTGAGGTGTCCAGCCTGTGCTTTTGTTGATGTGGAACCGCATCTTGAATAAATTAAGAATCTTTCAAAAGAGAACAAAAATTAAAAAAGAAGAAAATACCCCAGTCTGCAAAGCTGAGTAGAGGATTACTAGGCTTCTGAAGTCACAGCTCTGAAAGACTGATGATGTACTGATGGTGATGGTGTACTGATCAAGATATCAGCTTGTGGTGAGCTGGGCTTGTTTTGCAGTAGATCAAGGCAGGCACTGGTGCCAAAAGTGCATGCAGCGAGACCTCCGCCCTCTCTGTTCCCAGCCTCCTTGCTCAGGCAGTGTAAAGGACAAAGCTTTCTGTTTCCACTACAGAAAGGTGATTGCAGAAGGAGTGTGTTAGGACAAGGATCTTGGTGGACAAGACTGAGACTTGAAATATCTGTCTGTGAGGAGGGAAATGGAGAGCACAGGAACTGGGCTATAGGAAAATAGGGCTGTGGGGTGACTGGAGTGGTGCTGAGTCCTGGGGAGGTCTAATTTTTTGGACTGGAGGTTGAGCACCAAAGGACCATGAAAGGAACTTGAAGGCAGGAGTCCCGTGGAAATATTACTGTGCAGTCTAACTAAATACTGTCTTAAAGCACGTACCCAGCAGTGCTGCATTATGAATAAATTTTGACATTTACTAATGTGTGAATGCTTATTACTGGAACTGGTTTTATATTTTTAATGCTGTATTTTAGTGTACCATGTAAATGAATGCTGTAGTTTCCAGTGTTAGGCTCTCATGACCTTCTCAGAGTTGGAAAACCAAACTTTAAAACTCACTGAAAAACTGGTAGTTTTTCTGTTCTTCCCTTCTGATTTATATCATGTTCATATCATAACCCATTTGAGTGGCAATATATACGACTTTCTTCTCAGTCATGACAGAAAGTGCCATCCTGGGCTTGAAACTCCAGATTAATCTTGTTTCCAAAGACAACTGATGAAATACTTCAATTCTTTTTTTCCTTAAAGTGAAGGGCATTTATCTGGGCTAGAATAATGTTTTGCTCTAGTGAAGGAAGCACTTCACTAGTATGGGAAGCACTCATATTGCATGCATGGAATTAGAAGTGCTGAAATACATGATGTATAAACCACTCCTGTGCGCAGCAGTTTAGAACTGGACAGAGAAACGAAGTCAGAGCTAGCATGATTTAGCTGCTGAAATCGGTTCCTTCACAGCCTGTGCTGTTCTGAGCAGAAAAGAGTCTAACCCAACTTTTACTTCAACAACTGAAGACACTTGTGGAATAGTTTCAGTTAGAATGGACCTTGGAGGTCATCTGGTCCAAACCCCAGCTCAAAGCATGTGTTCGCAGAAACTCAAGAAACTAAATTAGATCCTTATGCAGAAAACAAACCAGAAGGTTTTTAGACATTTTAACTAAATACTGTTTTTCTTATAAGAAATTACTCCCTTTGCAAGAAAAACACATTTTTGAGGTCAGTAGATCTGTTTATATCTTATGTCATATGAGAACAAACAATGAGGGAGGAATTAGTAAAATTCTTAATACAAGAAACACAAAGTGTGAGATTCTTGAAAACAGCTGTTCTGCTATTAACATTCCTCAGACACTGCACAATTTTTAAAGTGGCTTTAAACCTTGCCAAGTTAATTGCCATTGTAGCTGGGTTGGTGAGGGCAAAGACTATTGGAAATGGGGTCTTATTATTGTTCACATGGGTCAAATGAGGGCAAGTCTTAGCTGATCTCTGAACTGCGAGGTTAAATGTTTGACCTGATCAGATTGTCAGGAAGGCAAAGAGGGCAACAGAGACAGAAAGAGCTGCTGGGTTAAGCAGCAGTAGTTCAACCATACTGTGTTCCGCACAGTTGCACAAATATAAACAATACAAAAGAGGGGAGAGCTTGGTTCTAAGGTATCATAAAACAACATCTGAGGAAAAGCTGTTTAACAGACACAGGCCCTGTCTCTGAGAAGCTGATATCAGCCGTATGCTTTATATACGGAGATGCCTTTGCGCAACTGAAAAATCCTTCACTAATACTTGCTTTGATTTGTATTTAATGAGAATGTTTGCCACAGTATGTAAGCATCAAATAGTGTAATATAAATATCGTAGCATATGAGCTTTCAAAATAATTTAGCTGTTAATGATGCTTAATGAATGAATTTCTGATATGACTGACCAGCTGGGCCACTTAGCAAAAGTGATGGGATAGCTTAAAACCATGCTACCTTTATGCTAAGCATACTTTTAAAAAAGTATGCAAATCCAGTATACTTGAAAGCAGAAATAAACATGAAAGTTTACGCTTGGAATTTCTCCAGCTACTTTCACATTGGTCAGATACAAATAAACCTGTGTGGCCCATGATTTTAACCATGGCTGATTTTTGGACAATAATGGATCTGAACGTCTCCGGTTCTGCTGCAGACAGTATTTTATAAAGTGGGATCTGGGGCTCTGTTATTAATGGGAACTTTGAACAGTGGATGTTGGACTGCTATGATGGGATTAATCTCATCTAAATTTGGCTATCTGAGATGCATCCATTGAGCCTAGGATAATCGTTTTAGTAGTCTACAGTCAGGCAAGAGACATACACAGCTCCAAAGAACAAGTCCCTCAAAGAACCTGAGGGTTTCTGGTGGTCCCCACTGAGTTCAAATGTGTAGCTGAGGCCATGGACCTTATTTTTAGACTTTTAAAGCCACACGAAATGAAACTAACTCTGAATCTACAAGATTTTTTTGTTTGTTTCCTTCCTTTGGATATACAGAGACTTACAGGACAGCGCCCCAAACTTGAAAATCTGTTTTGCTTTTACAAAATAATGTAGTTTTACATGTAACTGTAGTCTGCTAAAAAAATGCTAGGGTCTATAACATGGATCCAAAACCTGGTCCAAAAAAGCCATTGGTGTTGGTCAAAGTATTGTCTGTAGAAAGGAGATGAAGAGTGCATGTGATTGGAAGGATTAATAAAAGATTGTGAAAAGCAGAAATTCTGTACAGATTACATCTTTCAGGGTAGAAAAATGTAATGACCTCTTTGTTGACCATGAAATGTCACTTGATCCACAGTACTAAGTTAAATCTCTACTGGCAATACATTGTTGATTGCCAGCTCCATGTCAGAGCTGGTTTCGTTTGAAATTTTTTGCTTGTACTCTAAAACTATCCCCATAAACTTTCATTTTACGGATGTTTACCGATGTTTCATTCTTTACAGATACTTCTATGAAAGAAATAGACTCTCTATGTTAATTGATGTTTGTAATTAGTAGTTCCATCGCTCAGGAGACAATGATAAGATAAAACTCAGGAGCTAAATATTTCATTAGTCTGTTAACTCTCAAAGCTACGTTACAGAATACTGTTTTGCAAATGTATCTTGAGCAATTTTATTCTCAAAGCGTCTACCTAGTACAGGCACCTGAAAAGTACAGTTAAATGACAGGGTAAGAATGACAGATGTTCAGATTCTTGGTTCTATTAGATTTGTTTAGGGCATATTTGACATTTTAATTTATTGCAAATTTGTATTGGTCCATACCGTAGCAGTGGTTTTCATGAACTGCCTCCGTATCCAGGGCAGGTCTTATTTACAACTGCTAGAAAAAAAAAAATCAAAATATTAATTATAATCAAATCATCAGCCTAATCAGAGCTGCTAACATGTTTATTAGTGAAAGAGAAGCAGTGATTGGTATTTAATAGATTATAGTCTGTATCATAAACTGACAGCCCCTCAGGTAAAAAGGTATAAGCACTTTGTTCAAAAACTCTTGTGTAATGCGCTTTTCTGTCTCATTACAAATGTTACATTACTGACATACATTACTGACAATCTGACACCAACAGGCATCTTGTTCTACTTGCGACTGCCAGACAGCTTTTTGAAAACAGCTTTAGCTTATCGATGCCTTAGGACAAGGACCCTCCAAACAACCATTTATTATCAAGGAAATTTCTACTGATAATGTAGCCATAGGACTATATTATTAATCCCTCGTCCTCTTTCTTGTTTTCTTTTTCTGTTTACCAGTCTGAATTCATGTGCTAAACTGTCATTTTTGGGAGCTTGTATCAGTCAGTCTAAATCATTTCAACCAATAATCAAAAAATACAAACTAAAATAATTTTGTTTCATCAAAAGGAAAATAGTTACTATTACTAAGGAAGATATTACTCACCCTGATTAACTTCAAGATGAGCCTTAGATGGCTTCAGTTTGACCCACTTTCTCTTTTATTGGATTTATTGCTCAGACAGACATCAACATTTTGTGAATTTCAGATTGTTTTTAACTGTCATTAAAAAACACATAATAAGCCAGCATTGTTTTTTATTTGTTTATTTTCTTGATCTGTAAGAGTCAAGGGCACATTTTTGGATTAAAGATATTCATTCAAGCATTATGAAGTAAGCGAAAGCAGATATCTGCCTCCAGTTATTAATGTAAAGCAGAAGACTGGAAGTGTTTCTTATTTTTCCCTATGATTGATCAAGATATAGAAATAGACTTAATTTCTAGAGTAAGATATTTTTTTTTCCAAGTAAGTGCTTTAATCAGAGTGAGTTGGGAATCACATTCTTGCCCTGCAGCATTTTCAAGTGTTCATAAATGTACCTGGTTCCATACCCAGGTAAAACTGAAAGAGGGAATAAAAAAGAAAAAAAAAGGATGTTTCACCCATCCATAAACCAACACTATCCAAGCCACTGAAATACTACCTAAGTACAAAACCTACTAAATTTCAAGTTCCTGATCCAAAAGACTATACTAGGTCTGTGCAGGCTGGGCAGGCCCTGCTTGCTATGGGTCTTCCCTCTCCATGGTCCAGCCTGGGGAGCAGATGGGGGTGCACCACAACCCCTTTTGAGTCAGTATGTACAGGTCTTGCCCCGGGCACACGTTTGCAGGGCTGCTAAGGGCTGAGAGGCATCTGTAGCTCTGCCTCTCCAGCCGGGTCTGTCCAGGGGAGGCTTCCCTCCGTGTGGCCAGATGAAGCAGTTCCATTTTGTAGGGTTGATTAAGCACTCTTGGAGGCAGGGGCTTGACCCTTAGGTGCGCAACCAGCACAATCATCTGTTTGGGCTTGCAGAAATAGTGACATTTTTCAGGGTTGGAATTAACAACTCTTGCAAATCTCAAACAAGCTGCTGCCAAGAGTATTGGATGAAGATTCATTTTTTATATTCCTTTGTTGGACTTGGTTCACCCGGCTGCTTGACATTGTGTATCTACTCATCATCGCAGCTTGCTTGGAAAACAACAGAGCATGTGATGCTGTGTAGACATGAACTGCACTTCTCTCCACGGGCAGCAGGTTCCTCAGATGTGATGTGTTTGTGTTCACCATGTGATGTGCTAGCCTAAAGTTAAGACTATTAGTACCACTGCAGACCAACAGCCTGAATGATCATTTTCATCCTGAAAAAGAAATGCATTTTCACACCTACCTCCCTTTATGGTTGTGTGAGCAACCAGCCTGATACTGAAGGACAGGCTGCATCCTCAGAGTTGTGTGAATTACCCTTTCCTGCAGTCCCAGGGCAATCCAGATATCACTATCCAGTTTCTGTGCTGATCCATTAGTCCAGAACAAAATAGTCACAAAGGCTCTGCTACACAAATGAACTACTTGCTACACATTGTTCTTTATACACGAAGGCCTAGACATGGAAGTGTCATATTGGATACTACATAAGCATGAAACAAAAGAAGAAAACATACACCTCAGAGTTTTGAATTTAATTGTGAATCATAAAAAAACAAACCTGTAGAAAGGGGAGTGGAATGTAAGCTACAGATCAATAGCACAAACAAGAGGCTAAGCATGTAAGTAGCCAAGCATTGCCAAACTTTCCCCTGACTTTGGTGGCCTGGAAGAGCCCTAGAAGCAGCCTGGAGGAAAATGATGTGAGACTCTTGCAAGCACAAGGGATAACCTTGAGAAAAATCACGTGTATGCTTCTTTGGAAACATAGCAGCATTCAATCATGAACAGAGATAACAACCAGGACCTGAAAAATATAGTGAATGAGGAGTCTGGCAGTTTAATGCAGTGTAGAAGGGAGGAATTGCCGAGGGAGCCAAAGAGATGGGTGATACAGGTAACGTAGGTGGGTGAGGGGATAATCTTTGCAGTAGGTAGGCTACTGTATTTTCAAGTCTCAAAAGAAAGATGACAAACTCACGAGGCTGAAAGAGTCTGGGTGACAGCTGCAGGTGTGCAGATGTAGAGGAAAGATTATCTTAGTAGTAGCGCATAGAAAGAAACTTAGACATGATCTGGATGTGAGAGCTCAGACTGAGCTTAAAAGGATGAAATTTTGCATTGCATATGAGCTTGCAATAATTTGTTCAGAGAGTAATTTCTGTCCATAAATTCGTCAGATTTCGTTTACTGTTATTACCAGGGCAGCCATTATCAATTGGCGGATGATATCTGTGGTGCATTTCAAAGCAGGAACAGGCTGTGTTGGGAAACAGTGAAGAAGAACACTAGGGCCTGTGTGTAAGGACATAACAGAATGTTTTCAAGCCTTGACATGACAATTTTCTTTGCAAATAGATAGTGATAAGTAAGAGGTGTGGATGATATTTTTGGTCACATATTAATTCATGGCTGAAGTCTAGGAAATTTAATCTTTTTGAAACCTGGTAACAACAGGTCTACCTGTGTCACCTTCTGTAGACCTACTCAGATTTGGACATAAATTCACTGAAATAATTCTCTGGAGTCATATTATCTGTGCTGTCAGAGCAGATGTAAAGTAGCGCATAAATTTCCTTACCTGGAAAGCCAGCTGGCTTTCTCAGCTGGAGAGCAAGTACAAGCCAACTTACAGGCAGATCTAGTGATTAAGGAATTTGTGCTCAAGTGTGAGTTCAAACCTCAGGCTGAGATGACAGCACAGATGCAGACAGAGCTAGCAGCTGATCTCAGAACTCAGGTAACTTGCTACATGCTGAGTGTTTTCTTTGCTTAGTCCACTCTGTCGTTTTGTCTACCACTGCATTACCATGTTTGCAAAATGAGTGGGACTTAGTGAAATAAAGTTGGAATAACACAGCAAGGAGCAGGATGCTTTTATCTTTGGATATTGCCTGTTACTAATTTTTCGTTTGACTGCTAGTAATAAAAAATATGTCAATGCAAAAGGGACTCCGAGGCTGGGAAACTCCCTGGAACACCTGTGAGATGCACATGACACCAAAGCAATTGGACGCCATGTAGCAGAGATACTGTTATGGTTTTCTCGGTCTTTTAAAAGGTCAGGGATATTAACTGGTCTGCAAATGGGTAGTTCCATACCCCTAGTGAAACTGGGATTTAATTATGTATCTCAGCTTCTAGGCTATAACTACTACCTGGCATTGCCTCTCAGTACTACTTTGAATTTTTAACAGCGGTCTGATTTCTCTGGGGGTTGTCTTGTCTGCATAACAATAGCAAGAAAATGGTATCCTTTGCTGTCGATCCTGTTCCCCCCAAAACCTTCTTCTCATACACCTCCCAAAGACAAGGTTACTTTTTATGGAGAAAGAAAAAGATAGTGATGTATTTATAGGCCCTGTTCAGGAATGTTTTGACATATGTAGGGTTTGACTCTTAGTTCAATTCTAAATCATAAACAAAAATCCAACTTCTTAATCATATGTGGTCCCTTTTATTTTACTATTAGCACTTCGAAGTGAGCTCTCTGTAATGCTTTGGAAGAAGATCGCACAGCTTAAGATCTATATTTTATCTGAATAAGCTCTAAAGCATGACAGTCATCTGCAATGATGTGTTGCTTATAGCAGTATTTTACATTTTCCATTGAATATTAACCCAAATTTATTGATTTTCTTAACAAGAGGCAGACTGTTATTGTTAAGGAAACTATTTTGACTGCTATTATAATCCATAATTTCCCAGTGCAAATTCTAGTGGGCCCAGCTGGTGCAATGCTCCACTTTTCCTGCTGCGTGAAACAGAGAAGAACTGGTGACAAATGCAGTCAGAGAGGGCAGTCTGGACAGCAGCAGCCATGACATGACTTGAGTCCAGAGTCTGGATGAAGGCTGGGAAGGGAAGCAGCAGCCTAGGAGAGCAGAATAGACTTATTTGGGGAATTGCTAGACAGAATGTTGCCATGAGGGAAAAAGGTGTTCAAGAGAACAGGCTGATTTTTAAAGAAAACTCTTTGAAAGCTCAAGAACAAATTACCCTGTTGCACAGGAAGATGGGGAATTTCAGCAGAAGATCTGCTTGGCTAAGCGAAGGTTTCTTAGATCCTCAGTGAAAGAGATCTAAACGCAGCCTACAACTACCTGAAGGAGAGTCAGGAAAATGTCGGTCAAAGTCTTCTCGATAGTGATAGTCAGCATAAGAAGAGGAAGTCGGCACAAAACTGAGAGGCTCAGACCAACTAGGAGAAACTTTTTAACCAAGTAGCACAGCCCTAGAACAAGTACCTGGAGAAGAGGTGGCAATGTCTGTCCCCGGAGGTCTTCAAGATTTGACTAAACAAAGCCACAGCCAACCTGAGCTAGATCTGCTGTGAGAAGGGTGTTGGAATAGTCAGCATTTCTATGATTTTAGAAATATCCTTGGACAAGTAAAGAACCCATTTCTCCACCTGTCTTGGTTGAGTCCTAGCTGAGCTGGTGACCAAGCTGTTGAAGAGGGAATGGGAACATCCTTCTGCCTCCTTGGTTCTGAATGAGCCTTAGCATGGTGTGAAAGACTCAGCAGTTCCCTATCAGCTTACGGCCCAAGAGGAGGCTGGGCTGAACGTGCAAAGAAGCAGACTGTCAGGCACTATGGAGAGCTTCACTGGTAATTTTTTTTTTTTTGTGTGTGTGTGTGTGTGTGTGTGTGTGTGTGTGTGTGTGAAATAGTTGCATAGTGACTTGGGGCTCTGTTGGGTCAAAATCCCCACAGATGCCTAAGTGTTTTAGTGTATCTAGGCCAAAGCTCCTGCAAGGGCCAGTGGAATGACTGCCGTTCTGTAACTCACTTGTTAGAGCTAGAAGTCTGAAGTCTCTGAGAAAAAAAAAAAACCCACAGCAAAACAACCAAGAGCAACAACTATGTATTTACTCATTAGCAAAATTTTTAAAGGTTAAATCTTTCACAAAAGATTAACATTAAAAATGTTCTGTATGCTGCCTTTTGAAAACTGTATTGTAATTAGAGCTTCTCTCACCTGACAGCTCAAGCTTTTACTCCATTCAGTCTCTGGTTTCTGACCGTACATTCTTTCATTATTTGCAGTACTTGCTAATTAAGTGCTATCTGCAAACTTGGAAGTCTTCGCTTTCCACATCGCTGTCTACGTTATATTTGTGTAAATATTTCAGATCTGGACCTCTAACACTGACTCCTGTCATCTACTACTACTGACATTTTAGTTTGAATACTTTCCATTTATGACTACAGTAGATTTCCTACTAATGCAGCCAAATTTATGTTTAAGCATGCCAATTTTCTTTCTCTCCTATGACTAGAGCAGAGGAGCTCAGTAGCAAGAATCAGCTGGATTTCATGCATTTTTAAAAATTAATCAAAATGGGGTTTTGAAGAAAGCTATGTGCTCTTTACCTCTGCTAAAGGTACTGATTGCTTCCAAAACATTTAAAACTGAATTTGTCTCACCTGAAATGCATTGCCTTTTATAATTTTTCTCACTTAGTTCACTATTCTAAAAACTTTTTGTGATACCTTTTCATGCTTAAGATCATATATCCTTTTACATCTAGGCGTGCATAACCGTGTATGCCTCTGACTGCATACATACACAAGCACATATGAAGGATCTAATAATATTATTCAGAGGAAATAAAACTTTTTTTTCTTGGAAGTTCCCTATCCTTTAAGTGCATATCTTCAAAATTTTGAAATATTGAAATAATCTTACTTCCTCTAAAAGTTCCTACAGTGCAGGTGTGCCTGTGTATATGCCAACTGATCCACCAGCCTTCCTTTCAAACCACTTCAAGAATCTGCACATTCCTAAGGATCTGTGGTCTCCCATAAAAGGTGCAGTTTTACAGATGGAGCTTCTTCATGTCTTTCCTTTGTGTTAAATATCCTTGTCTTGTTTATGCTTCTTGTTCAATGTTTGCCTCTAAATATACTTTTCTTGGCTATACTTTAACAGTGTGTTTCTATATTTACATTACCGATGATTTATATTGAATACCAAAGTTAATTTTATTGTTTGAAGCAAGTATACCTAGTTTTCACCATGCAGAGTTCTAAACTTAATTCTTTAGAAGTACAGAGCAGTTTGTAATTTGCCACAAACAAAAATGGAAATCACTACAGTTATAAAGAAAGAGAATTAGTTTTTATGAAGTGCCAAATACAGCACTTCACAGGCTATCCTGAAGAGTGCATGAAACCTATCAGTAAAAAAAATTCTGAGGTGTAAGTATATATGCATGTTTTACATATTGATAGAAATACTTTGGTACATAAAAGACAAAGGATAACAGGGTATTTTTACATAGCATTTTGAAAGAAATGTCAGAGATAAAGTTCATTTAGAGTATTTAGTAAGTGCAGTCCACGTTAAGCATGAAACATTCTGGCAAGCAAAAGTGACAAATTAAACAATTATTTTCCTTAAAATGTCTTTTAACAAACCAAAACCATGTTCCTGGAACAGTCTTAATATATAGTAATAATATACTATATAGAGAAAATAGATTTAGTTGCTCCTTCTTTTTATTTCCATAACAGAATCATTTACACCTAATTCAAAAGCCAGTGTCTTGTAGGATTCTCGCTACCCAACATCAGCCAAATTTATATTCTTATGCAGAAAAGAGTTTTTGTTTGTGATGGTTTAATTGTCAAGTATGCCATTTTATCAGCTAGCTGCCAGGCTGTCTCAAAAGTTAAAAGGTAATTCTTCAAATAAAGAAGTTATAAGCCCTGGAAGATAGGAAATCTTCACTGCACACCTCACGGTATGTGAATTAGTTAGAAGCTGTATGAAATATGCTTGCTGCATGAATATCTTTTTTGTACCTCTGCTTTAGCAGGGCAATACAGTACAGCACTACTTCACAGTTCAGACGTTTCAGATGTTGACAACATGGGATATAGTTACTAGATGACAATGCTGGGACTCTGCTTACATGCAGTTGATGTTCTCAAGTATTTTTTACATTTTAAAAAATTAAATAAATCCCATATGCTAAACTAAAGCTGCAAAAAAGGGTCAATTTTTAGACAAATCAGTGAGCTTATCTGACCCACCACTGCAGTATAGCTGCTGGAGGGCTCCCAGTGAGGAAGGTTAAAAGATGAGGCTGGGCACATGGAAGCAGCATGATGGCCTCTTCAGTAACAGCACATAACCACAAACTGACTCTGAAGCCTCAGCCTGAATGTCTAATCATGACTTACACCTAGATAAGGCTTTTGACTGTAAACCAAGTCTGTTCTCAGGACTCTTCCAGGGAAGTGTGGGTCTTCTGTATTTCAGCCACTTCTAGTTAATACAGGGAGTGTGTCTTCTGCTACCTATTAGCTGCAGAAATATCTTACAGAAAGGTGTGTGTCTGACAGCATACCTTTACCCTATTGTTCTCCAGCCTGCTTATCTGGTTTGTACAGCTGTACACACTGGCTTTGGCAGGCAGAATTCCCATGGCTGTTAGCTATCAATAAGCAACATCACTTGTTGCAATTACGCGAGAACCCACTGTCTTGTGGAGCTGTGGGACAGTTGTTCCCTAAGGCTATGCCCTAAGGCTATAGAGAAGTTATGTCTCTATACAACTCTCATATGATTAATGTAGTACTGTATTACATGCCATGCTTCTTGAACGTTCCATTGTGCTCTTTTTTTTCCTATCAAAGAGCTATTCGAAGTAAACAGTGACCTCATCAATACTGTCTGAAACTTACAGTAAATGGAAATCTTCCAAAACCATAATAGAAACCATATTTCAGCAGATGTAAAAAGCAAAATGGGGAGTGAGAATTAATTTGGATGAGAATGTTACAGGACTTGATACTTGGCTTGGCTTTGCTCAACCTCATCTTTTTGTGAAGTACAGTATGCTTTTTTCATGTGAGAATCTAGATTAAAAAAGAACAAGAAAATCACCAGTGCAGTTTTTGCTGCAACATTCATGCTTTGGTGAAGAAGATAAAAGAAGTTTTACCCACAGAAGATAAACAAAGCAGAAAAAAGTTGGCCTGCAGGAGAGAGGAGCACGAGCAGTGTAATGATTGGGATTTTCAAAGCTGCATAGGTGTTTAAACACAATTTTTTATAAAGGCATTCATTAACCTGTTCATTCATGACCTTTAAAATTCCAACCTTTCAAAAAGCATGCAAGGATTGCTAGAACAGGAACAGAGCTGCTATTCAGACATTTTTAGATTGATCACAGCCCACAAGCCAAGTCAAATAAAAGATCCTATCAGAACATCTTTGTATTTCAGACAGCATTAAGCTGCAGGTGCTTGATTTCCATACAACTCAGAGAAACACTTGTCCTTGCCCTGTTGATATATCTGGATTCCATTCATCCCTCGAACTCCTAGGAAACTGTCCAATCTGCAATCATTTTTCTTTTCTAGATAGAGAAACATTGACTTGATTTAAAAGAAAAACACCAGAGCATTACACTCTGATTCAAGATCTGCACATTCAGTGAGTGTTTAAAAAGCAGCACTTGCTTAAATAGTAAGCTTTTAGTGACTTGGATTCCTACAGAATGTCTGTTTTTTGTTGGTTTTTTGTAACCAGTAGATTAACATTCATGTAATAAATTCTAAGGCTAGCTGCATTTTCTCTTGCAGCATTAATGTGTTCACATTAATGATCACATTAATGTGATTTCTATCACATTAGTAGAAATCTCTTATCAGAGTTGTTCATCACTGGTGCAATTTCCTGTCAGGGAATCCTTGCTGTTATGTAATGTAACGTAACAGTGCTTACACCCATTAGGAAAAAAATAAAAAAACCCATATAAAATATATTACTGATGTGGTGCACTCAAGTGAACCCTTATTTCCAGCATTTTGGCTAACACCCTGATTTTCTTTATCTAATTTTGAAATCTGGAAGATGTAAAAAATTGAGCTGGAGAAAAATCTTGTATAAACTTTATAAAGTCATGGTTGAATATACAATCAAAAGTGTATTTTTGATATTTACATGTATAACTATATTAATATTTCAATTGTATGTTTTGTATCTAGAAGCCACAGACATTCTAGTTAGGTGAAATTTAACCCTCAGAGTGTGAAGGATGTCTAGTAAGTATGCAATGGGTTTATCATATTTCTGGAAAACGTGGCACCTCAAGAAAATTGTGGTCATTTATAGCACTGGAAGAGTAGTATTTTGTTTGGTTTTGTTTTGAATAGTCATTAAAAATTGAAGAAATCTCATTAGAACATGTGTGCGTTGGTGTCAACTCACAGTTTGCTTGCTGATGTTTTTAACATATTTACAGGCTATAATCTTTTGCGGACACTCCCCTGCTAGATTCTGTAGCCCTGAAGAAGATGCTAGTTCTGGTCCCAGTGACCTTTCAATTTTAGAAGATAAGAAACGTGATTTCAGATGGTCAGAGAAGGGTGTACAAGAATGCAAAATTGGACAATGTGATAAATAATCGGATCTGCACAGCTGGCAGCCATCCTGGCAAAGGAGCCTATCAGTGCTTGTGTGCAAATGTGTGTGTGTGTGCACGTGCATGTTGGCATTATTTTCCAGAATCAATAGTATATAGTCTTCCAAACATTACTTATATCCATCTAAACATTATTTTTTTGATAGCCTGAAAAATACTAATATGCTAAGTGGCAAGATTGTGATTCAGTGGAAGTGCAGTTATTTTAAAGCTGCAGAAGTTCACATAACTGTCCTCAAATTATATTTTTTTGAGGATGAGGAGAATTCCATTACTTTATATGGGCCTCAGGGCATGAAGCCAAAAAGCTTTTTCTTCGAACAAATCCAAAACAGTTTAAGTATGTGGTACTTTATGTCCCTAATTCATGTTTTTCTGTATTTTTCTCTCCCCACCCCCAGCCAGCTATATAACACAGGGTAAGTGCTCTTCCTCTGTGTATAGGAGGCCTGGAGGGGAGAGGTATGCCAGGCTGGAATTCAACTTGGCAGGTTCTGGTAAATAAACATTTCTTACTTTTCCATTTTAGAGTCTGCATTGGTTCATCCTCTGGGGTGGCCTTTTTCCTCCCACTCTACATTGCTGAGAAATTGTATAGAAAGTTTCCCTTTTTTCAATCCTCTAATCATTGCTTTCTTTCAGCAGAATGACTCACTGTTGCTCTGGATTCCCTGTGCATGCTATCACAGTTCTGTGAACAAACTTGCTCTTGTGTTAGCCTGACATCATCTTTATTACATTTCTGTTGTCACTGACATTAAACAGGATGGGCCAAAAGAGACTACCTGTGTCTCATCATTTCAGCAGTGCTTAGACGTTATACTTCACACACTTTCTACCGTATTTCTCCTTTGAGACTGTTCCTCTTCCAGGAAAAAAATAAATCTAGTAAGTCAAGGACTTCATAGCTATAAGCTTTTTCATCTAGCTTCTGTTAGGATTTATATCCATCACATTTCAGCTCAGATAATCTCAGGGCACAGAAGCAATATGTTTGCACTTCTGTTAACTTCTGTGGAAGAAAATGTGTTGTCCAAGTAATGTGATTCACAGTTAAACATCTCTCATCTAATAAGGAGGACTGCTTTTATTCACTTCTGTCGTCCGTGAGCTCCATCGCCCCTGCTCGTCTGGAGTCCCATGAGGTACTATCTCATGTGCAGAAACCAGCAGTTTCATAAAAATACAGTGTATTTTTACAGTGTATTTTACAATGTATAAAATACAGTGTATTTTACTGTAAGGCAAGGAACCTCACTTATCTTTCAGCTTCATTGGGGCTGCATTGGAATGCAAAATGTCTTTCACAAAACCTCCTCAGTGGTTCTTCATTGTGAACTTCTACAGTGTAGTGTGTTAGTCCTGTAATTATCCTGTGCTGGACACAACCACTAGTCCTATGGTGACTGTCACTCTTGAGGTTACAGCTCACTTCAAGCAGCTGACAGAAAAGCTCATGAAAAACAGCAAGATGAGCATTTAAGAGAACTATAAACTTGTAAAGAATCTAAAGAGCAACTAGCTATGAAAGGTGTAGCAAAGCAATAGAACTATCAGTCTGGGTGAATGGCAGAGAGTGGGATTTACTATCATTCCACCAAGGCCCAAGCTCACACCATCACCCACCTCCACCAGCTCTAGAGACACCTCAGTGCTTTGTGGGGTGGTTTGACATGATGTTGAAGAGGAGATGAATTGTTGTTAGGCATATTTTCTTTATCTATCTCAGGGATGCAACAAGGGTTTGCTTAGGAGGTGAGTGTCTGAATGCCATGGAAAGTGCTCAGAGCCTTCCCCAAAGTCTTATGCCATTTTTTCTCTTAATATCTTGAACACAGCTCCATGAGGGATTGGCAGACTTAGTCACAGTCCTGCAGGGGAGTGGATGCACTTTCTTTGGTAAGAGGACATAGCTCTTATGCATGCTATGCATGAAAAGCAGTGGATAGGACAGATTGCTGTTCTTCACCGGGCGAGAATGGTGCCCAAGAGAGAGCAATAAAGCTGCTGTTGTGTGGGTACCTGGAGGAAAGGTGTCTAAACTGATAAAACTTTGTCTTTGGTAGCACTTCAGCAGTGCAGCCGATAAAATCTAGGTCTTTACTTGAAAGCCACAGTCTGCTCCGGCTGTCTGTTGACATTGTGCTGGCAAACAGCTGATTATCTGCTCTCAGTTTGTTTTTCTGGGTGGGGTGCTGTTCCCTCCTCATGCTCCCTCCCCAGTCACCCAGAAAGAGACAAGTGTGGCTTAGGGGGAAAAATATGTATGTGCATGTGAGGAGCACTGAGTTCTGATCATGGCCAAGCAAGTTCTGATCAAACATATGTGAGGAACTGCAAGCTAATGGGGCACCATTTTTGTTAAGTCTATATCAGTCTCTTGCAACTCTGACTGATGTCCCACACTGAGAAGTCTGAAGTACAAGCAGAAGTATGTTCCCATTGAGACCTTACATGTATTGGCCAACTCAGCAAGGGATGATTCTGTAACCTGCTGTTGCAGACAAGAAATCAGTGCAATGTGCATTTCAGGAGAGCAGGTCCTGCAACATCCTGTACTGAGATGGATTGTGCCTTTGATGTAGAGTGTCTTCTAGTACTCCCCGTTTTGTGATTGGCTGTTTTACTCCCAATATACATCTTATATACCTCATATGTTACAAACACCATATATTAGCTTGGATAAGGGCTATGCACTAAAAAAAGCTTCTTCTTCTGCTGCTTCTTCTTCTTTTTTTTTTTTTTTTTTTTTTTTTTTTTTTTTAGACTATTAAAATCTGCAACTTTACATTCAGGGGAAAAAAAAAAAAAGGTCCCCAAATTAAAAATAAAACTGGATTCCTGGAAAAAACCAAAAGATTTCAAGACAAGACACTTTTCACTGCCACATTTATTCGATCAAAAAATCTAATCTTCTATTTTTAAAAGTTTCATCTCAGGATTTTTCACTTTTTAACAAAAAAAGAAAAAAAAGAAGAAAAGGAATGCATTAGGCAGTCAATGAGGAATTTTGCTGGGTATCCCAAAGGTCTGTGTACTTCATACTCTATTGTTCTTTATGCAATGTGTCAACAGCAATGAAACAAAAGGTTAAAAAGAACGTGGAAGGAACTGCATGGCCCCTAAGGCCAAGTCTGGCTTGCATGTTTTCAGTCTTCATCCTGCTGGGCCACGCCAGTTTTCTAGTTTGGGAGGAGGAAAAGTCTATCCAAATGTTCATAACCATCACTCTTAAATGACAAAGATAAACTGGCATTAAGAGTTTGTAAAGAGATGAGAATTAGTTTCACAAAATTTATGTTTAATTATTTTTGGTGCACTGAAACAATTCTCCTTTGGTGCCACAAGAGATAAATTTCTGTCATATGTCACACAAACTACTCTGCATGACTAGGATTCATCTGCTGCCTGCCTGTCCTGGTCCAGGCCATTCTTATTACTGCTTCTGCTACAGACTGATACCATTTCTGATGTGGTTTCTTCTCAGAATGCTGTGCCAGTGTGGAAGACGTTATAAGCAATTTTAGCCTTCACTTAAGTTATGGGAAGTAATTCTAAAGCAAGAGGAAATGTGTTTGGTACTTTATATAGTTTGAAGCTGGGATGGAGAGGACCAGGAAGGAGCCCTCACTTTTTCAGTGCCCCAATGACAGCACTGTTGCTGTTACCGCAGAGCATGCTACACACAGAACAGTAACCTACTTTACAGTAAAACACAAGTCTTTAATTACAAATGGAACAGACTGGAAAAGCTCTGACAAAACATTTTCTGGTGGAAATTTGCTGGTTCAGACAGATTGAAATGTTTTTCTGAGACACTAGCGTTTCCCTCCGATTCCCTCAGAAGCCAGGCAGCTGTGGAGCTGCTCTGGAGCTAGGGCTCCGGCAACTGAAGGGTGCAGCTCTGAAGCAGGTCCATCAGTAGCAGCTTTCCAGGGCAATGCCCTTCCTACCCTGGCTCAACAGAGCTCAGTGCTTACAAGACCAATGCTTTGGGGAAGCATAGGGGATGACCTGCTCCCACAGTGAAGCTTCATTGCCTTCCACAGATGAAATAGTTGACTTTTGTTCCAAACTGGAACAAACCCAGATTTCGAAATATCAAAATCCTGTGTGAAAGTCAACTAGTTCTCTCTGCAAAGCTGAAACTATGACAACATACTTCCCACGTGTAGCACCTGCATGAAGATGTCAGTGCTGAAAAACTGACAGTGCTGATGAAGTTGTATTCAACATTCTGGGACACCAACATCTTGGCTATAGTGTGTTTCTTTACCTATTAGAGGTGCAGGTCCTGTAGGGCTCCCTGGTGCTAGAAAGAATAAACAAGGATGACACTGGGTATTAGATTATATTTACTATTATAACTAGGAATTTTCTTGCATTTAAGGTTTTAAGATGTGGCTATGTTGAAACATTAATAGTCTCAGTGCCTTCAGAAAATAATGACCATGTGTGGAATACAGAAAGAAAGTACTTTTTGACTTTTTCAATATATAAACTTCTAACAAGATATTTTTATCTCTCATAAGAAATGACTCATAAGTATCCTTTAACAAAAGTATTATTAATTTTCACTAATATATAATTTTTACAGTTTCAGGATAAATTTTCATTTATAACATTCCAATGTGCAGTGTTAATTGAATTACTATTGACTAATTTAATTGACAAGAATTCAATTCTTGTTTCTCAATGTTCAGGTCAAGTTGTGACATATTCTCAGCCTGCTGTTCCCCTGAGACTGAACACAGCTACATTGTTTATACACTCTTCCGCTTTATCCTACAGATGGCTGTGTCATAACACAGAAAGATCCTAATAACCTTCTTCCAAGTTGAGTGTTGAATGTAGGAAGGTAATGTAGAGGCAAGGAAGGAATACTTTGGTTGGTAGCCACTGTGTGGTGGTGGTCTCCATACTTAGGCTGGTTTTCAACAGATTGCACATCACTGATGCATCTGCAAATGCCCTAAATTGATGCAGGGAGTCTTGTAGCACATAAAGGACCATAACTTTATGAAAAGGTTTCTTAAATCACTCTGTCAAATGTGGGAGAAATGCCCTACAATTTGATTTCTTAAAATTTAGTTTTGTGGAACAATTCTTTGAAACCCATAGGAGGAGGAGATCACTGTACTAAATACTTGCACCTGATATTTTAAACTTAGTCTCCAAACTTTAAACTTTGTTCCTGAATATATCTGGTCTGTGTTTGAAGAGTACACACCTTAGAGTAGTTCCTGTTCATTGATAGGACTTTTGTTTTGTTACTTAGTGTTGCATCTTTATACATCTGTGAAGCCTCAGGCTAATGCCCTGTGCTGCATGTGTCTGCATACAAAAGGGCTTATAAGAGATTCTTACCTACAAAGCCTGTGGGAATATGATGAAGCAATCAAATGTATTTTCTTGCTAATTCAATAAAGCTGCTGTGCAATTACACTGAGATCTATCAGTTTTCATAGCATTCTCTGGATGGAGAGATGTTTTGTTGTATGTAACTAAAACGTATGTATCTAAACAATACTACATTGTAACAGCAGCTCATGAACTTTTGTGCCTTCACTTTTTGGGATACTCAGAAACTTTCTGGTTCCCAGAACAATTTCTTTCCATGCTCACATTAATAATTTCTGTTTAGGACCTTCCAGTTACTGCCTCATTTCTATTTTAAATTAA
>JAVJGI010000063.1:54755524-54806655 GCA_035590275.1 Ibycter americanus
GAAACTTGATTTTATGTCTAGCTACATTTTAAATTAAGTATATATAATACAGTTAAAAATAGGAGTTGGTGAAACACTCCAGGGATATATATTCTCCATTATTCTGTGTCACTTTTCCTCAAAAGGCTGTTGCGATATGGATTTAATCTTTTTTTCTGAAGATAACTTTGGGCTGAATGCATGTTCTTTTACTAGATATCAAAATAGCAAAGCAGGATGTCAGTACAGAAGTTAGTTTTATATATCTGAGAAGTAGACTTATACCAATGTTACAGTGATTAACCTCATAGCTCAATCAGTGACACCTTATATTGAGCCTAGAGAGCAGAATTAGGAGTTCACACAGCACAGTAACACTTCTGAAATATATGGAAAGCTCTAATTCCAGCCAATAAGGAAGCTGGAATACTATATTATACTGTGTAGGAATATGAAGCTATATTTGTTGTAGAAAGATCAGAATCCCGAATGCAGCTTAACCTACTAAATTTTGATATGCTATTTAAATCCCACTCTCATAAAGCTACCCATCAGAGAAAGTGAACCTTAAAGGAAGTGTACTGAACACACACGAAATTTGTTTTTCTAGGGTGAATAAACAGCAACATTGTTACAAGGTTATTTTCATGTTTCCTTCTTATATGACTAATGATTTTTTGTTTAATTATTGAATGGGTCTTTCATATTTCTCAAGCTATTCAAGAACCTCCCACTCTCACAGTCCTTAGAGATTTGCAGCCAGCCTTATTCAGAGGACATTCCAGACTTGTCACTGCACAGCTGCTCTTGGCAGGCAGCCCTCCATGCAAGGGCTTTGCCAAAGCATCACTTGGACCCCCCAACCACTCTGCTGAAACAATAGTTAATAGTATGACATTTGCACAACTGCTAATTTTTTTTTTTTTTTTTTTTTTTGGCCTTAGAATTAATTTGTTTACTTCAGTTACAAAATGTGCTGCATCTTTGACGTCACTGGATTTACTCCTGCAGCCTACTGTGGAAACTGCCATTGATATCTTATGTTCCACATGCAGGCTGGTAGGTAACATAAACTTAAAAGTCTGAGCTGGTGATAAATAGGATTGATTGCATATCTTCAGTTGTGTGCTTACTCTTTGCTCAGGGAGTTACCTACTTGGGAGAGTCTTCACTTTCTAAACCTTTGAAGTGTTGCTTCAAATATCAATGATTTAAAGAAAATAGTAAACCTTGCCTGGAAGAGGTTTCTTTCCTTTTCCTTCCATATTGATTTTCACTCTGGTAATTTCATGTGCCTGGTCCTGAAGTATTTGATTCCAGACAGTGAAAGGCAGAAAAGTGTGTATTTCTTTTGTCCTAGTCTAGACTTTATAGAATCATAGAATGGGTTGGGTTGGAAGCGTCCTTTGAAGATCATCTACTCCAACCCCACTGCCATGGGCAGAGGCATCTTTCACTAAATCAGGTTGCTCAAAGCCCCATCCAACCTGACCTTGAACACTTAAACTTACAAACTCCCCATTCTGTGTGAATGCCAGGAAGTTTGATGCAGATTCTCATAAATAATTAAAAAAAACCAACACACCAGATTGGAAATTATCTTTGAAAAAGCTATGTTAGATCTTGGAGGTCCTGAGCATTTTCCACATCTATTCTTCATAATTTTTATCATCCTCTAAGACTAGAGCATTTGGAACTAAAACACTAGGGATTCTCCCTCTACAAAGAACAAATGCACTGTAAAAAAAGTGGCAATTTAACATTAAAAAGTGCTTAGAGTATTTTCAACAGAATTTAATTATAAAATTTATGATAGATTGTGCCTTTTTAAATACAGGACAAACTAACTTTCTATTTTAACATCTTTGTTTTGTTTTAAACTGAATGTGGTGCTGGTGAAACATGTCAGAAGGACCTCAGAAATCCTTTCTGCATCTAGCAAGAAGAGCACAAAGCAATAGCAGTGAAAACTTGCCCCCTGCCAGTATGGTGTTGAGGGATCGTATCTGGCCCTAACTGAGCAATGTCCCTCAATGCACGTGTTAAACTATGAGGATATGCTTAAATATCGAAAGGGAATCCATCTCTGCCCCTTTGTACCTCATTTCAGCTGTATATTTCCCCACCATGGGTTTCATCCACATTCTGTATTGTGGAACAGGAATACATTTTTTTAAGGCCAAACTCAAGGTAACTCTTTTAGGAAGAGAGCAATTTTTCTTGTGTAGGGATTTTTTATCAGTACTGATTTAAACAGTTTTTCTTAGGGATGTTGTAGACAATATTGGTTCATGTGCAGATTGCTTTGATTAGGTAAATGTTTTTAATGGCAATTTGGCAATTACTGAAATGTTTGTGAGCCTCGGAAGCTGGAAACTAAAGGTCAAATGCTTCACCACTGCTAAGAGGTTGCATTAGACCTTTTTTCTCAGTTACTGTGGTACCATCTTAATTTGATTTTTATACCTTTTTATTTTGCATACAGTTATTTTAATGTTGTGAACTATGAAATATAATCAAATTTTAGATCTGATGAATTCCTCAAACATAAATATACCATTTAATAGACTTTATTTTTAGACATGAGCCTCATAAGATTTACCTTCCAGTAATACTCTGCCTGTGTCATTTGGATCTTACCTAACCAGCTTTTGAACTTCCCTGTTGTAGTCGTAAGATCAGAAACCCTGGCATAAAGAAAGGGATTAATTGTATTTCCTTTGCTCAAGTTGCTATAAGTTTATTCCCTAACTATCTCCAAATTGCCAGCTCTGGCACCAATCCAAATAGAAAAGCATGATATGAAAAATGAAGACAAACAATTACAAGGCACAAATGTCTCCAAAACAAAGTTTAGTTCACTTGCGACAGGATGACTCAATCTTCCCTGCTAGAAAGTTAGTGACTCTTTCACTGGGGAATCAGAAAATTCTCAGAATGTACTTTTATACCACCTCCTGTGATGTAGGATTTTTCTTTCCCTATGCAACTGGTGCTGTTTATCACTCACAACTACTCAACCTGTGATTAAACATGCAATCATTACCTATTTATTGACTCAGCTAGAAAGGAATCTGTGGGCCTGCTACTTAAGTGACATTTTACAGCCGTGCTGTCGTCTTTGTTGTTCTGACTTCAAGTCCAAAATGCAACAGATGTTTACTAGGATTCCTCCTGTGATTATTTTTTTTTATTGTTGTACCATTTATGTCCGTGAAGACGTTGAATACAATGGCACTCTAAGTCTCAGAAGACTGGAGACTGAAGAGTTGTCTGAAGTGTTGTAAACTGTTTTTCATTCTTTATGGAAACAAACACAGGCTATGGTTATTTTCTCTATATTCCAAACACTAAAAGACTGCTTTAGACTTTCAAGCATGTGGAGTTGATTTCTCTTTTATATGTTAAAAATCCATAAAAATTCATGCATAATTGACACTTCAGTTCTTACAAGTTTTGTTAGAGAACTAGTGGAAGATTTTTTACCATGTTTTGGCTAGGCTGAGTCCATAGGGGCTGTTGAAGGAAACCTTCAGATTAACAGAACCCTAATAGTTACTTTGCTATCAGTAAAATACAGTTGCAGTTACAAAATAAGTGTTCAGCTACTAACAGGCAGAATTAGTAGTTCAGCTGCTGACAGACAAGAAGTGGTGAGATGAATCAGTGATTTAACAGTCAGTGATTTTTTTTTATGGTAACAACAAACAATTTATTAATAAAATCCACAGGGGGCTTGTGACTAACAGAAAGTAACCAGCCCTCAACTTTCCCATACAAGGCTCACTAGTTAAAAATAAATATACGTGAGCTGAACTGCTGTGGCCCACATTGAAATGTCTAATCAAGTGGGCTGGCATGAAGTTCAAGCAAATAAAAGAAGATGAAAAATTAATTTGTATTAATCAATCACAGAACAACTAAATCTCCAGGAAAAAATGTCTAAGCAATCTTAGGATGTACTAGGAGAAGCATTTTCAAGGGAATTTATTAATGTTTTTGCACACAGCACTGGGATAACAAATCCAAAATGGAAAATATGTACAATTCTGCTCCCCTATGTTTGAGGAAACTTGGAGGGTTGGATCAAAATTACACAGTTTCTCGAATCTAGCAAAACAAAAGTAAAAACGTACAGGTTTTTTGAAGCATAGCTAGAATAAACATCAGTGAGGAAGAAAGAGATGCACAATATGAATAAAGCATGAATTTAGACTGGAAGTTAAAAAGTTTCTAACTCTCAAAGGAGTGAGTTTCTGAGACAACTAATGGGAACACAAGGAGTATAAATATGATGCAGTTGCCTGCATCTCAGTTATATAGATTTGCTGAGCTTTTAAACTCTGTATTTATGTAATATAAATAAAAAGCAAGGAAGAGGTTAAAGACAAAAATTTAAAGGAATGTGCCTCAGAATTTTTCTAAACAGGCATACTTTATTTCTTAGGCATGAAGAGTAACATGGGAAAGCTTTATGTAAATATGCAGAGTTAAGCACTAAGCCAGTAGCTGTTTCTTTGCTGAAAATCTGAGAAATGACAAAATTAAAATAACTATTGTCAGTAGGCAAAGTTCATTAATCTGCATTTATACAGCTTTTTTCTCAAAGGATCTTTAAAGTCCCTTTAGACTTCACCAAACTAATAGCCTGTGTGAAGACCTAACTATCCAAACTGAACTACATTCACATTTAAGAAAGGTTCCGGTGAAGTTACTGATTTCTGTCCCCTCATAGACAACAACCACTCTGGATCTGGGCAGTCTATAAACTTTAAAGATCAGTTTATCTACCCTTGTCTTCTTTTTTAGACTTGCTATTATCCTGCAATCAACTTTTTTGGATAGCATATGCAGAATTAATCACAATATTTAAAGTAAAGCTGTACCATTACTTTAGACTATAAAGTTGTATGTTGTTCTGCATTCATTCCTGTCTCATTCTGTATAAAGTCTGACATCTTATTTGCTTTTTTGTCAGCAGCTGAACATGAGCAGCGGTTTTCACTGACCATGCAGTTAAAGCTTTGAATGCAACTGCACAGATTTGCAGACTAGTGGTTTTCATTGCAGTTTTACTTTTTCCCTATCTTTTTCACTCCATGTTTGCAAGTGATACAAAATCAATTCCTGTTTGTCTTGGTATTCAGATAACCCAGAAAAACCAAGAGAATTCCAGCACGGGCCAAGGTTGCCTATCTCTGTAAAATGCTCAGTACAAAGCTTTTTAATCTTCCATGCTTCCTGCGTGCTCTAAATTCTAATTTATATCTAACTTATAGGCATTTGAGGTCTTTGGGAAAAACTTTAAAAAAAGGCAGCTTGTTGTTGCCTCATAATAAAATATGATGTATGCTATTTATTTATTTATCCGTGTGTTTACCTATGTTGCAGTAATCCCTGGGAACACTAGTCAGATACTAGCCAGTGTATGGAAGTAGAAAATGAGGACCCAAACACCTCAGAAGGTAAGGAGTAGAAAAAAGAGGCTGTTGAGGAGAGATTGCTGGAGAACTGAAAGGCATCAGTCAGCCAGTATCAGGACAGTGGCTGTTGGCACTGTATACCAGAACCTAAACAAGCAACATCTGATCTGTGGCAGAGGGCAAGAGGGGAGAAGCACTCCCCTAGGCCAGGCAGGGAACTGCAAAAGCAATGCCCTAAACAAAGGAGGAAAGAAATGGATCTCATCTCTCAGACCCAGGCACTAAGAAGAATAAGCTACGGAGGAAATCTGGATAACTAAAATTGTATTAGTCATGGAGCAAGCAGCTAAGATACAGCCAGAGGAATGGATAGGTGTGAAGAGAGGAAAGGTGATGAGGGATGTGGAAGTAGGAACAGGAATTGTGGAGAAGGGAAGATTTGGAAGGAAAAGGATAGGGGCATACAATGTGAGAAGATAATACAAGAAGAATATGGAAATAGGATCTGAATTTTTGCTGCTGGGAGAAGGCAGAATGATTGGGAGAAAAAGCAAGAAACCATCAAGCTTAAATGACACAAAGCATAGGGAGAAAAGAATGAAAAGGAGCAAATGGGATCAGTATGGGGAAGGCAGGCAGAGGATGTCTGTAAAAGACTGTCCAAGTGTCAGCTGTGGGAAGTATCAAAGGAATATGAGCACATGGCAGCACAGTGAAGGTGCTCCTGTGCAGACCTGCTAGGTAGCTGTTTTGTCGGGCATAATTTTCTTCTCCATGACTGAATCATATTTTTCCAAGTTGAAGAAAAAAGAACCTGGGATGTTTTCTTGAGAATCTAGCTGATGACAACATATTTACTGAACTTCTCACAAAAATCATCACATAAATATTTGACTCTGATTGTGATTTCAGCAAGTTTATTTCCAGGAGTTTGATTTATAGATAAAATTCCATGCACCAAGTCTCCAAGCAAAACAACAAAGACTAAGAATATGAGAGAGGCAAAGTTACTGGGTTTTGTTGTAACGTATTATTTTCAGCTACCCTTTTTTATTTTTAAGATATAAATTACAAAAACTAACTGAAGCTGGAGAACATCCTTTCAGATGTAATAATGTGTGTTTCAGTATTTACTCCTTCTGCCCCCCTGACAAATTTCTTGCTGTAGTTTTTAGATGTGAAGCCCTGCAAAACAATGTAAACTCTGAATACTGCTGAATTAAAACATTAAAATAATGTAAGAGTATTCAGGTTAACATAAAAGTGGAGTACCAGTTATAGTCTGATTTAAGCGATTGCATAATGCTGAGACTTTGTTTATATCAGTGGAGTAAATTCCTGATTTACAAGGGAGACCTGAATCAATTGAAACATTTCTAACTTTTTCCACAGTCATATTTTTAGAGAATGAACTGTTGGCCATAAAGAGGCATGCAAGGAAATGAACAGGTTCCACCTTCCATCATTTCAGAGCGGAGCTGCTGTCTGCTTGACAGCTGAGCTGAGAGTTTACTTGCCACTGAGCCTGATGAAAATAACTGGAAAATCTGTTAACTCTTTTGCTTTCTGCTTCTTTTGGATCAAAATCTCATTAAAGTAGTGTTGCTGAAACATTTTGAAATCATATGCCTGAAATCATATGTTCCTGTTACTTGAAATCAGTTCTAATTCTAGCAGTAGCTGAAAGAAATGTAATTTCAGGAGTGTGAACTGGTGCAGCTGAGATTATAAACTGGCACTGTACATGTCCTCTCTAGTGCATGAAAGGCAGTGGAAGTTTTCTCTGGCTAAGGATGTAGTACCCAGCATGTCAGGGCCTCATCCTGGCTTTGCTCGTTTGCACATTTTGCACATTCTTTTTATGAGTTGCCACAGAGCATGTATGAGAACCCTATTCTTTCTTGAGGACTGAAGAAACCTTTCAAACACTACTAGCAGGCTATACTTTTTTCCTAATTGTTTATGGCATCTAATTTTAATATTAAAAAAAAAATAAGTAGTAACTCATATGAGGTAAAGGCTGATGAGCTGTAGGTTTCTCAGCCCTGCCATAAAGGAAGCAGCCAGCTAATATGGGAGATGAGAAGCTTTTGCTCGTTTGCTATATCCTAAAAGAAAAACAAGGTCAGGGGAATGACATCGGACTGCGCAATATTTGAGAAGTGAGCTCTGCACAACGTAAATTGAATATACTAATGTACAAGCTTGGTAAAGGAATCCTAACAGTGTATATAAAATGTTTCCCTGATGAATAGTCAATGGCTCTGGTTTGTGTTTAAATTCCTCCCTCTACACTCATGCATCTAGGAAACCAGACTGGAAAAGATTCATTTTTGTGATTACCAGATTTACTGGAACAAGCAGGAACATATTTAGTGTGAAGAAACTCTTTCTGAAAGAGGCACTGATGTTGTCATGTCAGGTGGGGAAGACACCGTCAGTCTGTGTCATAGCCTCCATATAAAGGCTGGCTGAAAAGGTCAAGATGCACTAAAGAAACATGACATTTTGTTTTCTCAGAACATACCACCTGCTCAACATGATAAATTACACCAAGTTTAAATATCAGATGTGCACAAATGGCAATGCTTGATCATTTCGGCCTAGGTCTTCACCCACAAACATCTGATACATTTGGCCTGGAAATGCCCATAAGAGTTATTCCTGCTTTGATGAACCCTGAGGACCACTGCTCTCTCACAGAGAAAATAAGAGCTCAGCATGGCCTTGACTGTGGCCTGACTGCAGTGCCCTGACATGTCTGTCTCAGCGTACCAACCTATTTTTAAAAATGAGCAGCATGTCATCTGAAGAACCTGTTTTCAGCTTCTATTGCTGGGATGCATTTAAGTCTGTTTTCTCCTTACTAACTAAAGGGGGTGAACTTTTTAAGAAAGGTATCTAAATATATCCATTAATTGCTGAACATGCTCACTTTGTTGCTTGCAAGACAACAGACAACTGATCACTGAATAAGCAGTAGAGTAGACGGAGGTTTTAACTCGGAATTGTTTTTGTGGGAAGCTGTAGTTGTGGTTGTGGCATAAAACAAATTCTTTGAATACATAGAAAACATTAATCATTGGCATCTAAAGAGGAAAAAAATGTTAGTGATGTTTATTGAAGGCATCATTAAATGCCACAGCTTATTATAAAACATGAAAGAAAACAAGCTTCAACAAACCACAGTAAAAGGGAGAGAATTTTTTTCTTATATTACAAATGTTTGGAAGAGCTCAGTTTCTGCTTTTTGGGAGCAAGTATTTCCTACTCCATCTTTAACTTTCCAGTAGGACAAAGGTACTGCAAAAATAAGTTAGATAAGCAGCACTAAAACAGTACGTCATTCCCTAACAAAACATAGGAGGAGAGAGGTAAATTTGGAGGCAGAGGACATGCCACTTTCATGTAACCTGTAGTACGGTCACTAAAAATAGCAGATATTTTTTGCTCATAAAATAAAATAATACAAAATAAGGTAGACTAAACTTAAATCATCCAGTTTTCTGGATTTCCATATAATGTCAAATTTGAGAAATGTTGCTTCTGAGCTGAGATAAACAAAGGAGTACAGCATGTATTTCAGTCCTTCAGTATAAAGCAAATATTAGGAATTAATGGGACCAGCAGCTATTCCAGATTTACTCAGAATAGCAGACCAAATTTTTTAAAAATATGTATCTGTTTATTAACCCTCACAAACCACATTTTAATACTCCTTATTTCAGTATCACAGTTATTCTCCACTGAGTAATAAAGTCACAGTATGTTATATAAATGTCATTTTAATGTTGAAACCAGACAGATGTATGTAGATGTTTTTATTAGATGCTGTTTACATACATTTATAGCGAGATCACTTGCATTTCCAAGAAATAAAGGACATATGTATGGAAAATTCAAGGCAAAACTTTCTTGGCTTCCCTTCATCCTTGCAATGCTTTTCATATTTTTTAGCTTTTGAGCAGGTAAAAGGAAAAAGTTTCACTAAACTTTAACTCTGGGTAACTGACAATTTCTAGAGTAATCTAGAGATCTCATATAAGAGCAGGTGTTTTATAGTTCTTTATGTCTTCTTGTATCGTTGTACCCAATCAACAGTTAAAAGCAATAGCCATTTTACAGATCTGTGTTCCAGACCTTTTTGGTTTTGTCATTTACTACATGAAGAGAAGCAGCCAAATCTATAAAAGGCCTATAACAAACTATTCCATGCCAGTGTCTAAGATCATCTGGATTTCTCCCATTATTAGTGTATCCGAAACATTCCTAAACAATGAAAAATGTTACTGTCCTACCCAAAGTCAGCATAGATTATTTTAATTCTGTCAACTGGTATAAAAATAATCTATACTGTAGAATGGATAGTTATTTTTATGTAGCTGAGGTATCCCTAGGGTTTTTGAAGTAGTCACAACTTATGCTTCATCTGGTACATGGGGAGGCTGATGTTATGTGGTTTGTCTGCCGTTTTGCCTCTTAACAAACAGTAAGGTCTTCTACATTTTTATTGTTGGCTTGGATACTACTCCTGGACACAGGCTAAGCTGGTTTTTTACCTACTTACTAAATTGTAGCTCAGAAGCAATATGATAGCAGTAGCAATTTCTCAGTTGTTTTACTCCTTATCAGTATTGTAACACTGCAGTAATATTGTTGTGTTCTCTGGATCCCTGGACTATGGGGAAAATATTTTACCCTTTTATACTCTTTACAAAACTGGTCTGACATAGAAGTGGTCTTTAAGTCTGATTTAAAGGATACCTTGCTGACGCTTCCAGAAAGTACTGCACAATGGGCCTGCTCTGAGCAGTACAATGGACTAGATGAACTCCAGAGATCCTTTTCACCTACATAGTTCTCTATTTCTTTGTTCATCTTACAGTTACATGTGTGAGTATGTATGGTATGTGTTGCCTGACCTTTAAGAAACCTATACACTGGAACTACGTTCAAATCTAGAGCATTTTCCAGTTTTATTGTTCCTGTAATGCCACCTGTTTTCTGTCTCAATTATATTAAGAATGTTAAACACTCATAAAGCTGCATCTCTGGAACTGCTGGACTCTGTTATCTTCTCTTTGCTGTATTGTCAATGCAACTGAGCCAGCATGTTGGGAGGGTGCAAGCTGGATGGACGCGTGGCCTAAGCAGCCCAACAAAAACTCTGGCACCTTGTGCAATCATGCAGTTAGCATATGGGTGGATGCAACAAAGTTCTCTCTTTTCCTTTGGCCTGTTCATCAATACCTTTCTGTACATAACAAAGCAGATAACACTTCTTACAAATATACAGAATTAATATCCAACCTATATTGATCAGAAGCCAGGAGCAGCTGATTGAGAAAAAGACTACGGGAAGAATAAGGCACTTGATACATGTGGATGTCAGTGCAGACATACACAAAAAGGAATAGACAGCTCTTTCTCTTTTCAAATTATAAGGAGATGGTTAGATCTGCAACAGCAAACTATGGTAAATATAAAACCTTGCAACTTGCTATCACATGAAAATGCAAAATGAAGCAGCAATCCTTGTACATATTTCACTTTATTCAATTATAAAGTACGTCTGATGAGATCTTTGCAATATTCTTTTCATATTTATCAAGAGATAACAGACATAATGATGACACAATTTATTGCTTGGTTACTTTGGTTTCCCGCAGAATTAACATGTTCCCTTAGAGTTACCATACAGTTACTGCAAAATGGCATATGGTATTTTATCTTTTGAAATCATTACCTTGCATTCTTTTTTCCTACTCTAAAAGTGAAACCTATTAAAAGAAAATTCATGAAAAGTGTTTAATCAGGATTTGTACTGTTATTTGGTAAGAGATGATGACAGAGGCTGTACTCCACTTCAAAGGCATATCAGTCTTTTTAATAACATGCCAGCGGTAATCTTTCTGTGAGTTTCCTAACCAGAAAATAAAAAACACGTGAGACTATTCTGCTATAAAGGATCCTGTGTTAACTCTTCACCATTCTATTAACAAATGATAAACTACATTAATTTCTACCAATGAAAAGAGAGACTGCAAAGATGGTGTAACCTGGCTTCTACCCTCATAATTAAGTAAATAAAAATACCAGTTCCCTCATGCCTTTTTTTGGTCTGTCAAACTAAACAGAAGTTAACAATAAAGGAGCATTTGATTATTTCAGTGGTCTAGTTAGTGCAATTTCAATCATTAATGGCCTACTGTCCTACTCTCTCAGAGGAAACACAGTGAAATCAGAAATTTTTAGTGAGAGTTCTGGCGAAGATGACATGTGACATACATACTTTCATCCCAAGAGTAAGAATCAATTTCCTCAAACCACTGGCCATACAGAAATTGGAACTGTAATCTTTACAGTCGATACATACATACATGTGTTTCTGTTTATGTATATTGTATATGTATTTTATATACATATATGTATATGTGCTGTAATGTGATGCTACTGACCAATAGCAAAATGGATTTTTTTTCATTTATGTTTGGGCATTTAAACACCCTTTGGCTAATCTGGTGAGTATCTGGCTTCCAGTCACATTATGAGGAATTGGCAGTGTATCAGACCAGTTAAAGCTATTGTTTAGATATCTGGATATTCATTGAAGTTTTAACCCTAGGTCAGATCTTGGGTCACAGTTTGTATGAGCAACTAATACTATATACTGCTTCTGTGGTAAAGTAAAAGCCTCTAAAATGTGATCTCTCTCCTTTCAGCTATACTCTACGCACAGAAATACACTAACACCGAAAAATGTTTGCATACACTCACTAACACATATATGTTTAAATGTAAGAGACAAATTTATGTAAAGGTGCATAGGATTTCTGTGAGAACAGCTGTACTGCCAGTTTCTTCCCTAGGTAATACTTTTTTTTAGGATTTGAAGAAAACAGCTATTCCAGTTAAACCATTCCAGCTCAATCATAGCAAGATTTATTATATCTGAATCTTCACTGGACATTTGTGAACTCCCTTCTGTGGGGCTTTTGTGATTTAAAAGCAAGGGAGGAAACACCTGAATTTGACACCAGCCTAGAAATTGCAGAGTAAGGAAGCAAAATCATCATAATCTGCAACAGGCAGTTGCAGCATCCACCCACCTCAGGGAGTATAGCTGTGCTCTGCTATCCTATCCACATATTCCAGTTGTTAAATGCATAATTAAAGATGCATTCATGCAGAGATTGTGGTGGAGTACTATGGGGTTTTTATGCAGAATCTTTTCTCAGGCTTGGGAGCCAACTTAACAGACAGCAAAAACCACGTAAGCTGAATATAAGTGCCCCATCATGGTAAGACACGACAGCTAGAAGTACATGCCACATACTGAGATGAGAAAGGAGCAATGTATATGTCCCTCACTAACCACTACTTTTGAGTATGGTCTTAATTCATAAAATCTCTCTGTGGATAATGCCAGCTCAGAAAAGGACAGAAAGCCTGGTTTTGGCCAATAGTTTATCCAGTTCTTTCTGCATCCAGGGCTCTACATATACACTACAGTGTGCATCATAGGTGCTGCAAAAGCTTCCAGGTGGCAAATCTTCAGGAAATTTTGGGGCTTCTTTAGATTTACACACATAATTAATACCATTGAAGTTAATAGGACTAGTGCCTTTAGGCTGGAGTCCTCAACACTTACAGTAATAAGCCCTGAGCAAGCCAGAGGAACGCACTTTTGTAAGACACAGAAAATCGATTTGCATTTCTTTGAGCACTTTCCTAATACAGATGTTTATGGGCAGCCTCAAAGTTTTACATCTCTTGGTGACTTAATCCAGCCATGTACTAATATAAACATTTCTTAAAAAAACAAGGTTAAATATTTTTGTTTCTTTTTTTACTGTCAAATCATGTTCACGTTCTGGATGGATCATGACATGGTCTCAGAAGCAAATTTGTAGTCCTTCCTCACTATTGACTGTCCAGAACCATGCACATATGTGAATCGCTCATTATCTTGATTGCTTCTAACAGCAAGCCAGTAAAAAAATTGATCTTTAAACTTATCACTTCTTGCCATTCTGAACTGCCATTCCTCCAAGATGACTCTAAGAAAAAATAATCCATCATTGTGACTATTGTTAGGTTCAAATATATTAAGATTATTTAAGAAATAGGTATCTGCTACAGTGGGGCTAAAAGACATTAGTTTGTATGCAAGAAGCAACCAATAAAAACAGATATACAAAAGCTGATCTCTTATTTGAAGACTTAATATCATTGAAGACAAATCATCGTCTATCAACTTAACTCAGCAGCACATCTCTGTTTTGAAGAGACCAAAATTTCCCTCTTAAAGAAACACATTCAGTTGCTGCCCTGTGCCTTTAGCCAATCGCTTCCTGCTGAATAAATGCTGAGGGCATTCCTGACATTCCCGGAGGAAAGCTCCTGGCAGAGCAAGCTGTGGCAGTTCTGTCAGTCCCAGTTATGTACTGAGGGCTGAGCTGCACCCGTGCAGCGGCCGGCCAGGAGGCTGCACACGCTGGGGTTTCCGGTCACATATGGACAACACCCGCATGTGAACATGGTGCTCATCTCCCCTGAGCACCACCGGGACTGGAACGCACTGAGGTCTCATGTTATAGATTGCCAATGACGTAATCACATGAATCCAGTGCATAAATTTGGTAGCTTCATCAACAAGGCAGAATGGATGGCTTTTTCCTTCCTTTGTTGTTTTGTTTGGTTTGGTTTGGTTTTTTGAAATTCAATAAAGTGGAAATTATTTAAATGAGGTGGAATTTATTCTGAAAATGTCAGAATTTTATTATTTTTTCTAAGCTTTTGGCTGAAATATCATGGATCTGCAATACAGTTTATTTTTCTCAGCAAACTGACTAAAATAATCATTCATGTTATTTAGCAACTTGAATCTTCTAAATCTAAAAATGCTTTATCTTTACAAATCTGACTTAACAAATGTAATCAGAAAAATAAAACAAGCCCTGATTTTACGCCATCGTCTGTCATATCTGTGGGAAACTACTGCTTTCACTAAATTTCTAAAGAGTCATAAAGGTATATTTATGACTTCTTTCAGCTTAGAAAACTGAACATTTCCATTCAGAGAGTTACTGGTGAATTTTCTTCAGGAGGCAGAAATATCAAATGTGCATGAAAAGCTCTTTATCGACAGAGCATTTTTGGCATCCAGTTATAAATGTGTTGTCACCCTTTTCTTCAACAGTAGTGGCTACCCATTTCTTTCATTCCTTCCTTACAGTTCTCGCTACTGTGAAAGTGCAGTTATGTTGCTCTGAATACAGAAGGAATCAAATAACAAAACCCACACACCCCGCCCCTGTTCTTCCCCCTTTGCCACCTCAGACTCAGTGTTGTTTCCAATGTTGTTTTGTTTGTGTATGAGACTTCGTTTTTTCTTTATGCTCATTCCCCACCCTGTGTTGCTGGTGTTATTGCTAGAGGTCACTGCCATTTCCTCTGTATGCTTCCAGACCTTTGATGAAATTTGGCTTTTTGTTCCAGAGCAAAATGTTTAGGATCTGTAATTTAAATTAAAAATATAAACCGGCTAAAAGGCACAATGGTTTAAGAAAAGATTGATTTGCCTTATTATTCAATAAATCCCAGTTTATTGGCTTTCCCTGCACTTGGCTCCAGCCCTAAATTCTGAGGCAGAGATAGTCTTACTATATGTTTGTTTAGTACTTTAACATAGTGGGCCCATGGGCTAAGTTCAGGAGTCCCTAGGAACGCCAGTAGTACAAACAATTAATATTTTAACTAAATAGGGAGAAGAGAGGCAAATGGCCTAATGCTTTCTTTTGTTACATTTAATTCCCTTTCAGCAAGGAGTATTTATGTATGAATTACTGTAATGTCCATCAAAATAGGTAAACAAAACATATACCAAACTGTAAAAAAAGAAGGGCCCTCTCACTGAAGTGTTCACTTGTCTAAACTGGGGCAATGTGTATATTTAAGAAAGAGAGAGTGAAAACAGGATAAAAATAAACCCCTTGGATTAACATAGTAATCATAGCACATCCCTTGCTTATTTTTGGTCTGTATAGTTCTACTAAATGGAGATGAACAAGTCCAACCAGGGATTAAATGAAACCCAGCAGAACATCCAATAATTGCTTTTGAACTACATAGTGTTCTAAAAACTTGAGGTTTCCTTACGGTAAAGTGTTATGAGTTATTCCTAACTTGAGGTTTCCTTATCATAAAGTGGTAGGAGCTAATGTCCTGGTTACTGTGTTTTTCATTAAAATATCTCAGGTGACATTAAAACTAAAAATGTTAGTTTGCTCTGTCAAATGTTCTCTGAAGCCACAAACTTTTTTTATTTAAGCATTTCAAAGTACTGTCAATAAAATAAAATTTCATCACAGTGTCCTGTTTTATTGAATCCACGCTTTTTTAGGAGAACAGTTTCAACATCAGTCAGTTCTTTGTGATAACTTTGGCGTGAGGAAAAAGGCCATCAGTGCTGTTTCTCATTCCATTATGTCCAGTACAACTGCTATGCTGTTTGTAATCTGTTACCATGTCCTGCATGTTTCTACATTGCTGCTTAGCTAATGTGTATATTTCCTGTATATATTTTCTGTTTCAGCTAAAGGAGTTTCTTTGAATCTTGAACCCATTTTGATTTGTCTGTACCTTCCTGGCACCTTTGCTTGATAGGCGTTCCTGTGGATATTCCACAGCTACAGTATCAAAGAGAAGGCACAATTTTACATTAGTGTTTGTATTTCAATAAACTTTCAGCAGCAAGGTTTCTTAGGTCAATGCATTCAAGATCATTTCTGACCTGAAAGAAACCACCATAAAATTGTACATAAGGAATAAAGAACTCAAAAGTGAAAAGAAACTCTCTCAAGTGAGTATTTACCAAGCATCACTAAGAGGCAAAGGCTCCTCATTGTAGAGGAACTGTAGAGGGTTAATTAACGTTGATAATATACGGTTGTGGGCTTGCTTCAGGGGCAGTGGGTTGGCTGATGTGGATAATGTACAGCTGTGGCTTGTTCCTGCTAAGTAGCTAAATAGCACTGAGGCACCAGGTGAAGAGGAGCACTGGGTGAAGAGAGGCAGCAGATGAAGAGGAGCCCTGGATGTAGGAGAGAGGCAAGAAGTAGAGTGGACTGGCCTGAAGAGGATGAAGAAACAGCATGGACAGTAGATAAACCTTTGGGACTTTGTTTGAGACTGATGGTGGTACCAAGGCATGAGAGGGCCAGTATGGGACAGTAAAAGCCTTGTTACAGGCTACTAACTTGCCTGTGCTGTGACACCCCATCATCCTCCTGGACTGGAATACAGAATCACATTGAGGAAATGCCTCCCCAAAAGCAAACAGAGGATACGGTTGTTTATTGTTGGACTGGGAAAGAAGCTGTCAGCATGTTCTTCAAGAAAAATAATAATTAAAAAAATCTGTCATCTTTCACACAAATCCTGTGTGTAAGAGGGAAAAAATAAACAAGAGGAATACAAGGTGTTCCCCCCGCTACACACAATAAAAAGTAAAATAGATGACAAAGCGCTGCTAGAACAGAGGACTGTTCCTGTAGGCAGTGGACTTTACCTTCCAACCAGGATTTCAGCTGCCAGCTTCCAGGTAGGCTGTTGAGACTGTCCAGTTAACCTAGTCAGGATGAAAGCAGAAATTTAATGGGAAGATAGAACCTCAGAAAGGAAGGAGGATTAAAATACAGCAGTTCTTAGACAAAACACCAACTGAAAAATGCTTAGTCCAGCTGAGCACATATGAGGATTTAATGAGCATTCTGAATGCAAGGGCAGAATAAAGCAAATTCAGATTTGCCAGACTAGAAGGCCTCTAAAGGAAGTAACAGGAGTCAAAGCCTTTCTCCTAATTGCATGATAAAGAAGAGAGTGCACAAGTAACACCAATATTTGTGGGAACTTGTGAGTTTTTGTGACTACAACAGTGAAAACTCATTCACTTCTCAAACAAGTGGACGACAGTGCCGTCCTGATAAATAGCAGTGTGAGGCTAGACACAACCAAGAGCAATTCTAAGAAAGTAGCTGACGTGATTCTAATCCTGACTGGAAAGTGCTGGGGTGTGACTGAGGATCAAAACCAGCCCATTCGACAACCTTCAGGCTGTGAGACAACTGACAAAAGCCCCACATCCCATGAAGAAAGTCCAAGAAGGAACTATTATTATTTCTTCAGATAGCTCAGAAGCCCATCCTCTGTATTAATTTGATACTTTTAAACTGCAAACCACGTCTCTCCTCTTCAACAAGCTCATCCCAGCAGTATCCAGTTGCAAATGCTGAGTGGCAGTGAAGGAATAGTATTTTGGCTAGAGATTATAAAGTTACAATAAAAACCCCCGTCCTTTTCATATTTGTTAATATTGTCATGAATAAAAAGCAGCAGCACCATTTGATTTTACTTACATTGCCATACTGAGATTTGTGAGTAATAAGAAAACTGCACCAACCCAACAAGTTCCTTAAATTTTACCCCACCTATTTATTCACTTCAAAATTCCTATCCAGAATATATCTGATATTTTGTTCAGCCAGAAAAAATAGGCTTTCATTAATTAGGTGGCCAGCTATACAAATCAAAGGATAAGTAGTGAGCCATCAGGGCAAACAGCAGCAGATCAGAAACTGTCCCAGATAATTTTCCAGACAAATACCGGAAAAAAAGTCAAAACCATGTGAAGAAATTAAGATCAGCTCCTAAGTGATTTGCTGAACAGCAGGGGAGACTAATTCACAATAAACACTGATGTCTTTTTTTCTGACATCAGCATCACACCTCTGCTGAGTTCTACCATGTGTTCAGGACTGTGTGAGGGGAGACAGAAAGAAGGAAGAGAAATCTTGGTAAGCTTTTAATGCAATTTCTTTTGCTTACAGCATACATCATACGAGGAAGAAAGCAAAAGACCTGCTGATTGCCAGGATCCCTTTGCAGAGGGGCTCAAAAGAAACAGTATGGTTGGAATTCCCTCATGCTGAGCTTGCCCATACAGTCAGAGCAGCAGCCTGGGGGAGTTAATTGAAACCATGATGGCTGGTGATTCAAAAATGACAGTCTCAAAAGTTGTAATTTTTTTCACTGGCATATATTGTTGAAAGAATTCCTATTTGGTTCTTATGTCAATGGAAGTGCAGTTATATAAAGCTGAAATGTCTGAATAGTTTTCTTTTGCTCTTGTTTTCTTTTGGATTAACAAGTGAATAAGTAGTAGAGAGAATCAATGACTGGCCGGCAAGCAGTTAACACTGTAAACAAACATGGTAATAATCTCTATTTGTGTCCATAATCAATAAGGGGTCAATAAACTGGGCATGCAAAAGCGCTTATGGTGCTTTTCCTGTAGGACTATTCTGTAGCAACTCTGCCAAAGCATTAAGGAAGACAAGCAATGAGCTTATAGGTCACGGATTTCCAGCAATCTGAGCACTTAAAACAGTTCTGGAAGATGACACAAGTGAGATTTTAAATTAATAAAAAACTGATGTGAAATGTTTTACCACCATATTAATCTGATTTAATTCTGTTATCCTAGATCCTCCATAAGAGCAATCTGCCCACAGTTCAGTATGATGTTACTGGTGCAGAACATGGGCAGATTACCTTCAGCAGCGTATGACTTTCTCCCCATCCCCCATTCCATTCTATGGGAAAAGTGACAATAGGTAACATGCTGATGGGAAGATCTTGCAGTGGGTACTGAGGGGTGAATGATGAAAAGTTCCTGCAGGAGGCACCTTCCAATAATGAAATCCATAGAGCGGAAATCCTCTTTAGTGATGAGAAGAAACTTCAAAGATACCTCCCCTTAAAAAATGAGAATGATTTCACAGAATCTGATTCATAGATCCAGATAATGCTTGCTATCAGTAGTGAAGATGACCAAAACAACTTTATACACGTGATGTTGCCTGTTCTTAAGGTACTATTTTTAATTTTTATCTCTACCCAGCTGTAGGAATTCATCACTATACTTTTTTTCAGACTCATCTGTGGCTGTGTACAAATTTGTCAGGAATCAGGCTGCATGTCATTAGGCATCTGTCCAAGCTGCAGTGTCTGCAGTGCCTGAGCCAGACATGCTAATAAGCTCATGGTAATTAATTTATACTAATACCAGCCATTTTTACAGAGCAAGATGAAAATACTCCTGTCAGATGTGAGCTGTATGTGTTCCTAGTATGATTCTGGAAAAAAAGCAGGCACATTTCTTTTTGAAGAATTGCCATACAGACAGGAGAACTATAATGCTGCTCAGGGGGAAAAATCTGTAGTATCAAAACTTTGATATATGTGGCTGAAACTAGAATTGTATCTTTTAAGTAGATTTATTTCTGAGGTTGATACAACTTTCATTAAAAAAATTCTTTGGTCATATGAAACTCTTTATGTTCAGTTTTGGAAAGGTAAAACCAGGAAACTTGCACAAAACCAGAAAAATTATTTCAAATGAGCGTGACTGCAATCCTAAATCAGCCTGTGCTGCAGTTTGACAGATCATAGGCAACTTACGGTTTGTGTAAAATAAGTTTGATTCCTAACCTATGCCAAATGCAAATTTACCACTAAAGTTTTAAACAAGTCTGAACAAAAGATGTTTGGACCTGGACAAATCTTTCTTTCTCTCACTGATCTTTAGAAGTTGTTTTCTAGTGATAGGCATGTAGAGAGATGCATAGTATAGTTGTCAAAGAAATAAAATCCTCTTGCTGATTTTAAATAATTAAAATTGTTGATTTTAAATAATCATGATTAGCTATTTCATATAAAGGAAGTCGATAGGGAAGGTCTGTCTTGTTCCAGAAACATCACTAATTCTCATGGGAGTCACATTTCAGTACGGAAAACATTGCTATGCACTGCAGTTCTATTCCTCAAACCATCACCTTCTTCAGCTTACTTTATCTGTCCGTTGAACCAGATATTGCAGAATGCCTGACAGTGGACATCTGTGTGAGCAGAGGAGGTTTCTCCTCCCATAATCTAGTCTGCACCGGCATTTACATTCTGTGGATGGAATGTGGAGAGATAATACATCAAAAAGAGAGGTCAATAACTGAGATTGAAGAGCTCTTAAATCTAGTAGTCAAAGGCTTATGAAGGCCCAATGGCTGGCAGCTGAAGCAAGGTTCAACTTGGAAACAGAGTGGAAATTTTTAACAGCAAATACATTGGCCACAGCTCTGCTAACCATCAGCTGAAGTCTTCTATGCAAGATGACCTGCATTTGTGAAATTCGACTGCAAGTATTTGGATTTGATGCAGAAATGACAGGGTAAAACTCTATGGCCCGAGTTATGCAGGAGGTCAGACATGCTGTCCAGAACAGACTTTTCTGGAAAGGAGATTTATAAAAATAGTGACAGAAATATGTAACCCAGTGAGTCTATCAAGCATGTATTTAGGACTTGGGTTCAACACCTCGAATGTAATGTACTTTTCCCCCTCAGATTCCTAAAGCCATTTATATCAGGCCAGCTTCTCATGACTACTTATATTTATAGTTTGTCTGCCTGGTTGTCACTGGTCACATTTTTAGGCTTTGCATTGCGTTTTAAATCCCCTGAGTAATTTCATGTTCATGTTTACCACCCTTTTCCTTCTTTTATGAGATTTTTCCATGAACCTGAAATTAAAAACATCCTTTCCTCCTCTCCACTGAAAAGTCACAACCACAAGTCATCCATCACAGCTCCAATTTGTCCCTTAAGATTTTCTCTGATGCCTCACAGAAGAGGCATTTCTAAGTAAGAAGTTCAAGCTCCATTTCTCCCTGTTTCTCAGGAAAGCTGAAAAGAACTTGCCTTTCTTCCAAATATTTCATTTGCATTTTTTTCTTCAAATTCTGCATAGAAAATGAGTTCAATGAAAAACGGGTCTTTTCAGTCCTTGGCACCTAAAGCTCCTGCAGTTCCTTTTAATTTTTTTGAGTGCTTTTTAAGCTGGAGGGGATAGAGCTGAGAGGGAAGAGGCTATGCTGTGGTTGTGTACATCATCTCTCTCCTTCCTGCATAGTTCACCTGTTTCACAGAATCACAGAAACACAGAATGGTCAGGGTTGGAAGGGACCTCTGGAGATCATCTAGCCCAATCCCCTGCTAAAGCAAGTTCACACAGAGCAGGTTGCACAGGATTGCATCCAGGCAGGTTTTGAATGTCTCCAGAGAAGGAGACTCCACAACCTCTCTGGGCAGCCTGTCAAAGTGCTGTGTCACCCTCAAGGTAAAGAATTTTTTCCTCATGCTCAGATGGAACTTCTTGTGCTGCAGTTGGTGCCCATAGTCCCTTGTCCTGTCGCTGGGCACTAGTGAAAAGAGCCTAGCTCTTGACACTCACCCTTAAGGTATTTGTAGACATTGATAAGATCACTTCTCAGTCTTCTCTTCTCCCGGCTACACAGGTCCAGCTCTCTCAGCCTTTCCTTACAAGGGAGATGCTCCAGTCCCCTCATCATCTTCGTAACCCTCTTATGGATCTCCTCCAGTAGTTCCCTGCCTCAAACTGGGGAGCCCAGCACTGGGCCCAGCTTTCCAGATGTGGCCTCACCAGGGCAGAGCAGAGGGGGAGGATCACCTCCCTCGACCTGCTGGCCACGCTTCTGCTTATGCCCCCCAGGGTCCCACTGGCCTTTTTGGCCACCAGGGCACACTGCTGGCTCATGGGCAACTTGCTGCCCACCAGAACTCCCAGGTCCTTCTCTGCAGAGCTGCCTTCTGGCAGGTCAGCCCCCAGCCTGTACTGGTGCAAGATCTTACACTTGCCTTCACTGAACTTCGTGAGGTTCCTCTCCACCCAACTCTCCAGCCTGCCCAGGTCTCGCTGAATGGCAGTGCAGCCTTCTGGGGTATGAGCCACTCCTCCCAGTTTTGTATCTTCAGCAAACTTGCTGAGGGTACACTCTGTTCCTTCCTCCCTTCAAGCTTAAAAAACTCATGGGTTACTTCCCTTCATTCCTTGAAAACAAAAAAATAATTCATGCACAGAATGGAAGAGTATCAGACAGTATGCGCAGAAACGCTGTAGCAGGCTTTTCTTTAAGAGCTCAGCACATTCAAGTCTATGTTGTACTACAGGCTCAATGTGCTGATGCCAGGGATACATGTAATATCATCCTGCATTTTAGTCTGAATTGTGAACAGTCTCAGACCTGACTGAGATTTGTCATCCATTTTTCCCATCATTCTTCCCACGTGTAATAAATGCTCTTCCTGCAGCTTTGTGCAGTTAAGAATGGTCTAGCAGTACCAGGCTATTACATAAATGCATGATACCTGGACAGCTGTAGGGTCCCATATTGGGGACCTCAGTGAGGCACACATGCCTCCAGGTTCCTGGCACTTTTCCAGTGCTATGGCTCTCACATCCAGGATGGTGAGTACATGACTGAGATTTGCAGTTGACTCCGTTGGTTTCTACATCTTCACATGTAGTTATTGGTTTATGAGACATTACAGAGGGAAAAGTAATGTGATGTGTGGGAGCTGGCAGTAGGGATTTTTCCCAAATGTTTGGGAGGATCCCATTTCTCACAGATGGTGCTGCCAAGAAACAGACTACTTTTCTTTCAGAAAATAAGTATTGTTAGCAATAATCTTCTGCCGAAAGTATTTCCCCAGTCCAAATGTTAACCCTACTGTAAAACAAGAAAGCCTTATTCGAAGATACTTACTATTTCAAGTGGGAGAAGAAAGCAGAGGCCTAACAGGTAGAGGTGAAAGGATTAATCTAACAGCAACAGAGGTAATTACAAAACTACCTTGCAAAAGACCTTGAAGGAGTGGAAAAGAGGAGAGAGAGCAGGCTCCTTCCCAAGCAGAAGGTCCGTTGCCTATCACCCTCAGCTCCAATGTTGGGAAATTTTAAAGCTGTGTGTGTCCGAGATCAAAGCCTGACCCTTTAGAAAGGAGGCGATATTGTATTAGCACTTTTACTTTCACAGACCCATTATGTGATGTTGTCATGCCTACTCTATTTTGTTTGTTCTTTCTTATTCTCTCTTTTTACTTGATAGACAGAAAAAACATTTCCTTACCTGAAGGAAAGATCAAGCAGGATGGTGAGTCACACACTTTTATTCTTCTGGTTGCTATTCAGTACATTAATAAATAAGGAATGTAAATATCTGTATGTGGCTGGGGCAGAAGTCCTCTGCTGCAACTACTGAACAGAGCGCTGATCTTGAAACCCATACAGGGCACTGTACAGGCCCTGGCATTAGGAATAGGAGGGAGATAGACACTCAGCAGAGCCTGCTACCACTGGGTTGAAAGGTCAAAGCAGGTTCCCTCCTGACTGAACAACTGTCGATGATCACTCCTAGTTAAGGAAAAGTCAGAGAATAGAGCAGCATGACCTGCTGGGCTTAGCTACAAAAGCTAATCCAGAAGCCCCTGGTGCAGCCAAAATTATGAGGACAAAGAATTTGGCTTAAAGACACTTTCTCTCTCCTTCTTTGTAACTGAATAACTCCAAAGTGGTGTAGAACTTAAACCTGCTAGAGAAATATGGAAGCCTGCAGGTTGTTTGTCATAACCGTATCTGATATAATTACTGGTAGCAGAGATGAACTTGAGCTAGAAGCTATGAATCCCCAGTCAAACCTCCCGAAAATTTAGCATGTGTTTGGGAGTGAAGGTTTGGGTTGGACTTCTCCCTCATGAGCAGACAGAATGTACTAATTTTGAGTCCAATTTCATGTTTTTCTTTGTTATGATAGTCATGGCTACTGCTGCAAATTTAGGCCATTAAAAAAAAGGCAAACAGCCCAGTCCAAATGGTTCCCATTTGAGCTAAACTCCTTGGGCTCAGCAATAGACAGAGAGGTACCTATTTAGGACATGTGTTTTCTGCTTATTTCTGCCCTTGACTAGTTTTGGATGGTACAGCTAGTTTACAGATGAAATTTCCTTCCTAGGGAAAAAGGCTGATATTTTCAAAACTATTTTCATCCCAAATTGGCATTTTCAGAGACCAATATGTTTAGAAAAAAATCAGTTCAGAAATGTCAAAATATTTTTTTTTAAAATCAAACCCAAATATTCAACATTTCCCAACTTGTTTCAAGTTTGCTCCTACATGAGTTGGTGCGTACTCAGGCTGAAGTCATGTTGCTTTCCTGGGGAGCGGCAAGAGCATTATGCTTATATTTATACCTATAGACTACAGTTGATATCTCATTAGAATTCAAACTGACGGAAAGCCGCTCAGAAACTAGAATCGGTATGGGGGACTTACACTTGTGCAACGCAACATATTGCTAAATATGCTACTGACTAGCCAAGATAAATACCCTGGTCCAGCACTTATAGACCTTCTCAATGTGAAGACAGTATTGGATGCAAAAAGCAACCTAGCTGTGTTATCATGGCATAGAACCCACAAATGCTTCAGTCCACTTCTCAGCCAAATAGTGTAAAAATTCCCTGTGTCTTTCATCTGTTCCTGCAAAGCTTCTGTAGTGCACAAGACAAAATCATGATCAAAAAGTTAACAGCTGGTCAACCTTACCATAGACCTGCTAATACAAGTTGTTCCAGCACTTGAAGAATTAAAGAGTGGGAATGGAATGGTCTCTCAGGATCTCCAGAAATGAGGGATTGTATTATCTGCAGGGAAACCCCCCCAAAATATTCAGATCCTGCCTCAAAAAGAATTAGTGGTGTTTTCTACAGGTTTCACAACTGCTCTTTAGCCTGAGCTGTGCTTTGAGGTACATTAACTTTCATATCTTGAGTAAAAACATGAAAAATGATCCTTTCTTGATGATTTCCCCACCTTTTAAAAGATATTGTGAAAGTACGGTATTCTCATAAGACCATTTTAATGAGAGTGAAGTGTAGCTATGTTGTCTTACTGACTTTATTAAATTGTGCTTAGAACTCATTCACTTTGTTGACTCAAATTATGGAAGCAATTCTTGTAGGATTGTTTATATGTCCCAGAGCATTCATAACTCACTGAGTTCAGCCATCTACAAGTGTTTAATTACAGACTGTCTGTTTGATGTAAAAAAATGTTTGCCAGCAGTCTTTTGGCAGAATAAGGAATGAACTTTGTAAAGGAAAACGAAGTTGCTCATGAGCTGCGGCAGCAGAAATGGGGAAAAGAACTTCCCCAGAGTTCCTTGAAGATTCAGGTTGCTGGACTCTGGCATGACTTGGTGTCTTATGTAAATCTTGCTGGAATTGTGCTAAAATTTGCATTGAAATTTATAATTCCCCCCCACACACACTTCTACAGCTGTAAATGTATGTAAATTTAAGAATAGCATTTGAAAATTAAACTCACAAGACACCATTACACAAAATGTAAGCTCAAACTTTACCCAGAAAGGGAGAGAGCATCTAGCCTTTGAAAATCATATTTTGTTGCGCCTTTTGAAAATATAAACACAGATCATCAATATGCTACCAAAGCGAGGCTGCACCTCACATTTCACAGGCTCAAAACATAAACATTGCCTGTATTATTTAATCCCTGAACTGACCATTTGAATATTTGAACTGACTAGAGGATAGAGGTTTCTTTACCTCCATATTTCTAAACTGACCTTTCTACGCATAGATTTCTACGAAAAATTTCATCTTGCTGCAAAACGTTGAATCTATCTGATGGAGTGCTTTTAAAGCTAAATCTGAAGATTTTGTTTGAAAAAGACCGTGTTTTATTATTTTCTTTTTTTTATTTGGAAATGCCGTTATGTTGGCTCCCGGGAGGTGTCACGTGCATACCTTATCTCCCCTCTCTCTGCCTTTGGTTTGAGATTCATGGCTGCAGCTGCTGTGCAAAGCAAGGTTTCCACTGAATGTCCATTTCTGAAGCAAAATTTCTGCTACTCTTAACTGCTGAAATTCAAGATCCTGTATTGGGCCAGCACACTATATCACAACCTCAGTCTCCTCTATCTGAGACACTGCTGCCCCACCTAGCAATGTGCAATCCTTTGTTGTCAGACATCGGACGCACAAAAATATGAAAAGACTTATTTGGAGAGCTACGTTGTTTCATCTCTGTCCAGAAGACAGCGTATAAAATTGAAACAGGCAGGACTTAAAGAAAAAAAATCAAGTATTTTAGTGTTTAGTTAATCTGAGGACTAGGTGAGCAAGTTTGTCATACTGCAAGTGGAAGTTTTTTGGGAAGGTGAGGAGAAGGGTTTCCCAAAGCTACAAAGGCAAGCACAGTGGGTCTGAACATAGCAGAAGGTGCCATTTCCATGATCTGTCCATTTCAGCATATGCTGATATGGAATTGGTGTGGCCTTCCCATTTGTATTTTGGGCTCCTGGATCCTGCTCCTCACCGGCCGCATGAGGGGCCATGTTGTGCCTGCAAGTGGTGCTGGCAGGGAGGCCAAATGCCCAGAAGGTCCAGATGCAGGGGGAGCTCTGGGGGGAAGCCCTGTCTCGCTGCTGTGGGGGTGCCCTGAGGGCAAGGGGCAGCTCTGGGGCTCCTGGCCTTCCCCCTCTACCCCCAGCTGACAGCTGGGTGCCCGCCATGTGCTGAGCTGGGCCAAGGCCCTCAGGCAACAATCAGCCATAGGGCTGTGGTGGCGTGTGCCGGGGCAGTGCCTGGGCCGAGGGGGCTGCTCCCGATCTGCAGTCCCTGGCAGAAATGCAGGAAATTTCTCCTTAAAAAGCAGCAAGTGACGAGTTTCGCACCTGAGCCCTCCACTGAGAGCGTGGAAATGGCGTTTCTAGGCTTCCAGCAGCCAGCCAGCCAGAAGGCCAAGGGTCGGTTATGGGAGAGGACGAGGGTGAGCTGTTCCCTGCTGGCGGTTCCCATCCTGGGCTCGGTCCCCTCCCCTCCGGGGCCTGGCTGTGCTCCGAGGTACCTTGAGGTACTCGAGTCCTTGCAGCGTGAGCTCATTTGTTGTCATTTCCACTTCTGGGAAAAAAGGGGTCATAAGAAGAGATCAGTAAATATGCAGTATTCATAAGGCATGGCCTCTAACAAAACAGACGTGTTGCAGTGTTATCATATCCAGGAAAACAGCAGCAGACAGCATAACTTTAAAATACCACCCAGAAACTTGTTTGGAAAGGACAACTCACAGCATCAAAGCCTAAATATATTTGCCAAACCATACTTTAACTTACTGCCAAGGCACCAAATTTATCCCCTTAATAGCAGCGATCCACTAGGCAACTTAGTGACTGCTACAGCAAACTGGACATGGGTTTATTTCACAGAGGTGAGGATTGCTGCAAGAGCCCTGCACATAGTCATACTTAGTGAAAAAGGTGTGTGTGTGTGTGTGGGTTCCATATGAAATTAGCCTGGGGCTAGTGTGTTATAAATAAGCCTCATAAGAAGAATACTATAGAATCAATACAGTGGCTAGCTGTTAAGTCTAAGGAAAAATTTTTATGAAAATTTAAAATGCTTAGATTAATAGTTTCAGACCAAAAATAAATAATAAATGTCTAATAGAAATTGCATTCAGCGAGGGTAAAATTACAGCACAAGGCATATAACCATACACAAAAAAGCAACGGGAATGCCTTGGTTTCTACCTTGTTTTTGCAGACTGTCCTCATCTGCAGTCATTTGTATGGCAGCGTATGTGGAACAACTTCCTCCTGTATCAGCAAAAAGGGAGAGAGAGGGAGGAGTTGTGACTCCCTCTTCCCTTACCGTTCCCCTCAGCACGATAAGCCAGCCAGAAAGCAAAGTCATCTCTTCATCTGATGTAGCCTGATTCACTTCCGAAAGCCCTGCAACAGTCCATGTACTGAAACACAGCTCTCCAAGCCGCAGCCTGGCCCATCGAACTTCTGAGACAGTGCATCCAAGTCAGGGCTTGTGATAACTGTAATCATGGTATCAACTGACATTCTGACTGTGTGCTTAGGTATGCGTATGCACGACTCCAGAGGGAAAATTCTGAAGACTGTGATATGCCTGACATTGCCTTACGACATTTGTGTATGACCAATGTGTGTGTTGTGGTATATTTCTCACTCTGATTGCTAGGAACCCTTTGGGGGTGACGGGGCGGGGGGGGGGACATGGGACACGGCAAGTGGTGGAGGTAGTTTGCTTTTGCAATGTTGCTTTTCTTTTCTTTCTTCCCAGGAATATATTTCTTACTCTGCATGCATCTTCCAGTACTGGTCCTTGGACTCCTGAAAACAAAAATGTGGATGTCATTCATAGCCAGCCGGAATGGAATAAGCTGATAAGGTTTTTAAACAAAAAAACCCAACCCACAAAACACCACAAACTGTATGCAAAATAGATACTGCAAATACATGTAGCACATACTTTTTGTATACACAAATATTGGTGTGTGCATGCGTATATGTCCCATGAACAAATACACATGTACACACAAAGACATGGCATTTGTAATGTACATACACATAGGCAAACATCCTCCTGAACCACACTGAAGTGCCAGTCTTGGTCAGAGATGGAGCAGATTGGTTTTGCTGTTTAATATTTTACCATGAGAGCTCAGGGGATTATAGTAAGCATATGTAATTTTGAAACTGAGGTTAATCATCTAAGACTTTCCTGCAAGTGCTTTGTCTCTTGGTATCTTTTGGGGGGTGTTAGTAAATGTCCATGTATACATCTAGGAACTAAATACATGTAAGCTCAGGGAACCAGTCTCGTCCAGGTGTAATTCAAAATGTTGAAACTGATTAGCAGGACATAAAGCAGAAGTCACTGGGTTTTTTTGCTTTGACTTCCTTTACTCTGATACAAGGTTTTAAATACATGTTTAGATTCTGATAACCTGAAAGGGCATTTCTTAGCATAAAGGTGAAATCAAGTGATTTAATATGGGAGCAAAACATTTTGTGTAGACAACTTGTGAGATTTATGTCCTCTTTATTTATACAGTCTGTACATGCTCACTTACATGACATAGGATTCAGATTTATGAGGAGCAGGCAGGAGAGGGTGGTAGTTGTTACTACTATTCCTAGCCAGATATGACAGTGTTTGCAAATTTAATAGTGCTAACCAACCAAAGAATAATTTTTTACTTTCTAATATTTCTATATCTGTGTTTAAAAAGAGATAGCTATATTTTAAATCTTTTTCAGCTTATAAACACATAGACTTTAAGGAGGCTTATTTCAACCACACTACACTTTTCTGAGCCTGGCAAGTCTTACAAATCCTTGATCAGAGTTGCATGTGTTCGATAACACAGTTTTCTGTGTTATCTGTCCAGATTTAAGGTGTAACAGTTGAAATGTATGTATATGGGGCTAATTGGTTTCAGCAGTTATATGGCATAGAAATAATGAGGTTGCTGGGCTGGTTGCAAGGACACATGCCACCTGTTTCTAGCTCAGCCAACACTAGTTGAACCCCAGTTTGGAGGTCCTAAGACATAATGTCTGATTGGTACACCTATACACCATTAGATGCAAACTGTTAAAAAATGAATCTTGTCATATCGGAATTCTTTTGCTGATGAGGTAAGTTTGTGGTATCTGAGCTACGATGTGGTTTTGGCTGGCCATGTCTTTAATTTGGAGTGATTCCACCTGCATCATTATACTTATGTGACTGTGCAGTCACTGACAGAGGCCCTTAAACATGAAGATGGATGAGTTCCACCAGCATGGAATGACAACCGCCCTTAGTGCAGCACATAAAAATACTTGGTAATATATGGCATAGTATTGAACAACTTTCTGGAAACCTTAACAATGCAGAGGTTTGAAAGAAATGGAGTGGCCCACAGTGCATAAACAACACAGGCTGAGTAAGTTGTTTCTAACTGCATCAGAAGCTTTTGCTCATAGATTTATCCTTTACTTCTAGAACTAAAAGTGCTAAAAAGTGGCATGACTAAAAAGGCAATGCAGCAATAAAAATTCCAGTTTGACTCTAGGGATAGCTTCAGAGACATTGTGGTCAGAATTTTCTCCATTATTTGCAAGTTGCCAAAGAAGAATGTTCTTTATTCTGGATTGGCTTTGGGAAATCTATTAAGATTTTTAATTGCATTCAAAAATATTCTTATGTTTTGAGACTAGTCTGCAGGAGGTTTAACCAGCCCTTCATTAAGGTCTCTGAGTGTGGCTGGGACTTGTGTATTAGCAAGGTGCTTTGCTTGTGTCTGCCCAACAAAAACACAAGGAATAATGCCAGTTTGGGGAATGAATAGAGCACAAGGGGGGTGGAGTGGGGGCAAAAGTTATGAGCTGCTTTGGTCTTCATCCTCAGGAAGCACTTAGCAACTTCCATTGCCTCATCCCATCTCTTCCATTAGAAGGCCTTTATAAATTACAGGAATAAGTGGCCCTTAGCAAATAACTTCACAACAGAGAGCAACCAAATGGGACTGGAGCAGAATAGGAAACTCCCTTCTGCTACTGCAGACAGTTCAGAGCTGCTAGCATTTTTTCCTCTCTGATCAGGATGAAAGGCAAAAATCCCAATAATTTTCACCAATCGAAAATCTGAAAAATGTGTGAGCTGGGTGCAGATGAAGCATTCCATGTCAATGATTTTGTAATATCTTGTTACAATGCTGATCTGTCTTTAATCATTTTATGTCTAAATTTGCTATTTCAAAGATTTTACTTTTGTAAAAAGTTCCAGCTTAAAGGAAACAAAAGCTTTCTGATTCAAGAAGCCGAAACAGGATTATATTTAATGTTTCTTATAAAAAATAGTACTTAAAGTACAATGGGAAATGGAGCCTTTTCTTAGCCATTAGTCTGAGTCATAACTCAGAGCAGTAACAAATGCTACGTGTTTCAATGCGACGGTTCTTCGGTGACTAACTCTTTTTTCCTATCTGGTTGACTGCAGCAGCATTTGGATCAGGTTACACCTAGTAAGAAGGTTCTCTGAACTGTGCCAATAGCAGAAGAAGGCTTCACTCATATGCTGATAAGTCAATGGAACATCAAGAAATATTTATTTTTTTAGCCAAGAACTGTGGAGCTGATCACAAATGGATTGTATCCTTTGGCAAAAAAAATTTTCCTTTGCAGTCAATTCCATGATTAAGCCAAAGCCACTGCTTTGTTCTTCCACCTGTCTCTGTGAGTCAGTAATAGTTTCCTCTTGCTTTCCCTCCAAGAGGGATGCCAGTGCCTTGCCTGGACTGCAGAGGCACAGGTGTTGTGTCCACATTTGTGAATTGTTTAGCTTTTCCAATCTTGACAGCCTGTCTGAGCTCTGTAAAGCTTTTTACTAAATGAGGTAGAGAATGGAGGGGACAATCCACTTTTCATGCTGCTCATGGATTTTTTACTCTAAAAATCAGGAGTTTGAAAAATCTCATGAGAACTATTTGTAATTTGCTTAGAACTGTGACTAACAGAGTTGTTAACTTTGTTTCTTAACAGAAGTACTGGTTCTAAAAGTTAGAGATGAGATATACATGCCTGAGCCAAATTTTCACATTGTTTGTGCTGTACATGCAACTCCAATGACTTCACAATCATATCCGATTGGTAGTTTTGTACCTGTGAGTTATGCTGCTGTAACAGACACTTTTCTCATTTACTATATACATTTCAGGTTCTCATAGCTGCATTTTGCATCCAGTTCTCTCTACTAAGGTACATATTTGATGGCTTTTGCCAAATATTTTTCTAGAGCCAAGGTGAGTATGAACAACATGAAGTAAGAGGTGTCACCTGTACAAGTGTCATGCCAGCCCAGGCAGTGTGCTTCCCACCTATTCATGGTGGGAAAGAATCTGTGTGACTCAGAGGCAGGGAAAGGAAAATAAATGTCAGACCTCTGGAACGAGTGGTCAGTTTGCCAGGGAGGAGGGCTATCAGAGCCAGTGAACTCTCCACTGCCTTATTCAATGGATTGTAGATCTGTGATTTCTGTCCTTACATGGTATTGATCTCCCCATAGTAACAAAATTAAGTACCTTGTTATCACTGGTTTGGTGATAGCAACTGATCCAGACGCTTTGAGGCATCGTGTTGCTAATATAGCTAGTAAGCATGTCAATAAACGAGTCAACCCCAAAACACAGAAGAGTATGCATGTGCTCAGTGTGTGCGTGCACAAACTTTAAACTGACTCCCCTCATGCCATACTGATGAGCAACATATTGTGGCCATTCCTTTCCCATGCAGGCTTAGCATGGCTGATTTGTGTACTCAGCACTGAAACCTACACTTTTCCCAGGACCCATCAGGTCAGATTGCCCATAACCTATTGCTCCTTTGATGGCTCTCATCCTGCTTTCAACCGATGTGGCAGCGCATGAATACATATGACCAAAAGCTTGATATAAAATTCATTTGTCTAAACAGCAGCTATTTGTGTTTGATGGCCTGAACCATTATTAATCCTGATTGGAAATATAAATCATTGTGTCTACAGTGTCCTGTCACAGCATCCCTGTTAGCTTCCCTGAGGCCAAATTCTCTGACAATGCACACAGTGTCCGGTTCTTTCTGCATACAGTACTGTGCCCTAGCTGAAATCCCAGGGAGGAAACCTCTTTTTCTGTATGCTCACCAGTGTGGAAGATCCCCAGGAATTTTCCTGGTCTGTCAGTGTATATCCAATAAGACAGGAGACAGCCCCTGCACCACTGTGTACAGTAATTTCCATGCTCTCACATACTGTTAAAAAATGCCATGGCACATGCATGCCTCATCCTCAGTGGGCACAACATCCATCCTTCCTGCTGGGACACAAGCTCCCACACTCGCCCTGTGTCTGGGAAGAGCCCTGAAGGAACTGGAGTCTTCCTTAACCTACAAAGAGAGTGGAAAGCTCCAGAGCAGCAGCAAGCCTGCTCTTTGTGTTAAAAAAGCAATATATCCCTCCTCGCTTCCCTCTGATCTCTGAATTCTCACCCTTACTTGGAAGACTCTGCTCCATCACTGCCAATGAAATACCAACTTCAGGGTTGTCAGATGACCTACACCTGCCTAGCAGTCACATGCGAAACCCAGCGCTGCAAGCACCAATCACCCTAGGACTTGCTGGCCTGCCCTTAACACACACATTCACCCAATGCTTTTTACCAGTAGTTATTCTATGCAACCACCATACGCCAGCTTGCACGCAGCCCAGTGAAATAGAGGCTGACCTGGGCAATGGTACCGGTTACTGCTGTGGCAGGGCTAGTCCCTGCTAGGTACGGAGGATTCCCAGCACTGCATGGCCCCGTGGCTCCTCTCTCCCTCTGCAGCACCAAGCTGCGATGCTGCGATGGTGGTAGGGGAGCTTCATGGCAAATAGCCCCACACAAACCCACAGATATGTCTCTCTCCCAGGCCAGGAAATGGCTAACAAAGCCAGGGGAAGCGATTCAGACACTCATAGCTCAGCTGTTGTAGAATAGCATAGTTTGGTTTCTGTCCCCAAATATCCCAGGCCTGTTGAGCATTTCCTTGGTCTGATGTGATGGGAGGTTCATAGGCAGCCATGGGAAATGTGGACCTGCAAATGCTGGTCTTTGGGGGCTGGCATTAAGCGTTTGCTCTTTGTACACAGAAGCAAAGGTACTTCACCTGTTGCAGCATTTTTTTTCTGATTCTTACAAGAAATATGTGTTTGTTCTTGACTTGTGTTTTGTCTTGCAGCACAGTGCCCTGGGGAGGATCTCGGCTCCCACATTCTCACACACGCATGCACACTGCGGGGCTCTCTCCTCCCAGCTTTCCAGCAGGCTGAACTGTGCCGCACCATATTGCTGATCTCCAGGGTTTCTGGACCAAGTCCCTAGCTCCCTCCAAGGAGAGACCATGGTGAGTGGCATGGCCTGAATGATGCAGTCAAGTCAGGCAGGGCTGCTACTGGAAATATGTTGCTGGGTGAATGAGAGAGGGAAAGATAAAAGAGAAATGTAGAGCAGATACTGTCCAAAGACACACCAGGCCAAATGCAACATAGACACCCCTGAAAACTGCAGAGATGGTTTATGGATCTGTAAGGCAGATTGAAACAGGCTCTTCCTCCGTTCTCTATTGTGCTTTACTGGGATAATTATCAGGAACACTCTACCAGGGCATTGCAGTAATGAGTAACAGAAATATTGATTTTGAATGTTCAATCTTGTGGAAGAATCTTCAGCTTAAGTATATCATTGTAACTTCATTTTGACTTCACTGGGGTATTCTATTTTCTATCAGATGACAACATTGCCCTACCTACAGAAATACCAAGGCTGTTTGTTTTGTTTTGTTGTTGGTTTTTTTTTTTTAATGCTGAATGAATTAGAAACCCACTGTAAGACTATAAATAATATTTTAGTGCTAGCAGCTAAAAGCCCTAGTTCTTAACCCAAAAGGGACTATAATAACCATTTAGTCAGAAGTCAGACCTCCTGCCTGAAAATGGGCACAGGCTGAATGAAGGAGCATTGTACCTCTGGGTATATATTTCTCTATTTCTTATTTCAGTGACACAGAATTGAGAACATGGGAGGTTAGTTGTGCAGCAAAAGCCAAATGTGCCATCAATTGATACTCTTGTTTTTCATATACACTCTATTGCAGTGCCACATTTCCTTTGCTTACAGTGAATCAATACAAGCATATAATCTGCTGTAAAGAACACAGTTCTGGAGAATCCAGAAAGCACTTTAGTCAGAGAGTAAGTTAAGTTTCCTCAAAGTCTGAATGACAATGTGTACAGACTTTTTGTTGTTTTTTCCATATGCATCATGCATTCATTTTCTAATTTTACTTACATTTTCTCAAAACAAAATGAAAATCATTAAGTAAATTCCTAAAAGGTAATAATGAGTCAATCAGAAACACCACAAATCTTTTTTTTTATTCTGTCAGTTATTTTTTCAGATGAGTGTGAAAAAAGTGGTAAAATATTCTATCCAGAAGACTACACTGTGTAAATGATTATTATTAGTTAAAACATCACACCAAATAAAATCAGACAGTTTTAAGCTGAATTTATAGTGACATAGAAGGTTGGTTTGATTTTGGTAGTTTTGTGTTTTGCGTTGCTTTTGTGGTTGTTTGGAAGGTTTTGGTGTTTGTTTTTTTCGTTTATGAAGTGGAATATTCTGCTTGGTGAACTGATTCAATGATGGAGTTGCTCCCAAAACTCATTTGTCAGTGAAAAGAGTAATGAGAACATAATACTAATCCCTCAAAAGTTCAGCTGGATTAAAAGCTATTTGAATTCTTTTTTTTTGGAACCAAAAATAAAGCTATTTGCAGATGGTCTTCATTAGAAATACTGGTGGCAAGAATTATTTCACAGCTCTAATAGTGTGTCTAGCCAATATCCCTTAGGCCTTTATATTTTCAGTATCAGAGATGAATATTCTCTTTGTAGTAATCTGCTTGCATTAAAGAAATATACTTACCATACATACATATAGATATGATATGCATATATACACAAACACACACACACAATTTCTTTAATGCAAGCAGATAAGTATATATATATATATGGTTACTAAACATTAAAAGATTTTCATATATATTACAAGAAGTATGAGATACACTTGATGCTGAGGAACATATTGGTTCGAATTAATTTTTCTTTTTTTTTGAATCTGTAATTCAGAAGGTTAACTACTTATTTTATACTATACTGATAATGTAAATTATACATTATTATTACAAAAAGAATTTCCTGCTATGGGCAAAATGAATGTACCCTGGAGAACATATCAGCCTCCATGTCACCCCACGGCCTTCACTTAGCTACAGTACCACACACAGGCAGGCAGTTAGATATATAGTTATCCAACCTGCATATATTATCTGATTGGCATGTTCACTTGCTCCTTGACTGCCATAAATGAGTGGCTGTGCAGGTGCCATTAGCACATGCATCTTTTTCTGAATGCACCATTGTAGGAGTAGCTGAAAAGCTGTTTGTACTACACAGTCAGAAAGTTGGCAGCAGTGCTAGGTGAAAAATGGCAAGTATGTTTCAAGAAAAATTCAAAAAACTTCATGTTTACTCTACATTTTTTAACATCTCAATGAGAAATTAGAAAAACCTGAAGGCATTGAAACCAAACACTTTTCAGATTTTGATTTAACAATTATTGCATTTTCATCTTCTTGCCTTCCTTCCTCCTCCCATTTTCTTTTGCTATTTTCATTTCTTGGCCTTTGTAATGATCAAGCAGAAGAGAATGAAAATAAAGGAACAGAAGGAAGGAGAGGGAGGAGGAAACAATACCTGGGAGACTGAAACACTTTTAGCAGGTTACTTTAATAGAGAGGCCTTTGTATACCTGTACTAAGGTAATAAATGTGCCAGTAGGTGAAGGCCAACAATATTCAAGATAGTTTATATCTGCCCAGTCTGATAGAAAGCTATTTGGCTTGCTCAGGCCATGACCATTCAGCTAGCTGTAAGTTTTGCCCCCATCCTTTAGCTCTCTTAAAAATGGAGCCGTGCTTTATTAGGCAACACTGTAGAAGTGACTGCCTCCTTTTGCTTCATGCTTCATAGCTTGAGGTGTTCACAATTTATGGCCTGAATGACTAGATGCGTATGTTTCATGCATATGTATAACAGTTTTGAAAAGTTGGCAAGGTACATCTTTGAGCTAGCAAGGAAAAGAAACAAAAATTTAATGGTTACATACTTCAGCTTAAGCTATTCCTCCATTTCAAGCTTCATTTGTTTGCTTTCCATTTCAGCAGCTGCTGGAAGCACTCTTCAATAGGAACTAAATAAATCCATACCACCTGTCCCACTCTAAATTGGAGGCCAAATCTTTCTGTTAGCTATCTCAACATTTAAGAATTAAAAGAGCATTTCAGCCTAATTTCCATGCCATGAAAAAAAACACCAAAAAAACAACAAACCATAACAGAAACAATAAGAGCTTTGTTAGGCAATTTGCGGGCATGTGACTTGCAATTACAGTAAAATCCTCATGATTCTCCAAAAAAGTAATTTGCGATCTGAAGTGCAGTGTCTTCCTCTCCAAATTTAGTAAATGCCAATAGGGTTTGGCTGGAATTTAGTGCTGACATATATCTATTTTATTACAGGTTAAATTTTTAGGTCTTCTGATGTTTAACCTCTCCCCCTGACACGTCACAAGGCAAGATGGCTGTGAAGAAACTTATGGATTTGTTGGTATAGAAACAGTTATCTGAGAAAATCATCAGCATTGTCCCAGAACCACATGGCACATTTATCCCTATAGACATCAAAGTTATTCTTCTCTAGACTCTGCAGGTCTCCCACACAATGTTCATAAATAAAAGCAGATTTTGAATCCCTGCCTTTAGTCCTAACTCCCAAGGTAAAGATTGACTGGAATATATTGGAACACATCTCTAGGTTTGGACGCAATGCTAGTCTTAGGTCATCACCATGCCTTTCATGCACTTAAAAAAACTACTGTAATATGTTATTTTGGTACTGGGCCATGCAAATCTTGCCCAAATTTTGAGTGCATGAGCCGTCAGCAAAGAGCTGTATAGTTGTAAGCAGGAGACTCTTCAATGCCATTCAAGTGAAACTTGTCCCCCCATTTCACTTCAAATCAGCTGATTAGAAAAAACGGCTTATTGTGCCAAGATCAAAAACAGATAAGCCAAACTACCCATTTGTTTTTCCAGGGAGAGTTTCATACAGTTTATTAAATAGAGAATCCAGAGCAGTAATCAACACACTCACTGGGATGTTAATGGGGATATGGTAAAGCAGTGTATGACAGCCAAGGGACAGAGTGCACTTCTTACTCACTCTCTCCAGCCGTGAAATCAGTAACTCAGATCATTTGTCTAAGTCATCTACTATTACTTTGGAGTGAATCAGTGCACGGAGGTTTAAGGACATCCCAAGCAGATTTGTTCATTTAACAGGGAAAAAAACAAAACAAAAATAACAACTGCTTTATTTGAAAGCCAGCACCAAGGGAAATTTAGTTTAGCTCAAGTAATATTTGACTCTAATTCAAGTTGGGCAGGAGTTCAGCCAGAAGTTATCATATGATTGGGTTTTGGGGATTCTGTTTTTTGGAATTCTGTGTGAAATGATCTAGTAGTGGTGTCAGTCCAAATTCCAATCAGTAAGTGCCTCTGTTCCTCACAAAACCCCACAATTCGCACCATTGCTAAGAGTCTCAGAATAGAAGGCAAGAGCCAGAACCTGTAGTCTGCTTGAGGTCTGCTCTGCACATCTGAAATAAGGAGATGGGGAACATGAAATGTCACCATTATCTTTGCTTTTTTGACAATCCTCCATTAAGAAGAAAAAAAACATTGCTGAGGAAAACAGAAAAGAAGTACCAACTACACGAACTATTCCATTCATGGTTTTGTCCTTGTCTTGTCTTTTTTCTTAATTTTAGCATAAGCTAAAGATGACAGTAGGATCTTAGCAAGCACTTCTTGGCATTGTCACACTGTTATTGAGACTGGTTAAGAGTCAGCAGGATCTACACAGTGAAGATGAAACAACTTTGTCTTATTTTTGAGCCACTTAAAGAGCATGTACCCTAAAGTTTGCTCCACATTAACTTTTCAATCATTTGCTTTCTAGGAGGTGTAAAATAAAAGTATCAAAAAATACATAGATTAAGTGGAAAATATAATGAAAAACATTGGTGTATTTCAGTTTTAAGGAATATTTTTTGTGTCTTATACACTCTAGATTTCACTGCAACCAATGAAACATATTTAGTCTGTAGTTAAAGTAAATATTCCATGGAATAGCATATGTTCAAAGTAAAGGAAAAGCTTCCACTGATCTCTCACCCACAATGCAGGCTTGAACTACATCATTTGCTCACTCCTTGTAGAATTTTTTAGATAGTGCTTCTCAGAGAATTAATTAAGAATTTTCTCAGTCTTATTGCTGCTGGCCTCCTCAAAAAAATAAACTATATTCCTAAGAGTATATCAGGACAATTCAGCACTTAAGAACACTTGCAAACCAAACTCCAGTAGGCTAGAGAGTAGTGCAAAATGCATGAAGTCATTGGATATTTTCTTTGCCAACACTAGCCATAACACAACAATAATGACTATACATTATTTCCCCATCTGTTAATTGAATTGTTTCACTTTGAATAAAATCTTTTTCCACCTCCTTCTACACCTCCCCTCCACTTTTCCAAATGAAATTATGCTCTGAAAAATGATGCTTGTCACTCAGGGTTTCAGCTGAAAACGAATCTTCAAACTGCAGAACATAGCCTCAACTTCAGATAAATGGATTAAGTACCATTAAAGCAGATGTTGAAATCAATATTAATATTCTATATTTATATAGTTATGTGTGATCAAACTTTGGAGTAGTTGAGAATGTCTCCTTTCCTGAATAAACTTTACCAAATCACACACAACCAGATATTAAAATGAAAAAGAATGAAAACTATTTCTTTTCTGCAGTTTCATTTTACTCTTTCTCATCCTTGTACCATACTGACAACAGAATGTACTGCTAAGATTTTGATCTTATTTCATGTCTGTTCTATTGAAAAGTGCCATGCAGACTATGCGGCTGCAGACTATTTCTGATTCATGTCACTTAAACAGGAGTAGAATCAGGCCGCTTAATCCTGCAAGGATTACAAAGATATATGGTTTCCTTGGCATTAATCAGAACAGTTGGATAATGGCTCCCCTCAGAGGTAGTATAGGAAGCATGCACCAGTCCAGTATGTCTCCTTGCTACAAGATGTCAGGACGAAAGAGGTTGTGCATTACGCATGATAGTTGAAAATGCACTGCAAACTCCATCCTGCAATGCATTAGGCATTGCCAGTTTAGTTCATTTTGTTTATGGGAGATAACTGTAGCTAATGAATTCAATCTGTTATAATTAATAATGGAAAAATATTTAGGAATCTAGAAATGAAAAATTAGTATTAAGGATTAAGCTCATTTTACAAAATATAACCAGTTTTGAGGTTGCATTAGAAGCATGCAAAAGAAACACTTAACTGACTATGTTCTAATACTTCAACTTCACAAAACTAAAATGAAGGCAAAATACTGAATAAAAGATGTCTATTGATTTAAAAGTCAATTACTTACAAGCTAGAAATTTAAACATTTGTCCAACCAGATGTTTAGAGTGTCTCTGTGCCAGGCTCGGCTATGTCTGGGAGAATTCTCTCTCATTAGTCTCCCGTTCAGTCCTTTAAAACTTACAAGTGAATTCTCTTGCCTCAAAACTGTTAATTTAGGACAACACATTAGCTTGTACTCTATCCTACACCTGCTTGAGGGATTCTATTAAGGAGCATGGAGATGACTTCTTCCGATATTATCTCCTGCCACATTTATGAGATGCATAAAAATGTTCTTGAACTCTCTTTTCAATAAATATCCTAAAAGATTTCTAAAAGTTACTCACAGTTTGACCGTCAGACCATTGTGGAATGTATTAGTTTGAACTTGTTTCTTAAACAAGACAATAGAGAAAAAAGATAATTTAATAAATGGAACATATTTTTTGAGGTCTACTGGTTCTTCAGATTTCTCCAATACAAGAAATAGAGGATATCAGATGAAACTAGCATGTGGTATATTCAGAACAGCCAAGAGTAAGTGGTTCTTCACAAATGAGACGAAAAAAGTATATAAAATGAGAGTTTTTGAGATGACCATCATCACCACAGAAAAAGTCTGGAAGTTATAACTGATGTAAGAACTAGGAAAACATCAGCTCACTGCTCAGTAGCAGTTGACATATCAAATAAAATTGTAGGAATTTTTAGGTAGAGAAGATAGATTAGAAAAAGCTCTGAGCTTTGCCACAGTGTAAACCCATGCTGCATCTTGAATCCTATGTACAGATGAGTGCCTGGTCTCAAGAACAGATACAATTCTGTTGGGAAAGGTACAGAGAGGGACAGCAGTAAACAATAGTGTGTGTACCAGCCACGTAGCTAGGGCTCTCATCCCTGGAAAGGGCTCAGCTGGGCAGAAGGATGACAAAGCTTTATAAAATCATGAGAAGCAAATAAAAGGTGCATTGGGACTGATTGCTTATCACCTCCGCAAATATAAGAAGTATAGCTCATGAATGAAACCTAATGGATGGCAGGTTCAAAGCAAGCAGCAGCAGGCAAATCTTCACTGAATACGTTGCTAAGGTGTGTAACTGCATGCATGTTGTGTGAATCTTCAGTGAGCTAAAGAGAAGACTAGATAATTTCTTGGAATAAATGGCTGTTAAATGTGTAGATTCCATGTCTAGCTCAGGAAATCCTTTAGTGACAAATTGTAGGAGTCAGAGAGAAAATATTTTATTTTAAAAGTTTATTATTCTGTAGATAAAGCAAGGGCCAAGTACTTTTTTTTCTGTCTAAAGGAATTTCAGATTTAAACATAATCCCTAATAGAAAAAAACCACACAGAGAGAAATTTTATATTCTCTTAGAGATTACAAAATGGCAAGCATCACCTGGACTAAGTAGCAAACCAAAGTTAAGAATAATTGCCCTTCCATTGATCTTTGCACTGGCAGCTCTAAAAAGCTTTGCTCACACACTCTGTTTCTCACAGTGTTATAAGGTGGCCCAGTAGTGTTTTGCATTTGTTTTTCAAATGGCTAAATAAGATAAGGAATGGCTGATATGCCCTAGTTTTCAAAGGTTTTGTCCGTTGCTGTCTTTCACTGAAAGGGAAAACCGTCACTACAGTGGTCAGGTTACAATGGATGGCAAGGGGAGACTAAGAGTCTTACTCAGTACATACATCTGAATATAAACCAATAAAAAAGGTGTGCACAGTCCCAGAAAAAAAAAAAATCACTTTTCTCCCAAACACTCAGGAAATCTGTTTTTTTTCTTTTTTCTTTCAAATATAAGTGATAAGATGTGTATAAATTACTTTGTGCCTCTTCCTTCATTCAAACAATACACTAATTAATTTCCTGGTGATAGAAGCTGGAATAAACTAACATTAATTACTGCACTACAGCTTTTAAGAGCCTAATATACTGCAGCAGGACAACATTTCACATCCCTTCATTTATTCATCTCCCCTTGCTGGATGGAACTTGGAATGGAAAGATGAGACAAGTTCAGAGGTTGTTCTCTTTAATAACGTAAGTAATGCTAATTAAGATTAAACTTAAGATCTGAGATCCCAGAAGTAAGTATCTTTCCATAAAAAAGTAGTTTCTTTCCATAAAGAAAACAAAACCAGTGTTTTCATAACCCAGTGGATTTCTTTATAAAAATAGCAAACCCCCAAATCTCAGTATAACCTTAGGACAGCCATTTAACTAAGGATATTGCTGCTAGAATATATGTGACAGAACTGTTAGGATGCTCTAAATGTCAGGATATTGACAATAGGATAATTTAAGATAATAAAGATATCATTGTGGAATCTTGAGTTCAAGAAAGATGCTTAGTAATTCCTGAAAATCAGCATCCTTTACTGTATTTCAAACAATGGGCTATTAACCCACAACTCTGAAAATCACCTGTCCTTTCCAAAAGCCTTAATCTATGTTTTGAGTAAGTTAAAAATTCACAAAAGTTGCCAATGCAATCCAGCTAATGCACCTCAAGGACAGAGTGATAGAATCTCACTCTCCAGGAGTGAAATACCACTCACATAACTGAATGAATTAGTGCCATATGATCTTCTGGCATTTGGAAATCTATGCAGTATGAAGAGAATTAAGACCATTATCCAGTGAGTATTCTTACAGCATCATCTGTTCATCACTTTCTGCCAGCAATCAGGTCATACGTAGTTTAGCCTCTGTTTTTGTGTAATACCTGAACATTGAAGCTGTAGTAGAAAAAAAAGTCTACCTGAGCAATTTTGCTTTACAGTTTAACTGCAAAAAGCTGTGCTTACATTTAACATTGTGTTTCTATGTCACTGGCTGAAGAAATAGCATATACTAAGAAGCAAAGGGAGAACCTGGAATGCAAGTGAAGGCCATGTTTTCTCAAAGGTATGGCCATGGTACTGATTGCTCCAAAAGACATCTCACTTGCTGTCAGCGTGGGGGTGCCATGCAGTGCTTGGCTATGCAATGTATGTGCCTTCATGTAAGCAGTGCTGAAGTAAGCCTCAGAGATATTCTGCCTCACATGAGGGGGAGTGTGTCTTACTGCTAGCAGTGTGTTGCAGCTAACACTGTTCTTTCGAATGACATGGCATGACATGACATATGGAAGCAGTACAGGGCTGTTTTCAGCCAGATTTTTCCTGCCTGTTCTGAATATGCTGTGAGGTGTCCTCTCTTTCCATAAGACTAGGAATGGAGCAGTTCAGCACTGCTTCTTCTCTCTACTAAACATTCTCACATGGCTGTTGCTGAATATGGCCATTACTGGCTTCATGTACCACATTATAAAAATAGAAATTAGTCAGTTTTCCAATTCAGCTGGCAGTTTTTGTTTTTCATATTTTTATTACTGCAGACATCATCGTCCAGCCATCTGCTAAAGATGAGACAGACAATAACTGAGCAGAACTGGAATGGATTTTGCTGCATCTGCAGCTGGGCATTTCATTACTGTACTCTGATGGGGAATTGACGGGGGGAGGTATTTTGTTCTTTTTATAGAGGCAACCAAAATGTGATGCACAGCAACCCTTCACTGTGAAAAAGGCTGCTGTTGTTTACAGGAAGACCGAATGACCTATACTGACCTTTGCTCATCACTCTCCTATCACTCCTATCAGGGAAGAAGCCGCAAGTCTGCCTCAGTTCCTTCTTCTGTCATTCCTGAGGCTCTTCTGATCACTCAATTATCAAGATTTTTACAAATCTGAGAGAGGAGGTAGGCTTAGCCCCGCTCTGGATGCTGTAACTGTCTTGTATCTTGCTGCTTCTTTCACTCACCTCCCCTTTTTGAGTTCTGCAGATGAGTTATCCTCCAAAGGAACAACCTGACCATTATCCCCTTCAGAAATCAGCAGTCCCCAGGCTCTTCCTTGCTTAAATCCAAAATTACTGCAGAATACACAATTAGGATGAGTAGCTTTGGCCAGTTGTAGACCATTTTAATTTTTAAAATGGCAGAACACACTGAGATAAGGGTGCTTTTCTATGAACTAAAAATCTCTTAAGAAAAACACATCCTTTTCCTTTTTTCAGTTTTAGTTTGGCTAAAGTAAAATAAAACAGTGCGTATTAGGGTTAATATTAAGTCCAAGGTATGTGAGTGTGGGTGTCCTGAAGATAAGTAAGGACACACAGCAGTCTTCTGCACATAGAAGTTGAAACTGAAACCTTGAAGTCCCATGGTAGCTTTTACATTAGAAGTTTCTGGCGTTTGGTGGTCTTTAGCCAAAACTGCTCCTACACAGTTGTCCTGTCCAGCTATGTCCTCTCAGCACAAACAGAGTTCTTTCTGTGGGTTTCTATGGGATCTTTAAACAACTGTTAAACTCACTGGACTGAAAGGTGCTTATAAACACAAAATTTGCCACTTGTGTAGAATTACAAAAAAATGCTATTGTCTCTATCAACTTCACCAAATCTCAGCATGAAAACACTGCAGAACTAAAGAATGGAGAAAACACAGCTAGAAGTAGCACATAAATGAGCCCTGATCCACTGCCCATTGATGTCAGTGGAAAGACTTGCACTGACTTCACCAGATCAGGCCTGTTGTGAAGGTCTGAAAAATGCTAATGGTATCTTTATGCAGGGTATTTTCAAAACCAAATGGGATGCCATTTCTTTTTTTTTTTTTTTTTTTAATCAATTGCTTATGTAACACAGCATTGCTGCACAGAATGTCCCTGTCCATAAGAAACTGTAGCAAGGAAAAGCGGAAGATGGAAAATCTCTTTAATTAGCTTTCAATTTGTCAGAAACTTATCTATTCCAAGAAGAAATATAACTGAGGGCAACATGCAGTAACATATTACAGCTGTTCATTTTTAAAGGCTCAAATAAAATAATTTCATTGTTGCCTTTTTATATTTTTACTCCCCCCACTCCCCTATTTCTTTTTAAGAAATCCCTTAGCACAGTTAAATTGGAAGGCTATACAGGAATTCTTACGCCTTTTTATTATTTTACCAGATGAGGGTTCGGGCATGTTGTCAGGTCATTTGACCTCCTTAAATGCATTGGCAGAGCTCTGATATTCATGGCCAAGAAATTGTCCTTGCTTCCTTTTCTCAAAGTTGTTTAAGTAATAATTTGTATTAATTACAGAAAACACATCCTTAATTAACTGAAGACTTGTTTTTTTCTCCAGGCGTCTCTCACATTTTAGCTGATGAATCCAGTGATTAGAGAGATGGAAGCTGATTTGTTAGCCTGTTATTTTGTCTCATTGGTAAAAAGAATGGGAGTGATGAAGGAAAAGGTGATCAATACACAGAGAAAAGATCACATATGCATTTGCAATTCGAGTCCAAGAATACCCATGTTAGTAGGAGAAGCTGTAAGTGTAAGCTTTCAAAGAAAGCCCAGATTTTATGGTGCAAAGTGATACACAGGATCTTGATTTAGAAAGGATTCTGCATACAGCAATGAGTAAAGAAAAACCCCAAAATTGACAGTGATGAGTGTTCTGAACTGAAGCACAAACATACATACCCAAGAGTGCGCATTGCCTATACTGTCTATTCACACTAAAGGAAGGTTGTATCAAATTTGTGCATTTAAACCCAAACAGAGATGCTTCCAGGAAGAGCAGGATGTTATTAAATGTAAATTAATCTCATTCAATTATCCAGATAATTATTCAAGCTTATATGCCTTTTCTAATCTAGGTTTTTTAAACTTTAGTGGTGGAAATCAAGCACAAAAGACATCATTGCAAAGACGTAAAAGGGCCTGGTTTTTAGAAATGCTATCAAGATCCAACACATATCTGAAGCCATAATCTAAATATTTCTGAGCTTGAATTTTTGCTCACAGATATGAAATTTCTGTCCTTGGAACTTCTGGGTACATTTTCAAAAGTGCTTACTCTATTTAGATGGTTTTCAGCATCTAAACCTTTGTGTTTATGGTAGAAAGCTTAGAGGCTTGGAAGTGGAGGAGCTGTCAATTTGCATATTCTGCAGCTTCATCAGAATAGCCTAACTCAACAAAGCACCAGTCTGACAAAGCACTGAAGTATGCACTTAATTTCTGTCTCAACCATGATCTTGCCAATTTCAGCTTCAAGTCAAGTCCTAGTTTCAGTACTTTGCTGAAACAGAGCTGAAAGGTCGCTTTACCCATTCAAAGTGCCAGAACAATGCAGGTTCTCACCCACACTCCAAAGGTCCTGTGCACTTTGCAGCCCCTGTTAGCTGTTCTTTCAAAGAGCTGTTCTTATATACTGCTTCAGCCTTCTTGAATGCACTGCATACAGACAGACAGTATATAACAACACTCCTCAGAGTGCTCTAATATTTAAGTGAATAGCAATTTTCCAAATCCAATACGTTTCATACTCAACTCATGATAATAAACTAAATGATTGAAAGTCTGCACATGATTTATTAAAATGCATGAATTCTTCAGTTCAGTACTAATATTTCTTCATTTTCTAATAGCAGTCACAGACTACAATAAAAATTTTACAGTTACTAATACAAAATGCAGAAATGCTCATTCTGACCTACTAATTTACCATATTAATGAACATACACTAATTTAGCACTGTTCTGGATCCGTATTAGGATGGTTTTAGAGGGCTTGATTTTGCCTGGCTTTCTGCAAACATCACTAGAATAATCACAGGAAAGTATGGAAATGGGTGATCTCTTCCTTGAGAACAGGTTGCCACCACAGTTAAACAAGTGTTGTATGAGTAGGAAATGTAACCTCTCTGTTTTGATATGCAAGAATGCATAATCAAAAGATCCTCAGCAGGGAGGGTGGACAGAAGCAGCTAGCTTCATGCATGGGGTGAAATATGAGCAAATAATAATGGACTAGTGACAAAACTCACGCTCTTCTAGTGCAAACAGATCCAAGACAATGGGAAAGAGAGCCAACTAATAAGAGTGGTCTTCAGTAACACCTTTATTTTTCCCTCTGAGGTTTTGGGCTAGCTTTTCTTCTTTCTAGACAGTAACTGAATTGCTTAATAAAATGTATTATGGGTCACTTAACATTTCTTCATATTAAATTCTTCAAAAGTATGTAGGAATCCTTAGATGTTATAAATTGTGTTTGCAGAGAGTAACAATTCAGATTTCGCCCACTGAGAGAATGAGGAGCAAAGATCAATGCAGAGTCAAAGCTGGACTTTAGAATAGGTATGCAACTTTATTAGTAAGGCAAGCATGTTAGCCAGATAGGGGGGAAACTCATGAGGGAAGAAGATTATCTGTCCGACTCAGGAACACTGCCCTGTTCCAGTGGTGAACATGTTTCAACACAATCTCAAAAATTATGAGCTAACTTTACAGAAATGCTTTTACATCCTCATATCCAGATCAGATCTCATGTCTAAGGTAAGGTTTCTCGTTTACATCCCTCAATATTTCACCTCTTCAGTTAGCAGTAGTGGATTATCACAGGCTTTGTTTACTACATACAACTATGGATCTTATTTAAGTAACATCAGCTTCACCAGAAGTTGAATCTGGACCACAGAAATGTTTGAAACCATTAAAAGGGTTCACATTGCTGGGCATGTACCCAGGTACAGATCTTGCATACTCAGGTCCCGAGGAACAAACAGTCCATACCTCCTGTTAGGCTCTCAGGCTTACCATTCTGTTCTCCATAGATTCAGCTACTATTTTTGTTGCTACTGTTTCAATTTATTCCTATTGCAGAACATGCTCAGCAATTCTTTTATTACAGATGCATATGTAATATCACATATATATGGGAGACTGCAAAAATTCACCTCTACAGTTTATTTTTTTAAATGTTGTTGAAGCATATTTATGACAATAATCCTTTCATATATGAGGTGTCCTATTATATGTGACTGACTGGGACTAAAACTCTCAATACATGTTTATCTATCACATTCAAATTTATGCTAGATGAATTATATGCAAGCAAAAGTTTAAGTGAGGACAGGTGTCATAGGAGTGGTATCTGAAGTAGGTACCTTTTACCTTTCCTAAAAAGTTGTTTCATACTTAGAAATTTATTTACTAAATAAGTTCATGTCCTCCAGAAATTACTTCCTAGGCTAGATCCTATCTAGGATTTCTTTCAGAAAGTTAACCAGTTTCTTTCAAAGATGGCCTTGTCAAATGTCATGTCTGCCCAAGTAGGAATTACATAGTGTCATTAGACACCCTATTTTTCAAAATACTATGCTAAAACATGTTATGCTTTTTTTAGATTACATATAGCACCTGTCATGCTTTGCCAGAGCATGTACTACACTTGTCTTCTCCTTTTGGAGACCATTGCTGTTTTATCCTGGAGCAAGAGTCTCAGATACAGACGGGTAAGTATATGTAGTGAAACTTGGCATAGATCAAGCCATCAGTGTCTCCTGTGAGCCAGACACACATGAATTCTCAGGGAAGTTGCCCTTTAGAATTCATGAGAAAATAGAAAACAATTCTAAAAACTAAGCAGGAAACCACAAGTTAAGTAGGGAGGTTAAATTAGACACAAACTTACAATATACATACCGTAAGGAATAGAAGACAAACTGCTTTGTTGTTGAATGTATCAGCATACAAAAGCATCTGCACGACAGGCGCATTTTCAATCCTTTTTTCTGACTGGAGCAGCAACACCAGGACAAAAAGATTACATTAAAGGGACCCCCCCCTTTCTCATCTTGACCTTATTGTAGCCCACTACTAGTAATATTCATAAGACTTACACCATAAAAATAAAAAATTCAATTCCATGTTGAGTAATACCATTTATAACAGAAGGTGGTTGTTAAACTGACAAACATCCAGAAATGTAGAGGGTGTGCATAAATGTAGAGGAACTGTAGAGGAATGAAGGTGGGTTAATTAACATTGATAATACACAGTTGTGGGCTTGCTTCAGGGGCGGTGGGTTGGCCGATGTGGATAATGTACAGCTGTGGCTTGTTCCTGTTGAGTAGCTAAATAGCACTGAGAAGCCCAGAAGAGAAGGAGTACTGGGTGAAGAGAGAGGAGACCAGATGAAGAAGAGCCTAGGGATGTAGGAGGGGGAAGGAGAGGCCCCAGGAGAAGCTGAGAGAAGAAGGGGCCTGGATGAGGAGAGGCTGGCTGGAGGAGAAGCCAGGAGCATAGATGCAGCAGAGGCAAGAAGCAGGGTGGACTGGCCTGAAGAAGATGAAGAAACAGCACGGACAGTAGATGAACCTTTGTGAACCTTGTGTGGGACTGGTGGTGGTGCTGAGGCATGAGAGGGCTGATGTGGGTCAGTAAAAACCTTGTTGCAGCTTGATAGTTTGGTAGTGCTGCAACACATACACAGTCAGGGAGGGGAAGCCTGGACAGGTAGAGAAAACTTGAGCATTACGTGCCAGAAACGATGAGCATGGTGTTCCACAAGGAGAAAATAAGCTGCAAGCTACATACCTGAACCACTTTATCTGGCTTATCACTGTGCTTCCCTGGAAAAAGTTGAGGAACCAGCCAGGCAATGAAAGATAAAGCCAGGAGGTTCACAACTACTCCCATGAGGAAAATAATAAGCAATAATGCTCTCTAGGCTGGAACCACATGCCTTATCAATTGAAGATGAGGCCTGGGAAAAGGAAGCATATTAAAAATAAAAGCATCCTGAAGAATTGCCCCTGTATTTCTTCTCTGGAGAGCTAATATTTCCATATCAAACCACTATCCCTCAGTTCAGTGAAGGCCGGGAAGGGACTGCATATACTAGTCACCTTAGAAGGGCTGAACACAAAGAGAAAAATCACTAAAAGTTACAGGGGAAATCAGAGGGTGCTAAATCATGGAAGAGTTACATTCAAGTGCTCTCTGTGTGCACTGGGAGACTCCAGAAGAGAAGCTGAAGACAGGGTTCCTAGCACAGCTCCCAGAGTAACACACGTGCTCTTTCTGATCTATCTTAAGACGTCTGAGTATCATGTATAGAAAACAGTCTTTCACTGAATCCAGATCTTCAGTTATAACAAATGTGCTCCTTATAGTTAAACCTTAAAAAAACTCACATATTGGCTAAAATGATTATATAACTGCTCAGGGATGTCACATTTAAGATTAGTTATAAAAATCTGCATCTAATTTGATTTAAAAAGAAAAAGTAAATTCTCAGAGAGCTGCAGCAAGTGAATAGATTACAGACACAAATACACCAAATCAAAGAAGAGGAATTACTACCTCTTCTTAGCTCATTAAAATTTATACCTTATGCAATTAATACAACTAAATTGACAAACCCTCTTTGGTTTTGGATATACTTGTATCAGAACTTCCCCTATGTGTCTGAAAGTCAAATACTGCAAGCAGCTTTACATCTGAGCTTCAGAAGGAAGTTGAAATAATGGAAAATATTTCGAGGTAGAAAAGTACAATGTATTATCTAATGGTTACAGGAAAAAAAATATCTGTGAACTATGATTCTTGGGTTTGATTCCTGATTTTATCAGAGACTGGCTTAAGATGCATCCAGCTTAAATGTTTCAACAGCTAAAAGATGCTTAGCCACAGTAAGATGATTCAGAGTGCCAGTTAGGAACCTGTCTCCTTAGCCATTCAGCAAAGAGGGGTTTTTTTTGGGATATTGGTGTTGCCAGGCTCCCAAAATAGTCAATGGAGACTGATAGGCTGCACTTAAGAATGAGTCAGAGCAAAAGCATCAGACAGTTACTCCTGTAATTGCATTCTGGAAGATCCCATCTGTGCTGGTTTAACCCCGGCCAGCAACCAAGCACCACGCAGCCACCCGCTCACTCCCCTCACCCAGAAAGATGGGGAGGAGGATCGGAAAA
>JAVJGI010000063.1:54806755-54829394 GCA_035590275.1 Ibycter americanus
ATCACAGCCAAAACACAGCACAGCACCAACTACTAAGAAGAAAATTAACTCCATCCCAGCTGAAACCACGACACCATCTCTCACTGTCCATTAGAGAAAAAGTGCATAAGAAGCATCATGGAGTTACTTGGCCTCGGCTCAGTCCCAGGAGAACTGATCTCTCCATGTCTCACAAGGAAGCTCAACCAGCCAAGGACATTGTCACATCAGCTGCAGGACTGATCTCTCACTTGAGCCCCAGCTGCCCTGATTGCTGAGGTGGCCTCTCTGCTGGCTGAGGCTGGTTACGCATCGGAAGAGGCACCTGTCTCTGCTCACAGGGCCACCGGGGAAAGAAATGTGACACCGTTCTGGATCTCAGTTACATCCCCACGCCTGACAGGAGTGGACCTGACCCAAAACAACTGACCCAGACAGTCCCATTCAAGCCCGGGTGCCCAGAACTGTGCAGGCAGGTATTATGGGAACATAAAGAATAAGCCAGAGGAAACATAACTCTCCAGCTCAGTTAGTATGGCGCTCACTGGTAACAGGGGAGAACTGTTTCCACTGAAGCAAGTTTCTGACATGAATATGGTTTTAGAAAACTGATCCCAAGAACAGAAGCAAGCATTTCAAGACTAGATCGTGACTTGTTATAACTAAAGTGTCCTAGGAGTTACCTGGAGGTATACTGGGATGGGTCTCTCTTTGGTACTGATATTTATATTTCCAGGTGGTCACTAGTTTCTGAAAAAAATCACTGAATACACAGCAGGACCTAATGTAAAAAACCACTTAAATATCAGAATTAATAGACATTCTTTTATGTTGAGATGAAGCTACCATTTCAGCAGATCCCGTGCTTCTAAACTGTGGGTTTAATAGTCTAGATTCCTTCTGATTCAGAATCACTTTTCTAGGCAATGATACTTCTTCCTTCCCTCTGAGCTAGTGTCCTGAAGATGTAAATATTCCAGAATAAGGATTTCAACCTTCTATGTCTTGTCTAAACTATGCACTTCAATCTCTCAACTACTGCCTTATGAGGGGGCTTCTAAAGCAGAATCACTACAGCTGCATCAACACGGACCAAGTGGTACTCACTTGTACTGCTCCATGAGCTGTGCTGCCTGAGCTGCACCATGCCATGTGGATGCTGGCTTAAAGGCCTCTACTGCTGCACTGTCTTACTTTCTATGCAAACACTCTATATATCTGAATATAAAGAAGCATGTTTTGTGTTGCCACTTCATTCATTTTCAAAGGCTACACTGACTTGCATACAAGATATTTTCAGTGCTCTGAATGTATCAGAGGGGCTGAAGTCACATATTTTGGTTTCTAGAAGAAACTATGCCATAATGTTACGGATCTCAACATTTAAAAATCTTTTGGTTTCCATTTATGAAATCAGTAATCCTTTCTTGTTTTCAAATTTTTATGCACCATAGCTGTACAAGTGATTTTTTTCATTAATTACCTGCTAACAGTTTAAGATCGAGTTACAGTAACAAAACCACAAGTTCTTCCAGACTGTGAAAAACTGTTGATACCAGTATAGCAGCACTGATGTTAATATGTACATACTGTATCTTCTGTCCAGTTAGACTACAGTCCAGAAACTTCTCAATGTAGCCTCTTTCAAAGACATGTAAAAAAACCCCAACAAACCCCAAACATCCTTCTGTTGTAATTAACAAAAATAGCTAGAATCCAATATAGTGTGAATGGCTGTTTTTCAATAAATTAGAAGAAGAAAAAACAGGACCAGTTAAAAATAGAGGGATAAGCTACTCTTAAATTGCTTGAACTCTTGAATTTACAAATGCATTATGGAAAATCTGACACATAAATCTAGGTAAAATGATGTCATTTCATTTCTGCTTCTAGGGGGAGAAAAGGGGAAAACTATTGTGGTTTTGAAATCACAATGGAATGAACTCACTCTCATTCCCTGACCTATTAATTTCTCAATACTTATTTTTATAGCTCATGTTATGAAGTTGTGTAATGATAATTTATAGGTCAGCTCAGCCGAACCAGGCAGACAATACTTTGCATGATCCTTGCTGTTCCGGTCCACAAATCCAACATATTGACTCTCATCTGCCCGAGACTATTTGAACTTTTCTCACAGAGATGCGTGATGAAAGGAAACACATGAATAAAAATATGGAACAAAGGGCAAACGTTTATATAAATCATTCAAAAACATTATTAAAAGCCCCAAGAGGTAGCAGTCAGCAAGGATGCCACATTCCACATGCACTTCAGAGAATGCCTACAGAACTGGTGCCCGTTAACAGATAGATGTCTGTTTTTTCTGAGTGTATGTCTAAGACTCTGGGTTCAGCATTTCAGCAGCTCATTGTTAAGCTTCCAAAGCAATGCAAGTGTCACTTGCCATGAATGCAGAACTGATAATTCATACGTCACCAGCAGTCACATCCAAGCCTGCCCAGACAGAAACACCCACACCAGAGGCAAAACTTGGTTCCTATGTATAGGAAATTCTATTTTCAGCTACTGAGTTACCTAAAAATAAACTCCTACTCAAATGCAAGTTTCCCTCAGTCCATTTTATTAGTACTATTAAAATACAAAGTACAATTTCGCTTCGCAAGAACTGTTCCTACTCTAGCAGTGTCAGGTGGCTGGGTTCCAGTATCCTGTGAATACACTTTACATTCTAAAGAACTAGGCATTTTCAGAACGACAGTACTTTGTATTTTGAAAAATATCCCTTTGTGATTTTCTGCCAGCTGAAGCATCCAAAGTGTCTGCCCTCAAAAAAAGATTCAGTGCTTTTGGCAGCATTTGCAAGCTAGTCTGTTTTTTCCAATCCAAAAACATTTTCTTTGCCAGACAGTCATCTGAAATAATGTTCTTACACAGAAAATACATGTTCAGTATGTTTCGCATTTATACACTGTAAAGAGGCCAGTATGCAAGAAGTTCTGAGGTCCTAGAGGCTGGCACTGGATTACAAGGGCAGTTACTTTCCTTTCAGATTGAAAGTGAAGGCACTGGAAGATGGCAAAGGTGATTGCAAAGCACTAGGATTTCTAGGACCATGACTAGGACAGCATCACTCCCAGGACTGCAGGGTCATGGGCAAAGGTGCTAAAGACTGATATAAGGTTGCCCTGTAGGGAAGGCTGTGATAAAAAGTCAGCCCCTCACTGTGAGGAGGGAAGAGGCCAGCAGCAGCTTCATGATTTTTGGCCATAGGGCAGCAGTACCCTGGCTATGTAACTGGTGTACCCGCCCAAGGTATTTCCAAGGTTAAAATGCTGAAGGATTGTGAACACAACAATTCTGATGATGTGATAGAAATCTCCAAATTCTAAATTACAAATGTTTTCCTCCCTATTCTATGGGACTTTCCAGAGTGTTGGTTTTTTATTATATTTAATTTGAACAATGAGCTAGCCTTACAATTCAGATTACAGGTTACATTGTTCATTTTATGCACAGATGTTCCCAAACAAAATAGAATTTGGAATCTACCATGATTTCAGATTTTGAGAGATTTGTGTGGACTTCTCACAAACCATAGTCTGCATTCCTTTACAAAAAAGAACAAATTAAAAGAATTTAAGTATGTGAAAAGGTTTTCTGATATGAAAGCAGTGTACAGTACTATAAAGGCATGGTTAGACATAGTTTGATATCAGACTATGTCTGACAAATCTAGCTGCTCCCCCAGCTGCCTGCTCCATTCAGCTGACACAGGTTATCACCCTCTCAGCAAAGCAGGACTGGTAGGTATTCCTTATCTGCTTCTCTGTGAGCGTAGATAGCTCTGCTTAGGATGCTCCTCTTTGACAGTGTTAGCTCAGATCCTGCATTTTGCACTGAAGTGGTTAAAGAATGTGTATTCACTACACTGGATACCTCTTCTGCCCTTCATTCCAGAGGACATTCAAATGCAGGGCCCTACAACTTGCAGACCAATCTGTCTATGGTCTAAAACATCATCACATTCAAATTTAATAAGAATGTTGCAACGTTATGACAGCTCTAATATTCTTCAGAACTAATATTTTTTCTGGGGCAGTCTTTCCTTTTACATTTCATGATGACCTTGGTTTTTTCCCTCCCTCTTTCCTGTGGGTAAAAGAAATACAGTTTTCTGGGGACATAGAAACAAACACTACTGAAATTAAATACACATACTTCCCACTGTCAGTCTTCTTGAGTACTTTTTGTGTGTGTGGTTTTTCTTTTTGGTTTTTGGTGCTGTTTTTTTTGTTTTGGTTTGGGGTTTTTTGCATGAAGATGTGATCTTAACATTTAAAGAACTCATTAATCATGTTCCAAATTCTCACAGGGAGCCCGGCTTTCTTTTAAAAACCAGCCTGTCTGTTCTCAAGGTATAGTATGAAATGGGACATAAACTGTCAGTGTGTCTGCTTTAACAAAAACACCTACCCATAGTTATTATGAAAAATATTTTTTTAAAGCCACTTTCTGTGTGCGTCTTTATGAAGCACCTAGGCTTTTTGCTTTTCTTTTCTGAAAATATCTATGTGAAATGCTGTGGCGTGTGTTATGTATAAGAACAGATGAGATAGTCAAATGATCCCAAACATGCATGCAGTAAATGATTTGTGCAGATGACAATTCATAGACAAGAGGTGTTTTTCACATATATTCACAAGAAACATTCAACATCATCTAAGCATGGTCAACCGGCCATTCCCACAGCCAAGGAGCAGATACAGTGCCTATGTGAATACAGTTCCAACATACACAAACAGCAGTCTCTGAAGTGGAAACAAAGCATCAGCAAACCATCCCTGGGCCACTCGAATACATTTTTAATGTCACACAATTGACAAAGAAAGACCAGCCTGCACTTAGCCTGCATAGGCATTATATGAAGGCTAAGGATGGCAATGGGGGCAGCTGGGGCCTCCAGCTGGAGCTGCCCTGCACCTTCAGAGCAGTCTTCACAGCAGCCGGGAGCCCACAGCAGCAGGCAAAGACTATGTATGGGTGGCCTGCTCAGAGCTTAGGTCATGCTCTGCCATGTCTTGGGCCAGGGCCAGCATATGCAGCTACCTGTGTGGCCGGAGAGCAGATACAATCCCAAAGGCAGTCTGCAAATAGGGTCCTCGTCCAGCTTATCTGCTACAAGATGAGAGAGTCATCTGATAGGAGGCTTGGTAGCAGGCACAGGTCACCTGGAAAAGCATGAGGTGAAGGGCCCGTACGAGCACAACCCTTGCTGCCAGTGCACTGGTTGTAAGTGCACAAAGCCTCACTGAAGACCTGTGGAGCCCTTCCCGGGGAAGAGCTTTTGAGGCTCTTGCAGCCTACCATCCATTTGTGGTTTTATTCCAGTTTCCCATTTTACATGTCACCCATTGAGAAAATTGACTATTGTCTTTTTGGTTCCTCAGATTTCACCTACTTATCACACTTCTGGCAAGTTTTCCTCAGTGCCTTCATTTTGTAACAAGTTTCTCCATCTCAGAGGTCCTTTGCACTGTTTTTTCCATTAGTTTTTTGTTCTTGCTCTCAGGTTGCCCTGACTGGGCTCTAAGATAGCCCTTTCCAATTCTTTCTCCTACTGATTGCTGTATCTGAAAGGGTACTTCTGGGAGCTCCAGACATTTTCTATCATCTCCTTAGTCCTCCTTCCCTTTCTGAGATCATGCCAAAGGCAGCAGAGCGGTCACTGGACTTAAAGGGTCAGTCACACTGTATAAAGGTTTTGTTAAATAAATTTTCCTTAAAAATAGCCTGCCCACTCTATTTGTGACAGTGGACTGATATTTTTAGGCTCTTGATTTAATAATAAGAAAAACAAAGCCCAGCTAAATTCTCCATCTGATTGTTAAACCAGCAATCTGAAAGTGCATTTCCTCCTCTAGTTAAGCTGAACTGAGCTCTGACTTTTGTTTAATTTCTCCTTTGGCTTCAAAACTTGGATAATGTTTTGTTTGTATTTTAAAGCTTGCTTACCAGGCAGTTTCTCCAACCACTCATCACTATACTCTTTCTTTCAGCGGTATATACTTGAGATGTCAGATTTACTGACTAATCAGAATATTTGCCATCAGCAAAAAAAAATACCCAGTGGGTCTTTTTAAGCAAAGAAAGAAGCACAGGAAATAGCCTAATGTGATATTATTTACCAAAGAAGTAATGGTAAAAAAAGATGTAGCCATTGGATCATCTCATCCCTAGTACTATGCTTCTGCATAGAAGTCTTCCCTTTGAATTGCTTTACAGTAAAATAATAATGCTTCTTCAACATGCCACACAGTTGACAGTCTTTAAAAACCATAATTGCACTGTAGAACTAATTCCTAATGCAATGGACCTTAGTTGCCTGGTTCTCTAATACACTGTCAAATAGAAGCCCATGCTGGTCAGAGTTAATCACATTTCCATTGTGACTAGTCCTTGGGAGACCACGGCTAAGATTTTCTTCAGTCCATGTAACCAAGTTTTGTATGACTTTATTCATAAGTGTTGTTCGAAATTAGACAGTCTGTCTTTCTCCACATGCTGGAACATTTCAGCAGTAATTCTAAACTGCCTCAAATACATGTTGTAAAATGTTTTGCATCTGTGTGGTTTCTATATTCCAAATATGCGTGTGTGTTTCCACATTACAAATGTGCATGGCAGAATCTAATAAATCTAATGGTTACTGCAGTGTTGCACATTAATATTGAGACTGTAAGTCTAGGCAACAGGCAGTATTTTACTAATTTTGAGCGTCACGTTATATGCAACCATCATGATTACACAAAGAAAAGTAGTATAGCAGATCAGTAAATTAACTACTGAATACAGTGATATCTAGAGGCAAGGCTATGGACAATCTAGACAGAGGTCTATGGACTGGAAAAAGGGAGTCTCGAGATCTGGGGAGACTCCTTGCTATATCTTCCACCATACCCCGATGTTAACAGGCAACAAGCACTGAAAACAGCTATACTGCAGTACGCCATGGTACTGAGGGAAGAGGGTATCTGGACAGATCCTGGCAGACAATGCCAAGTTAACAGTGAATGTTGAAACAATTGTCATGATATATTATCACAGAATGCCAGACTTAGTAGAGCTTTAATAGCTCAAGCATTTAGCAACAAAGGCAGCCAGTTATACTTACCAGCAATACTTAAGTTATACACAGTAAAGGAAGGACAGAAGAGAGAGGGAGGGAAGCAAGGAAGGAAGGGAGGGAGGGAGGGAATGAGGAAGGGAGGGAGGGAGGAAGGAAGGAAGGAGGGAAGGAGCCACCACTTTGGAAATAGTTTTGAATTTACTGACAAGAGAACACTAAACAAACAAATAAAAAAGTCAAAATAAGAGAAGCTGAAAAAACTGAGGCATAACTTCACCATGTCATGACACATTGTCTCCCGAGAGTTTAGGCTCAGGAACCTAATTCATGTATGTGAAACATGGCTCTGACCAAGTCCTCACAAAATACAGTGCAGTCATTCAACTGAGTGAATTAACGCTTCATGGGAAATTTCATCTGGAAAAAAACCACCTCACAGGGTAGAATGCGAATGTTCCCATTCTGAAGAGGTAATTTGTATACCCAGGAGATAATTTACAACTCTAGGAAAGCACAGTTCAGTGTGAAAATGAAAAGAAATATTTCTGGTCAGTTCAACAAACCAAATCAAAACATTTTCATTCTTCAATATTGAAATACGTCATTTCAATTTAAAAACAAAAAAACCATGACAAGATGTGGTTATTTCTGTGTACACATTTGGAATGTTTCATCACAAGTGAAAAGAAAAATTGTATTTCAGTTACTTGATCTGATAGGGATTGAAATCGAACAATGAAATGCTGAAATTTCCTGCTGGGTGAACATCCCAATTTGTATCAAGTCTAGAAAACAAGTGTTTCTTTTTCAAGGAAATACCTCATTCAAGTAAGCAAGGGTTATTGAGGCTATCATCTCTGACACAGAGGTACTTATTGGCAACTAGGTTTGTGAAAGAAGGAAAAATTCTAAATGTGCTTACATAAATCAATGAAGTCCAAAAGCCAGAAATTTTGTTGTGTAATTATTCTTCTGTACTGTTTAAAAATAAAAGGTTATTGGCCAGAATTTTGGAAGATTTGGTATCTCAGTGTTCTGAAACACAGATAATTTACCCTGGAGCAGATAAAGCATGGTAACACTCTCCACACTATTTCCCCATGTGACACTGAAGCATAAACATGCAGTTATTTATTTGTCTTCTGCTAAAGAGTAAAGTCATATTTACTGTGGAATAAGACTGTGCAAACAAGCTGAACAGCTGACCCACAGTAATGTTTCCCAGCAATAAATTTTTCATATGTCAATCCTCTCAATAAGTGATAACTAAATAAATAATGTTTTTTTCAGGTGCCACTACCTCAAAGATCATAGCTAATATGCTTTCAATGACTGTTGAACAATTCCAAGCATAGGCAGCCCTAATAAAAAAGAACATAATGTTATTGTCTTGTATCAAGAAGAGCGTGATGAGGGAAATATTTGGAGATGAAGGAGAGTGCATCAAGATATGAAGGAGCTTCTGGGAGGTTTTATTTAACTTGTTTATTAAGACTGGAATTCAGCTCAGCACAAAGCTTTCTGTGACTTTCTGGAAAAAGTTTTCAGTCAAATGCAGAACAGCTGTGCTCTCCTGCAGTTGCACTAAACAACAATCTCTGTCACAGCATTCTAGCAAAAAGGGTCTATTCAGTTAAATGTAGTTTTGGGGATAGGAGAAACCTCCAGAAAGTGAGTTAAAATGGTGCCATTTTGGCACATTGTCAGAGAGTCAAGAAGGAACTTGTACCTCATTCCTCCCATAGATTCAGAAGACCCTATTGTAGTCAAGGTGACACTACTCAGCTGTAGCAACTGAGAAATAAGCCAGTATGCGTTTTTTAAGCCGTGAAAAAGATGTGCTCATGCTCGCATGGTGCAAAGTACTGAGAATAGAACAGGCATGGTTAAGAGAAACACTAGCAGAAGGTTTGGGCTGAGTCCCAAACACATGCAACGTTAGGCTTAGTAGAACATATCCCAGGATCATTTGAATGACAAGAAATGGAGCTACCTAATGTACTCCTGCCCAGAAAATGACAGTTCTGGTTTTGCTAGGAAAACAAGCAATTCTGATAAGGCATGAGGGGACTGGCATCACTTGAATTTCACAAATCAGCTCCCATGCTGTAAAGTGATCATAATAGTAAGTGATGAATTTTCATTAGAGCAGATCTAGAGAAGTCAAGCTCTGAATCAATTCAAAACTGCTTTGAATTAAGCATTTTGCTTCTAGCGATCTGTTGAATTAGGTGCCACGACCAGCACCATTGCTTCTGCTTTTCTGCCAGGTCCTGTCAGCATCCAACCTAAATAAATGCGCTTAGTTTATATGAAACTGTGCATTCCTCTTTATGATGTTCATCATTAGGTACCCGAGTTTTGTACACCAGACATAAGGTGGCTTATATTTTATTTTGTAGTCTTCATGCAAGAAATTAACAGATAGGTACAATGGTTAAAAAAACCATCCCAGCAATAGAAATGGATTATCAGTCTAATTCATGTCCTTTCACAGGTTTATTAATACCCTCAGAATGTCATCTGATACATCATTAGCAAGTCACAAGTTGGTAACCTCATAAAAATGAAGGCGCCTGATCCCAGTCTGAGATATTAAAACCTGTTCAACTATTATTTAATGTGGTGTTGCCCTCAGCCCTGTCACCTAGCTAAATAGGTGTTTATTTATATAAATCTATTTATATAATCTATATAAATAGACTGTTCATCTGGAATTTTAGAAAGGTACACTTGATCCTCTCTTTGTATGAACTGAATCAGATCCTTGAGCCTATTTCTCCTCACCTCATGTGCATGTTTTAACCAGGATAAGCAGATGAGCTCTTTGGTTATAGCCATTATGCCTTATTATGAAGTTGTCTTAGGTAAAGGAAGAAGAACTGAGAATGACTGCATAGTGCCTTACTGCCTTGCAAGTCCTGGGTTCTTTCCTTAGCCCTAATGGGATAGGGAAGCTCTAAGAATGTGGCATAATGATCATAAATGTCTTCTGTTGCTGGATTTAGCACAGTTTGTTATGCTGGCTGTTTGAGGGGGAGCTGCAGAGTGTTCAGTTTTACATTCATCTATTCAAAAATTTCAAAGAATACCTAAAGCAAGGCTGTATGGATTGCTGGAGTGTATATATATATGCATAAATCTAGATATATTATTAAGTCATGTGCCCCCAGCCTGCCCTGTGTCCCACTCACCACCCCCCACCCTTCTCCAGCTCCCCACCCCCCCCAAAAAAAAAAAAAAAAAAAAAGAGAGAGAGAGAAAAAGAGGTACAAGAAAATGAAAGGTTAGGGAAAAAATAAAGAAATGCCAGAGAAAAACAGAGACTGAGAGCAATACTGAGATATCCTGTCAAAGAGGTACTTGTACGTAGAGTGTGATTACCTGTATTTGAGTAAAATTGTGATTGGAGGTTCTTTAGGGTAAAATATGTACAATAAAGATGCAAAAGCTATCCAGATGCTTGAAACAGAGCTAGAAAATTTAGATTAGAAACAAGATTCATTTTTTATTAAGCAATGAGGATAAATACCTAGTGGATTACCTAAGGTTCTAGCAGGTTTACTATCACTGCAAGTATCTGTCTGTTTGCCTGTTTCTAAAATAAATGCTGCACCTCAAATGAGGATTAGTCAAGGTAGTAAATTGTTTATTTTTTCACTGGAAAACTATATTCACAACAGTGCCCTAGTTTTACAATCTGTTCATCAGTTAGATATGGCAAGGGTATGAATAACTCATGTTCAGTAAATTAATAAAGCAGTTGTTTCAGAAATCAATCACAGCCCTTAATTTTATCACATCTTTTTGTATTTGATAGTGTGACTACATTAAGTACATGATATGCTAGCTATTATTCAAAAACCCAAAGGAAAATATATTTAAACCCAAGGATTGTTGTGGAAATGTCAGTTGTTAATATAGTGGTGCTAGTAATTTGCACTGTACTAGGCTGGATGTTGTCATTCAGGAACAAGTCAACATGGGAGAGATGTGAAAATAGTTTCCTACCCCATGTCCCATGTCACTGTGCACAAAGAAATGTCCACTTTGGGTGAAGGGCTATGTTTCTCCACAAGAGATCTTTGGGATTAGACAAATTCTTAGGGCACTAACTCAAAAGATGGAATCAATCCGAACTCCTCTTTTCAAGCTGCCTTCTGACCTAGGCAAAACCATCATGGAATTGGTCTAAAACTCAGAAACTGCAGTTTTAGTAAGTAATTTGAAAGAGAGAGCTTAGAGACAGAAGACCTACATTATTTTCTTTCTAAATCCAAGCAAGGATTTTTTAGGGGTAGCTGCTCTATTTGTTCTCCCAAGGATAAGCCTCCATTTTGTGGGTTTTTTTTCTTAAGTTAATTCTTGCCTCCTCCTGGTGTTTTGCTTAACCGTATTCTTATGCATACACACTATGACCATAAGTGCATTATAACATGGTCATTTTAAAAGCCCATACAACTTTTCAGTAATAGTACTGAAAGCAAGAAAACAGGGGAAATAAGGACACATCATTAAAAGCAAGATTCCTATAAAGCTCTGTCTTTCCCAGCTAGGTGTGATATTGTTTATGAAGCAGCAGGAGGATACTAATTTTCTGGCTTCCAGCACTCTGTCTGCCTTGGGAAATTTAATCTAACTAACAGCGGGCAAAAATATTATACTTTGACCAGACTTCACATACCGTGAAGAGAGAAAGGGTTGGGACATATCTATTTTTAACCAAAAAGTTTCTAAAATTGAATCACTTTTGTGTTCCCGCTCAGTAAAGAAAATAAAAAAGTATTACTTTTTGTGGTAAGCCACACAAAAATAAAAATCTGTTGGACTTTGATTGGAAAGAAAAAAACAACACAGCAATAATACACCCAGTAGCAGATTCAAAACATAATAAATCTTTTTTTCTCTCTTTTGTTTTTCTTTTTTATTTTTGAACAGCAAGGAGTGTCAAATTCTAACCTTTTGCCTGAAGAAGCTCAAAATGACTCATTGCCTTTCTCCCAAGTATGGACATGCAAAGAGAAAGGATTAACTAACAGAATAAAGGCAGTTCAGCTATACACTGCTTTACCTCCATCAGTTAGGAAACATGATAAAGATGCCATTAGACCCACAGGTTGTCTCTCCAGTTTTTCAGCAAGTTTATGTATGCAAGCAAGAGATGGAATATAGGCTGCAGTTCAGCTCGTTCTGTGTATGTCTGTCACCACAGAAAGCACTTCCAGAATTGTCCTGCCGATTTAGGATTAGATTTAGATGAGTAACTTCTGTTTATTTTATTAATGTGTCCCAATTAGATGGGTTTGATATGATACCTATCATAACGGCAGTTAAGTGCCTGTGTGTTGTGCCTGCACATTGCATTGTCTCTTGTCCTTCCTGAGAAACAGAAAGCAAGTATCTTATTTCTATTCTTACTTGAATGCCTTCACAATATTTTCCTTGTATGATCAATCATTCAGAGGCAGTACAGCCTAACAGACTTAACAAAGAACGGAAAAACAAGAACTCTCGATTTACCACTAAAGGAATACTCAGCCCTGGGCAACACTAATAACTCTCTGTGAACTTTTCCCAGCTGTATCAGACAGAGCTGTATTCAACATTATTAATATTAAGATTACTTAATAGGCCTAATTTTCTTTTTCCTCAGCCACATGGATTATTCAGATAAGACCATAGTGCAATCTATTAGCTCCTATCATCTATATATGTTGTAGATTACAGTTTAATAGGTTTGCATGACACTATGCAGATGTAAAGTGCTAGCTGAAGTATTTTCACTGTCCTAAATGGGTCTGTCTTTATCTGAAGCATGCACAGAACTGAGGGTCAGAAACATGAGAGAAAATTTGGAAATTATTCTACAACGGAGCTTCCTTGGCAATGTGTTCTGTAATTGTCACATACCACAAAATGTCCAAAGATCATGCAGCTTCTGTGCTAGATCCTACACCAAGTTATTCTTACTGTCATCAAGAGATTTGTTTTCAAAACTAGATGTTACTCCGTATTGTGGCATTTGTGTCAACAACGTGAAAGGCATATCATTTGTTCTTCTGATGTGGTATGTTACCCTACTTGTTCTATAAATATGTGTGTACAAAAACAAAGCCTTAACCATAACCTTTAAGACTTAAGTGACTGTATAACATTCAGCTGTGGAAAGCAACAAAAAAAAGCAGTGTCTTCAACAGGAAAAAAGTGCAGCTCTCTTCTTGTGGCAGGCTACAGCAATTCTGCAGCAAAGTGGCAGAAACTTTATGTCTAACCCAGAGTTGCTACATGTACTGCTGGTAGCAGATGACTTTCAAGAGCAGGATATAGAATGAAGAGTGATCGATGTTCTGCATCATCCAAGAAATTTCAGAATCTGATTACACAAATGTTTATTTTTTTAAAATGCTAAAATTAATTCATTTATTTGGGAATGTTAATTTTTCTACATGTTCTGCTTATTCCTGTGACAAAAATATCCTGCAATATTTAGATTTCAGGTATATCTGAAACAGTGCTAGTATGGCATAGCTTTTCAAAATTGCTTCAGAAAAGAATTATTTCTGTTTAACACTAACAGGTCTACAAATGCCTCCCTAAGACAAAAGAAACACTGCCATATTATACATTTAGGAAAAGATTAGTTAATCCTTCTTTAGATTATTAGAGATCTGATTTAACACACCAAACATTAATTTTCTGGCAACACCAACCATTTTTTATTCACTTCCAACCAGTTCTAAGGAATACCTGGGATTTCCCAGTATCCGCAAAATCAAGAACATGTTTTGTTCAGCTGATCCTATATATGAACACAGTTAGGTCTTCTGTTTTCTCTATCAGTTGTCCTGAAATACCACCCAAATACTATAACCAGTCTTACTGGTATGTGCCACCTAATATATAGACAGCTATGGCCTCTGCTCAAAACCAGAGACTGCTCAAACTTCCACCCTACCCTATGCTCTGTATGTAACAGATATAATTAATAAAACTTTACAATGTTGCATTTTTTACCATTCATTATTATTTAACCAAAATCAATCAAGCAACAGGGTTCCATTTTTAAAATTAGATTTATTATCGACAAATAGACATCCTTGTAATGGAAAACCTCAGAAGTTCCAAAAACTTAGAATTAAAAAAAAAACCAAACCAACCCAACTATTTTTTTTCCTTTCTTCTAGTCCAAACCAGACTTTCTTCATCTTTTAATTCCATTCCCAAGCAAGCCTCCTACTTTAGAGACACAAGCCCTAAAATGTAACTCTTAGTTGTTTGTATAAGAGGGTTTCGCATTCCTCTGCAGGGCCAGACAAATAGTTACAGTCAGACCTAGCAATGAGTGGAACTGTTCCATGCCATAGAAATCCAGAGTGAGTCCAACCAATGTGCCTTTTACATGGGATGTGAGTCAATCTGCATCAGAATAGTTGGCAAAATCTCAATAACTATTGAAAAATACCATTTACTGAAATGCTGCTGGGGGCTGAGAGAGATGAAGTTCAGTTTGGCTCAGCTCAACAAACCAAGATGCATTACAGTTGGAGTCATATCTGCAACCCCTGCCAGATCATTCACTGTATTATACAAAGCCCTTCACTGTGCCTGACTGCATGAAAAGTCATGACAGCTGTTTTTTTGCCTCACTCTGTCTGGGTACCATTTTGTATTCTTGTGTATTAAACAATGGATGTAGATTTATATCTAACAGATTTTCTTAGAGGTGTAGACATCTAAAGCTGAGCTCCTATGCACTGCACCCTGCAGTGCATGCATCCCAGCTACTACCTGGCTGAGCCCAGAGTCAGATCTAGGCTGGATCTAGAAAGCCAGAATTTTTAAAAGACAGACTGCTAGGCTTCTCTTGATTCATTCAAGGGAAAAAGTTGTGCGCAATTTTGTTTGGAAGAAATTTATTTTTGGGTAAGGCTATCTTTCATTCATTTCCATTTTGCTTTACTAGTTCATGTAGTACTGTTACTGAACATGAGACAAATTCTCCCTTCAGTTATATTTGTGCATGCTTTATCAGCAAGCAGCCTCGGGCTGCCTTGGCTCATTGTAACTCAGCAGTGAATTTGGCCAAGTTGTTTTAATGCACACGGGCAATTGACAATTATTTTAAATTTGACTGAGCTACTTTGTGAGTTTAGTTCAGGAACACCACAAAAGTATTACCTTCTAGCTTGAAGTTAATACAGCACAAGTCTTGTAAAGTATTTCAATAGGCCACTCAAACCACTCTGGCCAAGGAGCACAGCTGAACAAACTATACAATTTAAGAAAAAGTTGGTTGTACTGGCACTTGGATGAAAGAGATGGTACCAGCCTTATCTTGTGAACTTTGAAACTGCCTATATCGTATCAATCCCTTTTACATTTCTGACATGCAGACAGTAAAGACTTGTTCTTACCTTCCTTACTAAAGGGAAGTTTCACAATATCTGAGTGGGTGAAAAAGAGAGTGATGTGATTCTGGGTCTGATCCTGATCTTGCTTAGCACAAATCAGAAGTAATGTCACCAAATATAAACTGGCTTAACACATAAGAGGATTTCAGAAGAAAGTTTAATAGGCTATTCATGAAAAATTATAATAATGATGAATAATTGGTAGCAAATTGCCATAAAACCTCTCCTATTCTAAGTAACTTTCCCAGTGTATCTGTAAATGTTTTCGTAATTATGTTCCGACTTTATTACAAAGCCAAATAATAGGCAACCTAGCAAGGGAATAACATCCACTGCATGGACTTCTACCAGCCCAACCACAACAGCTTAATAGAAAAATACAACTCTAGTCCTGGATGACACATTGTGATGACATTCTGTCCATTCCCTGGCAAGATCAATGCAAATCAAACACATTTGAGATGTTGGTGACTGAATCCTGAAATAAAGCATGTAAATAAATGTGGACTTGTTGGAAGAAATGTTATGGCTGATATGGGACTGTACAAAATCCTTGTTTCACAAAGCTCTCCTTGTTAACCATCTTGCGCTTCTATTGAATGGGGGTTTGGCAACGTTTAATAGCATGATAGGTGAAAGCAAGCCTAAGAAGTTTCCAATTAAAGATAATAGTGACCTATTCAAATGCAAGTTTAAATAATCCTGCATTTTTCCAACAAGCTTGTTTCTAAGTAGTCACACTCTTCTGTTCAACACACTCAGAGGCAAACTTCTGATGATAATGGAAGGTGAGGTCAAGAGAGCTTTCCCTGATACATGAATAAAGCCCACCCAGCATGATGTGGTTAGGCATAAAAACAGATTCGTTGCCTCTAGAAAAAAGACAACATATGAGAAAGTGGACATCAGGCAATATCAGTAACAAACAGCAAGTGATGATTCTGTTGAAGTGCAACTGTAAGTCACTATAACTGGGTCAATTACAGACCTACACAGACAGCCATGGTAGAAAGTTTATGATAGAAAGAGACATTACTCAGTCTCCTGTGTTTGGAATCTACTTTACTGAGTCAGGATCATTAAAGCCTGCAGTTTGAACAACACCCAGATACAGGACTCTGGCAGGGACCTCTGAACATACACTTTGAGAGCAAGCAGTTCCAGTTTTCAAGCCCTTCTGAGAAGGTTTACCGGACACATGTAGTTTCCCAGAAATATCCTTGGTTTTCAATGGAAAACAGCATCCATGCCTTCAGACTGTCTCACAGCCCTAAAAAGTCATCTATTTCTCATTCAGCTAGAGGGTTTCTGGGTAATTTCAAACTGAAATATGGAATCTTTATTTTTGAGGGCCAAGGTCCCATCCTGCCCATGGATTTGTGCAACAAAGCTGAAATGCACTTTCTCTTAGACCTCCAGACACACAGTACTTCTCCTTGGGATTTTAACTCTTCAAGACATGCAATGACATAGACAGAAATAGGCAGAGGAAGACTTTACAAGAGTCTGAAAAGAGATAGAGAGAAAAGACTAACTAAAATAGATGTACACATCCACATCCTTTTCTCTTCATCTGTTTTCCCACTGTTCCAGAGATATATTTAGGCTCTAATCAGAGCTAACATGCCTAGGATTCCTCTGTCCCTTACTTCTGTTTTTAATTATGACTCTTCCACTCACAGCTTACTTGCTTTCATTTACCTTCCTTGAATCTATAGTTAAACTGTTTCCTTCCTTCTGCCATTATAATTAATCTCTTCCTGTGCCCAAACTACCTTATATTCCAAGAGACCTCTGCACCCACATGTCCTCCTAGGGTTTTAAAGACAAGGATCAACATACTGTTTTTCTGCTGTTTGAGATTTTCCACCTGCAGAGAAATTATGGGTCTGTTCCTTACATTTTTAGTCATTGCATTGTCCCCGTAGAGTTCTGTCAAAACAGCTGTCCATTAAGATTTTATGCATGGCGTCTTCCTCCACCCAGCAGAGATGTGCAGCAGCCAAAGTTATCAGCTGACTGACTCCACTCTCAGTGAAGACACTAGCAATATAACTATGATGGTACGACAACCATGACTTGAATTAAGATTCGTAAACAGTGGTTCCCCAAAATCATCTTATCCTTGAACCAGAAAATGTCAAAAGAATGATATGTGGAACTACTGTTACAGTCATACTAGCCATATGCTTCTTTCTGGAAGGCTTTCTGTGGGCCTAAGTGAGGAGATCATGAAAAGGAATATTTGCTTCCTTTTAGTGTGGGCTATTGTGAGGAGAGAGAATTTGATAGTTACTTTATTTCCCTATATTGGATCGGTGTGGCAGGGTTTTGGTAGTGGGGGAGTACAGGGGTGGCTTCTGTGAGAAGCTGCCAGAAGCTTCCCCCATGTCTGATGGAGCCAATGCCAGCCGGCTCCAAGACAGACCCACCACTGGCCAAGGCAGAACCTGTCAGTGACAGTGGTAGTGCCTCTGTTATAACATATTTAAGAAGGAGGGCTAAAAGTATTGCAGAGCAGCAGCCAGATGGAAGAGTGAAACTAGGTGAGAGCAACAACTGTGCAGACACCAAGGTCAGTGCAAGAAGGAAGGGAGGAGGTACTCCAGGTGTTGGAGCAGAGATTCCACTGCAGCCCATGGTGAAGATGATGGTGAGGCAGGCTGTACCCCTCAGTCCATGGAGGTTAACAGGGGAGCAGATATCCAGCTGCAGCGCATGGGGGACCCCACGCTGGGGCAGGGGAAGAGTATGAGGAAGAATGAGTGGCAGAGACAACATGCGATGAACTGACTGTAACCTCCATTCCCCGTCCCCCTGTGCTGGTTGTGGGGGGAGAGAAATCGGGAGGGAAGTTGAGCCTGGGAAGAAAGGAGGGGTGGGGGGAAAGTGTTTTAACATTTAGGTTTTACTATCTCATTACTGTACTCTGATTTGATTGGGAATAAATTCAATTAATTTTGCTGAGCTGAGCCTGTTTTACCCATTATGCTAATTGCTGAGTGATCTCCCTGTCCTTATCTTGACCCGCGAGCCTTTTGCTACATTTTCTCTCCCTGGTCCAGCTGAGGAAGGGAATGATAGAGCAGCTTTGGTGGGCACCTGGCATTCAGCCAGGGTCAAACCACCATATCCCCTTTTTTTACTGAGATCAAGGGACAGGGTACAGATAGCCTAGCTTAAAACCATCAGAGATGGATTTCAGAAGGAAAATGAACATAGCGTGGTTTCTGGTATTTCTGGAAAGAGTCTTCGATTTAAGAGCAAGAAGGAGAAATTAAAAAGAAACATGTATCTTTAATTAGCAAGCCCTTGGCAAGAAATCTGGAAATATCTTCAGTAATCAATCGGAGAAAATAGTTTTGACACAATAGGAATGATAATAGCAGGGCCCCCACAAAAAGATTGTGGGGAGAAAGGGTAGGAATTCATTTCCCGTGAAGGGAAGGGACTGTAGTTGCTTCATGTGGGTTTGCCAACCAATGCTTAAGGAATCAAGGAAGGTCACACCATAGTGCAGCACAATTTGTATCTTTAAGGACAGGACTGCGTACAGTGTTCACTATTGCAGCATCCTTTCTCTAAGTATGATTTATTTGCACAAACAGAATAAAATGGTTTTCTGTGTTGGATACTGAAACTGAACAAAATCCAGAGTACCTGTGACACTGCTGAGAAATGGTTTTCAGGTTAAGACCTGCAAGAAATATGTCAGACATTGCAATGCAGGCTTCTAAGTTTTCCTGATGTTGGTAGATTTGCACCCAATGAAGTCAGAGTGCTAGCTCTGTTGTTCTGATGGGAGAATAATACAAGCTTTCAGGTGAGCTCTTCTGTAAGTAAGGGCGAGAGATCTTTAAGAGAAAGGTTGGAATCCTGCAAAATTCACATATGTGAATACCTGAATGTTCTTTGTTAATGAAAATACAGAGCAGGCTAACTTGTTGCTTTTAATTTTATTCTTAATGAACCTATAGTGACTAGAGATATTAGAGAATAAATACGTAAATGGAAGCCATATCCAGGCTGGGAATAAATACCGAAATCCATTTGCAGACTTTTACTTTGTTTTATTTCTCTGAGCAAACACTTCAAAAATTTTGTGCTAAAAATATAAATAGAAATTAGCAACGTAAAACTCATGACTAAAATGATAGTAAACCAGTCTGCATGAGAAATACAACAGAACAAATATTTGGTCCTGAATGTATTTCTGTTTGAAGCATCCAGGAAGATTTTATAAAGAGCCAGGTTAAAGAGACTGTACAAATTATTAGCATATTTTCTAAGTAGAATATGAACTGTCAAGGAATTGCTCATAATATTTCCAGTTATGCATTCCTAAGATACAAATAAAAATTACTCTGCATATTGCTCTGTTCATTACAAAGGCTTCCCGTTGAAGTCAGAGTTAGTTTTGGCCTTTTATAGACAGTTAAAAGCTGCCTGCTTTATTCTGTTTTATGCAACAAATGCACATTATCTTTTTTCTTCCTGTAGTGTTTAACAGCCCATTTTTAAAGACACAGTGTGAATGACAACTAAAAAGCAAAGCCTGTCTTCCATTTCTGGATTTGCTTTTTTGGTATTTATTTTGTGAAGTAGCCTACTACTTTCAAAATACAGTAGCAAATTTATATGTGTTACTAGAAAAAGGGAAATAGTCTAAAACAGTGATTCTTAACTAAATCCAGTTCATCTGAAAAAGTGCTGCTGTTCTCACTGGTCAGTGGTCCCAGTTCTTTGCTCATTTATGTCAGCTATACCATTCAAGCAATTTTTCTGAAGATCTTGCTTGAATCCCTGGTACAGTATTATTCCTGTGTAACATACTTCTGCCAAGGCTAATATAATTTGTCACATTGGATGAGGACAGAGAGAAGACTGAGACCACCAGAGTCAAGACTTTGGGGGATATTAAATTTCTTTTGCCCAAATCACTGCACCCAAGCAGTATGCTTCTACCACAGTAATCAACTGCATTACTTATAAGGAAAAGAGGCATTACAATATTTCCTAGAGGAAGGATTTTAGTCTTGGATAATAATAGCAATAATAATACACTTTGATTTGGGTTTATACTAAGAATGACACTAAGTGCATAAGTCATCAGATTTACTCTTCAGGCCACAAAGTAACATGGGAGGCACAAAGTTTGAAGGATACTCTCAGTAACCCAGTGAGTTCTGAATGTTGTTCTTTGTCCTCCGCTGCAGTTCAGACATCTGGCATACCTCAGGCGAAACTGCTCTGCTGCACAAACTAATCCCTTCCATTGCCTCTTCAGTTGCTCAGTGTTTGTGGAAGGCCATAACACCCTCTCACACTGCTTTCATTAGCCTTTAACTTCAGCAGACTCTTGCCTTTCCCTTTCACTGTTTACAGATCTCAGTCATTTAGACATAATGAGCCAGATTCTGGACACCATTAACCGAGTAAATGAGTGCTTTTGAAAACAGAATCAAGTGGGAAAATGCACAATCTGGATGCATTGCTTTACAGGCAAGATTTCCCAGAGAAATCAAATCTACACAAGTGCTGGTCTACCACCTATGCCTAAAAACACCAGTATGTGGACATTTTTCTAGTTAAATGAGTTCACAGTACAACAGAGTATCTCTTTGTATTTGTGGTCCTGTACCAGCCTGCAACACACAACATACCTGATTCTGTAGAAAAACAGCTGTTGTGTCTATATCCAGGTTTTGAAGGAGTTTGAGACAGGCTGAGGTAGAACTTGTTGAGTCTGTGTCAGTTTTAAACAGGTATGTGCTCTTCTGCCTAAAGAGTTATGAAACATAACTGTAATCAACCTGGCCATGCATACTGCCCCTCAGCAAGTATTCATTTGGACCAACAGGCCAAAGACCAAGAATGTTCTCCCTTCTTCACAGGAGATACGGATGATCAGTCTACTGAAATTCAGGTTATCCTAATTCACAAAAAAGGAAGCTGTACAAGAAGCATTTCAGGGGAGAAGGATCCATAGGTTGGAGAAGAAAGTGAAATATGTAGTCCTGCTACCCAGGGATAAGAGAGGAAAATGAGGGAGGCTGGAAACATTAATTTCCATCCTGCTGGTCCTGTGACTTTGGTGAACGACTGGGGCATAAGTAATTCTAACCAAACCTGAAGTTTCAGGCCTCAACCCCCTGTTTCTTTCATCAGCAGAGAAAAAAAAAAAAAATCTAATTTTTTTTTACTCCCAAACATCATAAGTATACTGTAAGGTTATACTAGCAAACTATTTGAGATGCTTTTTATAAAAGAAGTGAGGCAAGTCTGAGTATGGTCAGTCACTGTTTATGGGGCTATATTGTTTTAAATAATTTTTGGAAAATGTGTTATAGCCAGCATTTCAAACATGTCTCATGCTCAGTGTAAAAGAGGCTTTCCTGTATTAATTCAAAGCACTCTGAAGCCCAGACACAACACAACACTCAGCAGCTCATAAATTTGTCAATGGATTAATTTAGCTTAAGAAAAATAAGCTGCACGAATTATAGGTGTGGCAGTGAGCACCACCTATATTCTTCAAGTTGCTTTGACCCTTTCCAGTTGGTTGTAACTTGTTATATCTTTGCCAAATTCTAACTTCCCGTTCAGAATTTTTTTCTAAATTTAGCTAGAAACCTTCCATGCAGTTATCTGCTATTTGAGCTATTTGGGGAATTTTCAGTCAAAACAGCTCAGCAATTTCTGAGGGCAAGTGAGGGGAGAAAGAAGAAAAAGGTTTTTATGTCCAGGGTAATAAATTCCTTTGCTCTTTAAGATGATGAAGGGGTCCCACGCTTTAGTGCTGGATGTTCCATTCCTGACTCTGTGCAAAATCCACCATACCTTGTCCAAATGACAAACATTTCAGAAGGCGTGAAACTACATGAAGCTGTAGTAGATATTTGCTGATTAGCAAATGTTTCTTAAAATGGCTGCCTACACCGAACACGCAGTAGCCCTGAGCTGAGCAAGTCATAGTGTTTTAAGTGGGGTTCCCAGCTCCTGTGGGGACTGTCAATGCTGCTGGGGTGCCCTGGGGTCTGGTGGCTCCTTGGGACGGGAGCTGAGAGTGCCAGGGGCTCTCCATGGCAGGGTTGAGGGCAGGGCCTGGCAGCCAGGGCCCGCCTCACCCCACGGCCGGGAGCGGGGCAGCAGGGGCGCT